>JAWWEW010000112.1:16702587-16881603 GCA_035583185.1 Anabacerthia variegaticeps | reverse complement strand
CTGTTTTGAGTGTTCTCTAGGCTTTGACTGCTTTTACAGGATATCATTTCAATTCAGAGGTGGCCTTTCAGATTTCATGGTACCCTTTAAGTAGTACTCATGGTACTACTTTCTACTGCTCCACCCAAACACCAAAGTGCCCTAAGCCCTTGCTCTGAAGGGGGCTCTAATTTTAGAAGCATCCTTCACCCTAGCAGTGAACTGACTTGAAATCCTGTGCATGATCACCTCCAGACTTTCTGAGATTTGCAAACTTAACTTCAGATCTGATATTTGGCCCAGCTTCCTGATGACAGTGGAAAATCGCCTTTTGAGCCTCAGCCTTCCTGAAGAACAGCCTGTGCCAAACCCAATGAGCTTGAGATAAACCCCAGGATTTGCAGGACGCTGTGTCCCATCTCAGACAGAGGTCAGCAGGAGTTCTGAGCAAAGTGGGACTGGAAACTTCTTTATTTGCCTCTGAGCTCCACAGCCGCTGAGGTTTGAGACCTACCCAGGTGCGCGGTGGGGAGAGAGCCATTTGTTTTGCTCAAAGAGGATATTTGTGATGAGGGAAATCACGGATTTTATGTGCTCACTTCTTTTTTTTTTTTTTTTTTGGTTTCCTTCTTAAGCAAAGAGGGAACCTTTAGAATGCCAGAATCTTGTCTTAATATTTCACGGAGGTAAGTCTTTTATAAACGCATGTTGCAAATGGCACTATAAATTCTCCACTATGGAAAATTGCTATCTGGTTTGAAACTAGGCAGGATAAATAGAACTATAAAAGGTTACCTGGAGTAAACAGATAGGGTTTCCAAAATGTACCACATGAGATAGATTGGAGCTCATAGTAATCTGTTTTCCATGCTTAACATACGCTCAGCATCAGCTGAACTCTGTAACTGAGCTGCCATCTGTATCAATCCCTTTCCTAGATGTCACGGCCCTGTTAATGAAATCTGGAAGTGGAATTGTAAATGGATTCAGTGAATGGTAGATGTCAGCCATTGCGTGATGGGCAATCATCAATCATCCACTGTCAGTTATTTCTGTCTCAGTGAGTAAGCCTTTATTTAAAGCATAAAGTAAGAATGTTGCCAGACCACAGGAACAAGCCCTGAGCTGTTTGCAGGTGCTGCTATTCACAGCTGCCAATTAAACCCTTGACATTTCCATAATGGCCAAGAGGCAAAGCATATGCACTTGATATAAACATTTTTGTAAAAATTAATCTCGGTTTATCAATACTTCACTTTTTTTTTTTCTTCTTTTTTTTCCCAGAGCGACATACAACATCCTACTTTGGCCTATTGTTTGTTTGCTGTAGAAAGAGAGAAATATGAGTTGGAAAGCAGCCAGGGTATTCATTTCCCCAGGATATACAGTAGATTCCAGTGGCTCATTTCAACCCTTAATTGGGGAGGGAAAGCACAGTAGTGAGGAATCCCACCTTTGGAAAGTGGTGTGTGTGCCCCTTACCCCCCCAGCCATGTGCACGTGCTCAACTCCAGCACTTCACATCACACAGTGGCCCTTGGCTTGGTAAAAATGTTAATGTTTGGTTTGGCAAATGTTGTTCCTCAAATTACCCAGCTCGCTGTGGTGGTTCTTTGCTGCTATCCCAAAATTTTGCCTTACCTGGATTTTTATACAGATCTCTGGGTATACTACTTCTGGCTGGTCTGTTTTATTACTCCTCCACTATCTGAAAAAAAAAAAAAAAATTAAAAAAATCCAAACCACCAAAACCTAAAAATGGAAGCACTTTTTAATATACCCATTACTTTCTTTGGGGCAGGAGAAAAAAATAAGTTGTCAACTCAACTTATCAAAGGCATTCATCAGTACTGCTGAAAATTTATAGATATTTCATAAAATTGCCAGTGACGAGCTAGGGGTTTTCTTTTTTTTTTTCTTTTTCCCAGAGAAAATATTTTCATGGAAAAAAAATTTATATATTTCTACAGAAAAATAAACTGCCTAGTATTGCCACCTGACATTTATAGTTTGGAGGACATAAAACTTTTCAGAGGTCCTTTTATTTTTTGCTCTCAGTTGTTTATAGTTCTTCTGGGGTACCCTGATCTGTAAGTAAATACAGAAAAAGAAAGGGCTGCATTGACAATTTCGAGATTTCATCACATGCTGATTGCTCTATCCCATTTTGCTGCAAAGTGTAGACAAGGCAGAACACTGAGTGGGAAACTAGATAGCACTGGGGCATTTTAAAGTTGTCTTCTTCACTCTTCGTGCTACTGAGGGAGATCACATAAGTCATCCAGCAATTTGAAGTGGATTCTCATGTTTCGTACAATCTGGTTGTAAAATGTTTCACTATTGGATGAAATTAATTTCTGAAGCTTATAGAATTCTGTTAGTGTGCTATATCTGCAGTTGTTGTTAGAGGTCCTGCTGGTGTGTGGATATTGAATTGGGTGTGATTTTTTGCCCAACAGGCTGTGCCAGTGTGTTAATTGTCAGACGCAGAGGTGCAGGTTCAGTTTTATCAGCATAGCTTATTTTACTTCACCTAAATTAAACAAGCCTGACTGCCTTAACTTCATGGAAATAAAGATGTTTCTAGACTAACCAGTCCCTTACTTATCAATGTATCTGAAATTTTACATATAAATTGATCTTTGCTTAGTGGTTTTTTTTTTCCCTTTTTTTTCCATGTAGGTGCCTTGTGAATTTCCACATCACTTCAGATTTCAAGGATAGATTTATTGCTTCTGGACTCATCTTGAATTCAGTTAATTCAGGTAAGTTTCTAACACATTTCTTAAGTTTTTTAATGCTTTTTTTTAATTCAAAATGTTTGAGATCCATGAAAACATAGTCTTTAGACATTAAGTAAGAATGTTAAAACCTAAATAATGTTGATTCAGTCTCTTTAAAGCTTGAAGGGCCAGACTGGCTGAGTTACCCCAGGCAGGTCAACTAATCCCGTATATATCATCTGTTAATTTTAAAATAAAGAAAAAAAGGAAATGCTACAAAAGGCTGACTTAAAAAAAGTTTAAAAGCAAAAATCTCCCAAGTCTCAGCATCAAGTACTTCTCTGCATGATCTCTTTCTGGCCATAAAGTAATTTCCTGGGTTCAGAATGACCCAGCATTCACTATCACCCAAGACGAACATCTACTTAGTGTACTTTCCTGTAGGCAGAAATCACTGAGGTCATGGTGCAGAGCTGTCACCTCAGAGCTGGCTCCCCTGCACTAAAAGGCAAAAGGTAACTGTGCCCCTTTAGGCTCTCTTGTAGATGTTAAGGCAATAATAACAATATTGCTCTGAGAATGTCCACATGACAATGCAGAAATGCCCAAGCTGGCCGTAAATGAACCATTGTGCATACTGGACGCAGTCAAGATGAGACAGCAGAGAACACCAAGAGGACTAATTTACCTGGCTTTTTGGCAGTGTTAGCTCCATATGGGCTATTTTATCCTGCCAGAAAGCAGGCTCATTTATGGTTAGTGTATTTATAGCTAGTTTGAGTACCTCTTCACTATATTGGAATTTGCAATGTAGACATACTTTCTATTAAGGTGACAAGTGTGTGATTGTATTAAATAAAAATATGGAGGTTGGGATTTTGAAGGTACTTAAGGGCTTCTTCTGAAAGTGGCTTAAGGGGTTGCCACCTCCAGCGACCTTCTCAGCAACTTCTGCTGAAGATGACATTCCCCACGGATCAGCATATGGGGTCATGTGCCCACCTAAGAGCCTCATGTGTTTACAGCACATACAGCACAGTAGTTTAACATAAATCACTGAAAAGCTTCCATTAAGACCCTACACGATGAACTGAATCTGAGCAGATGTATCCATTGGCATGGCAGAAGCAGGCAGGCAGCTTGGGTGGTAATGCTCCACACTGCTCCTTTTACAGAGCCCAAAGAGAACGGTGTGCCAGGGCCCATGGAAATGTCCTTGTGCTTTACAGCAGTAGGGGGTGGGTACCTCCTTCTCCTCAAATCCTGCCAAAAGAAAACTGTCACCAATATTTGTCTTTTTGGGGTCGTGTAGATCCAAATGTTACTATCTAGTCCTCTACTGTAAAGTCTGATTCTGATAAAGAAGCCAAAGCACAAACCCAGCTTCCCAGCCTGGCACCAGTGAGATTTCTCACGTGCTTAAATCAAAACATGTTTTTAAATTAAGATTTTTGTATTCAAGCTTTACATTGATTTACTTCAGGGTAGTTAATACACGTGAATCCTTCTGGTGCAAAGGGATACTGGAATGAAGAGAGGGATTTGGCATTTAAGAAAGCAAATGAGTACTGGTTGCCATCCTTCTATTGCTGTACTCACGTACGATGAGCTCCAGGTTTGTCTCTTGCTTCCCTGCTCCTGGGACTTCCCAGCTATGATCTACTGTGCTGACCTTACCAGCCAAGTAATGACTTTCATGCTGCTGAATCCCATCAGCAACTTCATGTCTCTTGTGGTCGTCTTCATCCATGGCTAACTTGTATTATCGTTGGCACGCTTAAAAATGTGATGTTATGTTTCAAGTGTTTTTAAAGCTGAAACACACAAGCTCTTTTATTTCTCTTCTGCCTTGTAAGATTATTTCAGCTCTACACATGCAAAACCTCACATTATGCAAGAAATTAATCATATCAGGGTAAAGTAGCTACTGAAAAATTGCCAAGCCCCATAAACATTGGTCAAAATGCAGGCCAGCCATTTGCACAGCAAGTAATTGAAGCTGGAGGTTCATTGGAGCGATGCGTAACTTTTCATTATGAATTAGAAAGCTTTTCAAACATAAAACGATATCTGAGAAGACTGCACTACCTAAAAGGTTTCAGTAAACACTGAGAAAAAAAAAAAAGTGTTAAAATATGCTGGAGAGATCAATCATGCTTTGTGGTTACTTGCTCCACGTAGTTTCACACACATTCTCTGATAAACAATGTCCCACACACTCTGCCCAGACCCATTATTTTCTGCAGCACCAAAGCGTCAAGGGCCAGATCCTCATTTGGTTCAAGTCAGCAGAGCTCTGCTGAGGTTGACTGCTTGCCATTGATTTATGCCAGCTGAAGATCTGGCCTGAAGAGTGACAAAAATATAATTTTATGTTTTATTTATGGGTGTAAAACAATAGTCCTAAAGGGAGCAGATGTTCCATGTCAAGGGAGGAGGTTTATTAAATGCAATTCCAGACACAAAAGCTAATCTCTGTGGTCAGGGAAGGCATGAGGCCTGTTTTACATGATGAACTTTAATTGAAATCTTGCTCTTTTGTGTTCATTTATTTCTTCTATTTGGGAGCCGACAAGCATCATTTAAATTACTTACCAGCTGCCAGATACCTTAAAACAACAATAGATCGTTGTCTTAGACACCTGGAGAAGGTTAGACAGTTTTCATTTGTCTTCCCAGTACCTGCTGAAATGGTATTAATTTGGTATCACATATTTTTAATTAAGTGGTCACTTCACTAAAGAAATTTCCATCTGTTTGAGATGGAGCTGTGGGGAGAAAGACCATTCAGTTTTATGGAGGGTTTTGCAATTGTAAAATGTCTCTTTTTTTTTTTTTTTCCCAATTTGGAATTAAAACCAAAGGATTTTGAAATTCTTTCAAAAAGAGAAGGGAGTGTCTGCTTCTAAGTCTCAGGCCCCAGAACTCTTATTGTCCCCAGCACCAAAACTATTCCCTTTGTGGATGATCTTCCCTCTGCACATCCCAGAGCAGGATTTCCTTGGCTGCTCTAAAGCCGCTGCCAAAAGCTGAATTTAAGGAGCCGAAAGAAAATCAGTGGTAACAGCCTGCTCACAGGAATGTCACGGTTTTTGAAGTACTCTTCACCATGTTTTCTTTCAGTGAGCTGACATTTTCGACTCCCATGCCACTGTACCCACCCTAAAACGGAGAGAGCATTCAGGGATGTGTCTTTTCCTTGGCTTTCTATGGCACAGACACTCACCACGGTGATATCTGAGCTCTTCAGAGGCACACAACAATAGGCAGCTGAGCAGCGCTGATTCATATCAGATAAATTTTGGACCAAAATGTATAAGGATGAGATTTTTCTCCCTGACCTTCTGTGTTCCTTCCCACACCCTCACGGTCAAGTACGGTACATGGAGAGCTGGAGAACAAGCTGTACTTATCAGAGGCCAACAGTGACATCTAAATTGCAGCTTCAGAAAAAGAGGACAAGCAGAGGAAAATTGGAAGTGAATATTCCTGTATTCCATTAAAAGAGAGAAACCAAAGAAAAGATTGAGGAAGGCTTTGTATGAAGCACAAAATGGAGGAGGCGCTGACTTTGGTGTGTCAATTTAGCTGGAAATCCCAAATTTAATGTGTGATTTTGTTCTGGAGCAGGCTGAGCATAAGAAGTTTGAAATTCTCTATGAACCAAAATTAGAAAAAAGAAACCTGAGGCTAAACTGACAATGGGATGCAGGGAACACTGAAACATTTCATTCATGTTTCAGCGTGATTTTTTGTTAATTCGTGTTACAAATCTGGTGCATCTTCATTGTAACACTTTTCAACACAAACAGCAGCAACAACCACAATTTTCCATTCTACAAACATCAAAGCAGGAGCTTCCAAGGTTATAAAAATGCCTAATTTTTGTGAGCCTCCCTGGATAAGAAGTTAGCGGAATAAGTTTTTCACAACAGATTTATTTTGTTAGACATGGCATTTGTTTCCTTTCAAAGCCACTCTGAATAACGTTTCCAGTTGCACATTTCCAAGGGCATGACTCACTTCATGGGATGGTATATGTCTATGGGAAACATTCACAGCCACACCAGTCCACCCAAACTCCTTTGTAAGTCTCCCAGTAGACAAATAGGCCCTTCTGGACATGGCCTCACCTGATTTAAACCTCTGCTTTAGGATGATGTCAATTAGGCCATGTGATTGTCTTTTTTATCCCTCTATCACCAAAAAGTAGTGTAGGGTGACTAACACCAAGGATCAACTTAATCTCATCCAAATATTCTTGTCCATGGGGATAGCTGCTGTAGAATACCGTGAAAAAGGAGTTCACATTTCTAGACACCACATGCAGGCAAGTAAAAGAAAGAAGCTTTATGCACTGAAGTCACAGAAGAGCAATAAAATGCTCCAAAATAGAAAGGGCTTAGTTAGAAAGAAGTATGAAAGCACCTAAAAGTGTGCAAATGCAAAGTGCAGGAGGAGCATCTTATATGCTTAATTATCGCTTCAAACGTGAAAACACAACTGAGGGAGAATAAAAATTAAGGCTTTCCAAGGGAATGAAATAAAGAGGGTGGGTTGTGATAAAGGGGGAAATAATGTTCCTATCAGATGATCTGATTAGTCTGGGGAATAGTTTTCAGGAGAAGCAGTAGCCTCAGAGTTTGAGTCATTTCATACCAGAGCTTGGAAATGCACAATAGGGATCACTCCTGTCTAGGAAGGGAATGAAAAAATAGGGTCTACCGATCCTCTCCAGCCCTCACTTCATTCTGCAGGAATCTTTTCCACTGACTGAAGCGGGATTTGGATCAGACCCTTTTTAACCTCCTATATTGATGGCTGTCTGAAAAGACTTAGGAAAAGACAGAAACTAGAGCCCAAGTATGACACCGAGAATGGCTTTTTTGGGCTGCTGTAAGGAAAAAGGCAAGTTGCAGAAAATTATGAAGCAGGCAGCTGGCAAATCAGAAGGGACTGTTTTACAGCTGGGAGCTGAGTCAATCCCTAAAATGTCTTTACGGAATTAAGTGACATTAAGCTTGGGTGTTGGTAATTCCCTTAAAACTGTAAGCAAACACTTCCCGAGCAGCAGCTCTAAGGGCAGCGTCATCGCTTGGCAACTTTTGCTTTTGCCACAGCAGGGGCTCTGCATATCCAGCTTATTTTATTTATACGCCCAGCATTTGAGAGAGGTTTTGTTATGGATAACAAAACACGGCTACATTTTATATCTGATTCAAAAGCAAACAATAATAATAGGAGGGGGGGTAACATTTTTGTATATGCCTGAGTGACTCCCTTTGCCTGCTTTGAACCTACCTAACGGCAAACCTCACTTCATTCTACTCTGCTCTAATTAATTTGACAGGACTGGAAACTTGCTCTTCCTGTTCACACTTATTATTCATCTCTTCAGAATGCCCTGTAGGGAGTACGAAGCACAATAAAGCAGTATTTACCAAATCCCTCAATGCTAAATACACCTTTTAAGCTGACTCTGCACAATGCCAGCAGTGAGAAGATCTGACTAAAGGGCAGCCAAAGAAAAACAACATTTTCCAGAGCATCGTCTCTTTACACATGGCTAGCAGGTCTCAGGCAAGGAAACTATGTCTTTTTGCCCTGCTTCAAATTCTACAGTAGGCTCTGGGGATCCCAACTTATTCCTACTGTATCTGAAAGCTTTGCCGTAGCCAAAGCAAATGACAGAGTGATCATACTCAATAAGCTCTGATGTTAGTTCACAAGAGCCACTGAGTAATTTCATACAGGCGTATCTTTTAACCTTTCATCACCCAAATTAGAAACATCATAACACAACATAAAACACATCTGAAAAATCCATCGGAGACAGGAACTCAGAAACATGCAAGTAGAAATAAGCGTTTTGAGAATTAGAAGGTGTTTTGAGAAAACACTGAAATTGAATGTTAGGTTTCCTTTTTCAAAATGCTCATTGCAGAAAGGGACCTTTTACAAACACACAAGGTGATTAAGGAATTTAAAAAGTGAAACACGCTTATTTGCACACACTGGGGAAGTAACTCAGACGTTTCATATTTTAAAAGTGATAGATCAATGAAAGAGATTTTCAGCAGCAAGTTACCAGTTGGGTCCTCGACTCTAACCACCATGTCCCTTTGCACCTTTATGCCTCTGTAAATCTCACCTTACATGAAGCTAAAGGTTAAGTTTTCAAAGTACCTGAGAAAATTTCTATGTGGCACAGGGCAGCACTGCAGAAATACCCACATCAGCCCTAAATGAACCAACCCAAGTACCAAAAGGAACAGAATTGCAGTAGTAGGACAGTTTTTCCAGCTTTTTGCTCTTAACCTCCAAATATTGCTTTGTGTGGCGCTCAGCCAGAGTTAGATGCCACAGTATGCAGGTCACTGTTGAAAATGGGAACTTAGAGCCAATTTTCAAAGAGGTGTGGAGAAGCAGATAGGCATTCAGAGGGATTTTTCAAGGCACATGTAAAAATGGAATCCCAATAACTGTGCAGAGGTGCTTTTGAAAAATATATAATCTAAACATCTGAAAAAATCAGAGAATTAAATTCCTGATTAGCTTCTGAAAAAAATTCTGTTCAGTCATTTTTCCTAGTTCCTGAACCTCCTTATTGATGTTGGAGAGTAGAAGATCCCAACATGTTTCATGGACCAGCCTGTGCACAATCACACACAGGCTCCCCTGTTCTCTTTAGTCTTAGCTTTTCTTCATTTATCCACTTGTTGACCTATGGAAAGTTGAATCCCAATTCCTTTCACAGTCACAAGGTTCTTACACTGATGTTGTGTTGTTCATCATTAGGCAAAGTCTGATGAAGGCAAACAGGAGACTCCCTCCAGTTCAGCTTGGTTTTGGATCACAGAGTTTCACAGAGTATTCTGAGTTGGAAGGGACCCACAAGGATCACCAAGTCACACCCTTATAAAGAGAGGAATTGGGCTCACTGAATTGTAGGCAGAATAAGAGCTCAATTCCTTCAGGCATAGCTCCTCTCTGAATTACTGTAGAGGAAAACCCACTCTAAACAGATTGAATCTGGAATAAAACCTTGGATAATTGGGAGTAGAATGGGTCCATTGACTTCAAGGGGAACTACTGCATGAATAAAAGGTGGGCTGGCATTGGCCTTTGCTGTGTTACATAAGAAAGATGGTTCTTGAAACTAATTAATCCTTGAAAAGATCAGCTGACCCATCTCATTGTTAGCAATACATTTTTAATTATTCATTTTAGTCAAGCATCATTTGAACACAAGTCAATTTGCAATTTCATTAGAGTACAGAAAAGGCCTGGGGTCTATTCCTGGTAAAAAGGAAAAAAATCCCTGGCAAAATTTCATAAAGGATGTTAATCCCCTAATTAATTTTATGTATCAAGCAAGAATTAATGTGTCCTGTTATTTAAGCAGAAGTCATCTTGCCAAGAAGTGCATTTTGTCATACCTTCCCCTCCAGGAAAACCTCTTTACAAGCTTTGTGGCAAAATACCCTGGCAACTAATGACTAGCTTTGAAGCAACATTCACAGACCATTTGCTTTGATGACATTTGGAGCTTTTTTCACCACCCCCCCCACTACTCATTCCAAAGTCTATTGTAAGTGTAGTGCTCTCAGCGCACTGCCTTTGAAAACTAATCAATAAAGTAAGATTTGTCAGGTTGCATCTGAGGAGTATCACATCTTTTAACTCCCTTCTTGGTTGAGCTGCTGTACACATTTTTAAACTAAACCTTATGAGCAGATTTGAGTACGTTATACGTACTATATTCACAGGCACACAAGTGTGACGCCTTTCTTTTTCTCCCTTACATTAACTTCAAAAGCTCAAAACCTATGCCAGTTAACCTTCCGTAAAACTGACATTATATGGTCATCATACATAATCAAGTGATGGATTGCATGTCAAAAAGTCACAAAGAGCAAATGTTTACCCCTGTTATAACTATGACAATTACGGTATTGCAAAAGTGGAAAAAAAATGACTTCACTCCGTGCTAAAAGACTCCAAAGAAAACACATCCATATTAGTAAATACTGAAACAAATTTTGAATACCTCACTAGCATCAGCATAAATCCCAGAGTGAGGCAATGCGTACTCACAGCGATGGATGGAGATCAGAATATGTGCCACAGAGTTTCATCTTTATTCCAACTTTTGACTTTCCTTAATCAATGCTAAAATCTTTAGGTCTGATTTCTCATTTCGATGGCTTTGTGTAATGTGT
Source organism: Anabacerthia variegaticeps (assembly GCA_035583185.1). Taxonomy (NCBI): domain Eukaryota; kingdom Metazoa; phylum Chordata; class Aves; order Passeriformes; family Furnariidae; genus Anabacerthia; species Anabacerthia variegaticeps. The sequence goes on along the minus strand of JAWWEW010000112.1, from coordinate 16,870,679 downwards.
CTCAACCGTACCTCATCTAATTTAATAAGATGCAAGCTAAGGAAGTACTTAAGTTACTTATCAAGGGTTTCAGATGACACATTATTATTGTACTCAAAAGTCAATATTTGCTAATCATGTTAGTACAGGAACTGATCCAGGGCTACAATTCTTGAATTGCAAAGGCATTTAAGATTAATTAAACCTGTCTCCTCCTCACTCGACACATACACACAGAGCACACACCCCCACCCTCACCTCTCCTCTGGAATGGACAAGTCAGTGTGTCTGTAAGAAAAACCTGTCTAGCCCACAGCTTTAGGATGAAAAACTAATTTTCTCAGCTTTCTGCTTCCACCATTGGGCTGGTCATTCAGAACCTGACTTAAGGCGTCAGGGTAGCTCATGTCCAGCATGTTGAGGTCGTGCCCTCTCTCTTTGACACTGGTATGGCACCAAACCAGGCAGTTGTCTTCTACCTGTGAGCTTTGCACAAGGCTGAGGTTGAAATCAGGGGAGAGCTGCACACTGAGCAAAAGCAGAGCCAATCTGGCAGCGTGACACAGGTTGGGAAAGCCTGATTGCTCATTTTATCTAAGTGGGGATTGCTCATCTAACAGCCTGACACTCAAAGTTACTGAGGTGTTGAGCAGGTCTTGTTCCACACAGTGGCAGAAGAGCAGTGAGTTTATGCTGCATTATTTGTTCTAATTTTTCTGTTATCACACATAATGGGAACAATTAAAAACTGATCTATGTCTTTCTTTCCCTCTTTCAAAGCTGTTGATGAATTTGGCACGTAGAGCATGCAAAGATTTAGTGCATTTCCTAGGGCAAGGTACAATGTGAGCAAGCGGTGTGTAAGTTTCCACATGCAGACTTGCCAGTGCATTTTCAGGCTGGATTTGCAACCCTTCTGCCATGCCAATATTGCTCTCCACTGAGTGTACAGTCAGCTGCTCAGAGGCCATGTCTGTGTCTGGGCATGCACATTTGATAAATGGTGCCTTCCTGATATTATATATTTATTCTATTTGTATATTTATTCCTGGTACTATATATTTATTCAGAACCTGGCTTAGAAGGAAATACATATTTGCCTTGAAGCAGGAATCTCCTTAAGGGCTGAAATGTGGCTTACCTGCTACCCAGCATATATTACTGTGGTTTGTATGTTATTGTGATTTTTACTCAATCATTTAAGCTATTTTATACTGGTCTACACCAAATGGATTAAAATGTTAGTATGAAAATAATAGAGCAGAGTGGAGAATTGGAATAAGATACATTAGGGGAGATTCTGATCTACATAAAGTGAGCAAACCAGAAGGGTGAGTCTGTCTGCACTGGATTAGCCCAGATTTACGCTCACAAATGGGATAGTAGTTTTGGAAGCCACAGGTCTAATTGACCAGAGTCACTTCTAAAATCAGTGTGTTGCAAGCATTTATAAAGTGGGAAGTGTTCCCTGCTATCAGCAGATAGAATTGATATTGTGTATTAAACCACACAGTGACTGCATGGGCTTTGATAAAGACAGGTAGAACATCAACATGCTCATTAAAAAAAAAAGAGTAACTGTTCAGGGTACTGTGGTATCCAGCCTGCATACATCTCAGACCAACCCAGTATTTTCTTAAATACTCAGATGCACATTTTACAAAATCAGAATGGCACGTTCTGTTTAATATTCCAATTACAGTTGAACTATTAATCTGAATGTGCTAATAGTGGCTGTCACGTAAGTCTAGCATCTGAAAGCCTCTCAGCAGTAATCCACTATCCTCAGGTCATTTTTTTTGGTATTAATTCAATATAAAATATAAGACAATTTACTCTTTTAAGTGGTTCCCCCTCCCTTTTTTTTTTAATTAAACATTATTTTATGCATGTCTTTTAACTTCCTAATTTATTCGTTTAGACCTGCCACACACAGGCTGAGCTACTAATTGCTCTTATTTATTTATTTTTCTTTCAATCAATCATGATGCCATTTTTAGCATGCTTTGGAAGTATTAGAAATCTCAGAGTTTTCTATATGTGTGCATTTATTTGCCTCAGTCAGTTGTTAGGGAATGCCACACTTACCTTTACTGGTCTATGCAAACTCAGTTTGATAATATTAGCTCATCTCCCAGTGGAGTGCATGTTCGTGTCACAAATGTCACCTTTGAAACTGGCACTAATTGGCATTCATGTTGGAAGTCTCAGTAGAATGGCCATAGACACAAGGTGAAATTTTGACTCTGTTGAAGGCAACAGGAGTTTTGTCATTGACTTTAATAGGGTCAGGACTTCTTCCAGGGACTGAACTGCCTCTCATACAGATGTTCATACTGGGCTGGGAGCTTCAAACCCTCTGTGTTTGCTCATGACTAATAAAATGTGGATTTCTGCTAACCTTTGTCCTTCCTCTGCCAAGATCTAGTCCTCTTATTAAGGGAGAGAGTGACTAAAATAAGACCTCCAGCTTCCTCTTGCGCTGTCTTCCACAAGTCCCAAATCCCTTCCTTCTCTTCATACTTGATTATAAAGTCTTTCCAGGCACAGTGCAAGTTCTCTGTCTTCTTTTTTCACTTGATTCTTCATTCACTCCCGTGCGTTTTTGATGCCTCTCTGTTTTTCTAGATCCTCTACCATCAACTATGCTCTTGCTCTTGCAAAAAAAACTAAATTCCTTTAATTCAGTCTTTTTAACAACCCACTGATTTGCTCATGTCTGTCTCCACTTTCTCAGAAGCTTCTCAGCTCTGCTGAGAGAAGCCAGGCTTCTCCAGCTCCTCTACTTGGCTTCACCTGAGGGCAATCTTTGTCCTTTTCTTTATTGATCTCTCCCTTCCAACACTTGGCTTCTGCAATTATCTCCCTCTCATTTTTAATTTGCTTTGGATATGCACCCTCACTGACAGCTCCTTTATTATTTTCATGTCTCCCTCTGTCATTTGGTCTCCCCATCGCTTCACAAAGGTATCCATGTCAGAATCCTTGAGGAACTTGCCTGTCTCTGCCAGTCATTCTCCTCTGCTCATGTGGACTTTTATAATCATCTGCTTCTGTACATCAGATGTCACTTCTATAATAGCTTGGCCTCCTGAGGTTAATTATTTATCACTTCCTCCTGATTTTCAGATCCTTATCTCCTCTATTAGCTCTGTTACGCTTGCTGTCTCCTCAGTTGTTTCCTGGACCATCTTTTCTCTCATCTTGCTGCCACTTTTTCCATTGATTGTATTCCCTTTCACGGTGGCAATCATGACTTTTTTTTCATCAACAGAAGCTAAAAATATTATGATCATCTCTGTTCTTGATGAATGATGTCAGCAAGATCTCTCCACTTCCTTCCTTCCATCTAAAATACTGCTTGCCAATACTGCCTTGTCTCCACCAGCCAGCTCCTCCCTTGATTTTCTACTGCCTGCTGTAAGAAATGCAAGCCATTAAAAACCCCTGTGAAATCTATTGCTTGAGGTTCTGCTGCCATTTATCTTCCATTCCATTTAGCCGACTGCCTCTCCCATTCTTCTCTTTTAGAGGTTTCCTCTGTCCCCTTTTTCCTCTGTCTGCACTTTCTGCTGTGCTGCTACACAGAAGAGGCAGCATTTTTTTTTGTTGTTGTCATCCATGAGCAATTTTTTCTTTCGCTTCCTGAAATATTTCATTAAAACTCATCTCTGAAGTTTGAACTGTCCCTTTCAGTCAAGCAGAGGCTTTAATGCACTGGAAAAATAAAACTGTGATACTGGCCAGAGCCCCATTAATTAATCTCTTCTCTCATGCCCGGGCACACCCCCAGTGAAGTCAGTCCATGTCCTCCAAGTTACCTGGAGCCTGTGGAGATGGTAGAGAGCAGTGACTGGTTCTAGTTTGAAATGCACGGATGGTGCTCAGTGTGCTATGGGACATTGTTGTTAAGGATGTAAAACAATCGCTACACTGAGAAATGAAATAAATGCATTTCTCATGTAGCAAAACAAAAAATAAGAAGATGGTGAATACCTTGAAGCCAGAGCAAAGCTGAAAGCTGTGAGCTGTACAGCTGCTATTATCTCTCATCAAAACACATTGGCTACTGCTTTGAAAGATTTCCATTTAAAAGTTAGGACTTTCAATGAGTTCTTGGTACACAAAATTATCTGTTGTGACTCAGAAAGCATTGCTACACGCAACTTCAAGTCTTACTGGGTGAGCTTTTTATGACTAAGGCTATGTAGGAGTTAAAATGAGGTTACCTCAGTTTCACAGAGCAGGGTGAGGTGTTTTTTTTGCACAAGTTTTTATTTTATTCTGCAAAGTTCCCCCAGCCAACCTAAAATGAGTGCTGGAGGAGTGAGACAGCTGAACTCCCTACAACAGAAATAACTAAATACTGCTCTGTGTGGATCATTAGGTGAGATATCAGAAATATTCCCTCTGATACAAGGAGAGTGTATGATGCCACACAGGTCTGCAAAATGTTTCATTCTTTAGTGTCATGATCTGGAGGCTGTGCAGGCCTTGACTCAAAAGTCTAAGTGTGCTGCAGACAAGAGAGTAATTTTCCAGTTCATACAGGGCTGTCCTTGATGTTATGAACTTCAGGTCAGACCAATACATTCTGTGTTCTGCAAATGACTCTTTTTTTTGTGTCAGGACCACAATAGTTTGGACAAGGTCTAGAGCTGAAGGTAAGAATGGTGAGTTACAGGAAAATGAATGGAATAATACAGATTTTTATCTCCAGCCTGCTTTCATGTATCCACATGCCATAATATTTATGGTAATCAAAACTCCACCAGTACAGGAAATCAGATAAAATTAAAAACTTGGAGTCACTGCATGACCTCCACAATGTGACTTTATTGTCTTGCAATCCATGTATTGTGCTGATCCATTTTTCTTACACAGTGTGATAGGAAAGGTTTTCCTTTGGAAACACTTCAGTTCACTTCAGTTTTTCTGAGCCAACTTGGACCTCTGACTCAGAGTCTCCGCAGACTAGAAAATCTGAAGGTGGCCACTGTCCCTCCACTGTGGCTCTGTGGCACAAAATCTTGCCTTCTCCTTTTGGATACAATTATATGATTTGGTTTAAGTGCAAATGAATGACTGCAAATTCCTGGCCTCTGAGCCAGTCAGGGCTAAGGAAGCTTCATGACCCCTCCAGCATGGCAGTGGATGGCCATGCAGCACTTGTGTTTCTCTAAGCACACTGAAAATCCATGTGGGTTACACAGTGCTGTGTGGTTTATCCATCTGCAAGTAAATTTTTCCAGGCATTTAGAACACACCTTAGTGAGGAACTTAAAAAGGCATCTCTGTTACCAAGTGGACCATTGCAAAGACCTGTCTTGACCAATAAAAGCTGAAGCACACCTGTGGGGTTGGAGTGGGAAATCATAAGTTTTTCTCTGAGCTCAGAAGAAAGTTTGCATGTTCCTGCTGTGCAAGGACATTTTACGTATCACAGGTTGACTTTCTGTGCGTTTGGAGGAACAAATCCTCTGGTTGTGTAAAGTGCCCCCAGCTCCACAGAGGTGCTGTGACAATTTACACCAGCTGAGGTGCTGCTCAGCATTTTTGGTTATGGACCTTATTTACTCATGGCTAGTTAGAGTTCCTGTGGAGCTGTTACAGCACTATGTGGGTGTAAATCTTGCTTTAGATGACTTTGGAGCAGTTAGGAGATAGCCTGTCAGTCTATAAAGTAGGAGCATCCTTGAGCATATGCCTGGCATAGCCTTACATTAGAATGGTGCCACAGCAGTCTGAAATACAGCTATTTTTACCTAAATGAAGATCTATAAATAATGTCCAGTAAAAGTTGCCACACAGGATAATTAGACAGTAAAAAAAAATCCCTTTGTGTTTTGGCATAGCCCATTTTATTCATGTCTGTGTTTTGAAGCAGTTACATCCCAGAGCAAACCTAGCTCCTCATCTACCCCAGGGTATTGTGCTGACTTACCTACTTTTCCTTCTAGAAATTGTTTAGTCAGGGAGTGGTGTCAGCCACTCTTTTATTGAATTAATAATTAATTAATAATTAATCCGATAAAATGATTTATAATTTTATTGAATTATTGCTAAACACCTTGAACAGCAGCTTAAGGTAGGCAAGGCCCAAGGTACTGACACAGCCCAACAGTTTTTACTCATTACAGTAAAATAAGGTCAGTGTAAATAAAAATTTAGTTGTCTGGCCAGTTCAGCACAGCTACTTTCTATGTGGTCACCGAGGTAATTCACATGTGCCTGTGGTGGGATGCAGCTGTGCTGCAAAGCTTGTGTGGCATTCTCACAGCAATACAGACATTGCAGAGCACATTCCTCTCCCAGGAACACCCTGAGTGATACCAGCAAAAAAAACCGGGTAACAGTGAGCAAGGAAACCATTCCTGGCCTTTGCAAACCTCCCTGAGATCAACATGCACAAAGCCAGCAGTGAGCAGGAGGAAGGATAAGCTCAGTCTTATGAGTTCTTGTCAGTTGTCCACTCCTTGGGGGAAGCTGATGCTGCAAAGCACAGCGTGACATTTCAATGTGTCTTCTGGATGAGGAATGTGCATTGCAAGGGATACAAAACTGTCCCATAGAAAGATGTATTTCTAGGTAACGCTAAGGGGAAAAAGTAGGTCACCATGAAAAAATATTTCTCTAGCATTTTTTAGCTTTAAAGATATTAAATTACAGAACAACTTCCCAGGAGTGTTCTTGCAAGTCATTTATACCATAACACATAAAATTACAGTAAGCCTCCATTAGTACTGTGGCTACTCTTGTAATCAGTTTTGAAGAATGTGCTCCATCCGTGGAAATATTTTGATTTAAGTTCATATTGAGGAGCAGTCTAAAATGTATACTCTAAATTACACTTTAAAATAAGTCCCATGGTACATCCCTACAATATATATGGTGTGCTGACTCAGTGTAATTAAATTCTTGTCTAAAGTTGTCATTAAGTTGCAGTAAATATTGAAGCTACCTTCATTTTAAAATAGATTTACTTCTTGATTTTAGCTGATAAATATTCTTGTATAGAAAATTAATTAAAATATGTACACATATATAAAACAGGGCAGGACTGGTGGTTTTAGCTGTTATGGCCAAGCAGCCTGGCAGTGGCTTCTATCAGTAGTAAGACTGACAACAACATGGAGAAAAGCACAGGGTGACACACAGGACTTCTCAGGGTAAGAATGAAAGGAATGACAGTCCCAGGCCCTCTCCCATCTTCTCTCATTTATAGATCAGAAGTAGCATGAAATTCATTATTAATTAATCAAAATTCCTGCGAATAACAAAAATCAGACAGGTTTGGATGGTGGAAGTGATCATTTCTCATGTGTTCTTAAGCGACCATGGGCACAACAAATGAAAAGGATGGAGAAAAGCCACTGAGGAGGATGAGTGAGAAAAGGGTCAGCTCTTTAGAGAATCTAAAAAATAATGATATTTTTCAAAAGTCTGATGAAACTGAATGTGATGATGGAGGAGTCAGTCTCAAAAAACCCTTGTATCCACCAAAGAGCTCAGGTGGGCAATCATTCTTACTAGAGAATCCATGCCTGATTCTTATGCTATGGGACTCAACCAAAAAAGCTTCAATTTGAACTTGCACCTTTTAGAAACTCTATTAATTAGTCTGTAGGAAATCAGGCTTGATTACTTTCAGTGCTCACAAAACTACTTGTGTTTTTTCTGGAACACAGACAGGCAAATTGCTGAGATGACAAATACATCCGACATGTCTTCCAAGAATCTCTCTCTCCTTACATGAATGCTTGAATCCCTTCATTTCCCAAATGTATGCTTGTTTGACAGTTTTATAACTAACAGGTGTTTTATGTAGATTTGTTGGTGCCTCAAACTTTTCAAGAAAATGAAAAAGGGTCTGTCTTTATCTGGTCTACACCGATTGACATTATCTTAAACCATCTTCAAATTTCTTTCCATCCACCTCCATAACTCTTTGCACATGCTGTCCTCCAAGTTTTCTGCATATCTCTCTGGTTATCTATTAAAGAACTGTCACTTGGTCAGGCTCTTTTTAATATGTTATATATCTCTACAAATTTTTCATTAGTGATGTGGAGCCTTTAAAAAATTTCACATCCGTAGATTTCTGTATAGAACGAACTTGCTGTTTTTACTCATTTCACACACATCCTTTAACACAGTCCAAATATTCCCCTTCTCCACATCCAGAGATTACAGACTGTACGGTCTTAACACATCAAACTTGGGATCCTGAAATGGCAGAGGTGGATGACTTATGCATTAGAAAATATCTGAGTAACAGATCTAACTAAAAATAAATGTACCTTTGAACAAGTAGATTGGTCTGTCCTCCCAAAAAGGAGCAGGAGTCTGTGGAAACCTTAATAGGAAAAGATTCCTAGTCAGAACTACAGAGCACATTTAATGACCATATCAGACACTGGGGAATTAGTTACCAAGGGATGGAGAACACAAGAGCTCTGAGGAGTTTCAAAAAAAGTCCATATGAAATTTGGATAGCAGGCTTCTGTGAAGAGCCTATGTCAGCCTTTGTGACCCAGGGGGAAACTGTACAGAAAATGTGTATTTGAGGCTTCCCTCCCAGCCCATAAACAACCACAGCTCTCTTTTCCTTTCTTACTCTTGGTTGGCAATCTGGCATTGCAAACAAGGAGAAAATCTGAGATCTTTAGACATTGCATGTTGGAATTTGAGGTCTTTGCTGGTTTGACTGTCACTTCTGATGAGTGGTGTACACTGAAGTCACAAGGACAAGTTGGCATGCTGACATTTCAGTGAGATGGAAAACACAGTCATTGCAAAAAATTTCAGGGTCATTCAGTCATTGCTAACACCTATTCAGGTTCAAGAAAGAAATAGTTATTGGAATTAATGTTGTCTTCATTTAAAGCATTAGAGCTTATAAAAACATCTGGACCTACCCAAGTAGAGTATAGCCTGTAAGAAACAAGCCACCAAGAAGAGAGGAATTCAAATTTGTGATATTTCTAAGCATATTTCAGGCTTTAGAACTGCTGTAGAACATGAGAGCTTTTCTTTTGTTTTTGTTTTTTAAAGACTCTTTCAAGTCATTATTGCTGAAGGAAGTATTTACACTTCATCTGCTGTTTCCAAACTGTTATGCAAGCCTTGGAGAACACATTTTTCTCTCTCTCTCACTATATCCATATATATTCAGTTTCCTGAAGGTCTCTAACACCCAAAGGTGCAGCTAAGTATCCAAGTGGGATATTTAAAACCAACTATTCATCAAGTTCATTATTATACCACTGTGAATCACCAGTGGGACTCCCCATGAGTAACTTCCTCAGGTGCTTAAATATCCTCAGACAGTTGACCCTACAGCCATGATTCTGCAAAACATGCCCAATGTAGCCTCAGCTTTAGGAATGTAAGAAATCCCACTCTTCTCAGCAAAAAAAAAAAAAGAAGGAAAAATACCCCAAACTTGCTATGCTCAGTTAGAATATAATATTTTATTTGGACACCTTCTGTTCATGGAGAGTGTGGCAGTGCATACAAAGCTTCATTCCCATGCCTACATGGATCTGAATTTTCCAGGGTTAAAACTGAATTGAGTTTTAGCTTTAGTGAGGAAAATCTGCAAAGAGCAGACAACCTTCATTAAAAAAGGAGATCTGTAAATCTTGTAGTCCTCACCTTTGTTAACTACATTGTTTGAGGTGAAAGCTGTTAAGTGTGGCCTTTAAAAGGTATGTGTAAATGCAACCTTTATCCCCCAAAACAATAATATTTTCTGATAAATGCTGTGCTGTTTTACTAGATTTGTGTGCTAAAGACAAGAATTACTTGAAATAACAAAATGCACGGGCTTGATTCTTCACTCACCTGAGTCACCCCATTACCTCCAGTGCTTTAAGGAAATTGCTGCAAGAGCAGCATCAGGTTTGCCAGCTCCATCCTGACATTACACCCAGACAACAGGCACTGAAATTTACAGTTAGTTCCATAAGAACAGTGCATTAGATATCCTTAAGTCTTTTATGAGACAGGACTTTTCTGACTACTCTGACAGACCCACCAGTATGCGCCGAAACTGGAGCTGTGAACAAATATTGCAGTTATGATTTACAGCACAATTGCCAGAGTCTTCTCTGCCTTCATCTCTGATGGCTACTTACTCAGGCTGTCATTTTTAGCTCCACAGATTATATCTGCCTTGGCCTCTTCCACAAACACTGGATTCACTGGAGTGTGCTGCAGACAATACAGCTCTCAAACAATGAAGCATTTGTGTTCATTTTCTCCTATTTTATCTTTGGAATTCTACTATTTAGGTCACTATCTGTTGCTTCCAGCTATTCTTTCCTGAAAAATTGTAGCTCTTTTTAGGCTTAAAAAGATAAAATCAATGAATTCATCTATGTTATTCCTCTGGGGATAAAGGTCTAGATGTAATAAGTGGTACACATAGTATAAGATTACATTGCTATTCCTGAACTGCAGCCCCAAGATTAATTGTGCCTTATAGGCCAAAATTTGAAGAGCTGCTGGGTGCTGGCCTCTCTGAAAATCTGATACAGCTAACACAATAAAAACCCAGTATTACTAAATTTCTCAAATGCTTCAAACGTGATCCCTCACCAGCATGAACAGGAAGGGTGTGAATGTGTGTGTGGATATTCCACAAGAGGGAATTTTATACCCAGATAAGGAGAATAATGATGAATGGATCCTGATCTTATCTGCCTTTCCTATAAGAAAAAAAAAAAAAAATCCAGGACAGGTTTTACTTGAGGATAATACTTGGATTTTAGCGAGCAACATCACTCATCATGAAATCTGTCAATATCTGTGGAATAAAAATTGTACTTAGGTATGGGGACCTACAGGAATTCCATTTACATTTAGACTGAAGCTCACTGATTGCTCTACTCGAGTAAAAAATTGCTATGCTCTGAATGAAAAGAAGATGAGTGCTTAAGCAAACAGTCATAAATTAATTTATAATGAGACATGACAGTCATAATTTAATTTAGAGTGTATTTAAGATTGTTGTTACTATTTGGATAGGTCTTTTTTGCCTGGAGGAAGATGTGGCTTCACAGTGAAATGTCAGCTATTGAAATACTAAACTTCTTATGCGTACATGTGTATTAATTAATTAAAATTATGTAGATACTTCCCTAATGAAGATCTGTTGTCTACTGCAAGCAGCCAGACAAAAGACTGCATGATTGAGGCATATCAGTGGGTCACCAGGAACTTACCAGGAAGCACAAGGGATGCTGAACGTAACCTGTAACATCTGTGGGGTGGTGAGGCTGCTGCTCAACTTTTCTCCGTGCTGAGGACAGGGAGCAAGCCACAAAAGAAAGGAATTCTATACAGATTTTTAACTGACAGATGGTATGATAGCGTATTTGGGGATAGTCAGGCTATGGCCAAAAACACCTGGTGATTTGTCTCACCATCAGGTAAGAAACCATGCTCCCAAAAACTTGTGATTTCTATTTGGAAAGTAATGTTTAATAAATCAAATTACAGGCCTTTGAAGTCTAATACCTATACTAAAATTAGGTACTTATGGAAAGTAAAATAAAACACAAGTCCCTCTCTCATGATTAGATTAATAAGACAGGGCAATGGATGCTTTTGCCAGTCAAAACTGATGTGTTTCACACTGAGCAGCAAAGAAATTCTTTAAATATGGTTAAGCAGCAGGAAGTACTTGGGGACATAAGAAGTGACAGTAACTGGTTAAAACGGAGTTTGCGTCTTCCTCCAGTTGGAAAGTTTGCAAAGGGCCCTTTTCATATCCCTCATGGAAAGAGCATTCCCCCTGTCATACACTGAACCCTTATTTTACAGCATTGATGTTCGTGATGAAGGATGAGCCAGGATGATTCTTAGGTTGACCTCAAGGGGAGACCACTGGTGGCATTTTAGATGGGCAGCTCCAAAGCCTTTCTATGGTGGATGCTGAGAAAATCAGCATCACCTGAATGGGCAGTAGGCTGGTATTAAACTTTTTGAGTGTGCTCAAGGACAAGTGGCAGCATTGAGGGTGCATCATTTGTATGCTGAGCTTGGGAGGCTGAGATATGCTTAGCCTGAATTGTTTATCTATTATTTATCCCAATTTCAAACCTGATTAAAAGTTAGTCCTTTCATATCAGAGAATGAAACCTTCCTAAAAAATACTCCCCAACACCTACAACAGTTCCTTCCTTTCCAGTTCACTCATCTTCTCCAATTAACCAAATTATCCTTGAAAAATTACCTTTGTTTCTTTGTTTCTTCAAAGAATTATTTCTAGAGAAATGTCCTGGGGAGGGAAGGGTTGCTAAGCTGAACACTGTCCTAGAGAAGCCTCATTTTTACCTTTCTCAATAACGTTTGACATTCTTGTGCATCGATACCTTAAAAGCCAGTTTTATAACTCTCATATTTAATACTGATAGTAGAAGCCTTTTCTCATTGCCATTTTCTTGGCTCATAGTGCATCTGCCAAGTTACCTGATAGTTCAGGTTCTCCTAGAACAGTGCAAAGACAAGCATATCCCTCAGATATGCATTCTCAGAATAAATAAAATTGTTGCAGTTATTTGGGGTTTACATTTATTTGCCATATGGACATGCAAAGCTTCTGTCTTTTAAACTGAAAATTGCCAGCAAAAGGCTTGACAGTAGAACAACGCCTTTCTGTTTCATGTTATGTTAAATGTTGAGGGTATTACTAAGTTCTTTGAAAAGCTGAAAACATTTTTCTGGGTTAATTTTCAGTCAGATCAGTAAACACTGATCCAACTCACCATATTTTGCCCAGTGAGAGAAGGACAGGGAGCTACAGCCACAGACTGTAACATTTACTGGGTACCTGCATGGTCTTTGGTGGATCTCATATTGGGGATGTGATTTCATCATGAGCTAACCAGCAGCAACCATGGTGGTTAATGCAAGCAAATTCCCTAGTTTGAAAACCAGTAAAGTATTTGAGGACTGCACTGCAGATGGTTGTGTGTTGAACCAGTTCCTCCACCAAGGATTTTTAATTTAAATACATCAAAGGAAGCACTTTGTCACCAATATAGGTAGAAAATTAAGGCATGGAATAATTAGGGAAATTACCAAGTGAGGACATTCAGGTAAAGTCCATATGAAGTTCCCATTTCAATCCCCTTTAGCAGTTTCTGTAGTATAGTATTTTCCAGAACAGATTGCAAAAAAATGTTAAAAAAAAAGTTTTAATGGTGACTTACAAATATACAGTACTTACATTTTTAGAGTTACAAAAATGGTACATACTACAGAAACCAAAAGCTTCCTCAAACCTTTCGTACATTTCAAAGTTATTTATTTACAAAGAAAAATTACAGTCACTTTTCATAGTGTCACATGTTTACATATAAGCATTTCTCAGTTGAAAAATATCTTGCAGCTTACCCAGAGGCAGTTTTTGCAGTTTGAGCTCTACAGACATCTATCACATCAAGAATTCTATCAGTCCCTGTTAAGCTGACATGACATTGCATTTTTATGTTTTAACAGCCTTTAGTCTGAAAATATGTACAACCCGTAAGGCTAAACTGATGCATAGTTGTTGAGATTTCACCTGGTGTGTTATATAGTGCTCATGGTTTGCTAAAATGACATAGGCTACCTTTTTTAGTTAGCTTGGTGATGCATGTTTAGAAGAAGGTGGTTTGATTTTGTCAGGGTATTTTCGACTCTTCACGAAAGGAATTTTTAAAAAATGTAACATGTTGTTTGCAGGATGCTTTTTCACCTTATGAAACTTTTATATTGAATTCTTCCTTCTCTATGTACAATTCTTACCTCAGGTAACAGAGAAAAACAGCTTTCCAAAGCCTGATCATTTCCATTAGTTTTCCCATATTGGGGAAAATGTTCCCCAGAATGTACTTTATTTAAACCAAAACTTCAAAACTCTTCTACCTCAGAGCACACATTAGTATTTCTTAGTCTGTGTGTACTTAAGAGTCTTCCTATAGACCAGAATACTTGCAGTAATACAGCCAAAACATACAGGCTGGCTTTGACACCTTCATTATGTGTGTATACCAATGTTTTCATTTTCTCATGATCTCCAGACTATATAATTTCAACATGTAACAGTATGTGAACTCAACATAATCTTCATCTTGCTGAAGGTAGTTTGGGATCACACATTTACAACTGATAGCTTTTAATTAAGATTAAATAACACCAGAGTATTAGTCATGGTTCAGGTCCAGATTTTTTTAAACTGACAAACAGAAAAAGCTTGCCATCAATACTGTGAATGGAGTTTATAAAGTGTCTTCCAGCATTACAGTATTTCCCTCATGAAAACTTACTCCACAGACAAAATAAACTCCAATTTCAAGCATCTTTATACAATGCTTGTGTTCTGAATTTTCTTCGTGCAAGAGCTTCTTGTTTTTTCCTTTCAATTTCTTCTTGAGAGCACTTTCTATTTTTTTGTTCCACCACAGACACTGTAAATAAAAAACATGTATTAGGAGCCTTCAGGTTTGTTCAATATGTATTTTAACTTATCTGTTTCCAGTGTTTGAGGATCTATGGCAGGAGCACACTATTCTGACATACCGGGCACCCACGTTAAAAATGGCTCATCTATCCTGTCCCCAAGGCAGGAAGGGGATAAAATGCATGACCTTTGTAGTGCTACTGATTACTACCTCCCAATGAAAACACTGGGATGCAGACATTTGCTTCAAGGAAATTTTACTTGGCTGCCCTTCAAGTGAACCTTATGACATCAGGAGTCAACATAGGAGATGGTGATGGGTTAAGAAAATTAAGGCTATCAGAGTGAAAAGGGCTCTACAATTTAGAGAGTTAGGCAGAGATATGGGCATGGAGATGGTATAGACATAGGGGTCAGATACAGTACAGGTGTCACACAAATAAAACAAGGAAGGTTGAAAAAAGGTCAAAAGTAGCAATAAAAATTGGCAAAGGAGACAAGAACATGATAGCTAAGCGTAGCATTTTATATGTTGTGTTACAGAACTATAAATTCCCATGCTATAAAATCCTGACCTCACTGGAACCAACAGGAGCACTCCCTGCACATATCAATAATTTTACCATTTTTATACACCCATTTCCAATTAATGTATTTTTAATAAGCAATCAGACTGGATAAATAAAACAAAGGGTCTCTTTGCTTTCTTACAAAAAAGATGTCCATGAAAAATTAAGTATGAGTTTTGGAAAGAATCATGTAACATCCATCTTTTTGTTACAGCAATGTCCTTTCACTCACAATTTGAGGACAGTTGTTTATCTGTAAAGAAAATCTATGTTATGCTTTTTCATTCCTTTCTTCTCTTGAACATTCCACAGCATAACTAGTTATCTCTCCCTTCCCTTTCCCCTTAACGTACAAAAGTGCTACTTTCCACTTATCTGCTTCTTTGCTGGGGAAAAAATACAAACAAAATAACGATTCTTTGATAAAACTAGCTGATAGCTTGCAGGAATTGTTTTCTTGTTTTTGTAACAGTGCTTCCTGGAAATGAGTGTTAATATAGAACACTCATAAAGGCATGTTTTATCAAAATTAATATTGATTAAAACTTTGCCAGGCCATGAGATCAAATAAAAACAAGACTGACTGGCACTTGACTGGTTCTACATTTCTCAGTAAGTAGGCCCAGTACATGGAATATTACTGACTGGTGCTTGATGATGGAGAAGTGACTGACCTCCCCTCTGGATGAAAGGGAACATTAGTGTTTAGACTGAGAACACAAGACTATTTCACTGGCAATTTCAGCCACAGAGCAAACAACAATACAGGCTGAGGTTTGAAAAGCATCAAGCAATTCGAGGTTCCAAATTCCAGGTGTACAATAATAGAGAGAAACTGGCATTCTGTATCACCTGGTGCCCTCTTTCCCTGCCCCACCATTAACTGGAGCTTTACTATGGATCAAAATAACAGCACTTTTAAGTAACAATTTAAGGACAGGGTATGCTGAGTCCTGCATCAGGCTATACTTGATCCTAGTGAATCTGAGTGTCTACGGAGAAAGAGTGTGAAGCACTGAGAGAAGTGGAATGAAAATGGGCAGGAATTCAAGATATGCATCAGGACAATTTTATTTTGGAGAAAATAACCTCCAAATTCACGTTAGAACATCTACTAAGACTTAAACTGAAGGGATGAATATTGAGGCCTACTGTAAGTTGCAATATAGTACAAATCTCTGACATTCTGACAAGGAAACAAACAGTAACATTCTAACAGTGACACAATAAAGACAAATACCTGACGTAGGCTGTGCAAAAGACTCTGAAAGGTGCCTCTTGAAAGGTGATTTCTTACTGTCCAGCTTGCTGTGCAAAGTCACATTCACCTGATTCTTGCTTCCTTCCAAACTCTGCAGAGTAATTCCAGTGCCAGAATGATTCCCTGGATTTTCACACCCTACATGAAGACCAGCCTGAGAGTTGTTAATCTTTCGAAACTTAAACTTTGAAGGCACAAGTGATGTTTTGTTACCAGAAGTGCTGCTTGGCACCTTTCCAGTATTATACGAGAGACCTGGGCTGTCTAATGTTTTACTACTAAAAGCACCTACTGCAGACCCAGTCTCTCCTACTGGCACAGAATTTGACCTGTACCATTTCCCCGAAACAGTCTTTGTAGTACCTTCAGAAGCATCTTGATGACAGTTTTTAGTCAGTGTGTATTTGCTCTCTGTAGAAGGAACTGAGATCACAGCTTGAGGACTTGAGATGTTCTTAGAGTTCACTGCATGACTTGTTGTATCCAGCCCACACATAACCTTTGATGAATTCCTGCAGGAATCATTTAGTGAGAGAGCCTCCTGTTTTGGATTTGGTTTTTGTGCCAAGAGGCGATCAGGTAGTCCTTGTTTAGATGCTGGGAAGCTGCTATCAGCATTTGATCTGGAATTAATACCGGCTCCTTGAAGAGTTTTAGTTCTTTCATTTCCTTGTTTAACATCTTGGCTCTGAGTCTGCTTTTCTATATCATCACACACCTGATAGAGCAATTCATCATCCTCAAAGTTTGCATCCCAAACATTATCGGATCCACAAAACATATCTAATATCTCATCAGAGAATTTAGGTTCATTCCACTCATCAAATGACAGAGGACATTTCTTTGGTATTTCAATTCCTTTAGTTAGATCATTAGGTTTCATATTGATAGAAACACTGGATGATTGACAGGAAATAGCATGAGTGTTATTCCCAGGTTTTTCTGTCCATTGTCTATGAAGATTAGATCTTGAAGGAAATGGAGGAAGAGAGCCACTTTTAGGCTGAGAAGTTTCACTTCCATTCTTCACTTCAGATTGCTTTGAAACAGGAATACAGTTCAAATCATGGCCTTGGGCACTTTTCCAAACAGAATTTATTTTATCTGGCTTAACATCACATTTGCCATGCAAGGCTGTGGTTGCTGTCTTTGAGTTTTCTGTCTTATATGGCTTTTGTAAAGACAGAGATTTTACAACATTTTGTATGTTTTTACTAGAATGTTTTAAAGGTGAATACTGCAAACTGTTATATTTGTTCACACTCCCCAAAGAAGTTACTGAATTGTCACTACTTTGCTTTGTTCTGCTAGCATCACTGAAATCATGCACAGATGGATTTGCAGGAATTGGTGGTAGTTCTTCAGTACTTATCAATTCAGGATTTTGGGTTATTTGCATTACAAAAGAGTCATCTGCCAAAAAATCTGTATCCCAGTCATCAAAGTCATCACTAACTTCTCCAGCAAGCTTAGTGGAGGCCACCAATTGAGTCTTCAAAGGAGGAGGATTTTTTTTTGTCATATCAGGTTCTGGTACAATCTGGCTCACACTTCCCACTGCACGCAGAGGATCTTTTTGATATGCCTCTGAATTACCATGTTGCACAGCTTCAGTCTCCTCAGGAAGGTGTTCCTCCTCCAAGGTGCTTTTATTTTTATTAAAACTGTTATTTAAAGAAATATCTGACAGTCCTTGGCTCAACTGCCCACTACACTTCTGGGTGGAAGAGTCAAAAAGAGCATGAAGGGCTCTTTCAGCCTCAAGGTCTACAGACTTTTGACTGCTGGATTGACAGGGCCCTGCAGCAGGAATGCCAGTGCTCTGTCCAACTGGTTTCAGGGACAGAGTAGTATCTGTATCAGAACCTGTACCAAGGAGTGATTTCTGGTTCTTCATGTTTACTTCATCTTTATTTAAAGGCTCTGAGGTGGTCTCAATGAAGTCATGACCAAGCTTCTCCTGTTCCTGAACATCTAGAGCATCTAGCTCTACTAGATTTTTATCAAATTCCTTAGCCAATTTCATGAGTTCCTCTTCAGGAATTTTTATTTTAAGATCTCTGGATTTAAAAAAAGAAAAAACAAAAAACATGAAAGAAAGTCAAAGCTGCTGAGAAAGTTTAGTCAAGCTCAGTAACACGATCATGTGAGCTGTGCATTCTCCGGTTTAACAACTACAGAATGATGGAATCCCACAAACTGCAGTCAGCATGCAATCATTTTGATAGAAATATCCCATTAAGAAGGGATAACAAGCCCAAAGTTAAAAGTATTCTATATGCTAATGTACAATTACATGGTCCACTATATATAAAAGACCACAAATCTTTTTTCATGACAGCCCAGCTCTGATGGGCAAGAAAAATCTGTAGCTTACCTTGAACAACTTAACTTTGTCCTCGGACGCACTTTTACTACTCCAGGTGTACAGGGAATAGCATCCTCACCAATCCATGTGCCTAAAAGGGAGCCTTCACTACAGGTTGATTTTTCATCCTGAATGGTTAGATTCATAATGCTTAGAAATTTGATGGCAGGTAAAGATTGGACTAGACACACCTTGCATGACTTAAAGTTGCTAAACCAAGCAAACTTGATGAAGCCTGTTGAAAGCCTCAGATAGGAGCTAAAACAATACAAGTTAAATGAGAGTACTGCAATATTGTCTCCTGATAGCTGTATCACTTTAATTATATTGATTTAAAACAGGAACTTCAATTAAGATTTTACTTTGGTGCTCAATCTAATACTCTATTTACATCAGGTTTACCCATAAACTGCAATATCACACAAGCTGTGATCTACTTTACCTCAGTGTACTACTAAGGAGCTGGCTGAGAGACACCGACTTTACTGCCTTAAAGCAGCATTAGCAGATTAGAGAACTTAAAAGAAATCACATTCTCTATGCTTCCAGAAAAAAAAAATCTGACTTCTTCCATTACAACTCATTTATGCAAAGAGCCTTTAAACTAATAAGTGAGTGAGGTTTAGAAACTAAAGCATGTTGTTTTAGAACTTCAAAGTTCAGGCTTGAATTTGTATTCCGAAGTCTAAGAGATACAATAGTGCAGTGGTAAATTGTCTGGAGGCAGAGCAATAAGATATGGGAAACTACTGCATGTAAGGCAGAAAAAGAAATTTGAACTTTACTACTATGGTAGTTTGGGGTAGGTTTTCTTATTCTTTGTAATTTTTTTTTATTTATTTTTGTTTTAGAAAAGATGAACATGAGCAACAGATAGTTGCAAACCCTGATATTATTTACATTTACAGCAGGGCTGTAACCATTTACAAGGCAGGCAGTGGCATCCCTTACCAACGATTTTCCAATTCTTAATTTCTCACAAATACGCCAAACAGTGAATAAATTTTAAATAGCCCTGTCAAATAAGCAGGCATGTTTTGCAAGCTAAATACTACACATCTGTTTTAGGAATTACATCTTCTCTTCTTGTACTTAACATGCATCAATAAGCAAACACTTTTATTTTCACTTTCTAGGCTGTGGACATCATGTTCATGGCAAGAGGAAAAGGGCAGAGATCTTATGGTAAAAAGGCAAATTATTTAGAGTACTGAAAAAAGGTTACTATTTTGATATTACTTTAGAGAATCTCTCATCCCAGTCTTGTTCTTGGACTTCAGCAGTCAATCAAGGCCATTCAAAATGCTTAAAAACAACTGCCAAGTAAATCCAGTACGTGAAGAAAGTCTTACCTTTGAACATAGGAGTGATTAAGGATAAATAAACACAACACTATTTCTAAAACCAGGAGCAGTATCTTGTATTGATCATAAACCTTTCTAAAATGGAGCTGCTGCAAGCCCACTTTCTCAATGCCTCTCTTCTTAAAGCATCTGTGACTCATAGAGCAACCAGTCAATGCTACGCTTACAGTTTTAATTCAATCCAGTTTTACGAACATGTCACTAATTTTCTACACACCCAACTCTTACCAGGAAACTACTGTAACTAAAACTGAGGCTAAGGCTGAAGGAAGCACTGTTTTGTTTGATTACTGCATATGCAGAGCATTGCTTTAGAAAGCAGCAGTTACCTGAGGAGCAATACGATTAACAATTTCCGAAATTTCTACTGCACATCCACTGGTGGACTGTTTGGTTCTTCCACTGCCTATGAAAACAAACAAACACACAAACTGCTCAAAAATTGCAAACCAATTCAATTTATGAAGAGCAGTACATCTCAAATAATTCAAATACATGTGTTAAAATCAGAGCTTGAGTCAGCATTATATTGAGGAATTTATGGGGTTTTAATAAAAATAAAATCAAACAACTTAATCATTATAAGAGAAAGGTTTTTTTTTTTCCAAGAAATCTTTGATAACTTTTAGGACACTCCCACTTGCATGCCTCATACAGGTGTCCTGAAGCCTGGATTTTGATATTACCTAGTCTGTGTGCAATTGGTGAATGAGAATCCCAAAAGATTTCTTGCTGTGTATCAGTGTCATTAACAGGAGAGCTGAAAGTAGGAATTCGGGATTTTCTACTCAATGATCTCTTTGGAGTTTTATGTAAACATGACTCTGTGTAAACAAAAAGAGGATATTTATTAAAAAACAACAAATAAAAGGCCAAAATCACTTAAAACATACAAGAGGTCAAGGCATAAGATACTTTAGAAAACTCAAGAATAGAAATGAAGTTCACACTCATCAGCGTTATTTACTCCCAAGAGGAATATTGTTCACAACTAGACATTTGATGCAGAGTAAGACTCTTAGCTTGGCCAGTTACACGATCTTGACAGCTACACCCTCAGGATCTGATGGGAACTGTCAATTCTCCTACCTGAGGGAATATTGACTTCATCTTACATTAAGGGAAAAAAACATATATATTACACCTCTATGAGAAAATATTTTGTGTATTTGCTTGTGTCTTTCACCCAGACTCTGATCTTAGCTACAACCTTAATGGACCTCCAAACTGCTCTGGGTCATAACTTACTTTTGTCTATACTTCCTCCACAGGGCCTTTCCAGCTAGGACTGCTAAAAGGAGGAATAGAGCTATTGGAAACCTGCTTGCAGCTGCCTCTAATCAGTAAGTGAATTGAACACACCATGTGAAGCTCAACTGGTCACCCCTGCCCTTTAGAAATGATGCACATGTGAAATCACTTAAAAGATGTGATTACTATGCAAGAAGCATCTTAGGAGGTATTTTTGCACTGTAGTGCCTAGCACGGCCAGGTTTTATCCTCTTTTCAAGTGGATCAACATCCTTGGTTATTTCTCAGTGTCTGCCACAGGAATCACAGAATGGGTGAGGTTGGAAGGGACCACAGTGGGTCATCTGGTCCAACCTCTCTGCTCAGCCAGGGTCATCCCAGAGCACATTGCACAGGACTGCGTCCAGATGGTTCTGGAATATTTACAGTGAGGGGGACTTCACACCCTCTCTGGAGAACCTGTTCCAGTGCTTGGTCAGTGCACAGTGAGGAAGTTCTTCCTTATATTCAGGTGGAACTTCCTGTGCATCAGTTTCTGCCCATTGCCTCTTGTCCCATTACTTGAGACCACCGAGCAGAGCCTGGACCATCCTCTTGACACCCACACTTTAAATCTCTATAGACTTTAATGAGGTGCCCTCTCAGTGGTCTCAAGACTGAAAAGGCCCAACTCCCGCAGCGTTTCCTCATAGGAGAGATGCTCCAGACCCTTGACCACCTTGATGCCCCTCTGCTGGATCTGCTCCAGGAGCATCACGTCTCTCTTGTCCCGGGAAACCCAGGACAGGGCCCTGCACTCCACAAGAGGCTTTAGCAGTGCTGGGCAGAGGGGCAGGACCACTTCCCTCGACCTGCTGCCGATGCCCCAGTGCACCTCAGGCCTCCAGGCCCCCGGGGCGCACCGCTCTTGACAGGAGCAGCCCCTTCCGAGGGCACAGGGGCGGGGGGAGCGGGCAGGGCAGGGCAGGGCAGGGCCGGGGCCCGCGGGGGCCGCTCCCGCCGTACCTGCAGCGCGGGGCGCGCACGCCGCCTCCGCCGCGGGCAGGCCTCGGCCCGCGCCGCCTTCCACCGCCTCCTCCTCCTCCTCCGGGGGCTCCGCCCGCCGCCGGGCGAGCTGCTCCTCGCCGCCGCTGCGCCTCCTCAGGGCGGCGGGCCTGAGGCAGAGCCCCTTGCGCCGGCTACCGGGCATGGCGCTCGCTGCGGCGGCGCCGCGTCCCTCCCGCCAGCGCCGCCACCGCCGCCACCAGCGCCGCCATTTTCCCGGGCAGCCCCGCCGCCGCCGCTGATTGGCCGCCGCCGCGCCGTCTCGAGCGCCCATTGGTCCGGCGCGGGGGGGCGTGGCCAGCGACCAGACGCGGTGGAGAACTGTGCCCCCCCTTCACCCCTTCCGCCCGCCGTGAGGGGACAGCGGGTCCCGAGGCCGGGGAAAGCGGCGCAGCCTTTGGTCCCGGGGCGGGAAAGGGTCAAATCCCCGCGGCCACAGGGGCGGGGTGTGCCCGCCGGACGGTCCCGGCTGGCGGCTTGGCCCGAGGTGCCAAATTTTGCCGTTTTGCCCTTGGCGAATTCGGGGGAGACAGCCGGCTGGGTGGGAGCGTCGGTGTGGTGGAGGGAGGGGTCTGGGCAGGCTGGATGGATGGGCCGAGGCCAGTGCTTCAGTAAAAGTTCAATTAAGCCAAGTGCCAGGCCCTAGGCTTTGGCCACAACAACCCCACACAGCGCTACAGGCCGGGGACAGAGTGGCTGGAAAGTGGCCCGGTGGGAAAGGACCTGGGGGTGTCGGTCGGCAGTGGCTGAATGTGAGCCAGTGTGTCCAGGTGGGCAAGAAGGCCAAGGGCATCCTGGCCTGCATCAGCAATAGTGTGGCCAGCAGGACCAGGGAAGCGATTCTTCCCCTGGTGAGGCCACACCTCGAGTGCTGTTCCAGTCCTGGGCCCCTCAGTTCAGGAAGGAGGTGCTGGAGTGAGTCCAGAGAAAGGCCATGAAGCTCGTGGAGAGTCTATGTAACAATTATTTTGAGGAGCAATTCAGATAGCTGGGAGTGTTTAGCCTGGAGAGGAGGAGGCTTGGGGGTGACCTTGTCACTCTCTACCACTACCTGGAAGGAGGGTGTAGCCAAGGAGGGTTCAGCCCCTTTTTCCAGGCAACCTTAAGCTGTGTCAGGGAAAGTCTAGATTGGACATCAGGATGAATTTCTTTACAGTGTTATTATTAGACATTGGAATGGGCTGCCCAGGGAGGTGGTGGAGTCACCGTCCCTGGAGGTCTTTAAGGAAAGACTGGACGTAGCACTCACTGCCAGGGTCTAGTGGACATAGTGGTGTTTGATCATGGGTTGGACTTTATGATCTCAGAGATCCTTTCCAGCCTAATTGAGTTTGTGATTCTTGAAACCCAGGCAGGCATAAACCATTTCAGTCCAGTAATGCAATTGGGGCTGGCAAAGAGAGGCTTACAGAAGCCAGATTTGGTAGGTAAGAAATTAACATGAGGTTCCTGAGGGACTAGCATATTACATCATTATTTTAAACAATATAAATGCAAACATATGTATATATTACATCATAAGGTGGATATTTCCTCCCTGAGCCACTAAACGTAAATGTACAAACTTATCTACGGAGGATATAGGGTCAAGAAGTGAACTACTTGTATATTGGTCACCTGCCTGGTTTTCATTTGATCAGTTTGCAGTACATTGGGATCACACTTGATTTGTGAGATGTGAGCAGTGGATTTCAGTCTAGGAGCAGGAGTAAGAAGTTTAGAAGTCACTAGAGAATGATTCCCTGAGCCATGAAACCTTCTCTTTTCACCCAAGGCCCCAGGCAAACAATATGCTTTTTCACTTCTCTGTTCTCATGAGTGTAATTAAAGTCAGTAGAGAACTTTTTAACAAGCAAAAAAAAGCTAAGTACTGTATATTAAACAGAGAACCTGCATTATATAGATGGTTAAATTGTCACAGTTAATCACAGGAAGTTGTGACATTTGAATACTGGATTTGTTTGTGTCACACCTATCAAATGTAAACTGGAGAGAAGACTGGAAAAAATGGATCAAGAATTAGGCTCCAAAGTCCATAGTAGACTTTTGAACATGCCTACTGCCTTGTAATCATAGCCATGCGAGTAGATTTGTTCATCAGCCCAAAGTGTGAAGGTGTGCATGTCCTTTTTGACTGTTGGTTTGCAATATAGTAATTAAAGGCTGTAATGCATCACACAGTTACAGGAATGGTTTACCTGGGCTCCATGCCACAGGCACTGTGTAAGTTACTTGCTCCTTGTTTTCAGTTGAAATGGATACTGAGAAGAAACTTTTTATAGTAGTGTAGATACGTCTTGAGCAAAACCGAAACACTGAAATGGGCACACTTACTAGAAAGTGCTACTAAAATCTTGATGTCTCCTACTACCTCCCAGTGACCTCTTGGCAGCTGGGTTCTGTAAAGCAGTGTTCTGCTTTTATAATCCACTATGTTAACAAGCATACTCTGAAATATTGTCATCAATAATTAAAATTAAATGACATCTGTCACGGTCACTGAGTGCTATGATTTTTTTTTCCTTTCTCCAAGCTCATTGTCACTAACCTCATTCATAAAATGTGAATATTTGCCACAGGTCTTTCACACGTTTGTGAGGTTTTGCTTATGTAGTAAAAGCATTTTCAGGAAAAAAACCCCACCAACATATATAATGTATATCTCATTCTGCATGAGAGATCTTGTTGCATCAGTTTCAGTCTATGTAAAATTGTGTTACCAAAAGTTGGAAAACAAAATAAAATGATCTACATGAGCAGAAAAGCTGAACTGGTTCATGATGGGGGGGAGGGGGGAATCCCTCTTTCCTAATGAATAAAAGCATGTGTATCTCATTGCAGCTTAATAACTCAACTCTGAGCCGATACTGTTTATTAAGTTAAGAAATGTAGTAGTACATTTAGAAATGAAGCCTGTGATGTTGGAGGCGTTCTCTGTGGAGCTGTAGCCTCAAGGAGGAGGGAGTTTGCATTCCCTTGCCGTGCTACGAACAGCTGGATCAATGGCTAATTGTGGTGGGGCTGCGTTCCAGAGACTTGCAGCAAACTCCGAGTGCTGCAGTTGTGAGTCCTACTTTCAAATCAGGAGGGATAAATAATGGAGGAGATTGAATGAATAACAACATTAGTTCAGCTTTTAATAGTAATATAAACTGCCCGAGAAATTGTTGCAGTGTTTTATGAGACAAGGATCTAAAATGAAACAAAATAAATGTGCAAGATCTGTGAAGTTTCCTAAGAATTTCCCATCAGTGTAATAAGAGCACTGAAAATAAGAATGAAAAAAGTCTCCTTTTTAAAGTCCTTTGAACACAGAGAGCATTTTTATCTTGGAAAGAGTATGTCTCATTAGTGAGTTTTTAAAAAATATTGAATGTATCACATCAATGTAACTAAAAAAGGGAAGTGACTTTATGTTTGTAGTTCATCTTTCATTCTTGTTAGGACTGGGAAAAATGAAAAATCAATAATAGTGATTTCAATGAAAATATCAAGATTTGTGAGAGGATGGAAGTTATTATAAATAATGAAATTAATTTGACAAATACTGCATTTTTTCTAGTATGTTTTAAAATGCTCTGTGATATTTTCAAAGTGAACTGTCTTGGGCTTTTTTGTTCCCAAACAACATTTCCATTTCCAAATTGATCTCTTTTTAACTATTGAAAAAGAAGGAAGCAAAACACACACACTCCTAATTTGTCTCCAGTGAAAGCACGTGTTTGCTTTCTGATCACCTGAGACTAGGTGAAAAGGCAAATTCTCCAAGCTATATTTTCCTTGGGTAATTTGTTTTAAAAAATGGTGTGAGTACAAACTCTAAAATTTAGTACAATTATATGGTGCTTTAAAATATGTTTTCTGCTGGGGAAGGAGTAGTTAAATAGAGTGTGTGTAGCTACACATACTCACTGAGTATTTCTGCAGAGGGTGGCTCAGCAATACTCAGGGATGTACAGAGGGATGCAGGGATGTAACTGGAGTTATCTTCTAGCCAGCTTTGCCTCTTACTGCAGCATGGATTGTCCTGTATAAACAGAGGAGAGAATTTACATGCTTAATGTAAGACGCATTTATAAACACAACTTTGTGGACCCAAACAAAAATAAACTGAGACACTCTTATAAAATTTAAATATGAAAGTACAATTTTTTAGCAGCAATTTCCCATCTTTTCCCCCCCCAGAAATCCTACGGATCTATATATTCTCTTAAGAAGCCTTGGAGTGTTTACTAAAATGAAGCATTGCATGATGGCAGATAGTTTGTACAAGTTAACAACAAGAGAGATGTGTTTTGTTGCCTTCTTTGGAACCTTAGGAAAAACTGAGAGGATATCGGAAATGTTAACTTAATGGGCAATAATTTTTTTCCATCCATAGGGGAACACAGGCATGGTGTGTATATTTTTGCTTTTATTAATAGCATTTTGATAGCACAGTTATAAAGCTTGTCCTTGGCTTGTCTTGAAATATCATACTGACTTCACTTATTACAGAATGTTACTTTAATTTTCCAAGGTGAAATGCTCACAGAGCAGAAACTGGTGAGGAAAATATGGCCAAAACAGTTACATATACCTTTATTTTTAAAGTGCTGTCCAGAAGGGTTTGCAGCAATTTTTGCTGATGCATAAATTGACCGAGACAGTAAATGATACATGACCTTAGAAATATCTGAAGTAGCCTTGCTTGGGAATTTTTAGTAGAGAGTTATTAAATGTCAGAGTAATTTACACAAGCATAGCCTAGTTTATGCTTTTGCATTCTCTTTCCCTCTTTTTCTCCACTGTGCCATCTGAGAACCATAGGAGCTTTAAAAATATTTTACATATATCTCTTTCTTTTTTTCCCCTTCTTAGCATAGAGGTTCATCTTATTTTATTTATCATACTCAGAAAATCTCATCAAATGTAGGACTATAATGTAGCTCACAAAGACCTGATCCAGCAGAGCACTTAAGTATCTGCATAACTTCATCGCAATGACATTTTCCATTGCTCATTAACTGGCATTTAAAGAAAATTTTCCATGGCTTGGTGTCTGGGCATTTAGAGGAAATTGTCAGCCAAAGTGGGTGAGCCATTTGGAAGAATTAAGTCAGGGAATGAACAGGCTACAAGTCCCAGAGCTCTGGAGGGAGCCCTGGAGGTTTAGACCCCTGGTGGAAAGCTGGGCATAACCTGGAGGGCCTTCTAGGTATTTATTGGAATGTAGGCTCAGTTCCACAGCTGGAGACTGTGATCGGAGGGAATCATGGTTGTGTAAGATTGTGGAGGCTGCTGTTTGTAGAACTCATGCCTTAAACCTTAGCTGGGCCACTCAGCATCAGTGCATTGCTGCCTGGAGAGAGCTCAGCAGCTTCTCCCCCTGGGACAGGTACAATCACCTGGGCATCTCAGCCTTGTGCTGGCTCACACTGAGGAGTGACCAGGAGGAGTCTTGGGGCAGTCATCGCCCATCCCCTCAGTTCTTTGCTGTATCTCACCTTGCTGCCAAGGAGCTTTTCACTGTTTTTCAGTCAGGTCCATACTATTGTTGTTTGCTGTGGCACGGAGGATGTGCTTTCCTAGCTGAATGCATCCTCTGGTACTTTATTGCTTATATATGCAGAGAAGGTATAAATAAAGACATGTTCAAAAACTGTTCATAGAAATTATGGCAGTGAGGGTTTCTTTCATTTTCCTTTTTTTTTTTTTAAAAAAAAAAAAAACAACAAAAAAAACAAAAACAAAAACCCCCCAAACAAAAACCCCACAACTTTTTGGGGTTTTGTTTTGTTTTGTTTTGTTTTGCTTAAGTCTCTTGATCCTGCTGTATTACAGCTCCAGGCGATCAAGTAGTGAGAAATAGCTTTTCAGTTCTGATCTCTTTGTTTCTGGATTTTTTTTTTTTTAATCCCTTATAGGAGATCAAATTAGAAGATTTTTTTGAAGAACAGGAAAGAATCAGTTTCCAGCTTGTTTGGAAAGCCTGACAAATATTGATCGACTATATATCCTGTAGATGATTCTTTTCATCAGTGACAAAATCTCAGCTGTATCTGAGACCTCAACTTGCTAAAACTCCCACATGCTACACTGTAAATTAGTGAAGTGTTTTATCAGCTACCAAAGAGAATGCAGTGGATGGTCAGAGAAAATCAAGTTTTTCATCAAGCATTCTGGAGAAGAAAATAAGCAGTGCTTATTTTTTTAAAGGAGGCTTAGCTTTTGATTGATACATCTGTTCCAGGAGAATGTTTAGCCTAAATAGCTTACTGAAAAATCCGTGATCAAACTAGTATGAAATTCTCAAAATACAGTCATTCTCCCTATTTCCCTAACATACTCAGCAATTTCTGCATGGACTATTTTCATGTCAAGTGTTCATAGCTTGCAGTTGAAAAAACAATTTCTGTTACCAAAGTGCCCTTTTTTGGGGCTTTCATTTTATAAATTCTATACATAATTCTTTGGGCCTGTATCCCATTAACTTTAAGCCACAGTTTACATGGAGATGCATCACAATGAAGTCTCCCTGTTTCATCTGTGTGTGTGATTCTGATTATGTGGTTTTAATGTTGGGATGATTAGGAGTTTCTCTCCTAACAGCAGTTTCACAATTGCTGCACAGTGATTTGAAGTCTCTGGCCATTACCTGGTGGCCCCACAGGTGCCCTGTGTGACCTCATGGCCATTATGAGTTGTTTCAGTGACCAGACCAAGCTTACAGTGGATATTTTGGCCCAGAATTGTGGAGCCCTAGTTTCAGGAATGAAGCAAGGGAAAAATTAGGTTTCCAGTGCCTCACTTGTTTCCTGGTGTTATCATTTCTTTCCCCAGAATGGTTGGTTCTGGCTCCTTCCACAAGCAGGAATGAGTTCTGGGCCCAGTGTCCTTTCTGGCTTTATATGCCATGGCTTGGTGGTCCTAATTTATAGACTGAGCAAACAAGTGCCCAGATAAGAAATAGACACCCTTTTGATTATTAATTTTTTCATTTATTTTCAGATGGCTTTTCCTTTTGTCGTATTGTTCACACATAATGCGTCTGACTCTTCCTATGTCACACTACATCTTTGCAGTAATTTTCTGTGCTGTTCTGTCCCTCTAGATTTTACAGCAGTGGATCAGAAAGGAAGTGCAAGCCTTAGCAGAAATAATAAATCCACTGCAGGTCTTGAAGGTACTAATTTCTGCAAAACAAAATACTGCCTCAATTCTGTTATGGGCTAGAAGGGGTGATCAAAGTGAAATACATTCATTGTGGAATTGGTTTGCAAAGCCTGCTTCTAAACCATTACACACTCTTTCTAGATTTCTTTTTTCCTCTGCAAAAGTAAATAATGCAGTTGTGTCCTGCCTGGCCTGTGGCACTGCACCCCATGCAGCTCTTGGGCAATTGAAGGATTACTCCCAAGCCAGGCCTGCCTCAGGAGTTGGGCAGGGAAGCTGGGTTTGCCTGGCAAAGAGGTCCACTAGGTGATATGGATCTGGATAACACATGGGAGCTCTGTGATGGGCTGCTCAATGCACTGCTTGTGGGTGGCTCAGGGAACCATCCACATTGTGTCTGCACCAGAGCACTGGGACTCATGGTCATCTCCCAGCTTGGAGTTTCTTGGCCACTCAGAGGTCTGTGGCACGTGTGCTGTGGCTCCAGCCGGAAGGTTGGGGTGGTTGGTCATTGCTGGAGTAATGTGACATTTGAAAAAATATTTTAGGAACTGTCCTATAATAGCAGATATTTCTAATCTATGCAATCCATCTAATTAGGTTCAACCATGCCCAATTCCTTGGCTGATTGCCTGAGCCTTTCCGCTTAACCAGTCAGGTTTATTCAATAAGGTGTCCTATAATGCTATTTCCTTCCTTGAGAGTATATGTTATCATGCCCAACACAGACTTAAGAATCCCTCCACTGTTTTCTTACTTTAATGTCCTCTGTCTCCACAGTAAAACCCTGTGCTTTAGTCAGGAGTTCTCCTAGCTGAGAAGAAACCTAGGTGAGACTTTGGACCTCATTACTTTTATTTTTAAGTACCTAGAAGATTGTTAAGAGACACAACAAGTATAGAACAGGCACGATATAGGTAGAATCCCCATTAATTTAATACGAGCTGTTTTAAATCGTGGATTCAAATAGTTAACAAGATTAGAAATAATAAGAAATTAATACAGTTGCATGGGCAGTTGACTCACTATTACTGTCATTTCCTTTTGGCTTTGGTCATGGGGATAACAAGGTAAGAAACAATGGTTTCCTTTTATTGATTGGTTTGATATTTGAAATAAAACTGATATTTTTTGTCTGAACAAGTCTTTTGTAAGTTAATATTATGTTAATTAGAATGGATGTCTTCCTGAGCCTTATTTTCTCCTTCATTTGATCTAATTAGCTGATTAATTTTTAATTGCCTACTGAGGGATCTTTACCATATTGTGATTTGTTTTACCTTTACATTTGGAAAATAATGGTGCTCCTAAAATGACTCAGAAGTATTGTATGGAGGTATTCCTGCAAGGGATAAATGCAAGTTATTATTTCTTCCTGCTTCCTAATTTTAGTGCAGTCCACTTTGAGTCAGTGCTCATTAATCAAAGAGGTTTGCATGATGTGGAGTAGGAAGAAGGTGTTTCAGTTAGGCAATCTTCATGGTAGAAGGTCTGTGACTTGGTGACCAAATGGAAATGAGATCTCTTGGCTGTGTATGAATACTGTTGTGAACGCTTCCCAGCTTGCAACATTTATTCTTTTTGTCCACAAAGGCATTCTGAGATTCTCAGAATGAATGTATTAATAAGCTTAGAAATAGAAGGATGAAGCTCTAACAAGGCCAAGTGTTGATTAAAACTTATTTTCTGGTGACAGAAAATAAATCACAGTCCTTGGCAAGTTATTTCAAGTTATTCCCTGAGTGTTTAAAATTTGCACCATATTTGTAGACTGAATTAGTCTTGCTGTAACTTCTAGCCCTTCGGTCTTGTTCTGCCTTTGCCTGCTAGATTGAAGAGCCCTCGATTATCAAATTTTTGCTCCCTATGGAAATCACTTGTAGCCTGTGATCAAATCATTCCTTAACTTTCGCTTTGATAAGTTAATTGATTGAGTGCCTTGAGTCTCTTGTAGAAAGACATGTTTCCTAATAGCGTAATTGTTCCCTTGGCTTCCTCGTAATCCATGGAATTTTTCATCGTCTTTCTTAAAACAACACCAGGAACCCAGTGAAACTACTAGTCATTTCACTGGTGCCAAATAAGATAACACAACCTCCCTACTCCTATTTATTATTGTTCATACATCTGGCAAGCATTGTAGCTTTTTGTTACTTCACTGCTCTAGAAACTCGTAGGAATCTGGTTACTCCTCATGGTCTGTGTTCCCAAGCCCTTTCCTCCTTTTTAGGATCTCTTTTTGCCTGAGTAGAGCCCTCCCTCTTTAAGTCTGTCTCATTTTATACTCATTCCTTGATCCATGGCCTTCCTGTTAGCTGTACTGATGGCTGGTTGCACTCATCTTACCCAACTGTCTTCTCCATTATTTCCGTTTTCTAGTCATCTGCCCATATTGTGAAAATGCTATTTTTTTTTTAACAAAAGTGAAAGTTTGTCTAGGATGCAATAGCAAATTTCAACACCAGTACCTTGTTCCCCAGCCATGTAATGATGGCTTAGATGTGTCTGCCATGTAGTTTTTAAGTAGTTTATGATGCCATTCTGATTCATCATGTCTCATTTTAGCCATCCAAGAATTAGCTTCTAATGGCTGCTAGTTTTCTAAGTTCTTAATATTCAATGGAGAGAGATGGGGACCTTCACAGGAAGATGTAGTGGACTTATCTGAAAAATCATAAATCACTTTTCGACAGTGCCTTTTTCTTTTCATTGACTATAATGGGAACATAGAGAAGTTAAGACAAGCTGCCAAACTTCTAGACAGCTATAATTACTGTGGATGAATCCCGTCTCTTATGCTTTTTAGCTTTTCAGTCAAACTGTGGGGTGATACAAAGCCAGTTTTCTTACAGGCATCCATCAAGATGGTTGCCTTTAGCAGTCCCATTTGTAATCACATCAGAAAATGATATCAAGTTAGCTTGACAAGATCTGTTTTCCAGAAACCCATGTGGATCAACTTTAATTATATTATCCCTTTTAGTTCTTTATCACACTAGTTATCACTTATATGCCTCTTTTGCTTTTCTATCAGATCTTTTTATCAAATCCTGACTTTTTTTACTTTAATATTGGCACACATCCAAAATTGTGAAAAATCTGAGTCTCTGATGTCTTAGATTTTTTCGTTTGTTTCCACCCCATCTGTATCAGGTGGACTGTTCTCTGAGGTGCTCCTGCAATCCTTGATCCATCAGCAGTAGGTCTCAGGATGACTTAGAGCTGTTTCTGGCAAGAAGATCTTCAGAACTTCCCATGCAGCCTGCCCATATGGTTAAGTCCTGCAATCTGCACAACGGAGGGTGAGGTAGTGGGTTTCCTTTCTCTGTTTGGGATTTTTTTAGGGCTTAAGCAAAAAGTTTCACAAATATGTTACATTGTGACTTTTTTTGTCCAAACATGCATGCTGTTAAACATTTTTTTTTTAATATCTGAGGGAAAGGTACCACCTTTTTGGTTCTTCTTCCTTATACCTTTCTCTGTAAAATAGAGATGTCTGGAAGTAAGCAGACAGATCATGGTGTTCTGTTACCCTCTGACTGCAGAAAGGTTTACAGGGCTGAAGAGAAATTTATGACCTTTTACTACCTGTGCGCTAAGAGATGAAAACCAATGGGTCTTTTTTTTACGTAATATTATTTCATGAAGAGGATGCTTTGAAATACAGATATTTTGCCTTATCTTACAAGAATGCTTGCAAAACAAAAGCAGTAAGAGAAAAGGTTCACAGCGGTGTTTTCTGGATAAGGAGATTCCCCAAAAATTTGAAACTCTACCTGACAGAGAATAGATATTCTTGCAAGACTGTTCATTCAAGTCAGCATTATCTTGAAAAATACTGGTGGCATTTTAAGTAGCAATATGCAAAGTTACCTGGTACCAAAGTGATGAGCTGTGAAGGCAAGTCATTGCCGTCCTGTCCAGGTTGATTCCTCTGCTGGATTTTGAGTAGCATCCTGAAGGACAGAGGGTCTCATATCTCCTCCCAGCCTCTCCTGTTCATCTGTTGGAGGTATGTGTTGCCATTGTAGAAGCAGACGCTTTCACAAGATACATCAGGATTTTTTTATACCTAACAAGTGGTGGACTGCAATGTCAACAATTATAGAAATAATTTATTTTCTGTAAATATGGATTAGAGAAATACTTCAGTGACATGTCATAATTCCTGGGTGATGCAAGGACAGATTTTGCTGGGAAGGCAAGTTGTTGTTAGCCGACAGTGATGTCTTATAATAATTCTGAGTGTCCTTATAAATATCAGGGAAGCAGTTAATGTCTAGGGTGACCACCCACTGCTGGAGGTTAATTTGCCTCATTTGGAGATGTCTGGAATTTTCTTTCTTCTCTTTTCTTAGTCTTGTCACTTCCTTCATTTTTTGCTATTCTTTGCTATTTCTTTGCTATTTCTTCCTCTGCATCAGAAGTAAAGGTAATAGTTTGCAGGGGCCAGACCACCAGATGGACCAATTGGAGAGTTTCAGTTCACTAAGGGACTGAGAATGTTGGGTTTTTAAGTTCCTACTTTGCCATCCTAGTATCACATGGAATGTTTTGAGAGAATATTTTCCAAAGTGCAGTTTTATAGTCCAGAACTAATATCTTGTAACACAGCAAGGGATTAACAGGCACACTACCTAGTTACTACTCCAATATCTCCTACAGCAGTTTAACAGAATATTTGCACTGAAGCCTTTGCAGATCTTTGGGACAGATCACACTTAGGCTCATTATAGAAGTTACCTAACCAGCAATGAGTTGCATCTCAACATGAAGGTATTTATGTGATTACTTCTTGGGAGGTGTTCATCCAAGTGTAAATTACTCTGCCTCAGAACAGATTTTAGCTGGTGCCAACAGCTTGGATGACTGGCACATTGTCATTTTCATAACACACCTAAATGGAAGGTGCCAAAAGAACCTAAATGGTATCAGTGCAGTGAAAAATTTCCAGTAAAAATTTGTCTTGAGATATGTTTGTAGAAATAGGTTGGTTTCAGTTAATAACTGGGATGAAACAGGACTAAATACTTTTATTTTTCTTTCACAATGTTTTGGGAGGGCACATCTCTGTTGATGTGAAAACAGTGCATGGTGATGCTGCCGTGGTAACAGAAAATTGTGTGGTTTGCACTTCTTCTAGTGAATACTCTTCCTCTTTCCAGATGTCCCTGAACTACCTCTCCCCAGCTGTGCAACTTATTTTCTGTCCTAACCATTCTGTCAGAGGTTTTATGGGGTGAAACTTCTGTTCTGTTTTGGATATTTTGTCTTCATTTCCCCAAGAACAGAAGGGATATGTGGTCACTCCGTGTGCTAGCTAGTCAGTTGTGTTGCTCTCTCTGTTGTCCAGTGGTAACCAAATCTGATGTGAAAAAAAGAAAAAATTATTTCTGAAATTAAATTCCTACTAGTATTAGGAGAAGTGGTGGTTAAGAAGAGCAGACAGACCCAATTTATTACCCCCATTGCTCTGGACAAGAGTATCGCCGCACTAGAGTGATGCTACATGTGCTCCAGAGTTCACACATTACTCAACACATCTCACATGCACTTTATTAGACAGAGTATAATCCAGACATGGGATGCCAAATCAAAGTGAACCACACTTTGTAAGTTTACAGCTCAGGAAATGGAGAGAAGCTGCTTTCCTTCTGCTCACTACAACAGAAATCCTTTTGAAAAGAAGGTTTATTCCAACCTCTGCTTTGGAAGTGTGCTGCATGTGATTTCATCCCATTAGCTGTGATGGTCACCATTCAGTCCTCGAAGTGATGACGTGATGTACTGAGGGAAAGGGTTGTTTCCAGTGTTATCAGGATAAATCTTCCTGTGAACACTTGACCAAGAACACACATGTTTTGCAATTATGTCTGCTTAAAGAAACCAGCTATTTCCCCATGGTACTGTAGAATCTATTTTTTTTTTTTTCCTGGCAAGAGATGTAAAGAACTTGCAGTTTCTCTATATTATAATAATTTTTTGATGCAGGAATGGTTCACATCCAGGTTTTTAAAACAGAAGGAATGTAGCCCGCAGTTTTGTTTGTTTCATTTATTTAGCATGGCACGGCTAGGTCCTGGAACTAGCTTATATGAGGTCATTACCCTATTGATTAAATAGTGTGATGAAAAGGGCATGATAATACACTGCTGGGAGATTATTGCCAGACACTTTGCAAACAAAGCTGCTGAAAGGAGAGCAGTTGTGAGACCTTCAGTGTGGTGTGTAATTAGCAAGTGAGTAGGAATTAAAATAAAGGATACATGGCATGATATAGTGATTATGTGCAGATAAGCAATGTTTTGAATACTCCCTTTTGGTAACTCTAATGAGAATACATCTTAGTACAGGAAATGTCTGCTGGGACTACACTATCCAGAATCCTTAAACAAGCTGTGCAGTAAGTTGTCTCCGACAGTGAAAAGAAAGCATGGAAACAATGCTGCAGATCTGCCTCTTTCTTCAAACCTTTCTCTCTGGCTCTTTCTTTTCTTCCAAAAATCTCATACTGGTGTAATGAGTGTTAGAGAAAAACAGTACATCTGTGCTATTTTTGGGGCAATGGAGCATTATCTCTTTTTAAAATTCTAAACAATGTTTTTGGGGACAACAACTGCATTTGAACCAACCACTTTCTGAGTGGGAAGCATCAGCCACTACAACGAGAAAGAGAAATCTAAACCTGGGATGTACAGGCAGTACCAAACTTGTGATTCTTGCACTCAGCCTAGCCTCCCTTCCGCCTCCCTGAGGAGCACAAATACTTCCATGATCCTGAAATAAATCAGGACATCTGATTTATTCTGTGGCATATGTTTCACCTCAGCAACCCTTTTAGGCCTGCAAACCCAACAGATTAGAGGCTTTCCAGGCAGCACCTCAGCTGCCTAAAGGGGAATTAAATGACAATGTTCAGAATGTGGCACGGACCAACTGCAGAGAGATAGATGGGTGGACATTGACAGGCATCTTGCTGGCCATTTCTTTGCCCAGTTTCAAGCTCCTTCCAGTCATGAAATTCATCGCAAGGCACTGAAAATTTCCTAAATTTTATTGTTAGTGTAATTCTTCAGAACCTTACCCACAGCGTTTTAGACTGGAGGGGGAGAGGTCCTGTCTTAGTGTCTTCTTTCAGAAACCTCATGCTGCGTGTTACATAGGCAAAGTTAACCTGGCACAACAGCAGCAACAGTGGGACAGAAGAGGGCACCAGGGGGGGGGAAAAAAAAAAAGGAAGGTAGAAGTGAGTAAAAGAGTAAAACAGTGCTGTTTTGGGGGAAAGCATCTAATCCAGGCGGAAGGGTGAAGCAGCCATGGTGAGGGCAAAGTAAATGGGGAATACTCTGTCTGGCTCTATTAACCTTAATTTTAGTTCCTCTTTTCCATTTTTCAGCTTAAGTAAGCAAGCATATAGCCATGTTTATATAATAGCTGGAGTAATGAAGATGGAATATACCAATTTGGGGCTAATTTTTGCCCTCAGGAGAGCACAGGGACTGCAGCTGTGGCCAGCCTCTACCAAAAAGGAGTGGTGAGGAGAACACCTCCTTGTATCCAACTTCCCATTACATCCTCACCAGGGACCACCATAGTCTAGCCCTTAGAATAAATAGATGAGGTTAATTTTTCCAGCCGTGGAGTTGGCTTAGCAGCTCTCAGCACTGGTTCAGTTGTGCTCCCACTCAAGCTAACAAAGTGGTTTCCTTGGACCCAAAAAAACCCATTTATAGCCTTTTTCAGATATTGGGCTTTGAGTCTCCAGCTGTCTTTTGTTCTCTTCCTATTTGGTATCTTCACCTTCCAGATCATTAAAGGCAGTGCTTTCCTCAACATTATCACAATGCTATTAAATACTTAGAGCCATAATGTCCTTTGATTAGGGGGCCTGGGAGAAGTGTGCACCGTGGCACATTTGACCACATCCTCCCAAACTGAGGTTGTGGCTGAGCTAATTATTTTCACGGCTGGAAGAGAACAGGCAACGCTGCCTAAAGAGTGGGAAGATATGTGTATGTGTGAGCCTGTGTTTGTGTGGTTATACCATCTGGGAAGAGCAGAGCCAGATATACTTCCCTTTGGCTTTTTTTTTTTTTTTCCTTTAATGTGCAAATCCTCGGTAAAGATGTAACTGGAGAAGTCTCATTTCTGTGCCTCAAGTCCTGTGCTTGTCTGGGGTCTGGCATGCTGGGGGCTGCATCTCCCTGCAGAAAGGCTGCCCTCTGGAATTCCTGTTCTGCCATTCCCCAGCTGACGCCCTTTGCCTCTGTGGGCAGGGGGGAAGTTGCCCTTCCTCCGCATTGCTTGTTTTTGTTACACTAGCAGTATGAGGTACCCTTTATTTATAATCTGAACGTTAGGGATGTTGGGCCAATCTGGTGCTTCCAGCTGGCTGAACACTTCCTAGCGCTTTGGATGCCAGATATAACATAATTTATTGTGGAAAACAGTAGGGGTAATACACTTCTCGCTATCAAAGGTTAATGTAGAATATCAGCAGCTCTTCGGCAAGGATACACGTATTGGTGGACAGTCTGTGATTATGTGTCTCTTATTAAAATAGAAAAACAAATTGCTTTCCTTTTTGATGCTGCTGTTCAGCCCCTTCTCCTTCCCCTTGGTTATTTTAACTCCTTCGTTGAATTAGGCAGTTTTCACACGTTTCCTCAGGGAGAAAAAAAGCAACTGTACTTTGTTTGTTTGGCATGAAACTGAGCAAACTAAGGGGGATCTTTTTTTATTATTATTTTTTTGGCTTTGTTTTAACTAAAACATCCATTTCTGTGCCAAGACAGAGTAAAACTGCTGAGGTAGCCAAGGCTATAAATTGAACTGGTCCTTTTACCTCTAAAAAATATTAAAGCATCCTTCTGCCACTGAGCTGGCACCCGTTGCTGGATCAAGTGCTCCTATTAACGGGAAATCGGGAAAGCACATTATCACTCCAGTGCTGTCATTACCAGAGGGTTTCACTGAACTAAAGCATTCAGGAAAGTGAGACTGTGAAGACCAGGGAAAAATGGAGCACTTAGAGCAAGGAAAGGGAAGCTTCAGACAAGAATCTTGGAGACACATTAAGAGTTTGTGAAGGTACCCAGCATGGGAGGCAAGTGGCTGCTTTGTTTAAAGGGGATGTATTAGGGAAAGTGTCCCATTAGTCTTCAAGTTTAGAGAGACACGGGTGTAGACTTTTCTAATGGGCTCATTTAATCAATTCTAGATGATCTGAAACCTGCCAAGACAAGATTGTGTCTGCCTGAAATCTAATGAGGTTCATCCTGCACCAAGAAAAACCCCAGAGAGGTTTTATTGGCAACATTTTTTCTTCCCTCTAGAGTAAAGCTCCCTCTCAGGGATTCTTAAGATGCCTAAGAGGGATTTTTTAATTACTAGAAATAGACAGTGAACTGCATTGATCATTCAGTTAGAGAATATAATGAAAACATATAGAATATTCAGTTAGTAGGGGTTGTGGTTATTTCAGACATTAAGGTATCACTTACCATGGGTGTTGCCAGGTCAGCAGGTGGGAAAGTTCCCTTCTTCCTGCAAAGCCATGCTGAATTCAGCTCTTTTGGCATCAGAGCCGTAGGGAAGACTTAGGTGAACATTTTGTTATAGTTCACAGTCTGGGCTGCATCTGACTTCCATTTTATGGGATAAAAAAGTGACAAATAAGACGTAAATTCAGTTTGGTTTGCTTCTCCTTTTCAAAGTTCTTTAGGGACCTGAAATAATCTTCCTGACACCCATGCAAGGTAAGCGTAGCTATCGAGTTTTACAGATGTGGAAACTGAGGCACAGAGAGGTTAAATAGTGTCATTTGAAAATATGGGTGCCTAAAATGAAGCAACTTGAGTCCATGATCCAAATAGCAGAAGTTCCAAGCTCCTGATTTCACGAGAAAACAAGGATGCTCAGCACATCCCTGTGGCAGGCCCTGAACTGATGTGCTGAAATCTGCTGCAGGGCAAGTGTCCCCCAGGTATGGTTCCCCAGCTTGTGCTCAGAGCACTAGACCAGAGCACTCCTGCATGATTTTCAGGACTTGCATGTTGTGTCCAGCCCTGTTTAGGATTTGGGAATCTGAACTTTTTGCTGAGTTTTGCTTACCTGCTCTTATTCAAGTCCCTTAATTCTTCACCTGCCTTTGTGTGTGTATGTGCGTGTGTGAATTCTCCTAACAGGCATGTTCACCTTCATAAGAAAATCTCTATAGCAACATAAATATATTTTTTGTTTTTGTTTCCTGGGATAGGGTTCCCTCTGAGAATTACTCATCAAGCCACATATTTGCTTTGCTCAGCACTATTCTAGTAGAAATATTTCTTGTTTATTTAGTCTTACACACGGGTCTGACATTCCCGTGTTACCACAACACAGTCGAGTGAGAGCTTGGAGTGCCCAGGGAATCGAAGATTATGGCCCAGAAGTTAAAAAGCAAGCACTGATTTTAACTGTGTGTCTTTTGGGGTCTGCTTGGGGCATCAGCACGTTTGATTTTTCAGCATGTCTTGAGCCCTGACTCTGTGTAAAGCTGGGATTGTTCTGGGTGTCTGAGGGCAACAGCCACCGTAGTACACAACAAACATTCCCAACGTGGGGCTCTCGAGGAGCAGATGTACCTTTGAAACAGTGATTCTTTTAACTGAGCACTTATTACTGTGGCTAATACAGTTTCTGCCAGTTCATAGTACCAGTAAGTTAAACAGTATTGAGCCACTATTTCACAATTCCTTGGAAAATCATCTATTCCCCAAGTTACAGCGGAAAAGAATATCCCCCCCTAAGTTGTTTTCAAAGTCGTTTCAAAAATCATTCTGATAATGAGACTCCAGTGCTGTGAAATTTTATCAAAGGGCACTCTTTCCCTGGACTCAGATATGAACCTATTTTGCCAATCAGATAAAACTTCCCAAGCTTTTTCCTAGCAGCATCAGTGGTTAACTTGATCTCATTGCACTGTAAAGGATTTTGTGCTACAAATCATTTTTCATAGAATCTCTTTGTTCTGTTGGGTGAACTCTGGAAAGATTATTTGTAAGAACATTTCCAGGAACATTAACAGCACGGTGTAGTCTCCAATGAAATAAAAATGACTTAAAAAGGGTTTCTTTTAGATTAATAAAAGAGGGAATGTATAATGAAAAGGGCTGATAGGGAAATGTTTAAGTGTATTAATAGGCAGAAGAAATACCTATTAAGCAGAATAATGTCTGTATACCAGTCCCCCATCCATTTTAAATTGTATATATTATTGGGAATCCTTCCTTCCACCTTGTGAAAGCTGACAATTTTTACTTACAGCCTGAAGCTAAATACTGCAGTGCCTCAAAATGGAAGATGAAACAGGCCAACAGGTTTTCTTTGTCTTTTGAAAAAAAATGGAGTGTCATTTCTTCTCCCTCCCCCTCGTGTGTTCCTCCCCCCGCTACACCCCTGCTGGTATTAGCAGCTTTTCCTCCAAAAAAGCACTAGATGGTGCCCCTTTTCTTTGAGAGTGACAGAGCTGGGTTCCCAAGGGACATGCTGCTGCCCTGTCGGGAAGATCTTCGGACACAAAAACTTGTAGTGTCTCCTTGTCCTTTAATATAATTAAGAGTCCAAGATAAGTCTCTTTTACTCCTTTCAAGTCTTCAAACGTGAACTAGATCCATCTTGAGCAGACTGTCTTGTTCCTGTCGGAGAATGAGTCATGACTTTAAAGATTCATGAGCCGTAAAATAATTTTAAAAAAAGTTATTTTAAATCAAAAAGGAGAAAAAAATAGGGTAGGTATCTTCCCCCCTGTTTTCGGCAGCCCAGCACTGCAGCATCAAAGGACATTTGCATTCTTTGCTGAAAAGAAAACTTTTTAAGTCAAGGATCTTTAATTAGATGTTAGCTGGGCAGTCTGACTGATTTTAATTTGTTCATTTTATTATGACCCTTGTTAATTTGTTAATTTTATTATGACCTTTATCCTTCAACTGGCTGAGCAGCCTTTTGTAAACAGAATTGATATTATATTTCAATTTTTATCATCCAAAATAAAGCGCAAAGGAGGGAATATGGCCTAACGTTATATTCTGCATGTGCTGTCAACTTTTTATCTTTATTTAAAAAAAAATTAAAAAAAAATATTAGTTTTGGTTAGCAGATTGTCACCTAGCTTTTGAAACTGGAATGAATATTTGGCTTAAAAGATATTACCTACCTGCGTCTATATTTCTTACCACCTTGAAATAACTGCTGCATTTCATCTTTGTATTTATACAGTCATTATATTCAGGACCCTTAGCAGAGGAAACAGGTAACATGACATTGAAACAAATTCAAAATCAACAACAAATAAAATATTTGCTTATTAGGAATGGAAGTTGAGGCAGATATCAAACCCCTCATTGTGAAGCCCCTCAAATTTAACTGAAAAAAGCACACTACTTTCTTTAAACTGTTTAGTTATGCATTTGAAATGACAGAAAAATAATCATTCTTTAAAGTGACCCAAGATAAATTAGCCCAGGTTTGTCATTTCTTACTATTTTTGTAAATGGTCCTTAGAAAATTAGGTCCGTTGGCATCTGGGAACAAAAATTCAACTGGGAAAAGAAGCTTTAATATGAAACAGAAAGAATTATTCCCATGCTCTGGCTGCCCTGTCATATGTCATGACATGTGGCAGGTTGACTGCTCATTAATTCTATTTATATCAGTATGATAATACACCCCACTGAGTACACATGTGTTAAAATATTCATAAATTATGTTTAGTGCAAGCAGATATACATTACATGCCAAAAGAAGACTATTATTTAAAGACAAAACTGGTAAACAGTCAAACACGGAAAAGTCTTTTTAATGTTGGTCCAGTACGTTGTGGATCATCAAACTCACATTTAATTGCCTTTACTTGCAGGCTCTGTCTCCAGCAATGCAATATCCAATGCACCTTTATATTTTTTAACAACTTGCAAAAGAAGCAGCTCTTACTGAAAGTAATTGGAATTTCAGCAATTACTGTAAATGTCATATTATCTCAAAGCAGTAACTATAACAATTTGAAATATTTAAAATGAAGGTTTGCTTTGACCTTCACATATTTCAAGGTACTTTTACACAGCTGAAAGCTCTACTCTAAATATTAAAAAATTCAAATGTGAACTATTTTTGGAGGGAAATGCAGTTTAGCCTCTAAAACTGTTAACTGTAAATTTTAAGCAAAAAATAGCCAAAACCACTTAATCGTACATTGCTGAGGATCTTTTATCTTACATGTGCATATTTCTTAAACTTTAAAAATGCCTTTTAAATCAGAAAATGAAAAATATTTTTACAGGTAGGAAATTTTTTCATAGAATGTGAAAGCAACCTCAGGATATTAAAACAGACCTATCTGTGTCTTAAAATCTGTTTGTTCAGGATCAAAATGCTTTTCTGTGTGCAATCAGTTTTGAATTGCTCCTAGCTTTGGATCAGAATTTGGACATGTGCTTTTATCTGACAAGAAATCAATATGAATTATGTTGAATTCTTTTATTTGAAAATGCCTGTAAAATGGCGATTAAAATTTAAAAATGCATTTCAGGACTTCAGGAATGATCACAAATTATCGTGGACTAATGGCACAGGTGTTAAAATCCCTGCAAGTTTCCAAATTATTAACAGAAGCTATGAGATGGTACACTTTTATTTGCAGTTATTTTGATAGCAGTTCTTCTCCTACGTAAGCACAAACCAAGCTGGTTTTGATATCCTGTGAGTGCTTCACGTTCGGGAAACAATTTCAAAACTTTTTAAGGCATCAAATGTTGCAACGGGGGCAGTGAGAAGGGAGGAGGGGGCAGTGCTTCACGATGAAATTTTGGGAAGATATATGATGAGATTTGGAGTTTACCTACGGCGCAAAGGGCAAATAATTACCCTGTTTCTCCTCAGGTTTAAGGGATCTGAGCAGGGGCAGGATGAAGTGGCTGACTCTAAAGCCTACATAACCCTTCTAATCACAAAACCATGCTAATGTTTCTAGCAGCAGTGAGGCACGTTGGCTCCTGAGAAAGGACGGAGAGGGGGCACAGGGGTGTGATGGGGCAGAGCCATCTCTTTGGCACAGTTGGGAGGAACGATGGCTTTGCCCACAAAAAACGTGCCCCCTGATTTTGGCTGGACTGCCAAACGCACCGGCCGAGTTGCCCCCATTGCCCAGCCATACAAGTGGCTCAATTTTACCCATCAGTGAAATTGTTAGAAGGGACTGGGAATTTTCTCTTTCTTTGATTGAAAAGGCTGGTTTGAGGAGACTGAAACTTTTTTTTTTCTTTTTTTTTCTTTTTTTTTTTTTTTTTTTTGCAGGCGGGTATCGATTTCAAAGAAACTTTCATCAGAAGAGATTTGTCAGCCGTCGGATGGAATTTCTGGTGGAGACCAGAAGGAGATGGCAAGGTTGGAGTATCAGGTAGCGTCGCGATCGGTCGGGGCACTCACCTGGAATGTGGAAAATCAAGGTTCAGGCCTCGGGACTTGAACGTGAGATTTACAAAGCAAGTGCCCTGAACGCTGTGCTTTAAAGCTGTTTGCTTGCTATGCTTTTAACTGTTTGTGCAAAGTGGAGCCCTGCTAGCCAACACAAGATCTTGAGACCCAATGTGCTAGTCTTAGGACTAGCCTAAGACCTGAGGCACTCTGTGGACAATGGGAGAAAAAGGCAAAGCAGCAGCGCTGAGTGCTTTACTTACCCAGCTTTTAAACTGTCTGTTCATCCCCCATTCTTGTGTATAAGATTCGAAAAAGTCTTGGACCCAGGGAGGAATGGGGACATTTCTGAAATCTCATAAAAGCTTTGCAAAATATGAAACCCACTTCTCCCATCCCACCGTGATGCTCTTTGCCATAGAAACAAATTGCAAAAATCCACCGAATTCCTGGGAGCAAAGTGTGACTCACGTAAAACAGTTCGCCAATTGCTAGAGAATTTACTGGATGTGAGGTTCATTGTAAGTATAAAAAATGCAGTCTCTTAATAAGACAGCTTTTACAAATAAAACGCTTTCTGAAATTTAAGAAACTTTGTAATAATATAAACAAGGCTTTTAATCTTGGTAATGTTAGTAGCAAATTATATACAGCATCTAATTTTATCAGATGATAACAGTTGTAGTTTTTATCTTCACAAACAGGTTGTGAGTGCTAGAGGGGAATAACTCTTCATAGCAAAAGCTAAGTTAATTTTGTGGTGTCTTATGTTGCTGGCAAAGAAGCTTTTCTTGATTTAGTTCATCTCTTTTTCTGGTTTTTGTTTTGTTGGGGGTTTTTTGTTGCTGTTTTTGTTTTGTTGTTTGGTTTTTTTTCTCCTAAAAA
The DNA here is from genome assembly GCA_035583185.1 of Anabacerthia variegaticeps. Lineage (NCBI taxonomy): Eukaryota > Metazoa > Chordata > Aves > Passeriformes > Furnariidae > Anabacerthia > Anabacerthia variegaticeps. The sequence goes on along the minus strand of JAWWEW010000112.1, from coordinate 16,825,900 downwards.
GGGAGTAATTTCACAGAGCAGTTTATTTAAATACAGAAAAAAATCACGTTAGAAAGATCTCTCATTATAAGCTTTCTCAAAGTTTGCTATGCACTTTCATGTAAAACTTGGCCTCAGTACAGAACTGCTGTACAATCATTTTCATCTGAGATTTGAACATATTGGAAGAACTAGAGCAGTTCTTTCTTCTATCCTGTCATTTTTTTCCCTTGGAAATGATGAGCATATGGCAACCACCCTTACTGGATTCTCAAACAACAGGAGGGACCTTATTTCGATTCCTACATCCTGTCATCAGTGAATCCCATGATATTTTGTTCTTGCAAGGCTAAAGATGTGATTCGCATTTGCCATAAGGACAGAGCTTAATGTGATGCCATTTTACCACAGGAGCCCTCAATCAGTTAATTAAACATGATATAAATCACTGCATGTATTTGTAAAGTAAGATTAATATGGCAAAGTCAGAGTAATGAGGAATCCTCACCATTGTCTGAGTGTGAATCACTGATACGAAGATTACCCTTTTTGAAACTGGATATCTTTGAGTGGGTTTTGTTGGCTTAATCCCTCAGACTGCTTTGTGCAACTCGAAACCCAGAGCTGTCATCTTTAGCCAAAATTTCAGCCATAACTTCCTCAGCTTTCACCCAATCATTTAAATCAGCATTCATAATACTTCGAAAGATCAAGCCTTTCAGCATACCACAAGGCTTCTTCATACCACCTGGGACATTGGCAACATGTTTAATAAATATTTCATTTCATTTCATCGTGGAGATTCTATTTTTTCCTTTTTTTTTTTTTTCTAGGGGATTTACAGTGTACCCACAGCAGCACATTCCATCACTGTGGTCACTTACGTTTACAGCCTTAATAAAAGGACTTTTTTTTTTCTTTCTCGAAGTGCTATGGAGCCTTGTTAAACTAGAGCAATTACAGACACACAAGATAGGTGCTCTGGAAAGATCAAAGACCCCCTAAAGACAGCTCTGTAGGGTTCTGGAGCCCTCTTTGAAAAGTGCTCAGTTTACAAAGTAGAGATGTATAAAACCACGCTTTAAAAATCCCACGTTCAAGCAATGCTAAAGGCCTGACATTATTTAATATGCCATTATTTGATCCACTTTAGCCACTCCCTTTGCCCATCAAACTTTGAACCACTCCGACGGAAGTCTCCTGGTAAATGGTCATGCTGTGGCACTGTGTGCATTCCATGGCATGGTTATGGATGCTGGTTATAGATCTATGGCAGGGAACATTTTCCTTTTGCTGTAGAACACTAGTCTAGTGTTTTACTGTTGTAAAACTCTGGACAGATTCTGTAGAGATGGCAGTCTTGACCCTTTGTATTTCAGTTAGGAGTGCTTATGAGAGGAAAGGAAAAGGGAAGAAATGATACTGTCCTTGTTCTTGAACTGAATCCTGTGTTCATCAGGGCAGTGGAGACAGGGACCAGGGTAGGGGCAGATCCAGTGAAAAGAGAAAGCGCTGCCACATCTGTCTCCTCAAACAGAGCCCTATGCTGGAGCTCTCACAGTGTCTGGAGGAGTCTCAGAAGCATTATGCCATGAAAAGAGCTTGTAAGAGGACAAGATACAGTCAGAATTCTTAAGTGCTTTGCAGAATTCATAGACTTTACCCAGGAGATGCTTCCATCAGCTTGAGAAAGATCTTGATAGCCCCACTATGAATGAACTGCACAAGAGGTACTGTTTTCACACATTGGAGTGTGCCCCAGTTGGGGTTGAGATGCCTGGGGAGTAATGGAGTGTCAAAGAATTAAACTTGCATCTCCCAAGTTGCACCTGCCATTGCACCATCTGCTGCTTCACCAGAAAAAGGAGAAAAGGAAGAAAAGATATGGGTGCTTTCTGCTTCTTGCAGTGCAGTTGGGATGCTGGATGTCAAAAACCATGAGCAGAGAGCGCAGTAGTGACCCCAAAAGCCAAAGGGGAAAGTGAAGTACTGGGTACTGGTCCCTCCTCCACGTGTTACCTGCAGACAATTGTCCAAGCAGTCTAAGCAGTGAGTGCCACATGCTCTCAGACCGTCTGATGTGCAGCCAGTGAAGTTCATGTACCTCCTGGTGTGGGTGATTTGGGTGTAGGGGCCCTACAAGTTTTCTTTTCTCTGTTCTGGAGCCTCTGTTTACTCTTTACTGATACAGTGCTTAAGGGCTTGACTCTGTGAGCCCTAAGTCAGCACCTTAAGAGCATACGGAGCCCAGCCCTAAGGTCAGGGACTTGTGTGGCTGCTGAAGGAAAGCCCCTGGCTGACCTTTTCTGTCTGTCCCCATGGCCTTCAGAAAACCAGTAGATCCTGTGCAGCTGGAAGCACTGTCATTGCTGTCAGAGTTTTGAAAGGTCTGTATTTGCAAATGTGTGAATGATGAAAGTAAAAAGGGTAACAGGAGAATCCCTGTTGTATGGATAACTTTCCTAAGCTGCAGGTGCATAAACATAAACACTCAAGATGTGCTGATCTCCTTTCTGTGCTCTTCATTAGGTTAAAAAAGTCAAGATTGAAGCTGAAGTGAAGAAGTCTATTAGAGAATTGAGAGTTTCATTTGTGCTACTGTTTTTTATCTCATTCATGTTCTTTTTCAGTTCACAAAATCAGAAGATTTGCTTTTGATGCAGCAGTTAATAAACATCATTGTGATACTGATTTGTGGTTAGCTATTTCAGATTTAGCCTAAAACTATGCATAAATTACCTTACAATACCTTGGAAAATGGCCTGTTTAAAGAACTTCACTTTTCTATGATCACTGTCAATACAATTTTCATGATAAACATTGTCATTATACCAAAATGGTGTAGTACTGAAAGGCTATCAGATAAAAGATGTGTTTTCCTTTGAAGTCTTAAAAATATTCCTAAGTCTGTTATGATGCAGGATTTTTTTCATAAATGGGTCAGTTAGATAGAATGACTAAAAAGAAAATAAGAGAAATAATTATGATGAGCTAACCTGAGAAGGGAAAATATAAAGGGTGAGAAAAATCTCTGGAGCTGGGTTGTACCTGTAGAGATGCTGGGCATTTGTGTGACCATTCATGAGTGTTGTTACTGTTCTCAGAGGCTGCAGGTTTTTATCTTTTCTTTCTTTCTTTTTCTTTCTTTCTTTCTTTCTCTCTTTCTCTCTTTCTTTCTTTCTTTCTTTCTTTCTTTCTTTCTTTCTTTCTTTCTTTCTTTCTTTCTTTCTTTCTTTCTTTCTCTCTCTCTTTCTTTCTTTCGTTCTTTTCTTCTCTCTCTCTCTCTTTCTCTCTTTCTCTCTCTTTCTCTCTCTTTTTCTTTCTTTCCTGCCTATTTCACTGAACTCTCATCAGCAGGGGCTGGAAAGCAGTTGCTGTTTCCGTCCACTCAAATATCCTATAGCAGGACTAAACTATCCTGTGTCTTTTACAGCTTTCTGTTTACAGTCGCTTCTTTTTCTACTCTTGGAATCCATCACTCCCATAAAACTCCAGTTACAGCTGCATTTACTTACTGTGTGGCTTGCTTTTATGGCTCTTCCAAACCTATATTGCCTTTTACAAAACCTGCAACATATAGTCCCATGTTCATTCTTGTTCTTATTTGTGCCCTATGGGTGATATTGCTTACTTATCCAGTGCTGTCAGACCCTGAATAGCTTTGCTTTATTTATTCCTTTCTTACATTGTTGTGTTTTGTCTGATATCTAACCTAAAATTCCTTGTCATTTATGATGAAAACTTGCAAAATGCAAACAGTTTACTCAGAGGATTAGAGCTGATGTGAAGGATTAATGCAAAGCTAAGGAATCTCCCTGTGAGATATTTGGATCAAATCCAGCCTGCACAAGTTGCCACAAGTTGTAGTGAGAAGAGAGAATGTACATTTTCATTGGCTTGGGGTATTTTTGTGTAAAATCACTCAAATATTGAGATAGCTTTGTTTTAGTGAGGTTTGTATGCTTTTGAGGTTGCAGTACTAGAGTCATTTTATTTCAGGATGTGCCTCCAAGTGAATTTTACAATTGGTGTCTGAACATCCAGGGAAAAAGGTACTTGGAGCTGATAAGAAATGAACATGCAAAGTAGGAATGTCTGGCTGGAGAGGCGAAAAGTCCTGTGTGTAGGTGGAATCAGACTAGCTCAGAACTGCCTGAGAAACCTTCTGTCTGGGAGTGAGAAGGCTGGACAGAAGAGTGGTGTGAGTTCCTTAAAGTCAATTTGCAGGTGAAAAAGTATTCTCAAGTTCCTCGTGTTAATCACTCATTTTCTCCAAACAGTAGTTCTAAATGGTAAATTTAATATTGAATAGCAAATGTTGTGGGAATAGAGCTCAAGGATTAAGCAGCTTGCTGGGCAAGTTGTAGAGCAGCCCATGGTGCTGGAATCTTTGTCGATTCAAGTATTTGATATATAAAAGTGAGAAAAACACCCAAAGCCAAACCTGAGCTCGAAAGCAATCAGGATCTCTGTCCATATGCTTTGCATTAAACGTGTTCTAATTTCCTGTCATGTTTTTTCTAGATTTGCAGTCCTCCTTGTTTTAAGATTGAGGCAGGCTACAGCCCTGAAAAGAGTCAGTGAGTGCAGTCAAGACTGCTCCGTTACGCTGGCTGGAGCATCCGACCCAGCTTTGGTATTTGGTGGTAATGCTCAAGTAGGCTTTAGTGGCTTTTGCTCTGCCTTGTAATTTCTTTGCAGCATAATAAAAAGCTCTTTAGAACGTTGCTCCATAGATTAATATAGAAAGTGCTGGTGATACTTTTATACATAGGGAGTTTAATATTGGGATGCGAGAGCAAATTGATTGCAGGCAATCCTGTGCTTGAGTACCCAGGAGTGAAAGGAATGATTACAATAACCTCTGGGATTTCTTCTCAGAAGTGGTTCCTGAAAACACCCACACCCACGAAGTGTTGGGCACAACAGAGTATTGTTTCCTTCTGATGTGGAATCACAGAAACATATTTTACTTCGGGAGGTGGGAGGGGTTGAGGGGGAGAGGAAACTCAAGAGACATTAATGTTTAATGTTTTTAATTTTGTAAAATGAACAACAAAAAAGGATATGGTTTGTGAGCGCCGCTGAGATTGTTTAAGCTCTGGCAGCTTGCTGTCAGATGAGATGCTAAAAGCCAGGAAGGAAGAAACTGAGGGGCAAACTGGGTAAACTGCTGCTATCTCACCTTTGGCACCCTGCTCTGATGGAAGAGTGAAATAATGGTGAAACAGATTTGGCATGCATTGCCGTGGTCTCCACGAAATTACTTGTGCCACCTTGAATTGTATCAGACAGGACCTTGAAATGCAGCCAGCCAGGTATATTTCTCTTCTTTGTGGAGGGTTCTAGCTGTTACAGAGCTCATTTTCTTGGCCAGCCCCTGGGCTAAGGACTGCATTAATTGTGCCTTTGCTTCACTTGCCCTTTCCAGATCACCCTCTTCCACCCTGACAGAGAACATGTCCATGGTTGAGGGCTTGCAGGCAGAGAGTTCAGCATCTCTCAGGAATGGGGAGGAATTCCTGGAGGACCTTAACACCTGCTACCAGGTGTAGTAACCCCTGGTAAATGCTGAAGAGAGTAATTCAAGTTATACAGGTTGGAGCAGTCTCTGTACATACAGAGCACAAAGGTGCTCAGGAAACACCACTGCTTTTCTGTGGCAGAGTCTGAAACTTTAGGGTGGGGAAGAGTGGCAGATAATTTCAAGGGAAAAATAAATACAGGGAAAAAAATCAGTTTGGGATCTGACAATGAGTTTGTTTCAATAAAATATTTAAAGATAGGCCTTTGGTATTTTAAAATAGTAAATAGATAATATGAGTGTTGGTAGCTTAGCATGCCATAAAATAAGAGCAAAGACAGGAAATAAAAATAAGAATTAATAATCTTAACATAATTAAACAACTTTGCCTTTTCGAAGTGCGGCACGGCAGCTTTTATTGTGAAGCTGAATTCTTTGGCAGAAAACAAAAATCTGCTTATATTTCTTGCTCCTCTTTGAGGCTGACTGATTGCTTTAATTTGTAGGGTGTATGTGCTTAAAGTGCTCAGGTTGGTAGTATCCATCTGGTGTATACAACTCTCAGTGGTCAGGGCATTATAATACTGTGCCTCACTGGAGATTTTCCTGGAAGGGGATATAGGAGTTGCTCCAGCACAGCTCTGACACCGGTGAGACTGTGGCAAAGGAACAGATGTTACTGTAGGTGAATAATAATCTGCTGTTATGGGGGGCGGGGGGGTGAGCACACTACAAATGAACAACACTGAGCTCATTTAGGTGTGTGCTGGTTTGTGCTGCGCCTTCATTTGCGCCATCCTTTCTAGGAGCCACCTTTGTTGTTTCTCTTGTGGTGGAGCCCAGAACCCAGATCAGGGATCTCTGCAAGTCCTTAAAACCTGCAGGAGTCTTGGGAGGAAGGAGCCTGGCTGGTTATGGCTCTGCTGTGTGGAGGGAACCAGGTTCCCCAATGAAGAATTTTCTGTGAGGTGAGAGTCTGTAACTTGATGAGCCCCTGACCCATTTACTCCCCAGAAACTCTGGGAATGTGAAAGATTTAAACTAGTATGATTCAAACTGTGCTCACTTTTTTATATCCCTCTCCTTCTGCTCTGGGCCCCACATTTGGGTCCAGGAGTTCCTGGGACATCCATTCCTGGGGCACAGAGGGATGCAGCAACTATTTGTCATCCAGGACAGATTAATACAGGAATTCAAGCTATTCCTCTTGCAAGTACCCAGGGACATACAGAGGATAAAGCAATGCTTGTATTTTTTTGACAGTGGACTAAGTTTGGAGAGACTCCAAAGGGTTGCCTAGAATAATGTGGGAGAAAATTAGTGTAAAGTACTTGTTTTATCTCTCTTTTCAAGGTTACTGACTACTGGGCATTTTTCTCCCATGAGCACCAGGCTCATTACCTGCACAGCCTAACCCAGAAAAAGCACTGTCCTCAGCTGGGCCAAAACCACCTTGCAGGAATACAGATTTTTTTTTTGTTTTGTTTTGGTTTTTTTTTCATGTAAGTTCTGCTACACAAATATCTCCACTCACTGTACTTGATGACTGTTGAAGACCTTTCATTTTATTTGGATGATCTATGTACCCTGTATTGCTCTCACTGCAGCATTACTGGAGAGCTACTGTGTGTTAGGGCAGGCCTTAATCAATAGCTGTATGTTTTTCTAGCAATGAGAGAACAGCTTAGATCCACAGAAGTGAAGTTTTAAAAAATTCACTGGGCTCTTATGATTCAGCTTAGTTCTAACTAGTTTAATTTAGAAAAGAGCCTCTTCAGCAAATGAAAATTTATGGCACCATTCCCAGTTGGTCTCACTTGCCATAGAGATTCTGAACAGCATTGCAGGTCAGGAGGAGACCTGAACTCCTCAGTATGAGGGTGGCTGGTACTCAGCTGCTGCAGTGACAGGCAACTTAGGAGGAAATGATAGAATAGATTAGAAATCCAGAGCTGGGTTTTGGTTTGAAACTGTATGTCAAGTTCCTTTCAAACTGTATTTTAAAGTGAAGCAAAAGATGGGATCAAAAGGAACTTGTTGTCAGCAACCATTAGACCTAAAATTAAACCTGCTGTTCTACTCAGTTTACGGGCATGTACTAGCGTGTTGGACTGCTGCTCTGCACTGTACCAACAAACAGGCTGAATACCAAAAAGCTGTAATACTGACTCGAATTCTTCCACTTTGCAACTGAAGTTCTTAAGACCTTGGCATCCCTAGTCCCGTCAGCCACCTCACCATCCCTGCAGCACAAACTCCAGGTACTGAGCCTTGCAAAACTTCCCATATGGTTACAAGTGCCTCGTCTCAATAAACAGTGGCTGTTTAAAGACAACTCGGAGCACGACCAAAAATAGAGGGTAAACCTTGAAAAGTCCAGCTTATTTGCCAGACTCTTTTCCTTTTGAACTGACAGCTCTGAAGGGGAGAAAAAACTGGTGTAGACAGGGAAAGCCTATAGCATCATCTCTGTTCAAAGTGTGTGACAGATTGAAGAAGTCAGGAGCTGAGTGACAGCAGAGCTCTCCAGGAAAAAGGAGATCTTTCCCAGGCTGAAGCTGAGGAAGCTGGTTCCATCTCTCCCACACTTGCCTGGAGACATGAGGCTTGTCAGTCCAGATAGCTCCCATTTAGGTAAACACTTTTGTTTCCTTGCTCTGGATGAGGCATTGCCTTTCATCCACCCATGAAATGTTTTCAAACCTGTAGATCTTCCCCAAAGGATCCTGCAAGCAGTCCTGATCTGTCTGCCCTGGTTTCCCTTTCTGCAATTCAGATCTCCAGAATGAATCTCATAAATACAGAGCTGCGTTAAGAAACAAATACTCTCTCTTGATTTCACAAGCCTCTTGTTGTTGTTTTAGCCTAATCAAGCTGTTTTGGTGGGTTTACCTTGGCCTATGTTATGTTTCCATTGTGGCCAGCTAAGCTTGCTTTGCTTGCCACTGACGTTGTCCTATATTTAGTGTTTTGACTTTACATGACCCTAACACGGCGTAGGGGGAGGAGGAGGAAAAATTGTATTGCTGATGGCTAATCCAGTGCATTGCTCAGAGACTTCATCCACTCTAGCAACCTTTTTTCATGGTAATATTTTTTGTTAGCAATAAAAGGATTAATTCTAGAAATCAAGCTCTTTGATTATGATAAGCATAATAAATATCTTAGACAAATTGCTATCCTTTTAAGAATATTAGTAAACGAAGACCTTTGCTCTTTTTGGCTAGGTTTGAGGCTGCTGGTACACGCATTCATACCATCTGCACTGTGTGCTAATACAACTCCTTGTTGTCTGGTCTTCCTGGGAATGCATTATATAGATTGCAGCTGGTTCAGAATGCAGCTGCCAGGGTCACGACTCACACTAAGATTAATCATTACGCCTGGGTTAGCTTCATTACTTCAACTACCCATTACATTTAGCAGAGATTATGAGATGTTGCTTTTAACTTACAAGGTTTGGACTAACACCTACTCACCTCAGCAACATGCTTTTATAGTATGTTTCTCTTGGTAAGTCTCCTAGAGAGGCAGACAGTGTCTCTGAGTGCTGTGCTTTCAGCTTGAGGAGCAAACCCTCCGGTGTTGTGCGTATGAAGCGCCGTAGTGTGGGATTCTCACGTCTTTGGGTTCACCCCTCTGATACGGACTTATTACTTTCTGCCCAGTGTGTGCTGTCAGTGCAGAACTTCTTGCCAGAGAAAGCAGTGTGATGAGGAGGAGGACGAAAACATCATCAGCATCCCATTCATAATTAGCCTTGCAATTTAACTAGTTCTCTGCATTTACTGGTAAGTATTTTGAGCGATAGCCATCCAAAAAAAATGCAATTTCCTAGAAAGGAAAGGGCTAGGGTCAGTACTTCCATTTTATATGAAACTAAGATTATGAAACAATATGACACTTCCCAACAGAAGCCTACAACATAAATTCAGCTAAGGGAAATGAACAGGAGTCTGACTCCACTACATTCCCCGAAGCTGAGTCTCTGAGGTCTTTTCAAGCATAAAGGGGAAAAAAAGCCACATGTAGAGAAGACATTTGAAGGACAATTGACTAAATGTGCCTGTGGTATTCCACATCAGAGCTATGAAGAGGAAACTTGAGGTTACCTTTTTTATGTACATATGGTTTAGGTTCCTGCCCCTGGGGTTGTGGCAAAAGCTATTGTTGCTAAAGAAAACCTGATTGTTCATGTACAGGGCAGAAAGTAAGAAAGAAATTATTTAAATTATTTTACATGCTGTAGTTACTTTATACTGTTGTACAGGCTTTTACCTCACCAAGCTGCTCAGCCCAGAGAACAGTGAGAAAAAATATCAGAGAGTCAGGGGTCTGACACCTGTTGAATGAAAAAAACACCCTTGTTTAAGGGGAGAAACAAATTTTCAGAGGTTTCATTTGGCAGAATGTGAAGGGATAGGGCTTGTCTCTCTGCTGAAAAAATGTTCTGCTTTGTAATGGGCATCACAGCCAGAGATTAGTTGCGTGTCAGTTTTTTGGGAGAAGGTCAAACTTCCTTAAAAGCATCTCATAGCAATGGGCTGGCTTTATCTCCCATTGAAATTAAGCACTTAGGTGAGGGGCTTAAGCCAGGAATCTTCTTGCTCTTGGCAAGTTCTTGTGTCAGTGATAAGACAGACCCTTCCTCCCGAGGGCAGCTGTGCCAGCAGGGTATGTTCAGCCATACTCTGCAGGTGTCTGTTCCTCACCACCGACTTTGAGACTCAGAAAAGAAGCACCTCAGGCTGGTGGCTAAGGCTGAGCCAGAGGAATCCAACTAAATATAGTTTAGACCTAAGACATTCATGTAGAGCAAAATCAAACCTGGATTGCGTTCCCCTAATTAAGCACTTGAAAACTTCCAGGTTTAATCTGGTGGCCTGAAGGCAGCTGGTGCAGAAACCATAAACAAGAGAGAAGAGCAGCACTTTGCTCCTCCAAGTGGACACATCCTGTGCTCTATGCAAAACCAGGAAACCTCTAGGGAGCCTTGTTTGAGGGATCCTTATGCTAAATCCAAGAAGAGCCCTTTCAGCTGGCCAGGATTGCTCTCAGGGCTCACCTGTGGGGCTGGTTCTGCTGGAGTGAGGAGCTGCAGGAGCCATTGGGGCTTCAGGGTAGGCTACAAAAGCTGTAGGAAGGAATATTGTGCCTGTGATCTTGTCTGCTCAGGAACTGATCTTTGTACTCTGCCTCAAGGGCAGCTAAAGTTGTACGTGCAGGAGAGGAAGGAGCACCTTCAGGAGGTGAGTGTGTGATGGAGCTCTGCTCCCTCATGAGTCCCGAATATTTGTTGGCAGTCAAGGGATATGCCTTGAGAGAAAAGGGGCCAAAATAGTGCCACCAGCCTGCTTGTTGAAGATGGGTGTTGTCTTCCCTGAGCTTTGCAATTCAAGGTGTGGTAGTTGTGGGGTAGACTCAGCAACTCAGAGGTCCTTTCTACATCCTGTATCCTATTAAAATAAATTTTTGTGGGCTTTTTTTTTAAGATCTCAAATGATTTTGCTGTGCATGACTAATGCTTAGTCATACATTTTTTGATCAGAATTTTGTAGTAAGTGGCTCCAGTAAGAACTGTAGAGCTCTTTGAAGTAAAACTTTAGAAATGCTAAAGACTCTTTCATGCAATGCATCTGATTTACCCCCCCACACACACCCCTCAAAGTCAGTACCCTCTTTGATTTCAGTCCTTCCAATGTTTCTGTTCTTTCTGGGTGCCCAGGAATTCCCTAGTCTCACATAGATCTGACCACTGTGTTTTATGGAGTGATGTAAAAGAATCTTTTGCTTTCAAAGTAAAACTGTCCATGTAAGGATCCTGAAAATATGCATACAGAATTATTTCCCAGTGTCTCACTTCTACTCAAACCTTCATTTACTGTAAGATCCTTCTTACCAGAGAAAACAGTGTGTTGAAGAGGAGGGTGAAACTCTCTTTCCTGAAGAAATGGTAGTGTACATGGGTGCATGCCAGTTGTTTTAGAAGCTCATATAAACATATGTCTTTATATATATATATATATATTTGTGTATAGGAGGCTTAAAGGTAGGATTTTGTACAGTTGTTAATCTCAAAAAAAAAATACACATTAAGTGTCAAATCTAAGCAGAGAGGTGAGGAGCAATGATCAGTAACTTACCCTGGTGCCTAAGGAATGTGCCCAGGAGGCTGGGCTACCACTCCACCGTCTGTCAGCAGATTTCCATGAAATGAATCTTATTTTACTCCAGGTTCCTCTGAGATCTGCCTGCAAACCTGAAATTTATGGGAGGCGAATGTTTCTTGGGTGAATTACAAGCCTCTGCACCTGAAAAACATGTTGGCGATAACTCAAGCTCCTTCTGGACATTTGAAGCTCCTTATTGTCTTTCTGTAGTGGAGGGAGGTCCTTTTCTCTTTGACTGCATGTTAGTTTTGCATGTTATTTACCATCTTGCTATTGTGCAGTCATAAATTAATAAAGCAACGACTTGCATGCAGCCAAGCTGTGCACTTTGGCTTCTTTTAATGTGATCGCTTCGGCGCGGGAAGAAAGGATGATGTTTATTAGATGATGTTTCTTTAAATCCCTTAAGACTAAAATTTTCAGCTCAGTCCCCACCAGAGCTCTTTGTAGGTCACTTATGTGCCATACTCTGGTTGCACCCATGACTTGGAGATGCCTGTATTCAAGTGACCTAAATTGCATTGAGGGAGGGAAGGGGGGAGGGAAGAATTGGGGGATGGTGGGAACCAAGTCTGGCTGAAAATTCAACATAACGCAGTTCTCCCTCCTGGAGAAATTAATTCAGAAAAAGACTGGTTTAAGAAATTCCAAAATATAAAGGAATAGATCAGTTTAGGCAGGCAATGCTGTTCAGGGAGCAGTACAGATTGTGGACAGAAATGGAAATGCAATTAGGGGTATGGTTGCAAAATATGGAAGCAAAAGAGGCTTTGCAGTGAAATGTCTGGCACTGCATGATCAAGTAAATGAACTTAAATTGGCTGCATTCATATGAAGTTTATATGAGACTGAAGGAATATTCTGCAAGTGATGGTCCCATTAGCAAAGTGATATGCCTTTATTAACATTGTGCAGCTGCAATAATCTTAATGGAGCAATCTAGTGTTCTTCCCAAAGGAAGATCTTATCTCATTTATTAATTGTCTTTCTAGTAGTTATTAGTTCATCTGATCTTGGATAAGTGCGCGGGCTGAACATTTTGGTGCTGCAGATAGGGAGTGGGTTTAATGAGGGATGTTGGTGCCTGTGTTCTCAGCAAGGGTTTGGACTGATCGACTGGTGCCTTGCTGCATATTTCCATCTGGCTTGACTACTGGCTGTGCAAATACTCAGTTTGCATCGTAGCCTGAATTAGTCACCTGTTACTAGTGTGCAAAGCAAGTGTTGTCTTCGTTCAGATGCTGACAAGTGGCATTTAAATGTACCACTGTCAGGATACGTGAGAGAGATTAGGCTGCTGTGCACATCTCTGATGCTTCTTCTGCCTGCAAAGTGAGGTAATGATTAACAGGGAGAGTGAAGTGAGTACAGTTGTGTAAAGCTCCCTCTTTGAACATCGAGAAGATGCTAATACTGACTGCAGTGATCAGATGTTTTTATCTGACCTGTACAACCTTGTTATGCCTTTTTTTCTTTTTTCGTTTTAACAGGAAGGAGTGTAGTAGGAATAGGATTTCTCATTTCCCTCATGACACCTGGTTAGAAAAGGAAACAGCACCTGCCACGCCTGATTATATGGGAAACACAGGTTGCTCTGAATATTATGTAATGATTTGAAGTGAAGCTTGTGGGGGAAAAGAATCTCAGTTGCTTTGTTGGTGCAAGGTAGCACCTGGTAAAACTGCAGTGGTTTCTTTCCAATGTGGAGATAGCCTAGTGGGGCCAGGCTGTGTTTCCTGGGGAGTGCTTTTGAGGAGGAGTCCTCCTATGCCTGTGCATCCACTGTGGCCAAGACATGCTGGAGGAGTGAATGGAGGGTGAGCAGTCTCTCCTTGGTGTGATTTCTCCTGTTATTAGAGTAAAGGAAGGCACCCTAGGGGTGAGAGGTATAGGACTGCAAACTCTGAATCCCCTGCCTTACCAGTGAGGTGGGTATTTGGGCTTTGAATTTAGATTTCCTCCCCGTGGCCTCACCCCCCTCCAGCAGGGGATTTGGATACCCATAGCAGAGGGCAGAATACCACCCAGATGATTCTCTGGAGTATAGCTGCTGCAAAGCTCCTGGTGGGGAGCTGAATGTATGGCTTATGCCCTAAAGCAAAGTGTATAATGCTTAGAGAACAGAGTGCATTTTTTTTCTCTTTGCTGCTGGAATAAATTACCATGTTGGAGTGCTGTGGTTTGGACTTATCCCTAGATGGGCATCACCAGTAATGTGCATTTAGCAAATAATATTATTGAGAAGATCTCTCTTGCAAATTTTATGGGTTTAGAACAGATGGAAAATAACAGCATTTGAGGACTTCTAATATATTGTTTTCTCAAGATTAACCCCAACAATGCTTTCCTCTCTGCATCCTTCAGCATGGTTTTTGCAGGTCATATAATGCTGCTGTTTAGCCATATGGGCCTGTTAAATTTTCTAAGCAAGCTTAATTTGCAGCACACATGAGGGGGGGAAAAAATCCAAGAGGAAGATATAAACAAATATTAGGGATGAAGAAATTTTGTGGTTTTCAGCAAAGAACGTTAGTCTTCGTATTTACGTATATGCCTGATGTTATACTGTAGATCCATATTTGGTGTAAATATAAGATGCTCTCAAGCTTTATTTATGACCTGTTTCCAGTTGTTAACTACCTCAAGAAATTCCTGTTGGATCATAATATGATATGACGTCTGAGGGGATAGATCCAAATAGAAGACCAGTAGGTCTGTTAAGTTAAAGCATCTTTTTTATCTCCATAGACTTGGACTGCAGTACTTGTGCTGTATAGGTGAGGAATGAGTGGTGGTAGGAAGCTAAACTTGAGGGACTGTTCCAGAGTGAGGGCTCTCTAGGGTTTACAGCTCTGTAATGCTTCTTGTACTGTAGGAATTATTAAGTGTGGAGGGGAAGGTATTTTTGGGTTCAGGACTTTATTCTTTTGCCCACCTGAAGAAAGAAATCAGAAGCCTGTTTATTTCTTTCCTTAGACACAGAGAGACTGTTTAAGTTTGTGTAAAATATATTTATAGTCTTCCTCAGTGCTGTGAGGGCAAAAGATATAACCATCAGTTTATGAAGAGAAAAACAACTCTGAAATGTCTTCAAGTGTTAGAAGAAATGACAAGAAGGAAGTTTGTGCTGCTGATCCCCATCCAATAGGTTGCTGTGAGTAGAATTTGTACAGAAGTTGGCTTAGCTCCAGGTTGCAGCAGAATTAAGCACCTATCTCTTCACTCACAAATGCTTGTTAAAGAAGTAATGTTGTTGGCATGAATAGCTGAGAAGAAGTTCTATTCCTTTTGTTCACACTGCATGCAAACATGTTTTTCACTATCTCTTTTCCTACCAGAATTGGATACCCCATGACAGAAGGGGTGATGTAGCTTACTTCACTTGACAGCAAGGTTGCATTAATCTTTTGAGCTTCCACTTTTTGCTTCATTTTTGTCCTGGAAGTGCATATTAGTTATTGTCTCCTTGTTTTCTTTACTTTAATGAGCTTGCCTTTATCCAGTTTTTGAGGTCTTTACAACGATGAACTGGAGCAATGCATGCAAAAGAGTTAGGGGGAACAAAAAGTAGTAGAGAATTGTAGACTATTAGATTTCTGCAAAGCAGCCTCTCTAAAGAAAAAGCAGTTAAGTTGCTTAAGAGGTTTCAGATTGGCTGGCAGATCAATATCAAGTATTAGGAATGCTATATTAGCAAAGACCTATGCTATACACTCAGTCCTTATTACCATGATATCCATTTATTGATACTAACACTTGATCATATACAACAAATTATTTTGAAGTTATTTTTGATGAATGTTTTTTGCATGTGTTACATGGCTTGATCTGGCAAACCTTTACTCATGAGGGTAGTCAATTGTCTTCGAAGATTTTCAAGAATGGCCCATATGCAATACAACCTCGATTATCCAAATGTCAGGGGAGACATTGAATAAGTTCATATAATCGACATTTTGAATAATGAGGAAATTTTCAGTGCAATTAATAGATGTCAGGGGACATGACCATCTTTCAGATGTCAGGGAGTTTTCAGAAAATTTAGATTTTGATAGCCGAGTTCCTAATGTATGTGCTACTGACAGACTGAAATGGCAGAACACCTGAAACGTGCCGATATATTCCTTAATAGCTCTTTCTGTGGAATCAGCCAGAGTTCTATTTACTGTGGTATTGGCATTGAGGGTCAAATTGTCACAAGCATTTAGCTTAATGTTGCAGTAACTCTGCTATTAAGAGTTAGGTTCCAGGAACACAGTGTTAAATCAATATTGGAATTGTCTGAAGTAAAATGTTACTTAGAAGCGCATCAGTGTCAACTTTGGAATATGGTTTTAAGAAAAAAGTAATCCCATAAAATCATGAAAGTAAATAAAGTTAAAGGGAGGAAACTCCTGGAGGTAATGAAAGAAAAAGAGAAAAATCCAGTCTCTTTTGTGTGAATGTGGAAATACCCAGGGGAGCATCAATTTGTGTCAGAATGACTGTCTTTAAACTTGGAGCTGGTCAGTCAAAGATAATCCAAAGCCAAAATTCCTCTTTTCTGACTCCTGTTCGTGTCTGTGCAGCCAACAGAAGGTGCTGCGGTGGGAGGCACTAATTTCCTTCCTCCCCAGATGGCTGCACAGGAGCACCCAGGGATGCATATGGCTCTGCTGACTCCCTGGGCAGGGAGCACTGATTGCCTGGCCTCAGGTCTGCACCACCACTGCCTCTTCTGAGTTTGTCTTTAACAGCTCCAACACGGGCTCGCTGGCATCTCCACTGCCGATAAGCAGCAGAGGCAGAATGATGGCAATCACAACAGATAATGTGCTGGAGGGGTGTTTGGGATTCTGTCCTGAATCAAAATACTAATGTTTGTAGGAAGCTGAAACTGATGCATCAATTTATTTCGGCACAGAGATGAGCAATCGCTTGTTTCCTAGGAAACATGGGGCTGTGCATATGCAGCTCTGAATGTGCGCCCTAATGTTTTCCTTCATGGTGATAGAGTAGAAAGTTTGTCCGATGAGATCTATGACGCTTAAAGCAGAAGGGGAAAATAAATTTGGAAAGTTGCACTATTTAAAAAGAAGACAGCAGCAATACTGCCCAAGTCATAAGGAAAAGGCAGAAATAATTCAAGAAAATAAAGGAAGTGTCCTTTCTATCGATCTAATCTAGGAATCTGGAGATTTTTATAGTTGCAGAGCCATCTGCTAAGTTTCATTTATTGTGCAACTTTACTGCATCACCATCATCTGCTCATTAATCTGCCTTTTTTAGGCCTACTTCAGAAATTCTGAACCTCTGAGCATCTGTCAAATAGCCACCACTGCTTTCAAAAGAGTAGTATGGCATAGTCTAAAGGTTTTTATAGTAAGTCATTTTGTGTGGTGTCAATATTACTCAGCGAAAGCCTAGCCATTTATAAGATGTTCACATCAAGCTTGTCAGTAAACCGCTGCCACCACACCCTAACTCTTTGTATTTCTCCCTAGAAGAGGAAATTAAACATAATTTGTGGTAGTGTGCACTGTGTCTCAAGGTGTGGCTTGGACTGTGTGGCAGCATTTGGTCCTCTTCTGATCAGAGCAGTGTGCTTGGGTGGTGATTGCCAAAAGGGACTCAGGATTATGAGCACAGATCACTGGCCTCAGCAGGAGTCTTACCATTGACTCAAACGGCTGAGACTTGGACCAAGGTCAAGGACTTTTGGATGTTGGATTTGGCTTGAATATGGTGTTTCAGACCTGGCCATTCTGCTGTGACCTGCAGACATATCGCTGAGATGAGCACAGGGAAAATAAAAGCCATTAATATTCAATTTCTGAATCAATGCATAGAATTCCTCAAATCCAGTACCATATCCTTCAGAGGTGGTCAAATGACTCATTCTTCATGCTCATTGTTAGCAGCAAGAAAAAAAAAAAAAAGGACTGATCTACCTGAAATGTGGAGCCCTGACATCTGTGTCTGGGTGCATCTCAGACTAATCCATACCTTTCCCTTTTGTGAGTTATTCTAGCAGCAGGCGATCTGATGTGTTACCTGAAAATGCACTTGGAATTCAAATTCTTGCTTTCTGGCCCCATTGGAGGAGAGGCAATCCATGAAGCCCCAGGAGCCAAATGAGCAGCGGCTGCCTTTGTGAGTAAATGCTGCTGGAAATAGGTATTAGCAGGTCTGAGAGACTCGAGTCCTCTCCTGCCAGATGGCTGCCAGGATGTCACTACCCTGTGTGAAGCTTATGGATGCCTTTGTCATTGCTGCCCTGAGGTTCCCTGATGTGTTTTTTTAGGCATTGATTTCATTTTGCCTGCTTTAGGTAAATCTCGGTAGCAGTGGATGATTTGACTGAAGAATTGTTTTCTTTAGGGACTAATCATTCTGCCTTGATCTGCACTCCTAAATTTAGAGGTTAATCTCTGCAGGCTTCTTCTGGGGAAGGCTGAAGCTTCCATTCTGAAACCTCCAGTGAAAGGACTAACCCTAGGCATTTTGAATCACACTCTGAGTCTTTCTCTCTTGATTATGTATGGGACTAAAGAGACTGTATTTCTAATTTAGGCAGTTACAGATGAGGTACCACAAGATGGATGAGGTGATCTAATAGCCTGCTGATACTTCCTGGCCATGTGTTCCTGCTGTTTCTCTTGCTTCAGCTTGGGTGCTTGCACTGAAACAGCAGGAAACTATCCCAGCAAAACAAATGGAGCCAAGGCAACCTGAGCCCTCTGACTTGGGGTGAAGGTGGAGACCAGAGCTGGTGGCAGGAAGAGGCTTGCCCTGTAGGGTAGGAACACTCACCTGTAACTGTGATCCTTGATAACCTTCTTCTGTTCTTTAACTGAGGGGCAAAGCTGTCAAATCCAGTTCTTGCTGTACTTTCCTCAGCCCTTTTAACCGCAGCAGCACTCACAGGTGGTGCTGCACTCCTTGCACTGCAGAGACCTCTAACTTTGCTCACCAATTAGGGGCCAAAAGGATCAGCCAGCAGTGCTCCTGAGATAGGAACAGGGATGCATTCCTCCTGTGGAATTGCACTTGAGTTACTGAGAGAAACCAAAAATATGTAGTCACCCTTTTCTAGGAGCAGACTCCCTGACCTCTGAGATGTCTTTGTGTGGGATGTACAATCAGACGTGCTGTTTGTCTGAGAGGAAGGAAAAGAGTCTTGTCTATCAATGGATAACTTCTAATCACCGTGACAGTAGGTATTGCCATTTAAAATCCAGTAGTACTTCTCTAAAGTTCATAAAACCAAAGCCCTTTGGTAAAGTGAGCTCTAAGATGTACTTCTTGTCTGATAAGTAGAACTTAGACCTCTGCAGCAAAAACAATAGAGCTCCTGTTCTTATCTGGCAGCTCCCTCCATTAACAATAATTAATAGTGGAATGGGTGGAAAATTAGCATTTTTCTGCTGATCAGAAAATATATTATGTTGGATAGAAACCTGGCTATTTTTTTTCATTGAGGTGTTCTGACATTTTAGTTTCCATATCACTGAAGTGGCTGGTGTGGTGAGGGAATTGAGACCTGAGCTACTGTCAGAGTCTGGAGTGGAGCCTCCAAGCAGTGCCTTAGTGTTTTCCATGCCTATTTGTGATGAATGAATTGGATGAACAAACTATGAGGGGAAACACATTGGAAACAGGATGGTGAGTAATGAAATGATGGCCTCGAAGTCTGAAATAAAAAATTCTACATGGGGCCAGAAATCAGAAGTCTGAACTCTGCAATTAACATTTCAGACTTTGTTTGAAGGCAGTGATTTTTAGAGGTTATCTTCTCGTGTGACCAAATTAGCACATGTTCATATGGCTCAGCAGGGAAGGAATGGTGCTATGGATTACTTCTGGGCTGTGCAGTTGGATTTCGACAAATCCATCCCGTCCCATGCTGTGGAATGTGTGGACAAGGTTCAGGTTTGTGCGGATGGAAATGGAAACCTCTTGCTATACTGAGTTCAATTTGTTTTCACATGTGGTGTGTTGTCTATCTGGTATGTCTGTTTTATTTATAGCTATATAAATATAATTTTGAAAAAAGCTAGTTGGCGATTTTCACATCAATATTGTGTTTTCAACAGAAAATGGCTTATTAGTCAGCAGAGGCTGCTGGCAAAGCTTTATCGTTTGGATCTAAAAATACTTGGTTTTAATGAAACATTGGGAAATGAAGACTTGGAATTGTGGTTTTGTTTTTGTTTTTTTTTTCCTGTAAAATCATGAAGAACTTGATGCATCTGTTAACAAATCGTTTTTTGTTAAAAACATTTTGAGGGAAAGTATATCACAGCTGGCTCAGACATTATGTATGCATTATGTATGTGTTATATTTTGTCTGCTGAGACCATGGAAAAGAACTTCTTTGTGTGTAGTAAGGAAACCTAGACTTGCAAAGGCTAGGGTTTGTTGTTGTGTTTTTGTTTTTTTGTTGTCTAGGGATTAAAAAACCCGCCCTCATAAATTTGCCAATATTTTCATTAGATCTGGCAGCTTTTCTATGAAACTCTGAATTCCAAATGGTGTTCCCTGTTTGCTTAGAGAAAGCAGGGGGCCCACTTCACAGTGTTTGCTCTGAGGTTGGGGCACTGACAGGCAGGCATTTGTCCACATTTTTTTATTATCAACCAGAATAAGCAGTTTAATAACTAGGATTAAACCATCAGATCATGACAGAGCAACATTAGCTGCAGGAACCGAGTTGGAAAGGATTACAGATGTGATTAGATGAATACCTGCCCTTTAGGGGAAATAGTTAAGTGGGCCTCTGTTTTTATTGGTAAGGTAAATGTTTCTTGGGCCATTCTAGGCAGGTATCCCAGGTTTGCATTTTCCCAAAAATGTTTCAAATCCCTAGTGTCAGAGAATAGACTGTATTTTAGATCTGAGCCAAAATTGTCTCCCTGATGAAAATCAGTGATTTTGCCAGAACACACAAGATTCTGCTATTGCCTTGAATAATTTACATTTTTGTTACAAATGCAAAAGAGTGTTTATGGCATGCCAGTAAATGAATATTTCCTTAGGGGAAGAGGGGAGTGGGAAATGGGGAAAAGTTGCGATCAGAAACCTCTGCTGAAGGGGAGAGTTCCCCTTCCCACTGAAATAACAAAACCTTACTGGTTTCAGTGGGATCAAAAATGATAATGAAGTTATACCTTCCCTTATCCAGTATAAGAAAAGAGATGTTTGAATTAATGTTTTTCATGACTGACTTTGTGATGTATTCACATACATGTTTAGTCAGGGCTATGAGGGGCTATTAAAAATCATATACAGGAAAGCGATTTCTGGATTGAGAAAATTACCTGTTTAAAGATGGAAATAATGTAAAAACCTTGTTGGGCTACAGGAGTTCCTTTTGTTAGGAGCTGGCAAATTCTGTCTTGCTCTATCAGGATCAGTGCTGAGAATGAATTTTTTGCCATTATTAACTACTTTGGGCCATCTTTGCAAAAGCATCAAGGTGCCAAACTAACAGAGTAAATCTGGCCCTGGAGCACTACAATACACTTACCCCAAATACTACATTGCAATACTGTTCCAGTCTGTGTGATGGGAGATGTGTTGCACAAAAAGACCTCACAAATCCATCCGTAAACAGCTCTGCTGTCTGCCTAGTCAATGAATATGAAAAATGAAACGGACCTAGGGCACCAAGTTAGTAGTGGTGAAGAAATAAAATATCAAGGTAGAGTATAGGACCATCTTAAAACCTCTCTGCCCTGTTCAGTCTTGAGCAGTCAGGGTAATAGTCCAAATGTGTTTAAATATCTATGGCAGAACACAAATATAAAGCTTTGAGGGAGTAATTCTAAAGGTGATTCTTGTGTCCAGATAAGTTAAAATAAATCTTCTAGAAACTATCAAAACTGACAATCTGCACATTTTATGTATTTGCTCTACTCCACTTGATTTAAAGGTTGTGTTGATGTAACAGTGTAAGGGACCTGGAGGATTATATAGAGAAGGACAAAGAATAGCAAAAGTTGTAATAGTTTCAGTCTCACCCTGTTTCAGTGAATATCCTTTCCTGCTTGCACTTGGGGAAGCTCTCAGGCTTCACAATATGGGACTGTAAGAAGATGTTCTTCCCTAAGGGAAGTGCATAGTCCTGAAAGAGTCAAAGGAATAAATGCCACAAAATGTTCAGGTTTACAAGTTTTTCTTAATAGGTCTGGCCAACACTAAAGTTTGTCTTTATTTTTGCAAGTTCTGTGTTAATCTGTTGGCCTGGTCCAAAGCTTACTGAAGACAGCCTTTGTGTGAACCTTGATGGACTTTTGATTAGTGCTCTTAGGGAATTCTTTTTGGCTCCTGATGTTGACAAATTTGTGTGGCTGATGTGAAATTAAACCAGGCCACAGAAAGCACTTTATTTCCATCACCTGCAAGAGAAATAACAGTGATATTTTTTGAACTTCTCGACCTTAGTTTCTGAAATCCTTCACTGCTACATAGCAGAGTGTCTGGCTGTTGTTTCTAAAATACTCCTCCAGTGCAACACACAGAGGAAGGTTAGCTGAGTTTGGGAGGGGTTTGCTCGCTGGAGATCACAAAAAGACCCACTGGGCATGGGTCAGAAGGAGAGGGCAGTCGTGGCTGCAATAGCTGTGCAGTGAAATACAAAGAAAACAAGGTACCAATGTTCACCTTGACTGACTCCCAAAATGTCCATGGGGGAAAGCCAGTGGGGCTTTCCCTGAGAAATCCCCTCTGTGGTTTTGGAAAAATGTACCTCTTGCTGCCACAAGTTCTCTGAGAGCGTTTCAACAATATCCTGTGTATTTCGGAGCTAGACCAAGTTC
This sequence comes from Anabacerthia variegaticeps, assembly GCA_035583185.1. Lineage (NCBI taxonomy): Eukaryota > Metazoa > Chordata > Aves > Passeriformes > Furnariidae > Anabacerthia > Anabacerthia variegaticeps. The sequence goes on along the minus strand of JAWWEW010000112.1, from coordinate 16,803,428 downwards.
GGGTAAAAACTGAGGGGTCACCACAGGCTGCAAGAAGTTATTTTTACAGGGGGAGAGGTCGGTGACTTAAGGCTGAAAGAATTGCTGCAGAGCAAAACAAAATGTCTCAAAGGCAGGTCTGACAGACTCCTCTTTGGACCTCATAGAGGGGTTTCTGTTGCCAATGAAGGGCTGCCTTGTCTGAAGGCCCAAACATGAAATGAGCTTTGGAAGAAGTGCCACGAGCTACAGATATTTAATTTGTAATTTGCTTTTTCCCCCCCCCCCCTACTTGTTCTTCACTCAAGTATTTCAGTCTTCTCCTGAGTGCCCCCAGACCTCGCAAAAGACGAAGTGGCTCTGATAAAAAGTGAGATCATGACAGTAATGAGGTAATCCTTTTTCTCTTGTCTTTCTATTTCTAGTGCTTCCAAAACAAATATTTAGGTTAAAAAAGCAAACAAAAAACCCCATCCTGGGTTCATATTTTTGTTACTGCTTTAGTAACAATTTTCTCCACACCTGTGGCTTTAATGAGGCTTGAAAAAATGCAAGAAAACATCAGTGTGCCTCTCAGTCTGAAGAAAAGCATTTGGTTTGTTCAGGTTAGTCTGGAGTCTCTTGCACTTGATGAGCCCTTCCAGTGGGCTTTGGATCACACCCTGAGTTTCCTAATTTTTTTGTGGGTGCAAGGAGAGGGAGTCCAAAGGCACACGGAGGTTTCAGGGTTGACTTTTAGAGGAGTTTTTGCAAGACCAAGTACAGAGGATGTGCTTTTCACAGCAGGAACAGCTGTGAAGGAAAGGCAGAAGGGAAAATCCAAGTGCAGGAGTGTCTTTGACCTCTTTTGCTGCTCTGTAGCCCCTCTCCATTTGCCCCTTGACACTCCAAGCTTCCTGGGGTGATGGACAGCTGAGTGCAAGAAGGGTCTTAGCATGGCTGATGTGATGCTTTTGCCTGGGGAGTTGCTTGAAAGCAGTAAAAAAAACAAACTAAAACCTTCAAACACGAAAATTTCAGCTTTTTGATTAATTGAAGTTGTTCACCTATTCTTTTATTTTTGACTTGTTTGAATGCTTGGAAAAAAATGAACCATCAGCTTTTTTCTCCTTGTATGCCCCGAATTTATATTATATAAGCAGCTGTTTACAATAATTTATAAAGATAAATCAGCCAACCTGTGGTAATTTTAAAAACAAATGTCCAAAAGGCATTCCCTTTTTGAATGGATTTGTCCTTAAAGCCTTCAGTATGATTTTTTTCCTCCAACTGGGATTGATATGGATGTTTTTGTCTCGAAACAGAGCTCCAACTACCAAATTGTTGAACAGATTTCTCCTTTGAAAATGCCACTGTCACTTGAAAATGCCATGTGTACAATGCAGCTGTCTGACTTCTCAGGATTACAAAGAAACAAGACCACGTGAAGCCTATAAACAAGCTTGTAACAAAATGTGTAAAATTTCAATGTTTATTTCAAATGTTTTGAGACTCTCCTTTGCTGTAAAGTAGTGTTTGCTTGCAAAATCTCCCACCCTTCAAGTGATCATATTGAATTTTGTAGCTTTTGTCATCACTTCTGTTCACACACTCTTCCACAAGTCTGAATAATGCAGTATGTTTTTATTCTCAAACTTGTTCCTGCTTTTTAGTATTTAATCTACATTTTTTCCCCTCCCCTACAACACTGTTATATTTTTGAATTTTTTCACCTCTTTTTAGTCCTTCCTTGCAAGTTTTGGTTTTATTTTGGTTTTGCTTTTAATTGTTCACTCCTCAGATGTGGGCTTTTGAGTTTCCCATTCTGAGCTGCCACTGAGACATGTGCTTTTAGCACATTCTTGTTATCATTAAAACAATCCTTCATGGCTAATTCAGCAAAGGGGAGGAAGTGACCGGCTGCTGTTGGTGTTGATGAATATGATGACTGTATCAGTTTGTCATCTGGCATAGCCATTGTCCCCTTCTTCAGCTGGTGTTCATTTCAGTTTGTGATCTTACAGAAGTATCAATACGTGATGTTTTTATTCAAGTTTGACCAGAAGAGATCTTGCAATAGGAAAAAAAAATCCTCTTTGTTTCAGCTCTGTGTGTATTGCAACAGCAGCTTGTGATATTGTGATGAAAATTCTGTAGTCCAAACAGATTTGATTTAGATCAGTGGTTGCATAGCAAATCTCCAAGGAATATTTATGAACAGATGACACCCTTACCACAACCAGATCGGCACATGGGAAGGCCTTTTACTCCTGGAGGTGCTGTTTTTATAGAGTGTGATGTAGATGCATTTAACGTTCATATCCTCTGGTCAGGACCTGCTGGATTTCAAGGGATTTGAGCCTTGGTCGCTGCATTTCCCAAAGAACATAACACACTACCTGCAGCCTCTTTTTAAACTGAAGTTGACCTTTGAGCTTCAACTGAAGTGGTGTTGAGAGGATTGCCTCTCAATAGAGACAGCTGCTATGTTGCAAAGCAGAGCTGGCTGCCCTTTTTAATAATCTTGGCAATTTAGGCCAGTGCTTTCAGAAAGAAAGTGCAAAAGATAGCACAAGAGCTGATCAGCATGGATCTTGTTATTATTAACAGATTTTTTTCACCCCCCCCCCACCTCATTTAGGTCTTAAATGCACTTCCTGGAAGAGGGAAGCTGGAAAACTACAAGTCTGCCTTTGCTGCTTGAATGTTCCAGTTTTGTTGCTGGCAAGACAGATCAAGACCTTGCTCCAAGATGACCAGTGCTAACTCTGTAAAGGAATGTTTGCCTTTTTCTGGTAAGTTCAACTTGTCCCTAGCCTAGCAATGGCCCTCTGGATGCAGTGGAGAAACACAGAATAATTCTTGCAGTGTAAGATGATACGATGCTGCAGGGGATCTTCGTGGGCCTTACAGTAGGATTTGAACATATGTAAGTGTGTTTCCAGGCTCTGTGTGACCAAAGGGGTTTGGTGAAGGCTCAGTGCCAATTCAGAGCGTCACTTTATGCTTAGCTATTATGCTAAGCTTGGTACCTGTTGGTGTATAAAACAGAGTCCTCTCCATAACCCATGGAGTTTCATACCCTGCCCAGAATACAAGATCTCAAGGATGTATAAAGTGAAGCTTTTCATTTTTTTTGGCTCAGCCACACCTGCTTTAGCAGATAATCTCCAGGAAGCAATTCAGTAATCAGCAAACTTACCTGCTGCACTGGTCTGTGCCCTTTTGGTGCTGCCTGTAGGATGACCACCGATACTCACCTGGCTTTGTTGCACCAATGAGAACCAGAAAGGACACTCTGAGCATGTTGAGCCATGCACTACTTCATTTTCTTCTTGCATGAGTTGAAAGTTGGCCTTTGCTTTGATGAGTATTCCAGGGCGGGAACAAAATAAACAAAGTTGGACTTGTGTGGGGCTTTTGTTTTTAAGTCTACGTAAGTGCAGAGGACATTAATTGCTCATAAAGTGTTTTCCCTCACAGCAGGAATCAATTTTGTTTTTATTAATGGCTTCTCTGCTTTCAAATGGTGAGTAAAAAAAAAAAAATTATAGAAGGACAGAGATGTGGCATCACTGAAAGATCTGTAATATGCCAGCAGGGTGCATCATTGGTAACTGTTTCCTCTCACAGTCCTTACAGAGTCATAAAATTGTTTAGGTTGGAAAAACCCATTAAGACTGAGTCCAACTGTTAACGCAGCACTGCCAAGTCCACCACTAAACCATGTCTCTAAGTGCCACATCTACAAGTCTTTTAAGTACAACAGGGATGGTGACTCAACCAGCTCTCTGGGAAGGCTATTCCAGTGCTGGACCACCCTTCCAATGAACAATTTTTTCCTAATAGCATTCTGAACTAAAAGTGGAGAGATTTAGATTAGATATTAGAAAGAAGTTCTTTACCCAGAGTGTAGTTAGGCACTGGTTGCCCAGAGAAGTTGTGGATGCCCCATCCCTGGAAGGGTTCAAGGCAAGGTTGGGTAAGCCCTTGGGCAGCCTGGTCTAGTGGGAGGTGTCCATGCCCATGGCAGGGAGATTGGAACTAAATGAGCTTTAAGGTCCCTTCCAACCCAAACCATTCTATGACTCTAAACCTCCCCTGGCACAGCTTGAGGCCATTTCCTCTTGTTTTATTGCTTGTTACTTGGTACAAGAGATCGACATCCATCTCACTACAACCTTCTGTCAGATAGTTGTAGAGCACAATAAGGTCTCCCCTGAACCTCCTTTGCTCCAGACAAAACACCCCCCAGCTCCCTAAACTGCTCTTCACCAGACTTGTGCTCTGGCCCCTTCAGTCTTTCTCTGGACACAGTGAGAATGCTGTATTTTGATGCCCAGCTGTACAGAGTGACTGCTCTTGTGTACTGCCAGTTGTCTTGGGTCCTGTAAATATGAGGAAACTGATAGCAAATATCCATGAGGTCAGAGCATGCATATAGGCAGGTTTGCAGCTTCCCTCATCCAGTGGTAACTCGTATAGTTTTATACCAAAATATTAAATAGATTCCTCCCAGCTAAAAGGTGCAGATAGAAATGAAAGACTTCTAATTCTTCAGCTTTCAGCAAAGTTGAGTAATTATAGTGTAAACAGGTGAAATACCAGATGTGACTTCACTTTTTGTTTATAATTCTAAAGAGTTTATACACTTGCAAGAAAGATTTACATGAAGAACATAGATAAGTAAATAAATGAAGAGAGTATATGATTAATGATTTTAAAATAGTAAATGCTTCCCATTTGTAACATTCTTGAAATAGATTGGCCATGTAGGCCTTGTTTTTCTTCCTGCCTTACAAGGCTGTCTGTGTTTTGTTTATTTACTGTACAAATTTATGTTCAATGCCTCCTTTTCTGTTTAATCCACAGGAGAATTTTGGTCACTGGCAAGATCATTAAACTGCATTAATATATGTTTAATTAAATCTTTATAACAAAATATATATGATAGATTAGTGCATGTGTAATTAGAAGGAACGAATAAGTTGAATAATGACAAAATAGGAGAATGAAATCATGTGTGAGTCAGATCAAATGCAATGTTAAAAAAAGGACCCACACATGCAGCTTCACTATTTGCAAGGTCCTGCGGGCACAATTGGCATTGCAACAGATCCATTCCATGAGGATGCATGTTTACTACTGCTCAGTGTTGTCTGCTTACTACTGTCCTCTACTGTGGCTGCTCCTCTTGTACTGTGTCCAGAGCAGTGGGAAAAAAATGTTACTTCTGCCTTTCAGTGTTGCTGCAGATCATGGTCCTGACAGAGATGCAGTGCCTGGAAGGAGCTGGCAGCAAGGCAGGCTCAGAAGTCTGAACAAGCAACAGGACCTCATCTTGGGAGTGTTTCAAGCAAGGCAGTGGAAGTTGGTCAGCTGTGTTGACCAAACTGAAAGTGTTTAAAGGAGAGTAAATGAAGTGGCTGAAGAGCATTTGATATACAGTAAGTAGGCAAATGAAGTTTGAAGAAGAGATCCTTACAGTTTCAAGTTAGATGGAGCTTGTTCAGAATGGCTATATCTGGATAAAATGTTTCATTTAAAACTTTTGGGTGCTTTGAAATATGTAAATGCAAGCTTGGTTATAGACTGGCTGACAGATCAATATTCTGGTGATCTCACTGCAAAATGAAAAGTCCCAAGAATGTGAGTATCAGTTTAATACCCTTAGTGAGCTGCTTCCAATTGTTTGGAATTACATTTTTACTTCAAAATGGTCAATTAAAAGGAGTAGTTCAGGAAGAAGAGGTTCAGGTTTGTATTAATCCTATTTTAATAAATCCAGAACAGCACTGGTCTCAATTTCACTCGGACAAACAAGATTAGGAATTTCCTCAAACGAAAATTAAGTACATGTTAGAAATGAGTGAAGATTTACTTTATATATCTCTAACTAGGAGCACTCTGTGGTAAGCATGGGTCAACACAGGTTTTTATTCACTTCCACTGTACTATTCTTGATTTTTTTTTTAAAACTCATTTTTTTAAAAGGCAAAGTAATGTTGTAATTACTATTGGCACTGCGGTGTGATCTCTGTCCTGTGCTTGCCTCTGCCAAGGAGTAATTTTGTGTCTGGGAAGTTCATGATTTTACTGTATGCCTTGGTTTTCCTCACTTGTAAAGGAGATGATGATATTGAAATGTGTTGGTAGCAAAGGACAGGGAATCTCAGCATAGAAGGTGGCTATTCTGCAACAGACAGCTTTAGTACCAGTTCAAATGCTGCATCTGAATGGCTTAATATTACAGAGATTATTATGTCTGAGGATGTCACATATAGTGAAATTAGGTGGGTTTGATTCCATGACTCAATTGCAGTAAATTTGAAAAAGAAAGTGTTTCAAGACAGTGATGAACACGATTCAGAGCGCTGATCTGCGTTCAGGTGAGAATGTTTCAACCTGGCACAACGAGGTTCCCACTCGAGACTTCCTGTGACTGCTCTTGCCCAAATCCTTCAGCATTCAGATGCAAAACCTTAGAACTAAACCCTCCCAGATCTCACTGGTCTTATTTCACTTTTGCGTATATTCCCCCCACAAAGTTCATGGTGTTGAGAGTGAGTCTTGGATTCATCTTACTAGGGAAAGATGCAAGTCATAAAGCCCAGATTAAGGGGCCTGAAATGTTTTGTGTTTTTTTTTTTGGTTTTTTTTTTTTTTTTTTAGAGCTGTGCTGCATTTGGCAATTTTTGTTCCGTTGGGGTTGACAGGATTTCTTTGGCAGTTAAGTTTTCACTCCCTGAGTTTTGCTCTGAGATTCAGGTTCAAATAAATCTGAAATATGGAGCAGAGTTCAGTCCAAGTGAGTGAGTTTCCCATGGTTTCTGTCTGAAACAATAAATCCTGCCTTGGAGAGAGAAGGGCAAGCCTCCACCTTGGTTCATCCAGAAGATTTGCAGATGCTTTTATGAACCTGGGTTTAATTTAAGGTTTGCAAGAAAGCCCTTTCCTATTTCATCAACTCCTGTTTCAACTCTGGGATATAACCCTGCCTGTGTCAGAGTTAACAGGAGCTTTTCTACTCCCATTTGTAGCAAAGGCAGGATTTCCCACCCTGAAGTTCTGCCTGTTTCTGTTTATTGCCCTTACAGGCCAAATACTGTGTTAGTAAGTACACTTAGTGAAACACCTATTGATTTCAAAGCTGAATTTCAAAACCTCAGGATTCCATGCTATTCCTTTTAACTCTATTAAAATTGGAAATGTATTAGCTATCAAATGTACTGATGACCCAGTAGAGGACAAACTTCAGTTGAGGAAGTGTAGCTCACTGAGGGCGTACACATTCCTGGCTCTTTTTTTCTGTATTTTTAATGAAGAGCGCTTTGGCTGCCTTGCAAACTTCACATGCCCACTTCCCCAGCACTTGTTTTGCCCTATAAACACACACCACACAGTGTATTTCCTGATTTTACAAAAAAAAAAGTGGTGTTCTGCTCTTCAACCTGCAGCCTTCTGTACCACGTAAACTGGAGCAAGAAAACGTCTGTCTAATCGATCCTTATTTAATAAGCAGTGTTATCAATGCCTTTGAGACAGCTGTACACTCTATGACACGGGGACATCAGGACATTTGCTGGCTTGTGTTAATTGGCATGGCAACATTGCTTTTTGGCCTGGCACACCAGATCGAAAATTGAATTTACAAAATCAAACTGTAGTTATCTATATTCCTTGATGTCCTCCCAGGTGAACTACTGGGCTTCATGCTAATAACTTCTAAAGCAAGCAAACTTTAGCTAATTATGTGCTAGTTTATTCTCCCTTGCTAAATTTTGGCAGGTTGCTTCTGTAAATTATGAAAAATAAATGTGAAATATGCAGATGTCTTTTGTTTGAAGCAGATGTTTGGTCCGCCTTGCCAGAATCTAATCAGCTGTTTCCCTGGAGTTTTTGGTTTTTTTCTCCCCCCACCCCCAATATTGTCCAGGAGCTTTATGAAAACATGAAGGGTTGGGGGAGTGTAGAACAATAGGATATTGCTTTATTTTTCAGCTACCAGGCTTCAAGGTAACTCGAGGTAGATTTTTGGGCTCTTGCCTTCTCTGGTTAAAGCCACAGCAGATGCTGGCAGAGGGCCCATAAGGCACAATATTGTCTGAGGACAGGCAGAATTTGAATGCAACCTTGCCTGTCGCTGGGGAGGTGGTGGCAAGTTGGGAAGGAGCCAGGGAAAGCTGGCTTTGAAGTCCTGATAGTGCTGTGTGGCCAAGGCCAGCAAACTTGTGTGCTTCCCCTACAGGGAGCCCCACAGATGGGGGAGCTAAAGATCTCCAGGAGCATGGTGCAGCTGTGTTAAAGGCAAGGTGGGTGGCAGCATCTGTTTTCTTCCTTGTTGCCCCAAATTACCCCTCTCGGTGTCCTGTTGCCTACAGCCTGGCATGGAAGGAGGATGAACTGGCTGGTGTTGCACCCTGGACTAGGTGGAGACTGGCAGGGGTGTCGTAGTGCTCTGTTGGCACCTCATCCAGCCCCACACTGCAGCACAGGGTCTGACTCTGCCTTTAGGGGTACTGACTCCTTGCTGTAGTCTCCTGGTTGTCAGAGTTTCTGGAAGTGAAGCCCTCTCCAGAAGAGTCTGATCCACACTGCACCTCACACTTTGCTCCTGGCCTGCTGTGCCGTATGGGCTTCCCAAGCACAGCTGTGCTGACGTAGCAGCTGTGCCTCCCATGGTGTGGCACTGCACCCTCCCAAGAAGCATTTCTGCCTCAACAGCAGCATTTACTACAGTTAGATACCAACACAGGGGGCAGAAAAGGGTCCGGATGAAGATCCTTCAAACCTCGAGGATCATCCTCCCTGCTATTACACCTCCAGCAGGCTCGTGAGAAGTTCAGTATAAGAATAGTAATTATTTTTTTAGTACTGTGCTGAACACCTGCTTTGCATTTTCTGTTTAAGGCTTTCACGGCGTTTCACTGTGCATGGATTTAAACTTCCAGCACTCCTACAGGTTAAGTATCAGTATCCCCACTTTGCTTACAGGAAAACAGACACAGGAATAAACAAAGTGATTTTTTTCTTGAAAGGAGAAAAGGTGAATTTTGTGTTTAAAAAATTTTGCTAGGGGACTGTCATCCTGATGTTGTTAGTCCATGTCACAGCCTCCTACTGGATGTATTTTTCCAGCTACTGCCGGGGCTCCTGTTGTGGGTCAGCAGAGAGGCAGCACAATGTTGGGATGCATCTCTTTGTGTTCAGAGTACTACATGTTTGTGTGGATCTGCTGATCACTTCCGAAATCTGTTCCAAAGCCTTAGATTCTTGAAACTGAATGGCTGCCTGAATTGATAACAACTGAGCATCTCTAGGAGCCAAGAGGTACAGAGCAGTAGGCAACTTCTGAGTGATAAGTACTTCAGTACTATGGTACTACTTATTTTTTATCGTGGCTGAAGCACAAATCAAGAGTCTGTTGTGATAGGTGCTTTGGAAGCAATTAAAATGAATAGTCCTTTCCCCAGGGACAGAGGTCTTGAGATTGTGGCAAGATGCTCTTTACTTGTAAATAGATTGCTGGAGGGAAGGATAATTCAGCAGTCTAAGGCTGCTAGGGAATTTTTTTACAGTGAAACTAAAGGGGGAGGAAAAAAGCATTGCCAATCCTTTTAGCTTCTTTGCATTTATGGTTGAAAGAACCTGGATTTGGTCCTTAAAAAAGCATTTGTTTAATCTAACTGTATCGTCAAAGAGTATTAATTTTTTTTTCAAAAAAGGAATCCTCATAAGGCAGGATGAATATATAGTCCTTTGATTATTCAAAAAAAATTGTACAAATCAAAATAAATTTGCCTGAGCTATTTAAAATAATTAACCTTTGACAAACCTCCCTCTCTGGTAATGGAATAGTAACTATATGAATAAAAGATAAGTCGTGACATTCAATGAATTACAATATTCATCCCATAAATTACAGGATAAGATAGCAGTATAATCTACATTTTTATAACTGTAAAGCGTCCTGAACAGTAGCCCCTGTACTCTTCAGGTTATTTTTTTTCTGTTTCTTTGAAGTATGCAATGCCTCTTGTCTGAAAAGCTTCCCAAGTGATGTTAAGTTTCAGCAGTGTTCACAAAGGCTGTGACCCAGGCCTGCCTTCCCTGCTCTGAAAGAGAGTCTGAGCCTTAACGGGAAATCCGTGCTACGAAGGGATTCTCCTGCACAGTAACAGTAAGTGCAAATTATGATCCTGGGAGTCTCCTGATATATAACCAAGTACAATGCCAATAAACCAGGGGTGTAAACCACATGAGCATATGGACAAAATATGGTCTGAATGGCATGATTATGTTTTTCAGGCCATAATGAATTCATCCCAAGGTGCAACTGTACATCTGTTGTTATAGTGTTCATGATAGCAAACACTACAGTTAAGGTTGCAGTTTAACTCAAATTATAGCCACCTGTTTCCATTCACTAACAACTTTCTTAAAAATTATTCCTTCTGGACTGATTCACATCAGTTCTAAAATGGTCATTCATTTATATATTTATTTGGGGGAAAATATGTTTGATTTATAGAGTAGGCAGGCTGAAAGACACTCCCTTCCCTCCTATCGCCCTCCCCGCCACCTCCACCTCTGACCCTGGTGATTCTCACCAATGCATTTCCTTAAAAATAAATTAAACCCTGTTGCTTTTAAGGGACTGATCCAACTCACATTGATTTTTTTGGTGAATACTGCATTGGGCTTTCTGTGACTCACTTTGTGGCTGCTGGCATGGAGTTAATGCTGTGTAGAAACAGATCCGATTACTGCATAGGAAGCTTTAGGTGCTTAGAAGTTAGGAGTCTTGTCAAGACTACTTTTCTACTATCTCTTCTCATTGTGTAGTCAGTAAGTGTTGCTTACATGACATCCCATCTTTCTTTAGCTGGGATAAATCCAAACCACTGTCTTTATAGACTGGAGAGAATGGGTAGGATGTTTGATTCTTGACAATTGATACTAAGGAAGATAAATTTCTTTAAAGAAAATTTGCCACCCCTCTGGGGAGGGTGTGTGTGATGAGGTATCAAAGAGACTAATAGCTATTATCAAAACTTTAAAAATGGCAAAAGAGGAGAATCTCATGTTGGGTCTCTTTCACTGTCTGACTTAAAAAAAATTTAATGTACATGTCAACTTAGCAAGTATTTTCCAGGTGAAGGTATATAAGTGTTAGTATATAAGTGTTAAAGGAGGGTCTGCTACACATCCTTAAACAGAAATGTACATCAGTGAGACACACAACATTATGAAGTGCAAATGGCCCTGAATGTGATAGATTCCTACCAAAAAAAATGTTTATGGAGCAACATCATTTCTTAGCAAGAGTCCATAGTGCATCTGTTATTGAATGTTCTCTGTTGTGCTTTCACCTGAGGGGAGTAAACACATGACCATGATTTCAGGCTTAGTTTTGATAAGGGAGTTCAGGGAGTGTTGGGCTGTTTGGTGAACCATTGTGTTGGGTTTCACTGTGAGCCCCCTCCTGACAGCTGTGCAAGTGCAGGAGGGAGATTACACGGTTCTTCTTGAAAAGCTAACTCGCCAAGTCATGGTCAGCTCCCTCTGAGGGGCAAATGCTGATCCCAGCTTGGAGCCTGAAAGGCTGAGTTAGACTCCAGGTTAATCCACCAGGGTCGGTAAGAAAAAAGAAGAAATCCTTCCCTTGAGACTTCAGGGCTTTATTGCTCCATTCCTCTGCCTGTGTGCTGCTTACTGCTACCCTGGAAATGAATGCAAAGTACATTAGGGTGCACAAAAGTCACAAGAGAGAGTTTCTCTGTCCCTTTCACTTCTGTTATGTAAGTGGTCTCACTCACAAGGGACAGGGCAGTTCTCCAGTGCACACAGAGTGCTTCTTGCTTTGAGTAATAGCATTGTTCAGCTTTTATAGACGCAGAATCCAAAACACAGCATACAAAGTATACTCATGCCCTTATGCTTTCCTCTCAGCTTCCCCTTTACTGAGAGACTTGCAGCAAGGCAAGGGCACACTCAGGATTGGAACTGAGGTCCCAACCCTGTGCTAAACCCTGGGGCTCTCCTTCCTCTGTGTCCTGGCTCTGCTGTCTTCAGGCTTTCCATGCCTGTGAAGGTGAGAGCATCAATGGGGTGTAGTGAGACAGCTCTGCAAAACCTCTGCCAAGTGCACATAAAGGATTCCATTCGGCAAAGTGACTCCACTGTCATGCGTTCTCTGTTACAAGCAGGGACAGCAAGTTGTGGTAGAAATTGTTGGAAATGGTGGCAAAAGACTGTTTTGTTTGGGGTTTCAAAAAAAAAGAAAAAGAAATGTCTAAAGTTGCTGCCTGGAATTAGGACTTGCACAGCCTTTTTGTTCATTTGCTCTGCTGTCAGCATGTTTTCTACCAAGCCCCTTTTCTCTTGGGTGGGACAGAGGAAGATGCTGGCAAGATGGGCAGATGGATGGCAAGCTGCCACTCAGCCTGGAGCTTGCAGTCCACATCTACCTAGACCCAGAGGGCTACATGTGGCATGATTTGAAGCCTAAAAGAGGAAATGAACTTTCAGTGACTCATTTCGAATAACTCTTTTCCTTACCTTTATTAAAAGGTGCCTTAGTTAAAGCTTGTACTATCACAATTATAAAGAGGCGTTGATATAATTAGGTAGTAATTGCAGTAAATTACCAAGATGAAATCATTAAGGCAGCTTTTTCTATTATTGCTGCTTAAGGTAGATATCTTATTATAATAGATTTGGAAGAGAAGAAAAGAAGAATTCTCTTGCAGCTAAAAATAAAGGAAGATTGTGCTCTGCTTCTTACTGACACTGTCAAGAATAACGTGAGTGACATGGAACCAAAGCAAAGTGTGTTCTTCCCTGAGCTCTAACTGAGTAGCATTATAGCTCATTTTATCAGCCTCTCAATCATGAAATGGCCTTTTATTTTTTGAACTTGCAGGCAGAGGAAACAACTTACTTGACAGTATAAGGGTATTTTTATGTTTATAAGTTAGCCATTTGCAGAGAAAGTGTTATTTACATAGTTATATTCATGGGGAAGGACATGAAATCGACCATTCTCTTTTCTTTCTTTATAGAAATCTTGTGTGAATATTGCTGTTTTCTATTAGGGATGTAAGAGGAAAGAAGGAGGAATATTGCTTCAGTCTGCTCCTCTCAACAGGCTTTTTACATGGGTGCAGGGTCCAGAAAATCCACTGGTGGCATATTTGGTTTCCAAGAATTGGTGCACAGCAAAATATTAACAAAGATGTAACTTTTGTATTACTTCATTCTTGTTTTTTCTTTTGTGTATATTTATCTATGTTTTCAGGACAAAACTTAGTAGTGTCTCACTCAGGGGATTGGTAATTGGATATAGAGCCTTTCACCTCTAGGTCAGCAGTTCAGATTTGTTACAGGTCAGTACTGCCTGGGAGCTGCTACCATGTGACAGCTGCTCGGTGGCCCTTTATGAAATGGGTTGGTGGTCCCAGTTCACTGCCTTGAGAGCAGGTGTCTTCAGCACAGATCAAACTTGAGGGCACCAGTGCAAAACCCATTGTTGGTAGAAAAGAAGACTTGCACTTGGGTATAATGCTCACAGTTTGCATGAGCTTAAAAAAAAAGTCAAGAGAGCAAATAGACATGTCCAGCTCCTCAGCTGGTAGAGATTTGGCATAGATCCATTAAGTGTAGCTGCAGTGATTATCACCAGCTTATTAAAACAGTTCACTGTGAATGGACTGTTTTAGTAATCTAAAAATTACTGATAGTACAGTAATATTTTAATTAAGTAAAGAGCAAAATTATCAATCCAAATACTTTAGAATTAAACTACATCTAAAACAAATCCAGCCATCCTGAAATTTGGAATAACACTAATTCTTCCACCCAGTGATGCCCTGAGATAACAATGCAATTGTGGTTAATGGATTTTACTGTTTGTTGTCCCAAAGGAGATGAAATTGGATTTCAAAGATACATTAGTTTCCAACTTTTAACGACACTCTGGTTTTGACAGCTTTGCCTTTGCTTCTGCCTAACCTTCCAGGGTGACAAACCCGGGCAAGCAATTCTCAACTGCTGAGGTGTAGTGATGGAAGAAGTGAAATCTTCCACCAAGGAAGGTCCTCACACTTGGGAAGCATAAATGTCACATTCTACTTTCTTAGAAAAAACTTTTACCAGTTGAGAAGTAGTTTAGTTATCTCTGGTAACACTGAAGTCTTGTTTCAGAGGAGCCTCAGTCTTGTTTGGTAGTATCCAAGAGAAGGGTAAGAGAACCATTTGCTCTAGAAAAAAATATTTCTGTTATGCTGAGATTTGGCTGCAGTATTTTGAATCTGAGTTAATCTAGTACAAATTTCAGCTGGGATGATAAAATGTCACAGGGTGTCTTAATTTTGTCATAAGAAATGAACTTGAAGTGAAATATTTATAAATTCTTACAATTCATTCTGTGCTTTACAGAGCAGATGCTCTGTTTGTAGTGGGTGCATCATGGAAAGAAGTTGAACTTCTTTGAAATGCAGACTTCAGCCTTAATTACAGAGCAGTGACTAGCACTTCCATTGCTTTAGGCTTAAAAATGATGGAGACGGACGAGTAGCCTCTCCTCAGTAATTGCATTTCTTCATAATGTATAACTTATGTTCCCTTTCTTTAAATTCACTATTCCCGTGTCTGGTATAATTTAGGGAGCAGAAAAGTGCCCTGGTTGTTGCTTTTCCTTACCTCAGAGCTGCCAGATGATGGGACAAAAAGGCAATCAAGTAAAAAGAAGAGAGGGTTGAAATTACAGAATGAGTAGTGAAATAGCATTTTTGGTGATCCAGTCTGTCCTGGATGATTTAGTCTTTTTTTCTGTGGATCCTTGGTTGGTTGCAGATTATGGAGAAGGACTAGAAGACTTGGTAGGTATCTTCAAGAAAAAAGTCAATTGTCAAAGTGTTCTAATCCTGTTCAGTGTGGTATTCCTTCATGAACTTGTACCTGGTGTCATTTATACCTTAGTAACTTTGTATGTTGTTTGTTTCTCTAAGTGTGACCTTATCTACTGTCTAGGAACAGTTAGAGTGAGGATGATACAAATACATTTTGTATCCAAAGACGTTTGCTTCAAAAGGATCAGTTTCAGTATTTACAAAACTGAAAGTGGTGGGAATCAGCTACAGATTAGTCAGCCACTAGAAAAGGAGACAAACATTGCTTGTGCAAATACTTCTGCTACAACTAAATTGAATAAACTAAGGCTTTGGAAGAAGGAAGGGTAAGAATTCCAGCTGTCTCCTTTCTTTCTAGCTGAAACTTGGAGATACAAGGGCATAGCTGAGTGTACCTTATCCAGTCACCCAGAAAAAGACACCATTTGAATGCACTCTCTGAATAGAAGGCACAACGATAATAGCAACGTCACACAACAGAATGGCTACTGCCAAATCGCTTTAGCCTTTCTGCATGATCATCAGGGCCAGCAATCTGTTAACCAGCCCATTCTCTAGGTTTTTGCTGTAGCAGTATGCTTTAATTTGAGATTACTGTCCTAGCTAACAAGAAACAAACAGTTCTTGAGAGATGGTTTAAAGGGGGGGGAAGAATCAACAAAAGAAATCTCACAATCCAGAAGAGCCAAATATTGGAAGGTGAAGGGAAGATTAAGAAGAAATTGCCTCTTACAGAACTTCATTAAAGCCATTTATTAGCTTTATAATGCCTAACAGGCTGCTGGCTCCAGAATTTTTTCATATAGGGGGGCGGATAAGGGAGCGTTTCTCTTTCATTTGCATTCTTGATCCCTGCTGCTCTGTTTATGGCATTGATGCTATTCATACAGTCTTTGCAATATTAATTTTTAATTTATGATGCTCATTAGGAGACACTTAAAACAGAACAATTATCATTTATCTTGATATATTATTTACTAAGACTTGCTGTCATGGTTAGGGACCTGTGATTAGTGGGAGGGGAATAGCAAACAGCTCCGAAAGGTGCTTGGCTGAAGGGACTGAATCTGAGGAAATGGTTGTCACCACCAAAGGCCTGAAGTTCTGATGTCTAAGCAAAAGACTTACAGCACCTAATCAAAACTCAGGAGGAACCCTCGAAGATGAGTCTGGGACAGTGGTTAATGAACCTGCAGGATAATATTAATGAAACTCTCTTGTAAACCACCAGCTCATCAATTATTCATCCATCCTACTATCGTCCTGCTACTTTACTGTCTTCCCTTTTTGTCTCAACGTGATTACCTTTTTTTTTTTTATTATTTTTTTTTTTTTTTTATTCCCTCTATCCTCATTTTCCTTTTGTGGATTTGCTGACATGTACCCCTGGTAGCAGTTCCTCCCTGGGAAATTGTGTTTCTTGAGGCAACGGTGCAGTATCCACAGGAAGAAGTTAGGTAAATTCTGCTCTTTGAGACATTTGGATAAAAGTGCTGCGTTTATTAAGACTTAATAAATTGGATCACTGATATGACAGCCCTGGAGAACCTGATTTGTTAATGGCTGCTGTATTAGAAACTCAGCAGCATCTGTATATTTCTTAATTAATTCGTAATATTTAGCAAGTTATTGTAACAGTATCTATATAGAAGTCTATATGGCAAAACAGAATTTCAAATAGTAGTATTCTACTAGGAATACATAGCCATGTTTTTGCTTTCTCCCCCACCCCCAAATTGTGCCTCATACAGGACTTCTGAGAATCCCTGCCTTTGGTCTCTGCATTCCCAGGTTGTTTGTAATGTATGCTTGTGCAGGAGAGAAGGAAAATTGGATGTTTTGGAGCCTGATAATTGCGGTTCTGCATCTGAAACCAATTGTGGTATTTTTAACTCTGTTTTATTTAGTTATTTTTAGACTTCCTGAAAGGAGTTTTATTTCTGTTTGTTTTCTGTTTGACATCAAAGCAGGAACAACAAATTACTAATTTTGTAACCTATTCCCTGGACACTTGGCTTTCAATTTTTTGAACCATTGCACAGCAGCAGTGGAACTGCACAAAACCTCAAGGCCTGATACCATCAAACACCTTTGAGTCTCACCATTCCTTGCCTCTGTTCTGTTGAAAATCTTGACACCGCGACTAATCTCAAAGGCAACCACTGTATTGATAAACTATATTTTCTAGGGCAAAGGATAGGGAAGGAGTTATAAATTCTGTGGTTCAGCAATTCTGGCACTTTTCCCCCCACCCCCCACCTTCTGGATTTTGCAAGCTTATGTTTAAAATGTATTTATACCAGAAGGGGGAAACAAAAAAGTCCCCTGCCTGGTGTTATGGGAAAGCTGATGCAACAGTCAATGATGACTCTTTCAAAGTAGTGTAATGAAGACAGCTCACAATGCTGCAGCCACTACTTATTCTATGTAGCACGTTTCGTCTCCAAGCCAGTTTAAAACCTTAACAGATTGATCTCTGCAGCACCCCTGTGAGCGAGGTATGTAGGCATTGTTAGCCTCTTTGTTATGTCGTATCAGAACTTCATCCTGGGATGCAAATGCAAAAGGCATGGGAGGAAGTATCCAGCACACAAACCAAGCCCTTAAGTTCTTTTGCTGGCTGTTGTAGATTTTGTAAAGGCAATATTGCAGAGCGGTGATTTCTCCCCCTTCCCCAGAAAGACCAGCTCTGACCACTGCTGTAACTAATTGCTGGTGTTTGGAGTTAGTCATATGCTAAAGCCAAGCAAATATATCTGACAATATTTTTTCCTCATTGATTGTCAAAATATTCCCAAAGAATTCCCTAACTGCTATGCTATAGGAACTCATTTAGGTAGGATTTTGAAAACCATTACCATGACCTGGAGGTATAAATCCTGTGCTCTGATGTGATGTGAGCACTCGGAGCTGCTGCCTGACCCACACCTGAGTGAGGTGACACATCCACATGTCAAACTGCAACCCCACACAGGAACTAGCTTGTCTCCTGGAAACCTTATAGCTGTGTTAGTGTGGCGTGTTCCTGGTCTTACTGTGGCAGAGCGGGAGGATGAGGAGACATGCAGAGTTACGCTCATACAGTGATAAATGGAGGTTTCCTCGTGGCCTTGTGCTCTCTGTGTAAGCAGGCACCAGGATTCAGACAGCCCTTCTGAAAAAGAGTGCTGGATTCAAATCATCAGGGCACTCTAGACTTTTCTACCCAATTCCAGCTGGTTATACAGGCTTTCATTCATCACCTCTAAAGAACATTTTTGGATTAGTCTTACATCTTTCCAACCAAATCCAACCTTTGCTGCTCTGGTAATTTAATGTTGGAATCTCAATTTACTATAAACCTTCTTAGCAGGCAGGTAATCAACTTAACAGAGTTTATTGCACAAGCAGCTGTTCAGCAATCTAATATTATTATTTTTTTTACCTGTTATTTGCAGCTGCAGAACAGGATAAATCCACATTAGTTCCAGTCTCTGCCTGACAAACAATCTCATCTCTGCAGTGTTCTAATTTTCGATAACTTTCAAGATCTGGGTTCTGCAAACTATGAAGCACATAAATTGAACAAAATAACTTTGAATGAAGCAAGCCTGCTTAGTTTCTCTGTTGTTTTACATGCCGAAGGCTTAGCGTTTATTTGCCATGTTAGTGATTTTCCTTTTTGTTTGGTTGGTTTTGGCTTCGGCTTTTTCTGTTTGTTTGCTTTTGAAGAGGGTTCACCTACTTTTGTTGGTGGTTAACGGAATTGCAAACATTTCTAACGTGATAGGAAGAATAACCCCAGGTGTTTATAGCATTTGAAACAAGGCACAGCAACAAGCTGAGATGAATAGGTGTGTTGTTTCTAAAGACGGAGTGTGTTGTATGCTCTCGCAGTAGCAATATCAGGGCTTCTAAATGACAATCCTATTTCCCTAAAGCTTTCTTCGTGATAACATTCAGCTTTCTCAGCCCTCATTGAAGCTGGCAAGCGGGGAAATCTCGTAGTGTGAGCGTTGCAGAGTAGCATGGTGTAGCTCTTTTAATGCTGGCCCTTTATAATCTTTGTAAGGTCATGTAACTTTTCTGATTTTTGCCCAGGGATAACTTTTCCCTTATTTTAACATATTTCCTTTTGTCTGGTTTGGCCAGTAATTGACTTTGTCCTTTTTTCATTTATTTCTCTGCCTCCTGGTTGTAGCATCTTCTCCCTGGAGTCTCAGGTTAGAAGTTTTCCCTTTTGTGAAACCATGACAGGTGCCTAATTGAATGATGAATGTCCCTTTATTACTCTGTAATTGAACTGCCAGCTTTTTGATTGGTTTGTAGAGATGCTCCACTCCTCATCAAGCACTGCGGGGGGCTCCAGGGCTGGCAGGCTGGGCCTACCCTCCATCTGTCTAATCGCATCTCTCCCCTACTTGGGTTTTGGGTGGGGAGGGGGCTCGGGGGGAGGAAAGTCATAATAAATTATGCTAATTCGGCGTCGCTGTGACAATAAGAATATCGCATTGTTGCGTGCGCGGTGGCGGCAAATGCGAGAAGACGTTTTGTCGTCGTGGCTGCCTGGCCTGACAGGCCCTCGATGAAGATTAATGGCCCTCACCTGAGTGACAGAGCGGGGGATTGTGGGGCAGAGAGGGTCATTCATCATACTCTGACAGGTGTCATTCACTCCGACAGCCGCACCACTGTCGCCTGGCTGGCGGTTCCATTTTTCTGCCAGTTAAGCAAGGAGTTTAATAACATCCCCAGAATTAAAACTCATTCTTTGTAGCAGGTCTGACAGCTGAAAATAAGAAAATCAATTCTTCACATGTTATAGCCCAGTT
The DNA here is from genome assembly GCA_035583185.1 of Anabacerthia variegaticeps. NCBI lineage: Eukaryota > Metazoa > Chordata > Aves > Passeriformes > Furnariidae > Anabacerthia > Anabacerthia variegaticeps. The sequence goes on along the minus strand of JAWWEW010000112.1, from coordinate 16,783,747 downwards.
AACTGACTAGGGTTTTGACTTTAATTTAGTCTTTGGGCTGAATTTCAAGTAGGCTGCTTTTGTAAGACATCGTCTATTAAAATTTACCAATAGCACTAACTTCACTGTTATTATTGTGGCTGGATTAAAATGCAGCCTTTAATAGTGGATGTCATCTTCATTTGGTGCAAGCTCAAGCTCTTGCAGCTTTGGTTGGGGATATTCCACTTCATCCTCATTAGTGATGTTTATAGCTTCTCTCTTCATTAATATTGATCCCTTAAACTACAGAGAAAAACAAGACAGACACTAATTTGAACCATTTTGTATCATTAAACTGTTTGGATTTCTTGGTTTCAGTCGTTTTGGCAAGCTGAATAAAATATTTCAGAAATAAAAGAAAAAAAGAAGAGACAGCACAAACTTCTGTCAGTCTCTTGCTCCTCTCTGGGGGAAGAGCCAGGTGAGCCTTATGGCCTTGTGCTGCTGAGAGTTATGAGCTTCTGAATGGGGCTGGCTTGGAAGTAGCCCCTGAGACGACAGGGCTAAAACAACAACCTTAATATGTGCTTAATATCTCAGCTAGCGAAGCCAGGACAAAAATATTTGTTGCCGGTTTCGCTTAACTCATGAGACTGTTGTAGCTCAGGGACAGGCATGACTAGCTGGAAGCTCTGCTGTGGAAACACAAATGAAGAGGACAGATTGATGTCTGTTTGTCTAACTTAGGAGATTTGTGAATCATCCATGTGACACCACTATGAAAAATGCAACCAGGATGCAAAGAAGTGTGAGACCGAGTATTTCCAGTGGGCCTGGAAGCATTATTGCTCCTGTATAAGGACAGAACGAGGCCATATCTGCAGCAATGTGTGAATTTTGGGTCGTTGTAATCGAGAAGAATTAATTCGATTTGGAGTAAGTGCCAAGAAAAGGCTACTAGGGTGATCAGGAAAATGCAGAGCTGGTTTACGAGGACAGAACAAAGGACCCCAGCTTGTTTGGACTAGCAAAATGAGGGCTGAGAAGGACTGTGGCTGCTCTCTACAAATACTTAAGGGGAGGTAAACACAGGGAGTTGAGAGGAGCAGAGTCTTGATGTGATAGCCCAGGGCATTGCTTCCAGTCCTGTGTTCTTATAAAGCAACAGTAATTTGTCTCCATGTAGATAATAAATCAAGAGCTCTGAGAGAAATTGCATGTGTACCTCTCGTTCTCACTGAGGGGTTGTGGGGAAGAAAAGGTTTTGTTTAGGGGTGGTGGGGGAGGACAGGAATTTATCACACTTTAGGAAATTTATTTCTGTCTCTGTTGCAAGTGGAGAGGGAGTGTAGGACAGCCAGGCTCCTCCACAGACACCTCATTCAAGTGTCTGGAATTATATGGGAGAAGTTTGTACACCTCAGTTGAATGTGAATAAGGAGTTCTGCCCTTATTTTGTTTTATAGAGAGGATGTTAGTACGCTTTAAATTTGTGTAAATTTTTCCCTCTGCTCAATGTAAAATGTTAACTTTTATCCTGTGGAGGATACACTGTTTTGAAAGGAAAAATTTGCTTCTCTGTTTGTGGTTAGTGATCTGTGTTATTTTAGTGTTATGGATGAGCTGCATTTAAACAAACAGTGTAGAGGTAAACTGGGTACATAGTGTAGAAAAGCAATTCAACCATGCCAAGTAATAGATAAGAATATTTTACAAGTCCCTATTTGGCCTTAAGTGATTGTGTTAGTTTGATATTTGATATTATTTGACATTTGGTGTTTCTTTCCAGTGCAAAGGGAAGGCAAGACATTATTTTTTTAGGGCTTTTTTTCCTATTTGTTTTGGTTTTTTTTGCTTTGTGATTTATTTTCTTTCTGAAGTCATTAACGTATAAAGTCCTTTCTTGTTCCTGCCAGTTATTGCAGCTTTTTGTAAACGGGGCATTAAATAATAGAATAGTATTGGGAAGCATCTGGAATATCGTATGGATGATGCTGCATGTGCATGTCAGGGTGAAGGAATGTCTCTGTCCAAAAGTATAGGTGCATCTTAGAGACCGGTGTGACTCTTGAAAATGAAATAGCCCCTTGGGCTCTGTTTGGTTCCAGTTTCAGACTGGATTGGAAGAGAAGGATCTTCAATGTAGTTGAACTGATATGACAAACTAAAATATGGTGATAAGTTTGCTATTAGTATTTTGTAACTGTGCTTCCAAACTCATGTTTATTCTGTATATTTTTAATGTGGAGCTACGCAGTGTATGAGTGAAGCAAAAATAGAAAAAGGGAAGGGTTCATGTGTTTGCTAATAGAATGGTTGTTCTAGTCTTCAGTATTGCTCATGGAAATGAGAGTTGTTTTAACAGCATGTGAATCACTGACTGCTTGGAAAGCAAGTCTTTTCATTAAAGACAGGCTCTTCGTAAGGCAACTCTAAATAAAGCAATACTTATGAGCCTAAGAAAATCTGCCTTATAATAATTTTTCTTTCAGTTAATAAGAGAAACATGACTAAACCACTCCTGTTACCTGACTAATGCAAATGCCTCTGTTAAATGACTTTTATTTTTTCCTTCTCAGTTTGACTGGGTGGATCTGCACTCCAGACAGAAGATTCAATGAGACTACACAAAAAACAGAAACTTCACAGTCAGAAATACCTGCCTGTAGGAATAAATTTACACAAGTTTATTGCGGATTTTTCTAAGCTGCAACTATAGATTTATCCCCTCTCTGTTCTCATTATTGTCATTCCAATCTGATGGCAAACAGTTGCTCTAGAATTTCTGTGTTTATATACATTACTGCAATTCATGTGCTCAGTGGCAGCCAATGACTTGTCGGAAAGATACTGTAGAATCTTTTAGAAGTTTCACCCCAGGTTGAAAGTGACCCTTTTGGTGCTTTCTGAGGTAATTTTCCACAGAAGAAATTCTTAAAATGCATCGTGTGCTTGCTAGGCTTAGTCATTCACAAGGGAGATATTTTTCTATTACCATTTATATGTAATGAAGTCTGTATGTTATTTAGGCACTCCAAAAGTTGTATCAGCTAAAGAGTACTGGAAAGTTTTGGGTATTTCATACTTGCAGCTGCTGAAGACAGGATGTTAATGAGGGCAGGGTGGGAAAAGTGGCACTGAAGGCCACAAAGTGAGTGGGTGACTATTAGTCTAACAAGTTTCGTCAAAATCTGACTGTTCTGCTTAATTTAACATCAAAAAGTAACCATGTATAGAACTTGTTATGTGCCATCATCAATTAGGACAGGATGCATAATTCCAGTTTAGGAAGCGCTGACACTGGTGAATTGTGAGGCAGAGAAGAAATTAACACCCTGTTCTGTGTTCCCTCAGACAAGCTGGCCTAGTTATTTTAAGATATAGGAAGGTATTAACCAGTGCAAATAAAAATACCAAAAGGAGTGCTTAAAGTAGCTTCTACTGAGCTGACTGTATTTCCTGTTCTAATTATTTTCACCAAGCCACTTTCTAAAGTACTGCTGATAGTTCATTCTTTCTCTCTGTCTTTTTTTTTTTTTTCCTACCACACCCTGAATTCTGGCACCTGTACATCATGGCTTTGCTCCAGGGAACAACATCTGTATGGAAATCTTCAATAATGTTTTGGGTTTTTTAAACCAAATGAAACGGGTTTCAAGAGCATGGCCAGGTGCCTGTCTTAGGATGGAGGTTTCACTGACTATAGAGATCCTTGTTGGCTACATTAAATGTCTTGGGCACTTGATATGAATTTCCCAGCCATCCCCAAGTTTGCTAACCTGTCCAGAAGGAAAATCTTAACTACCCAGTGCTTAGATGCCACAATGGAAAATCTTGAGTACTACAGACTCTTTGGCTTTATATTGTACTGTGTCCACTCACTACTACACCACACAAGAAGAATGCCCTGACCCAACTAAAATCAACAAAGTCACCTACCTTGGCTGAATGGACTGATTTTTAATTTTGCCATTAGAGATCGACCATTGTGTCAGCTGTTTTGTGGTTGCAAAAAGGCATTCGATTCAATTTTTATATAAGAGATATTTTTATGCAAGATGGCTTCAGATGCATAGTCACTGATGAAAGTGTAAAGTACTGAAAGTTTGACATTAAGTGTACAGCAATGAGAACATGACTTAAAGAGGAGCTTATGCAGGCAATACGACTCTAGCAGGCTCAATTACAGTAGGAGTTAATTTGATAGGGATCACAGACCTACACTGTAGCCAATTAGTAGGATGAAACTGGAGTACACACAACAAAAGGGCCTGATAATAAGCAAAGTGCTTAGGAACAGAAGCCAAATGAAAATGAAATAAAAGGCTGTGATCCAAAAATCTCTGGTCTTGAGAACATGGGACAGCCTCCAAATGGATGGCTATGGCATTTATCACAAGGTACATTGGGTCAAAATACCCATTAAGGTTGGTACAGAAATTTCATAAACAGGAAACTGCATAAAGAAAAAGGTGATTTGGAAAAGGAGGAAAATGCTAATCTAATTTGCTATCAGTTCTCTTGGATCTACAAAGATAACATACATTCATTCTGCCTAACTTTCAGACCACAATTCCTCATCTGAGTAGGATCCTATTTGCTTTAGGTTTGGTGGTGGTAGCATGGCAGAGAGAGGTATTTCCAGAGGCTGGCCCAACCTGGGGTGGTGATTATACTTCAGAAGTGACATTTCCCCTGACAGGCAGGGAGTTCAGGTTGTATCAGATTAGAACCTAAATTGTGCACCTGTAGTGTGATGGGGATCTGTTCTGGCTATCAGAGAACCAATGGAGGAGTGGACACTTGCCCCCAAACATGGGCACTTCATGGGGACACTGCAGGTAGATGCAGTTTCAAGGTGTTATGGCACAAAATAATGTGTATGCTTTAAGGTATACTGCTACAGCCTGACTTCAGCAAGCTGCAGATGTTACCAGTATTTGAAAGAGTTAGGATAATTAGGAAAGAGTTAAAATAAATAACTTAAACCAGGTTGGTAATATGGACCATTGGTTGATCCTTGTGGAAACTGGCCTAATGGCACAGGTGCACAGTGAGGTGATGAACCACAGAAGCCTCTAGGAAAACTAAAACTCTGCTAAAGAGTAACACTCTGGAAGTTTTGCCGCAGAAGGAACAAAACTGGCATTACAAGTAGAAATAGCAAGAGACAGACCCCACCACGTTGGGATTAACAATTCTGTGGGTGTCCGAGAGAGCTTCATCAAAGGCAGAGCGCATGAGATCCTGCTGGGGATCCATGTGCTGCACATTGGAGCCATGCTAATAGATCCATTTTAAGGCCTGAAAAGGCCATTATGATTATCGCTTTTGTAACACAAACCAGAGCGCCTTATCTTTTAATTTTGCATTAAGCTGCTAATGTTTATTATGTAAGCGTACCAGATGCTTACACTAAGGCTTCTTTCTGGAAGATTTCAAATTGGGAAGAATACACCATTTTTTTGCTTTGCTTAAAGTGTTTCCTTTGTTAGTTATTAGTTTTGTCTTTGTGATTGCCAACTATTTCATCATGTTGCACATATTTCCTGCTGATTTAGAGATTAATGCATAGATGTCTTTCTTTCATATTCAGACGGGGAAAAGTCTTCATCAGGTGATATAACAATCAAATTTCTAACCTTCTTTTGGGTAACTCAGACACCTTATAGAAGTATGTCAGTTAATGTTATTGCCTTTAACCAAAAAGTAATTTTATTACTGATTGTTTGCTTGATAAAACCTGTCTTTTTCCCCCACCATAAGCTAATGAAGTAATTAGTATTAATTAGCATTAATTATAATCTTTCTTATTTTCATTCATATCTCATCCAATATCAGCCTTTGCATGACTTTTCATAAGGCCGATGTCAGGCTGCTCATCTTAGCATTATCTTAATCATCCTATTTATGCTTTTTAAAATGCTTTCCAGTCATTAGCTTTCTTCCACACAGTGGGGGAAGCAAATCAAACACATGGATGGAAAAATCTGTAGCAGGCATAACACAGTTATTAGTACATTTATGAAATTTAGCTAAAGAGTTCCTCTACCGTGTCTGGGAAGTTATTCTGGATGTCTGTCCTATTACAGAGGTCAACAGTGATTTGTTCCTCACAGAGAATAAGTGGAAAATACCTGAATTTGCCATAAAAAGTGTGTTGTAGTGTGGCTGTGGATGTTCAGAGCCCTGTGGCTTCCTTTTAGTTTTCACAGGGACTGTCTTTGGGCTTTAAAAGCACTTTAAAAGATGAAGGTGCCTAGCGTAGAAAGAAATTCTTGCAAGTTAAATTCATCGTAGTCTGGAGTTTTGGTTTTGCAGAAATTGCTTAGAAAATTGTCCAGAGTTGGCTGTTAAAAGCCTTCTGGGAACTTAGTTTGAGTTCATGCCTGTTGCGGGAAGGGATCTCCCAGTAAGGCAGCAGTGGTCAGTCCAGTTGAAACCAGGCATCAGTTTTTTAGCACATGCTCCTCTTCCTCCTTAAACAAAGCCAGTAGTGGGAAGGTGCAGGGTCTGTTGATACTGTTTTATGGCAATGCATCAAGTGATTGATACAAATCAGTTCAGAAAAATTTGCCTGGTATTGCTCAAGGTAAAAACTCTTACAACCTGTGTTACTGCCTGGGTACAATATTCAGTTTACAACCTCCTGTTACATTTTTCAGAAAGAGAGTGGAAGCCACAATCCAGACACCTTCATTAATTGAAAAGAGGGGAAATGATTTACCGATTTTTTTTCAGATTCATTTTGAGAATCAGCTTAAAAGGAAATGGTGGCGATAATATTTTCCTCGGTTTGCGTGGATAAGAGCAAATTTCATATTATTTTGTTATTCTCCCCTGAAATTTAAACTGCAAGTTCATCTATTAAAAGATTTGATACCTGAGAAATAGTCAGCATCAGATATACAATATTAGTCTAGCAGATTGCAGTTTTCCACAAGGATATAAAAAAGCCCCCAAAAACCTGTGCTGTTTAAAATATTCCTGTGAGTTTATGGGCATCAAATAATCTGGAAATGTACTAACTCAGTCTGTGACACTACAGGAACCGCTTCAAACATCACTGTCACTCTAATTCTAGAGGCATTAACGTTGATGATGAACATGGAAAAGAATGGTTTCAGTATGTCTAAAGTAGTGAGAAGATTGTAGTGGCAGAAACTGAGAAAATGCTAGTAATTCTTCCTTACAGGCTCTCCATGGTGAGCTACTGGATTCCAAGACCATCCTGCCTGCTTTAAGAACCGAGCTGATTTATATGATAATTATCCCTGGCTCCCTATGGATAGGTGTGGGGAGCACATGAGTCACGGTGTCATTCTGTCTTTTTGTGCTGGGAGTGACATGTAGAACTAGGTTCTTAATTTAGCCATCTCAGTTAAATGTCTGAAGCTCAGTGAGATGGATCTCCAGGCTTAAAACTCCCTCACTTGGTGTCCCTGTTGGCAAAACAAAAGTGGCTGAGGGAAGAATGCTCTGATTCAACAAAGCTCAAGTGAGATTTTTCATCAGGTTACCAGACATGTAGAATAGTTAAGAAAGCAACTCTGGAGGTCATCTGGAGATCCTTACAGGCAACAGCTGATGATGGCTCTCAGTGCACAGCCTGGCTTTTAGTCACTATCTTGCTAAAGGTTTGGTCCTTATACAGGTTGGGGGCAGGAGAAACAAAACTAAAAAAGTCAAAATCCCATTAAATTCGTTGTGACTATGGTGCTTTTTCATAGAACTTGATAAAGAGCATCATGGTGTGATTAAGAAATAAAACCATGTGGTTTTACTTAAAGTTTTCTACATTCAGATAATTTATATAAGAAAAACAGCTGAGTTGATGTAACAGTTGATGTACTTCTGAAGGTGAGCAGTGTGGGACATACTTAAACTAATTAAACAGACCAAAATTAGCACAGAGACAAAGTGTAAAAATAAATGTAATCACAAGGGGAAAGTAATTCTAATTAAATTGTCAGAAAAATGTCAATTAAAAAACTTTGTATTTAAAACTGAGAAGAATATCTATGTAAAAGGCCTTGGGGAGGGTCATTAAAAAGTAACTAAATAAGCTGGGAAAGAACTTAGCCACCTTTGCTGCCTGTCTGCAGTCCCAATTGCAGCAGGATCTGGTTAATCTGAAGTCTTTGGGATTCTACTGCTATGCAAATGAGTAAAAATTTGTGCAAACACAGTGTATCAGTTCCTTCTACGCACATGCATTCCTCATGCATTTGCTTTCACTGAATATGAGTGCTGTAGTATAGGAAACTAACCAATTAGTGTTTTTTAAACTAGTGCTTTAGAACATCAGAGGTAGACCCAACCAGTCCCCAAGTGACTACAGCAGATTATTAGCAAAGCTGTCCAGATATATATTGAAAATAATAAATTGGGTAAAACTGTACAATGCAGATAGCTGAGGTGCTATAAAAGGTGCTGCTTCCAGACTGAGGTATGTCATCAGTAAATCTAATGCTGGCATAACAACAAACACAAGGCTATTGAGGGGCTGAAGGAATCAAGGGCCTTTACACACAAAACTTAACAACACATGTCACCTGATGACACCATTATTCTCTGGTCTTAGGACATTGTCTTCCATGTCTCGGACTTCTCCATTTATGACGCAATATATATTGTATCTTACATTTATTGTTGTTTGGTGATGCTGCACTTCATTACCTGACATGTCTGCCCCACCTTTCTTATAATAATTCTTATGAGTTACTTGTTGCATTTCTTTTTTTATAATACAGCATAGGAGAGAGTTTCTTGGCTCCCTTCCTAGACTGGCTCCAAAGTGTTTCAGGTAAAAGCTGATGTGCCTTTAAACATTCCATGCACCCGTGGTGTTAGAAAATCAACCTAAAACCTGGCAACATTAACTACCTCCTTAAGGCTTTGGATCAGCAGATCAACTGGCAAAAGCTTTTTTTTAAAAAAATCCCTGTTATTCTTTTCCTTATTATTTTTAAAACCTGGCAGGCCAGGAGTTGTGGAGCCCTGTCACTAGAGAGTGGCCACAAAGGGAAGCTGCAAGTGCTCACCTGCGCCAGCTGGTGCATACAGCTGCAGGGATATGGTAGATGCTTCTGCCACCCCAACCAGTAATTATAAAAACGGGGGGCAGAATACAACAGCCTGGGGTCGAGGTAGTTTGCTTATCTAAAAGTGTTTTGCAGTTTGCAGGGCACTTCTTGACAATGAGGCTGGGACACTCCGATTTCTGCAGCTGCTGCCATCGCATCAGTGTTTAGAGCTCCTCGTTGTTCTCACTTTCCACTTTTCTTAACTTGCCATCAAAAGTCCCCTCTGCCTGATTTTCTTCCTTCCCCCACTGCACTGTCCATGTTTGCTGCAGATGTGGGAAGCAGTGGTTAAACCCTTCCCTTCCCCCGCCGCCCTTTTTGGTCTGTTTTCAAATAATGATGCCATTATCTTTCGGCAGCAGGATGGGATGGCATTAGGTATCTCCATTCATTCAGGACATCAGTCAAACCAGCCAAAGAATATATTAGATAGAATCACAACTTTATCTGTCCAATACATAATATATCAATGTAGCACAAGAAGGGCTGCTCAAATTGATTGAATTGGGTTTTCCTACAGTGCTGCTTTGTGTATAGTGGGAAATATACTGTATCAAACAATCTACAGGAACAGCAGCCATGGTGTGACTAATCTCAGCAATACTAATACTGAATAATCTCAGGAAACTTGAACAGGAGGATCAATGTTCCACTCACTTCATATAAATGGCCTATATTATAAGAGTCAGCAGATAAAGGTTAGGTACTGCTACATTTAGAGCCTAGTATATATGACATGGGTGGGGTGTACCAAACACAAACCCTGATCTCACCAGTGCTTGCAGGCGACCTTAGATCTAAGTGACTAAAGCAATCAATGCAGGTGTCAGCCACCTTAAAATAAATAAATTGGAAATAAAAAAAACGAACCTTCCTTCTGTTTCACAGTAGTTCTTACACAGTAATGTCCACATAAATTTTTTCACACTGAACTTCTCGCATCCAAGCCTTTAAAACAGTAGGTTAGTCACCTGGGCCACCTGCAGGGGAGAAAGGGTTTGAAGACTCCAGGGTGATGGGAGATTGTCATCATTAGCCTGCAGAGAAAAAAAAAAAATCCTAGAAATAATGCCCAGGGGAATATGAAATGGGAACTTCTGCTAGGAAAGGCTTTCAAATGGAGAGAGCTTATTCGAGCTTCCTCTCGTGGTGTGGATTAAAGGGTTTGCACAATTTTCTTGTCCAGGTCCTACAAGGCCAGAGCTGGTGGCTTTGATGCGCCTCAACCTAGGCAGGAGGGAAGGTGAGCTCCAGGAATTCACTTCCCTGAGGGAGTTGCTGCTTGGCACAGTGAGAGGAGAGAGCAAGGAGTAGTGACCTGAAGAACATGAGTTCAGCTCCCAGCCACCACTGCATTTTTGGTGTGCTGTTCTCACTTGTGCTTCCTCTACAGTTTGAGCAGCTAGTGATAGGTCATTTCTGTTCAGGGAGACCAGCTCTTTAGAAGGTCGTTTCGTTGGGGGAATTGTTTGTTGGGTTTTGTTGTTTGGTTTGTTCTCTGTTTTCTTTTACCCTTTAAGCTCTGAAAGCTGACTGCCAAATAATGCTAATTCCTCTTCTGTTCTAATTTCTAAGGCTGTTTCAGCATTTTTCTACTTGCTTCTCCTGACTTTTGTACCAAGGCAGTGCTGCTGTGAGGTCTGTCTTTTAGTGCTTTTTCCTCTTTTCCACCATGCTAAAAATCACACTGATGGAACTTTTTGATTTAGACCTTTGTTGTCTCAAAGAAAGAGGGAATTATTTCTAATCAGAGGGGACCAGGTTTTCATCGCTATAGATTGATGCATGTTTTAGAGCATTCACCTTTAAGGTATCCAGAATACAATCTGCTTGATCCTCTGTGCATTGTAAATTTCTAGAGTTGCGCTTCTTTTTTCCCTTTGTCTGCCGAGGAAAGCTTTATGATCACTATTACATTATCTTGTCTGTAGTACTGTGGAACTGGGACCCTTCTTCCTATCAGGAAGCCTTTTCTTTACTTTTGTACCAATAAAGTGATTCTTAGACCAGGGTTCATCCCTAATAAGCAACTTGAGAATTGCACCTGAACTAAGAAATATTTTTCCCCTCTGTGTGCCCTAAGCTTCAGAATATCAAGGAGCCTACATGCTTTGAATCTAAGACAGAGCTTACAGTCTAACAGCTTTTTTATCACCTTCCATCAAGCAAAAAAGCCTCCAGGTGGATTAAGCTGTGTGTGTAAGAAGCTTACAAGGTAGCAGGTGTCAAGTCCCAGTAAAGGTCATTCCATTAGGGCTATTCTCTTCTCAGACACAGCTTTCCTTGTGGACTTCGTAAAACTGCCACTGACATGTTGGTGCTCTGCTTTACGGAGCAGGGATGTTCAGCCAAATGCTGAAGCGTGCACAGCATATTTGCCCAGGGATTTTAGGCTGGAGTTTAGCTTTAGGAGTGTGGCCCAGATGAAACACAGTGGCAGTGCTAGAGACTGGTAGCAGGGTAGGAAAAAATGCCTTCCCGTGTTTACAGTCCAGCCATCCAAAAAGATCTGGATTATATAGACAGGGTGCTGACAATATGCTGCATAAGAAGTAGTAAGTTGTTAAAAAGAATTAAAAATCAAAATCCTTGTTGCATTATGATTGAGGGCCTGGAATGAACTTGAAACACAGTTGATGCACCCCAGTGTCTATTGTTACTAGATCAAAGGAGAAAGACTTGCTGTAAAAATGAGTAAAAATCATGTGACAAGTCATTCTGCCAGACATTTCCAGGCATGAGCAGACAGCATTCAGTCAGCACTCTTGGATCATATTTCTGATTGTATCTTCACAAAAACAAGGATCAGAAACAGAATTTCCTTTTCTTCTTCTTCTTCTTCTTTTTTTTTTTGTTCAATAGGAATGATGTAAGGTGAGGAGCTCTAGCCATACACATAAGCCTTTTCTGCCCAGACTGTGCCTGTAGCTTTGCCCCCAGCTCTAAGCTTATGGGGGTGAGCAGGAGGTGAAGGGTAGTAGAAGAGGCCAGCAAGGCACAGTGATACTTTCAGCATTTGATAAAGCTGCTCTAAGTGACAGCTTGGGAAGGAAAAGTTTGGAAAGCTTAGTCAAACTTGAGCTATTTGAAAGCATGCTGTATGAAATCTTGCATGCCTACTTAAAAATTAAAGCTGAAGAAGTTACTTGCAGCAAACAACCACCCTTCAGTAAATGGAACTGGTCCTATAAAAACCAGACTGTACTGCAGGAAAGAAATGTTGAGAAATCTGATCAGAGGAACACAAAGAGAAATGAATTGAAGTGTATCTGTGAAGTAGAAAACCTGACAGACAATTATGTTAAGGATATTGCAGAGAAGGCAAATGATTTTGCTGCTTCTGTCTTCAAATATCTTGAGCAAATACAACTTTTTCAGCTAGTAAAGATGAGCCATTCATTGATTGACACGCCAATAAAAGAAATGTTACAACCAGATGATAAATTATATGAAAATTTACACGTAAGAGTTGTGAAGAATCTTAAAATAGAGGCTGAACCACTGGGGAGAAAGTGCAGTCTTTGCTAAAGTGATCTATTATACCAGAAGACAAAGAGTAGCACAGGTTTATCTATAATTTAAATAGGTTTCAGCAGAGATTCAGGGAGTTTCCTGATAGTAAACATTGTTTTGGTACCTGAGAAATTGGTCGAACTAACATTAAAGGCCGTGTTATAAAAAATGTAGATGGTCACAATGTTAGCTCTAGCTGGCATGGTTTCTGCAGGTTTAATATGGTTAGGAAAGACCCACTTGCAGAGTTATTTGTATTTCAGAAAAATCTTTGACCAGCGAGAAGCTTTACTTCAAGTTTTGTAATGGGCTTTTCTGAAAGTGAGAAGCTCAGTGGTGTGAGTGTTAACATGTTATTGAACATCAGCTGATCCAACAGCAATTGCCTGTGTACATGCCCTTAGCCTGCAGCAACAGTGAGGAACTTTGAATTGCCTCTATCCCCTTTCACAGAAAAAGTGAGGCTCTGCTTGTTTTTGTAGAATGGTATAGAAAAGATGAGTTAAGCATTCCTGTTTACTGTTCTGCAAAAACGGGCACCAGAAGTTATTTCCGAGAAGTAAAGGAGGGACAGTGGAAATGGGTTAAGAAAAATACTTTGTAGGCAATGGGTAAGTAACCTGGTGGAAATCGGTTGTATGAATCCTCATAGGCTTCAATTCTAGGTCAGTTTTAGACATCTCTATGTAAAATGAAGACTTGCACATTCACATTAGGTGGAGATAAAAACAACCCTGAGGGCAAACAGACCTTCAGGCTTTGGAACATAAACTGTGCTCTGAATAACAGGGTAAGGAGGAAACTTCTCAAGGGTAGTGGCTAGGTCTTATCTGCTCGCTGGAGGATTTCCTTTGCTTAACCACTGTAGGTTTTTCTGTTGGCTCCCTGCTAGAGGAGACTGATCCAGGATGACCATTCCTGTGTTTTTTCCTAGTGTGATATAATGACTATCAGTTGAATCATACATTAGATCATGGCACCATGGTGGAGTTCTGCTTTCAGTTACTGCACTTGGCATTCCAGCAGCTCCACTGGCTCCTATACTTGCTAAATTTTGAAGTCCCTGTTGATTTGGTGGTGCAATTGTTCATGTTTCCTATAAGCGCACTCTTCATGTTGATCCTTCTTGGCAAATGGTAGTGAGCTCGTGAGCTTTGAAGGCTGGCTTGAAAACTGTGAACTCTGAAGGTCTTTTGCCTTTTTTTCGCTTTAAATATTTTATCTTCCAGCCTGGAATTATTCATTGGATTAACGTGTGAGCTGCTCCCATTGGAAAGAGACTGGCTGTGAGGACGTTCCCTGTGTTTCTTCTTGAAAGGAGACCGTTTATGTTAGGAGCCACTGTTCTTGCATCATGGCTGGCTTTGAGAGAGCGTTTCCTCCAGAGAGAGACTCTTTGGTTGGGAGCATCTGCCGTTGGCAAGCCTGACTGGAAGAGATCTTGTCCCTGGTGGTCTGGGCTGAGTGGAGACCCTGTTGCAGGGAAGTGCTGCTGCTGGAGCAGGGCCAGAGTGGAGTGAGAGAGCACGGGAGACTTTCTTAGCAGGAACAGCTTCCCTTGGCTCCTGTGACAGGCTGACAAAGAGCCTGCCCGTCTCCGGTGTCCTTAACCAAGTTGGGCTCCACGGCCGGGGGCTCTGGGCTCCTGGTGCCGGTGGCACATCCCTGGGGATGGATCTAATTGCTGGGGTTGCAGTGAGGGCTTTGTGTGGCTTTGTGCACGTGGAGTGTTTGTTTGCATTGTCTAACAATGATTTCTATCACACTCAGAGTAGGTTTGATTTAGTTTCGCCGCTGCTATCGTGTTTAATATTTCAGTGTGTGTTTAATAAACACAATGAAACCTGCACAACTCTCCACCTCCATTAGGCACCCCCTGTCTTAGGAAACCACTTTAAGAGATCCCTTAGGTTTCTCCTGGAGTTTTGTCTGACCTTTAGTAAAAGAGCCCTCAGTCAGGCTACTGATCTTTGCTGCTCCCTTGGGTGGACTGCCTAAGACAGGTTTCAGTCTGTTTCACTAATAATAATTTGTTTTTCCTGTGTGTGAATGCGTGTCTGACTGTTTTTTTTGATTTTTCCCTTCTGTTCTGGAGTTGATTTTTACTCAGGTGGTCCTGTTCTATTCTGTATTGAGTTACTCATCAGTAACAATACGTTTCAATTATTTGCTTTCACTTATTTCTTTTGGGAGAAAGGATATATCTTATGCACGATATAAGCTAACATAGGTTATACACATACAAAAATAAATACACATGCACATTTTCTTTGGCATTTTTGGTGCCATTGTTAGTTATTTCACTTCCTCTCTCTGTTTTTTCCCCTTTTTAGCTTTCAGTGAATGTTTCTTATTATCATGGATTCTACATGTCTGGGACCTACAAATCATTTTACTTCAAGCACAACCAACTCCTTTTGTGTTTTTTAAGTACAAAAGCAGTACCTAGAAATTCAAACTTATATTTCATGCTGCTAGCCACTCTGTCTATGAATAGTAAAAGAAAATACCTTCCTGGTATGGGCTGCAAGTTATCTACACAGAAAGAAGTTAATATTCTCCTAATTAGATAGAAAGGGAAACCAAGGAACATGAAGATACCTATTCACAGCTAATTTCAGGCTTTTATTTAGCGATGCTGACATAGAGACACTGGTGTACCTGTACAGGGCCCTGAAGGGTTTGTCAGCTTAAGATGCTGTGCCTTCTGTCAGATTGCTCCAAGCCACAGCCAAAGTGGGGTTAAAACTCTCAGTCACCTTCTTGAAGCACTGCTGAAATTCTCAAATTGGAGCAGACTATTTTAGGGTACCACACTGAAGATCTGGCTCTTAACTGTGAGTCTGCTCTCACTTCTTTTTTTGACTCACATAGAGTTGCCCTGGATCTCCATTCTGTTTAATATAGTTTTTAATTTACTCTTGATACCTGTTTTAGCCAACTCAGCCTTTGTTGCTTGAAAGGCATCAGTCTTGTTCTGTCAATGCAAACTAAACAGAATTAATTTTCTTTCCTTTTTTTTTCTCCGTGCATGGATTTATTTGGTAGTGTTGAAAAACGCGCAGCAGGAAACAAATTGTCAACTATTTCACAATCTCTCAGTTGGGTTTAGTTAAGGGATTATTCAAGAGGCAGGAAAAATGTATCTTTAGCATGGTGATGGTTTTAATTCTAAATAATCTATGATCACAGAATCATAGAATGGTTTAGGTTGGAAAGGACCAAGATCATCTAGTTCTGATCCCCCCTACCGTGAGCAGAGACACCTTCCACTAAACCAGGTTTCTCAACGCCCCATCCAACCTGGCCTTGAACACTTCCAGCGATGGGGCAGCCACAACCTCTCTGTGCAAACTGTGTCAGTTCTCACTACCCTCACAGTAAAGAATTTCTTCTGAATATCTAATCTAGATCTACTCTTTCAGTTTAGAACCATCCCCCCTTGTCCTGTCACTACATGCCCTTGTCAATAATCCCTCTCCGGGGACAAGGCTCTCTTGGAGCCTGTTTAGGTACTGGAAGCCCACGGTGAGGTCTCTTTGGAGCCTTCTCCAGATTGAACAACCCCAGCTCCCTCATCCTATCTTCATAACAGAGGTGCTCCATCCCTCTAATCAACATCATGACTTCCTTCTGCAGCAGCTCCACATCCTTTTAATTTTGGAGAGGCCCAAGATCTGGATGCAGCACTGCAGGTGGGGTCTCGTGAGAGCAGAATAGAGGGACAGAGTCACCTCCCTCGACCTGCTGCCCATGCTGCTTTTGGTGCAGCCCAGGACATGGCTGGCTCGTAACCAGAATTTGGGGATTTTGGTAGCTTCAGAGATAGAGTCATTGATGCTGCAGTCCACAAATGGTCCTGATCATCTCATGCTTGCTATGCATTTTATTTTTTTAAAAAAGGAAGTACAAAAAATCTTTGGCACAAACTGCTGTGAGTCACATTATAGCTGCAAATGTTTTTTGTGCCAGCAAAGAGGGAAGCCAGGAGAGAATCTGAGCGCTGAAACAGCCTTGCTGGTTCTGCTTTGTCTGCAGGGGCTCTGCATAAGCACTTACCTGGTCCTCCCAATGGCAGGTTAAAAATGGGGCACAGGAAGGGGGAATTGGTGGTGATGTGCATATATACATATGAACATGCAGGTATTTCCACATGAATGAAACCATGCTGCTTCCTAGAGCTGTATGCACTGTCCCAGGCTAGATTAAAAATGAGTTTGCATATATTTTCTGTCAGGATCATTTCATTTGGAAAAACAGGGCTTGAACATAGGAACAGTACACAAAATAAAACCAGTCCCTAGGTTCATTCCCTCTTTTGTTTCTCCCACTGAAACCCAGTGAATCTCACCTGTAAATTTATAATCAAGGACAGGTCTGGTTAGCTCACTGGAGCTAGAGGTACAGAACCACTGTATCATTATTATTTGACTTCAATGTGTCATCTTGTGGTACCCAAATAAAAGGATGAGCTTGAAGTGCATCTTTGAAGGTCTCGCTGTTTGCTACATAACAAAATTTACTCAGAGTTTTAACTCAAGAGTTTTCATCCATTACAAATCCCTCCAGAAACAGGCAAAAGGTATTTCTGTTTAATGACCAACCACTGGCCAGACTTGAGGGTAAGACTGGCCTTGAGTGAATTCAAGGTTCAGGTTATACCTTCTGCACATCTGTGATCCCAGTGCACAGCACGCTGCATAAATTATTTCTATTTAGAAAGAGCAGGATGCGCAAAGAGGCTGAGTCTTAGGTAGGAGGTATGTGCATCATTTTGCATCCTTTACTACTTCCTCAGTGCCAGCTGGGGCGTTGATTATTTGGATATAATTTGAATCCAAATTCTTTTATATATAAATATATATATATATATATATATATGGTTTTATGCTCAAACACGTGTACACATAAGGGTCTTGGCTCAAGATTTTCAAAAGCCAGCCATGAGGTTGGAGCCTAACTGAATCAACTTTTGAAAGGCCTGGTTTTATAGGGCATGATGTACATCTCATGACACTCATTCTAGATGGCTGAAGTCCATCTCCTCACTGCTATTGTTTTCTTTTGACAGAAGGACTCTAAATCCCACAAAAAAACCTGGTTTTTCCTCATAGAAATGAGGACCTAACTAAGTGTTTTGTCATGGTTGGTGACACTGATAAGAAAAACCTCACAAAGCATAATATACTATCAGAAATTACCTTCTTTTCCCCCCCCTTTAACACTTGTTAAATTAGCCAATAAGCCTTGAAGCTCCGCATACCTGATGATTAATTTATGTTATTTTTGTGGGTGGCTTTTTTTTTTAAAAAAAATAAAAGGTTCCATCATGCTAGATTTACAGCACTGCAGAGTTTCACAATGTTGCAATGCTGTCTTCAATTCAGCCGCTTCATATTGAAATTTCACACACAATAATTGGCTGACCTTCACAGCTATGGCAGAAACTAATTAAAGCTGTAAGGCTTTGCTAGCTATGCTTTTGTGTGAAATGTGAAGTTTGGTGATAATGAAATATGGGGTGCAGATGTTATTGTCTCAGATAGTCTGTGTCCTTGGTTCACACTAATGAAGAACAGCAATTATTAAACAAAACGTATTTTCAACCATTAATTATTTGTGTTTTGATAGACTAAATGTCTCAGCAGCAGCTCCTTCTTCTTCTTCTTCACTTCTTCAAAAAGTCATTTAATGTAATTTTACAAGCTAATGGGGGAGTCCCCGGGATGCTGCATGAGACATTTACTACACTGGGAGGATTGGCTTTAGACTCATTCTGTGGTGCATTGCATAAGACACTGCACCACAAATGAACGAGTTTTCTAAATGGGATGTTGTTAAAAGTTGGGGATTTAATTCCTCTAGAGAGAATCAGAATAACAAAATCATTATTTCTGTTGTTATATTCATAAAGCAGGCAGAAGGGGTATATGCAGTGGGCTTTTATGGGTGGGTGGAAAGGGGATACATCCTTCAGTCCATCTTTTTGAGGCCTTTAAATGTGTCCTCTGTGATCTGACTTACTTCAGCAGAAGCAGAAGTCCATTTTTAGTTATGGTCAATTGGCAAAGCTGTTCAGGAGCCCTTTAATTCCTTAGAATGACTGTTGGGACAATGTTGGGAAAAAAATATTTTGTTTTTCCCCACTGAGTTGAAATGTGGACTGTGTGTGCGTACCCTCACCTTTCTCTGTTATGCTTGTGTGTTAGTACTGTAGTTCCATGAATCTGGAACAGCACTGAGTGTAATGGTTAAGGATCACCCTGATTTGTGTCTTCCAGTCCCCTCTGTTGCTTTCTCTCCTTTCTTTTCTTCCCTTCTACCTATTGTCAGTCCTTCCCTGTGTCATTCCCCCCAGTGCTGTGTGAGTTTCATGAATAGCCAACTCTCCTTTTATCTGCTAAGGTGCTGTTTTTGAAGTCAAGATGTTGTGATGCTGTTCCACTTGAAGGTTACTCTCTGCTCAGTTCAGCTGGAGAAGGGACCTCATGCTTCTGGGAGATACCCAGCCAGGCCAGCTGCAGATGTGACTCCTTCACTTTACACTTGATTCAACTTTTCAAGGATGAGAGTTGTTGGATTTGGGTTTTTCTGTAGGGTTGTATGGAGGGTGTTGCCTGGGGGTGTCCTTTGTTTAGTTTTTCCCTGTGATGCTCCATAGCTTCCATGACCACTGCAAGCAGCAGTGGTGCATCTACCAAGCTGAAGTGGAGTATGTGCAGTCTGAGATGAGAGGACACTTCCAGCTGGCATGTACATGTGACAAGGTGTGCAGCAGTCATGAATGCTGTAGGTATTGTATTAGTGGGATGCTAGAGGCATGGAAGCAATGAAAATCTGGGAGCTGCAATTAGAAATTGTGACCTTCCCCTTACGGAAGAGGCTGCTTGGGATTTAAAAAAAAAAAAAACAAAACAAAGAAAAATCAAAAAAACCCCACCCCCAAACAAACAAACAAAACCCAAACAACACAAAAATAATTTAAAAAAAAAAAAGGAAACCATTTAAAAGGACTTCAGAGATAATTCCTATGGGATTTCTTAGAAACTGACCAGTCTGGTCACTGAGCAGCAGAGGTCTTTCATTAGAGTGATGTTTTGCAGGGACAAATTATATAAATATTGGCTGGTTTGCTTCAATACTGTTGTTTTTCATGTGATCTTAGCATCTAAAACATCAACTTCTAAGTGATGAAATATACATACAGAGATATTAAAAGATGAAACTGTTGTTAGGGAGATAGCATTACATTTTTGCCTATGCTTGGAAATACATGAATATTGTCCTGCCTGACAGCCATGATCATACAGAAGAATAATTCTTTGCAGAAACAATTATTTCACAATACTCCTTTGTATAAACATTCCATTGTGGGTTTTTAGACAATGACATAAGAAGACAGGTTTCTAAGTGCTACATTCATATACATCTTGAATAGATACTGTTAACTGAACCTCAAAAAGAGAGAAAGAAAACTGAGACAGAATTAGAGACTTCTTATCTTTCCTCATTTGACTGGTTTCCAAGAGTTCCTTTATTTGATGTTTTCTGAGTAAGGTTCTCTGAAAGTCTTAGCACTTTAATACCCAAATATCTTCAAAGTGACAACACACATCCTTGACCGAGGCTTTTGCATTCTCCAAACAAGCCAAACAGCAACTTGTTAAGGACTGTCTGTAATGGTGTTGACTAAATTTCCCTGCCCCTGGAGTCCTTCTCTTGGAGTTAGTGCCAGAGAGAGTCCAGAAACGGTGTCACGTCAATTCAGATCCAGGTAGATGTGTCCAGCTTGGCTCCCAAAGATAAATCCTGGTCTTGAATGTGGCTTTGGGCTGTCTTAATCGGTCACGGTTTCCTGCATCCAGGTACTTCAGAGGCTGTCTTCAGAGCAGGCTGGATGCAAAGGGTATGTCCCTCCAGCCCAACCTTGACACACAGCTGCTCCTGTCTTGCCCTCCCAACATTGCTGTTGACTGCAGAGGGCTTCTTCGCATGTCTTGACTTGTGTATAGTGTAGCATCCTATATATGCATTTAATATATTATATAGACCTTAACACACATGCATGAAAAACAGAGGTACTGTCAGCAGCCAAAAGTGCAAGGTAAAGGAACAATATGTACTGATATTAAAACCCTGTTAATATAAAACTGAAGTTTTCCAGGCTTTTCCACTCATGTCTGTTCAAGGTTTTGATGGCATCTTGGCTGTAAGAAGCTGCTCTTTGAACGTGCAGCAAATCTCTGGAGAAGTGCAAAGCTAAAGATGAGGGTGAGGGGATGTGCACGTATGTGTTTGTGCACACATGCATGCAAATTACACAACAAGGCAGTTCCCTATTAGTTTCACTTTACAGCTTCTGATGTTTACTGTGACAAATTTCAGTAAGAGGGGATTTTGTATGCTGATTTATTTGTGAGGCCAACTGTTTGACATTAATATATTGCATATTTTTGAGTGACCTGCTTTTTGTGACTTTTGAAAGAGAACCTGGCCCAGAAGGGTGAAATTAAATGAGTGAGTCATCTCTTGCACTTAAAATATATTTGAAATTACTAAAAGCTTTAGTTTGCTCTGACTGATATTAAAACTGTAGCAGGAAGATGAAATTCAGTGCTCCTGATGCAATCTGACAAACACGTGGAACACAATTGCTTGTAGTAGTGGTGTTTACAAGGTGCAAAGATGTCAGTGTACAGGGTAGAGAGGTGAGGGTTTACAGCTCGGTGAAAAGGATATTCCCTGTGATGTAAATATTTTAGCAAGCAGAACTCTAATAAAGTAAAACTAATGAAAAAGCAACAAACCACTAATCTTCTAATCCTGGTAAATAAATAATTGAGCTTTTAAAAAAAGCCAAACCCCAAGCCCCAGAACTATAAAGAATTTTTTTTCCAATAGTTTGGCAACTTTACTGTGTTACTGTTGTCTTCCTGTCAGTATATGTAAATGTATGTGTGCAAAGATCTTAATACAGGCTTTGCCTTTCTCATTCACTAGGAAGCAGCGTATAAGTAGGTGCTTCTGACGATGCAAATTTCAGGTCCTTAAAATAATTCCCTGGATTCCTTCTCTGATTGTCAGTTCATATCACGGCTATGGAAGAGTCTGAAGATGGAGCTGAAATCTGCTGATTGCTTCTGTTAGCTGAACTTTTTTGAGTACTTGATCTCTAAGACTCACAGCTTCTCTTTCCTTGAGGGTTTTGACAGTTCCAGGGTTAAGGGGTAGTATCTTCAGAAAGCTCTTTTGTGAAGTTTAGTAATTGACACCAATAACATAACAACATTAAATCATCCACCTTTTTTTATTTTTTTTTATAGTGGATAAGCCAGTCTGCTTGTAAATATGTTAAAGGATAGAGTGTAGGTGGCAGAAGAATTATGCTACAATTTTAACAGCTAATAAATCTTTATTTAAGCAAGGGACCGCTAAAATTTAATTAGGCATATAAAAGCAGAGATCATTCTAAGGGTAAAAATATGCCAATTCTCACAAGAAAAGACATCTGCTTCATGGAAAAAGAGCAAGCTAAAGTGTACTCCTCTGTTACTATGTCAATAGCAAAGCTTTCATTAGGGATTGCAGGGGTGTAAGTTTAAAGAAGGAGGGGAAAAAAAGAAAAAGAAAATATTTTTTTCAGGCTGTGCACAGGGGTATAAAAGACATGCTATCCAGTTAGTAATCTTGCCTGCTCTGCTTGCTGGTGTTATTGCAAACACAACATCTCTCTGCTTCCTGAAGGACAGCCCTTTGGAAATACCATCTCACCACATGGTTGCTTGTGCTCCACAGCCAGGCCTCCGTACTTGGGTGAGCCAAAGCCTTTTTTAGTACGAGCTGCGATGCCTGAGAGAGGGGGGCTGCTGATGGAAACCTTTGTGCACATCATGAAATAAATTGTGAGTGGCATGAAAAGTCGGACTAAGTCAATTTGGAAGATGAAAATTGCACTGGACAACACATTGCTCTTGGCGGGTTTGCTCGTGTGCCAGCCACTGTGCTAGTAGGAAACAGGGAAAAAAAGAGGAATTCCTGATTTTTACGTGTGACTTAAGTTGTTCCTCTGGTAAGCACGGTGTCACCATGGCACTAAAAATAAAGCACCTCTTTCTGGCTCACAATGACCAGCGTCTCTAAAGAAAAATCCTTGAGATTTTACACTTTCTAAATCTGTTGGTCTGTGACAAAAAGGTAAAACTACATGGCCTATTGAAAGATGTCTTAAATTTGCAAATCTGTATGAAGTTGAAACCAGAAGTGTTCTCTAGATTTCATTTTTTAGTGAGATCTGTCACGTTTCTGGAGGTTGCCCTGAGTTTTACTGGTGTCCAGGCTAAAAAGCCAGGCAACACAGGCTGTGGTCTGGTCTGACCAGGGTGTGCAGCAACCTCAGCTCCCTGAGCAGGAGCGTGACCGGCTGGTCACTGAACCGCAGATGTAGGTCATTACTATATAGATGTACATATATTATATACAGTGTTCATACACTTGGTTGTGAGTGTTGAAGAGTCTGCGGGGCGACGATAGAGGCTGCTTTTGTATCCCCTTGGATAAACATCTCTTCACTTGGGTGTGCTGATTACCTGGAATGCTGTCACTGGGCAGAGCTTTGTGCAGCGCAGTGCAGAGCTCACCCCAGGGGCTTTGCTTGCTTTCATAACATAATTATTAAATAACGAATACTCTTTCATTTTGCCCAACTAGGACACAGTCTTTATTTGACCTTTCCTGCTCTCCTGTTATACTATCCTTTAGGAATCTTTCCATAGCCAACATGAGGTACTCCACGGAGTGCAGGCACAGCTACATGGTGTAACAAATTGGCTCTGCAAATTGCTGAATTTATACTGAAGTTTTTGAAGGGCAGCCTCTACAAAAATCTGTCAGGAACAACACGGTGCAGCTCATCCTGCTTTGAGGGCAGGAGGTACAATGTAAATGACCTTTTAATTAAGGTCACCCTCTTTTCTGTGTTTATTTGCTTTATGCTAAAACTGTCTGAGGACAAACTCTTATCTTAACATAATATGTTTTAAGCCTGTGTTTTGCCAAGTGAGAGGTAACAGAATGTCATAGTGCATATTATCTAAAATGCCTTCTTCCCTGCAAGGATTATGTTTGTGTTGCTGCCCATTCATCTTTTTGTTTTCCCCAGGAACATGACACAACCCAGCAAAGCTCATTCCGTGGGGCAGACCCTTTTAAATGCCACATACTGTGTGCTCTAGGCAAGGGTAGTCACAACTTGGCTAAGGAAGGTGTCTCTCATGTCTCAGCTTTCAACATTAATTTGTTCTGGCAAGAGTGCCATATGTACACTGAGTTACTCACATTCATATA
Source organism: Anabacerthia variegaticeps (assembly GCA_035583185.1). Lineage (NCBI taxonomy): Eukaryota > Metazoa > Chordata > Aves > Passeriformes > Furnariidae > Anabacerthia > Anabacerthia variegaticeps. Next base: position 16,759,844 of record JAWWEW010000112.1, on the reverse strand, counting down.
AGGAACTGAACTTGTGATAGGATCTAAATGCTTTCAATTTGAATTGAACATACGTATTCTTGGATTTGCCTTCTCTGGGGCTAAAAGAAATGCAGCAATTTCATATCTCCAGTGCTTCCAGTTTTTTGAAAAATGAAGGAATGTTATTAGTAACACTTGTGCATGCAGCATGCAGGTTTACACATAAAATACTAATTCTTGTGTTCAGCTGTCTTGATTTTCTTTGTTTTGTAGGGTAGACAGAGCTTCAGTAGCTAGGCTGTTTTGCTTACAATTTTGACAGTTAAGGTATGGACATAAATCATTTGGCAGGAGAAAAACTTTGATCCCTAGTGAATTTACAAGGTAATATGAATAGACTCCTGTTACTGATGATGCAAGACCAAAGCAGATATTTTGAACTAAACATACCGGACGAAATGGGCCACCTTCTGCCTTCTGTTCCATCCGCATGATCCCGTAGTGGCCTGCTGGACAGATGGTTTGGTTATGACATGGTGAATTGCAAAGATTTTTGTTTCTCTAAAGTAATTGTTTGTACAAATCACAGGCTTTGTATGCGTAAAATTCCAGCCAGATGTTAGGGCCAGAAATGAATCATGTCACCACAAGTCACTGGTTTTGCTGGGAACTGTGGTGATACCTATCACGACTCACAGTGGGACATGTTAGTGGGAGCAGAGGAATAGGTCCCTCAGAGCATATTTCTTATGCTTACAGATCTTCTCTGCAGTTCTTAATTTATTGATTACAGCAACCTGAATCATTCACAGCATTTGAACTGAAATCTTTTGGATCTAAAATAATTGAGGCTACTGATTTATCCAAAGTGGACAGTTTTGGTGTCAGTTCCTCTCTCTTTCCTCATATCCCATATATTCCACACATCTCTCATATTCTTCCTCCGCTCCTATCTATAGCTGATGCAGGAGGAATACCTGGAACTCTCCTGTTTCTCCCGTATTGCCAATGCATTGCATTCTTCTCTTATCACAAGGAGGGCTGCAGGAAAAGGCATCTCGCAGGTTTTCACACAGGCATACTGTACAGAGCAGTGCTGAGATTTCCTTGGAGAATCTAGGTAGCCATGGATGTGAGTGGGGTGGATAGGCAATGCCTGACAGATCGGAGAAGATTTTAGCACCTTCCAGAAAAAGATGTCTGCAAGAGAGCTAGGACAGAAGCCGAGGAGAAATGCTACTAGCAGACTAGCAGAAGGGTAACTAAGGTTAGAGATGACGTCAGTTAGAGTTTGTGTAGCTCCAGGAAAGAACTGTGCAATTGGAGCCCGTAGGAAAATGATAGCCATGTGTGGAGCCTTGGAAACGCAGGACTGGGCTGTTAAAAGTCACGACAGAAAGCTGGGAAGAGCCATCAGGGAAGAAGGTTAGTGCAGGAAAGGTGGCATTTGGGAGGGTTGGAAAAGGCATGCAGTGGTGAAGGTGAGCTGTTATGCAGAAGACCAGGGCATGCAGTGAAACCTAAGGCTGGATGGAATCAGTCCTAAGGAATACATAAGATAAATGGTGGGAATGGTGAGTGTTGCTTAGCTTTGAGCTCTGGATGTGCATCCCAGTCTACTCCTGGCTTTCTGTTGGGATGAGATGCAGGAATTCTCAGAAAAAGCCCAGAGGGGAGCTGTGGGTGGCGTCCCTGGGCACTCAGGAAGTTCCCTTCAGGTCTGCTGACTCGGAAGCCAGGGCTGCAGGACAGCATGGAGTGGGGATGCTCATCCCTCCCTTCCCTGGTCCTCAGCCTGAGGGAAACAGTCACATCCTTCCATTCACTTTCCCACCAGATACCTTCGTGAAAGTTTCCCAGGCCCTGTTCGTTTTTCGTCAGTGTATGGGCAGTGCTAAACAACAGACAGAAAGCCTGGGCTGGGGCTGCGTGGAAAACTTGTCAGATTAGTGATAGATTCTGGCTCTGTTTTTAAATAAGTGCCTCCTGCTTTCAAATAAATTGTGAGCAGAGACAAAGCCATTTGGAGTAAAGCAAAGGCCTTCTGTCAATAGTGGCAGCTGAAGGATCGGATCCCTCTATTCCTTGTTGGCCTGTAGCTCTGAAATGCTATTTTTTTGCACTTCAGTCCTTTCAGGAGTGAAACTTTGAAAAGGTTATGCGTCCCGAGAGCGAATCAGAATCTAAATATAGGAGAAAAAAAAAATAGATTAGTTGTCTAGGTTTTGAGAACCACGGATTATAACCCATCCCCTTTAGCTGACGGCTCCTGCTGACTAACAGACAGGCACAGTATCCTGTCTTCCCCCTCCCTCCCCAAAGTCTGCTGCTGCCATTTCTCTTCTGGCAGAGGACAGCCAGCATAAAGGACAAAACTTGAGAGGAGAGATGTGACTCTAGTCCAGTAATACGATCCCTTTACAACTCTATTTCATGAAAACTTCTCCCCTTTTCCTGTGGTGGCACAAGGGAATTATTTGTTTGCTACACATTCTTTACTTAGATAAAGGAATAAGGGGTACCAGCATTTAGGAATCAAATGGGTTAGAGACTAATTCAGCCTTTTATTAATCTGTTGTTAAATAGAGTTTTGCTATTTATTTCACACTAATGAGTGTTTGAAGGGATATTTGACTTATTTTTTTACCCTTGTGCTACATAGGAGCAGTAACTGGCTAAGTAAGAGCCCTAAGCCAGCACATGGAGCCTCTGTTTATACGGTTCAAATAGCAATTTCTTTTCTGCCTTGTCCACAAAAATAAACAGAATGGAAAAAAAAAAAAGTGTTGGTAACAACATTTTGCGATTTGAATTACAAGTAAACTTAACCCCATTGCACACTACACCCCCCACCCCAAAATCCAATTTAATTTCACATGTTTCTGGCTTTAGTTGCATGCAGCTGTGTTATAGCTTAAAACAACTAATCTTTTTCTTTTCACTTTTCTTTTTTTAATATATTTTTGGTTTACAGGAACTATTAGTTGTTTGAACACATCTTGCAGCACATTTTCCTGTTTTAGCTTATCCACAGAATACATAAATAAGGGTTTCATACTGGGAATTTCTGTTGTGGATTGTATTTGAGGAATGCTTTTAAAGCAGGCTGAACAAAGTGTTTAAGATGTGCTCCTCCAATTTATATAGAATTAGAGAGGAAATTCGCTGCCTCAGAGTTTTATACTTACTAGGAAAATTTGGTTTTCTGGATGGGCATATGTCAGGGGGTCATTTGCTTCTTGAGTGTAGCTATTGGCATCTCAGTGTATCACTGTTTCCTCAGATTTGTGCTGAATTAGAATTTGGGGGAAATCTGTGAGAAATCCACACATAATATATAAAAAAACGGAGACTTGTGTCACGACAACCAGCCATCCCTTTAATCTCAGCTGATTGGGCTGTGTCATTTTTCAATACTGAGCAGGAGTAAAGGCTCAGAGCCCAGTTTAGTTTAGGAAGCTTATCCCAGTTCTGAACTTGCTGTGTTTGGGGCGCTTTGCTGTCGCTGCCTGATGGCACAGAAGGGTCTGAGCCGTGGGAGCCCAGCAGGGGGTAGCCAAGCACTGGTAACGAAGGAGGCCTCCAACTTTGGAATATCCTTCATTCTAAGGACAGCGATAGCGAGCACGCACTCTCTAAACAGATTTTGCTTCCTGAAGGCTTGGGTTATTTACCCTGCTGGAGAGCGATGGGGCTCTGTTTGCTGGGAGAAGCCACGGCGCGGGAATTCGCCGTGCAGAATAATGTGCTCGCTTTCTTTCCCCCTCCCCTTGCCTTTGGAATGCTGAGATTTTTGATTGCTCAGGTGAACATTCCCCAGCTAAATCCTTGGAAGGCAAACAGGAGGGGAAACTGTTTTCTCCTGATAAACTACTGTATTTTTGGAAGTATTCGCATTTCTTGGCATAGAATACATATCTTTTTTTTCCCTTTCTTTTTTTTTTTTCTTTTCCAAAGCTGCTTGCCAAACGTGTACATAATTTGCTATGCCTATGGAGTTGCATCGCTAAGTGAGGAAGCTATGCTTTCCAAACAGAGACTGGCAGCTGGCAAACATAAAATATCTCGATGCTGGCAAAGTCGCACAAAAAAAAATTAGACACCTGGTTTTGAAAAATGCAAAGGCTGCGTCTTCATTTAATGTAAAGCAACTGATCTTGAGCCTATGCTCACTTGTCACAACTGAGAACTTGGTCACACTGCTCCATTCCTCAGCTGAATCTGTCCGCCGATGGAAACTGAAAGCGTGTATTTTGCTATCAGCCTGGAAAAATGCTGGAGAATATTTCTCCCTTTCACTCCCACCCCCAACGAAATAATGGGACTTGGCTGCTGAGCTGACAGACTGCAGATTGCAGGGATGTAGCTGCTTATATTTAAAAGAACGACTGCCCTTCCCTTGCACTGCACCCAGGCATGCCGGCTTAGATCAGGAGTCGGCCTTGGTAGGCACTGTGTCAACCAGGCTTCTCCCAGACGGCGTGGAGGCAGACAGTAGTCCCAGAAAAGGATTATTAGGGATCGCTCAGATGCTTGTCTCGGGCTCTGCTCTGCGTGGCTTTGATGGCCCAGCCTTTGTTTCTGGCCTCTGCTCCTTGTCTCCCTCCTCTCCCCTGGCGAAATGCTGCCTGCATGACTTGTGTGCTCCAGTGATGGGCAGAGACTCTGGAGAGTGGGTCGGTTCAAGTTCTGCCTTGATAGATGGAGGAGGGGGAGAAGAGCTTCAGCCTTCAGAGAAGGTGGAGGGAGCAGCAGCAGAGCTGGCAGGAGCTGCAAGGTCTGCCGGGAGCGGGAGGCCCCCAGGGAGAGGACTCTTGTCTCCTGCCACGTCTCCATTTGCCCGGGGGAGAAGTAGTAGGGAAAGGTACCCCCACTCTCCAGAGATGCTGTGCCCTGAAATGTCATTGGTTCCTCGAGCAAAAGTTTCATGTTATGTCCATGCTGGGTGGCAATATGACGTATTCTTTTGCCATAATTATTGAGGAAGATGAGAATGCTTATTGTTGTTCCTCTCCTAAAATCAAGGCGTTATTGTCTGCACAGTTTAGGAGGTAATGTCCCTACCCTTTTATATGTATATAGTATAGAATATATATATTATATATTTTTTTTTTTTTAAGAAGCCACTTTTGAAGGGGAAGGAATTCTGTTTGATGCCCATTTAAGTGAGCGTTGATATAAAACCCCCTCAGTTTCCTGTAGCCCATACTTACCTATGCCAGGCTGCTCCTGTGTTGTTTCCTTTGTTCTGTTTTCCTCAGTGCAATGAACCCTTACGTTATGAGTTTCTGCTGTAGTTTTAACCTCTAATATGCAACCATTACAGCTTATCTCGTCTCCTAAATTACTCTAAAATCCAATTATAAAATCCTCTTTCCCTCAATAGCACACAACTTGCCACATTACTGAAATGCTGGGTAGCTCTTTTGTTTTTTCTAAATTAATAATAACTACCATTTTCCGTCTGTTCTTAGTATGGAAGTCTTTTATATCACTGTTCTGCTTTCCCATAATACATATTATGATTCTTTTTATATGCTAGTTATGTTTGGAAAAAAACAAGGAGGATTTTAAAAAGATGTGCCAATCAACTTCTGTGTATCAAAATATAACAATGAAAATCCTTAGTGGAAACTTTGGCAGAAAATTCCTAATAGCAATATATCCTGCCAGATGAAAATGGGGGAGCCTTTATTTTGGGCAAGACTGGTTGTTACTTCAAACCAGTTTCTGATGACTTCAAAATAAGGGTCCTGAGGTAATTTCTCAAAAGAAATGTAACAGGTCAAGTGGAAAGCTTTATATTCAAAAATATCTGTGTCTTGCCAGCATGGTTTCCAAATTTCTAGTAGGTTTTGCTTTTTTTAAAAAAATCAAATTATAGAAATAGACATTATTTTCTTTGGAAGTTTACTAAATATATGTCCTGAATTCCCACATTTTCCTTTTCCAAAATGCCACCATCTCCATATTAATAGCCCAGGCATTGATTGTGTCCTGACACTATATCCTTTGCTCTGAGAGTATTAACTATGTTGATAAAACCACTAGCCTGTTTTTAATAAACTCTCCAGTACTGGAAGCATTTTCTGAACCCCAGTGTGAAGATCTGGTGATAAAAGGAAGGCAATGGAAATAAAGATGCACTATGTGAGCTTGAGTGAGAGTTTCCAGAAGGGCATGTTAATGGTAAATAACATCATCACTTGGTCTCACACAAACACAGATATGTATGTTCCTTTATACACTCAATCCTGTGTTATCTAGTAATTAGTCAAGTGCAGTAAATTAATCAGGAAAGGAGTGCACACCAGTGTAAGAAGGCTTACATTGGTGTTGCTTACAGTGGCCATCAAAATTATGATAATCAATCCTCCACCCTATGACAAACTGAAGTATCTGATAAGTCTTCTATCTTACAACTGAGCAAGACTGTCCTGAGGAGCCTGGAACTGCTGGGCTTTTTTTACTGAAAGTTAGTTCCCCTGGAATTACATGGATTTTTACAAGTTTACGGTGCAAGCTGTAAGACCCCAGCCAGCTATAACTGTGTGTACTGTGGGATCCCAGTGCACCATCCTCACATGAACTTTTTTTGCCTTTTCATAGGAATTGTATATGTAAGGAGAAGAGTGTTGACTGTACTCTGGTATTTCTCTCTCATCCTATTTAATTGGACCTTAACACAGAAAAAAGGCCTCAGAGTCTGGTTTTTAAAGGGGAATACTTGGCTTGTCCATCAGTGAAGTGAATGGCAAAACTCCAGTTAGATCCAGAGGGGGCTGACTGGACCCCAGGCCAGCTCCCTCTGGCTTTATGCTGCTCACAGCCCCGTCCTCTTTCCCAAGAGTTGAAAGAAGTACATTAAAACATTTTGATGTTCAGCTTTCTGGGCCACTAAATTCTGGTTTGGTGTGCTACAGTTCTCATACATTTGGGGCTTTGAGGTTATGCTATTTGTTTTGGGGTTCTTTTAATGGTACCTGCTTCTTAAGTGATTGCTTCTTTGAGCTTGGGAAATATTTCACTTAATTTGCTTTAGGTCATGACAAATAAACCTGTCTCAGCAGAGAGGTAGAAGACATTGAAAATATATTTATACTTTAAATCGAATTTCAAGGTAACATTTAGGTGAATAATTATTTACTGTTTTGTTAAATGCTGACATGTATGACAGAAATCATACATTAGTACAAATGCTTTTCTGTTTTGAATGTCTCATTAGTTGCTTTGTAGGGCTGCACTGTTTTTTTAAGATTCAGATTCAAAATCTCTTCTGATTTCTGCTGTTTGGCTTTTGGCAGTGGGCCAGCTGCAGATATGCATAATATTTCACTGTTAGACCTTGCAAACAGAATATCCTGCTGTGCTAAAGAAAACATTGTGTTTCTTACCACATGAAAATAATCCATCACTTTTCAATCAGCACACACGCATACACTGGTGCACACACACACACACACACACACACAAACCCTCTACCTGCTTTTCCCATCAGACTCCAGAAAAAAATTAATGACTATGATGTGAAGGGTGGGCTCTTTGTACTTGATCCATTAAAGTACAAACTAATCAAAATATATCTAGCATCTGATTTGCAAAGCAATGTGGAGCCAGAGGCACGCTGAGGAAATAGACCATCTGAAGACCTCTGTGACCTTGTTCAAGTAGCAGTATCTTTTTGTTTGTTTTAAGTGTTACGTTAAGGCAACCTAGAACATCCCTTTGCACAGCTCACCAGTGCTACATAGAATGCTTTATATACAAAGAGGGAAAAAACCATATATATTGTACAACGTGCAAAATACACCTCGCCTTGTTTAATGTGTGCAGCCGATGAGTAGTGAAGAATTCCTCCTTGGGAACAGACATATTGCACAGGAGGAAGCTTATTCATGGTAGAGCACAGAGGATCTGTGAGTGCATGTGCACTCACAGGCTGTGGGAAGAATAATGTGAATTCTTTCTTTTTGTTATGTTGTGCCAGACATTACTGTGCATTTATGACTCTTCTGTGTCACTGAAATCTGGGTGTTCATCAAGGACAGTGGTATCTCAACAGTTTCCCATTTCAAGAACAGGCTTTAATCAAAAGAATAGTTTAGCTACCATACTACTCTGCATGGGGTATCCCATGTTGTTTACTGTAATTCATACTTTGTTTACAGACAGGTGATATATTCCATACCAATACACAAGTGCTGAAACAGTAATCAAGGAAGCTACAGATATTTAGGGTAATACATGGAGTAGAGTAGCTGTGTTGCAGCCCAACTATGTCTTTAGGCACCTAACTCTTACTTTACAGCAAGCAGGAGTTAAGTCCAGATTTCTTCTGTTTAAATGCTACCCTTTTCTTGTGAATGTAATCACTGTAGGATGTCTCTACAGTATCACTTATCATGAGTAAATAAAGAGTTGGGTGGGAAGAATCATGATTACTTTGTGGAAACTACATTTCTTCCCTCTGCAATCTTCAGTATTTTCTGAATGGAAGTGGATTAGGAAATGTAACAGAAGTAGGACATATTTTTTTGCCTAATGGTAATACATCAACCGAATGCACATGGACCATTCAGATAGGTAAAATCAAAGGATCTTGGGAGGATTTTTTTCCCCCCTGTCTTTGAAAGGTCTTAATATTGTTGTCCACTTGTGCCTCAGACCTAAATTCAAGGCAAGAGGGTGTAACAGCTGAAAGAAGTATGCACGGGCAAGTTTAAGCAGAGGGAATGAGAACTGGGAAATCATCAAGGCTGGAGGAACCTGGCTTTTAATTTCTGAACATTCTTCGCTGCTGCCCTTTAAGCATTTTCAGTCATGCATTTTTAGACCATTGAATTTTGAACTTCTGGTCACCCCTTTCTTCCAGATGTGAAAACAAGAGCTTGTCAGTAGAAAAAGGAGTTCTCAACAGAACTGTCAGAATGCAATTTGTGACATGAGTCAAAAATCAGAGGTCTACTTTGTTGCCATGATAACACTTGATTAAGATGACTTACCAGGCTGTCAGCTCAGCAGTTTTGTTGCCAACCACTTATTTTTTACTTTCTCAGTTATTTTTTTGTTCTTTATCTAGGTTTAGGAGATTGAAAATGGATGCAACCCATTCTGATATCTAAATAAAGCATGAGAGCGTTTGGGCAGCCTTTTCAGGATTGTTTTTTAAAACAAATTACTTTCCTTTGGAGTCCTTCATCTTTCAGCTCCCTTTCCAGTTGACGTTTTAAACATGGAATTTTAAGAAAGAGAACATGGAGAGGGCAAAAAATGAGAAAAGGCTAGTCTAGTGATTGAAGCAAGAGATATCTATTTTCAGGCAAGCTAACTCATGTCTGACTTTAACAAGGCAGTTACCCACTTTGTCGTGATCAGTTTACTCATCTGTGAGATACATAAAGTAATTGGTGATAGACTGATTTTGGTTGAAATAAACAGAAAATATGTATTTGTAGAAAAGACAAGAAATCTTTGTCAACATTTTTAAATGTAGAGAGACAAACATTTTTTTGCTAACCCAAGACTGTCTAACTCTTCAAAGGTTCTTAAAATTCCAGCTGGAGTCAGATGAAGCTGTGGTCACTCCCAAAGTAGTGGTGGTTTTCTGGTCTTAAATTTAAATGAAATTTTGTGCAGTCTTCAAGAGATTCACCTAACTATCCATGAGTGAAGAGAACAGTTTGTTTGCCTCACATACACTATACTCACACTGTGGAAACAGAATTACTCACTGATATAGGTGCTTTTCAGTCGATCACTTTTCAGAAAGTTACCCCTTTAGGTGCCTGCCTCTTCAATATCTTCTCATCTCAATTACAGAAGCATCTGAGCAATTGTAAAGCACATGAAATGCCAGGAAATCTGAGTGTACTGGTTTTGCTTGTGGAATTATTCGCACTATTATTTTTCACAGCTGAATGTTTTCATTCAGGAGGAGCTGAAGAACGATGTTAGACAGTCTTGTGAAGTCCTTTCATAATGGCCCACCTATTTTACCTCAAGATTTTTGACAGTAAAATTTTGTTTCCTTTTAACTCAAAGCCTCCATAAAGGAAAGTGTAAGGGAGGATAATGCATCTAGCATGTAAAATACTGATCAGCCACGTTGTTTGTGTTAATTCCATGTACTCCAGGGTAGAAAGTCCTATCTAAACCACTTTACTGTTAATCCCTTGTTGCTGTGAGAAAAGCTGGTTTCGTCCTTAGGAGTGAATGTAGACCCTTTCTTTGACTCACATTCACTTCAGCAATTCAGCATCTAGAAGAGGTCTCAAAGTTTTTTCCTTGTCCAGAAGGCCTTCTGGCTTGACAGGAGAGACTCTGAGGGCACTGGGATGGAAAAGAAAGAGTGAGAGGAAAGGTGAGGGGATGGATCTCTTATTATTTACTCTGGGGAGGGATGGAAACAATAATCTGAGTCTCCTGGCAGGAAGAGGCTGGGGTCTGTGGTGACAAACAGATGAAGAAGAAGCTGCTGATAAAGCACGATGAAGAAATAAAAGAGCAGTACATGTGAAGCCTGGCGATACCACTTTGCATCACCAAGAAACAGCTGATGCAAAAAGTGAAATACCAACAGTTCCCTAGTGACAGGCAGAGAAAACCAGGCAAAAATAACCAACGTTAAAGCAAAATTCAGGATTGTCAAAGTACTACCAAAACTAAAGGAGGCAAGTGCAGTTCCAAACGTGGAAGTTCCAGCTGGCATCTTGTGGAAGAAGCATCCATCAGCAGAGTGATAGGGTTTCTTCCTTCTTGTTTGTTGACCATAGCAGTGTTTGAGTGGGTATTTTCTATGTGTCTCATATGAGTATTAGTCAAGAAGAGGAAAGCAGTGCTCAATGGCCCTCTACAAAAACACTTAGAGCAGCATCAGCTCTCTTTCCTTTTTCATAAGGAGACATTGGGACCAGAGAAGGATTTCCAACTGGAAGAGGTGTTGTTAACAAAGAAGCTCTAGATAACAAGTAAGGAGATGAGAAAAAGAGTAATTGAAAGGGATGCCTCCAGCACAGTTCAAGATTAATGTTCCTCCTAGTTTATCTCATATTTCTTCCACGGATGATGTTCCAGCTTATTTGTATGGTTAACACTGGGAGTAAAGAGCTTATGAGGCATGGAAGAACTCCACAGAGTCTGCTAAATACTTGCCATTGCAGCAGAGGGGGGGAAAACACCTCCCTGATTCTCCACACATTTGCACCTGGGTAAATGAGAGGTTAGGTGGGTTGTCTGGAAGGAGGTGCTACCACTGCTGATCAGCATTGGCCAAGCCAGGCCACACTTGTGCACTGTGTGATGGAATTGTGGGGGTGCAGCCATAAACTGGGGAGCTGCTTCAGTCCTTGGGGAAGAATAGATTCTGGGTGAGCTAGGAGGAAGATCTGGTGCTGGGAGATGGAAAGGTAACCTCTTATTGCAGTGATTTCTACACGGAAGGGAGTCTGCTGTGGTGAAGGTCTGATAAATCAGATACACTATAACTATGTGCTCGACTTCTTGGTGTAATTGCAGATATTCAAAATTATCCATCGTGCATGTAATTGCTAAAAACTTCCTATATTTTAGACGTTTGTGTTAGCAGCATTATTTGCAACCTTCAGTCTTTTGAGAAAAATTATTCGAATTAACAAATGACAATGTGCAACTGTTGGTACTTTATTTTCAAAAGTTGTGCACCTAACATAGAGAAAGTGTTGGCATCAGTCAGAAATCTCACTATAGGCCTGGCAGGAGGCTGCTATCCAAAGACTGACAGTAAATTATCAACTTTTAAGGTACTTTTAGATTTATTTTTTTCTCCCTTATTTTGTATTTGGTGAAGAAGCTCGTCTAGATGAATATATTTTAAAATATTGCAATATTCAGTACATTATTACCTGCAGAGCACTATATTCTTCTGAAAACAGAATCAATATATCAGGTAACCAATGGACTGGATGTATCTTTTCATTATGTGATTCTCCTGAATTCAGACAGATAAACTCTATAATAGCAAAACAGGTCCTCCTCTCTGTCCCTTCTGGTAGCTTTCACAGTGCTTTGTCCAGTTGCAAATCAAGCAGTCAAAGAGAATATCATGATCTGACTTGCTTACACATCTCCTGTTCTAATATATTTCTCTGTTAGGACTCTTCTTCACCCTCTGTTTTCCCTGTTTAGTTTCGTCTCATCGCAACTGTTTGCATTTTAGTTTAGCTTAGCAGTCATCTGCTCACAATTTTTTCCTCCATTCATCTTCACTTCTTGCTGTGACATCACTTCTGAATTTGTGCATGGAAGTGTTAAACCCCTGCCCCTTTAAAACAAAGAATTACTGAAATCATAGGTCCTTTGAATGTGGAATTTACTTATGTGTAGCAGATTGACACAAGGCTGAACATTCACCCGAAATCTTATGTTATGTTCTCTGATTTACTGTGAATCACTTCACATTTACAGTGGAAGTACAGATAAAATCAGATCCATAACACTCTGATGACTGTAAGTGGTCTGTTTAGCTGCTTTTTAACAGACGGTTGAATCAAATCATTTCAGAAATCCCATACCAAAAAATGTTATGCATTTTCCTTTCTCTCTTCCACTCTCTCTCCACTGCTGTGCATTTCTTGCTGGTTAGAGCAAACTGAGTGTGCTCAATTTGGCCTGTTATTGTGTCATTGACATTGATATTTTATTTACTGAATTACATTTGTGTTTGAGGCCCCCTTAATTTTTGAAGTGTTTTCTTAAAGTCTTGCCTACATTAGGCTTTCTACTTTCTCTTCCTATAAAGCATTTCATGATGTGCTGATCCAGTAGGAAATTTTCTTATAAAGTCTGGCAGGAGCTGCCAATACTCTGGGCTTTTGGGGTAGCAGTGCAAACTTTATTGTCTGAGTTGTCACATCCCCTTTCTATTCACCTGCTGTGTTTTTATGACTTAGAAATCACAACACCTTGTTTATGATGACAGTTTGTTATAGACTAAGAATATACCAAAAAATATTTTTTCAATTATGGCAATAAAATATTAAAGATTCTGCCTAGGATACAGGCTAAGGAGGAATGGAGGGAATGTAATTCCCCTTGAGGAACCAATGCAATTAGTTTAATAAATACAGGGAGTGCATTAATTAGATTAATAAATTAAGAGAGCTGCTATTTGTCAGTGGTTGATTATAGCCAGCTTTTTGTTTGAGTATTATTTGATCAGGAAGGGCAGGTGTTTCTGCAATAGATATTACTGTTATTCTTGATTTAAAAGAAAATATGTCACACTTCAGCATCTTTCCGCTTTGAACACAAACAATCATTTATAAATTTTAACTGAATCCTTTTCTGACTTCCCAAGCCCCAATAACTGAATATTATGTGCAATGATACTGCAAAAATATCCATCTTGATCGTATTACTCTTATTAGTTGCAATGTCCCACTGTTAACAAGTAAAAAACCCATGACAATAGGGCAAGTTCTGAGGTTGGCCCTGGAAGGCTCCCTCCAAAGGAGAAGGAGACAAGAAAGAAAAAGGTGGAATAAAGTTTGAGTGTAAATCACAGCAATGTGATCAGCACTCGGGATGTTCATCACCTGGGGCAAAAATGCCCCCCCAAAATGAAAGTGAAAAAGACTGAGACCCACCAAGTCATAGCATGTGACCTTTTTATTTTATTAATCTGAGAAGCATCAGCTCATAGCTGTGGTGGGTTTACACCCCCCGGGCACATTTTATTTAACAGTATGAATGAACTTATTCCTGCAGTTTTTGCCTTTTTATTAAACATACTGCCCACCACCAGTTGCTGGCAATAGTAGCCTTGCCATATTACTGCACTGCCACTTGGGCACTAGGAATTCAAAGGGAATATGCCTGGTTTACCACCTGTAGTAAACTGGGAGTTGGAGTGCTGAAGGATGGGCTTGGTGCTTCATTTTTACCAAGACAATGCAAAAATGTAAAGAAAATCCTATACCACAAAGTAGAAGTAGCACTTAATTTGGATAGCAAAGGCACATAAAGATATGGTAGCTGTAAAAACCATTATCTTTTAGCAAACAAGAGACGCTTATCAGACAAGACAACGATTTTAATGAAGAATCATAGATAAGGATAGAGCAGCACATTGATTAATGCACACAGCAACTTCTCCTGAAACATGACTGCATTAGGTCTTCACTCTTGAGATGATATGCAAGCTGTAATAAAGCTTTTACAGTTATTCAATATCATGAATAGTATTAGCAGAATGATCAGAGTTTCTAGTAGAAATGGATGACTATAACTGATGGACTTAAAGTTCTCTTTTTTTTTTATATATATACCTGCACTATTATTAGACAGACATAAACAAAGGAAAGAAATGTTTTTAAAAAAACCCAAAAACAACAAAACAAAACTGAGGGAGTAACAAGCGAACAACCAATTATTATTTTTTTGTTATGGTGCAGTGTAACTTGAATATATTGTAAAGTAATTAGAAATTGCCTATTTCAATCCACAGCAATATACAGAAACACACCACCACGTCTTTTGTTGTGTTTGGCTTTTGTAAATGTGCTGTAAGAGAAGGGTGTTTGTCACCAGTAAAAAATCAACTAGTCTTTATAGCTCGACTGATTTATTTTTGAATGCAGGGCTATTGTTAAATATAAAGTAATTTTTTTCCCTTTCTTTGAATCTAGTCCATACATCACATTCCTGTCACGAAAAAGACTATATGTAATTCCTGGGGCAACATGTCCCCATTTCCCCTGTGGATTTTTCTGATCATTGGAGCCTGCAATAAAACGGCCCTGTGAACACCTGTTTGACACCTGGATGGGGCAGTGCTTGGGCTGTGCTTTCAAGTACTAAGGTAGACTCGCTGTGATCTCGCCCGAATTTGGTAGGGCAGAACTTGTTTTAAAGGGAAGTCGTTAAGATCTAGGTGGGATTCTAGAGCTGGAGAATGGTCTTAATTTACAATCATCTCCCTGAAATCAATTATTCTTTAAAGCTACTCCTGCAAGTTACCAAGCTCACAAGCTGTTTTATTGCATTGCACACGCAGTTACAGTTAAGAAAGTTTGTGTTTGCTTGCATGAGTAAATATGTGCAATATGAGGCTTCTTGTTTTGATTATCTTTTGACCTGCTGGCTTACCTGAGATGAGAGAGTGAGAAATAGTGCAAATGACTGCGAGCTTGACCGTGCTGCGTGATGTGTGAAGCAAGCACAGAGCACATGTGCTTTGTTAATGTGAGTCTCTCAGTTAGCAAGCCATTGCATATTAGTAATATCATCATTCAGGACTAATTAATGCATCATTATGGTCTTCTAAAAGGCTTTTGCCAGTGTGACGCTGAGTTAGTATTTGTTCTGGAAATGTTTTATTATTATTGCTTTATTGTAATGTGAAAGCTGATTTGGTGTCTTGAATTGCACTCACACCCCCAGAAGCATTGTTTTAATTGGAAATATTTGCAACTAAAAATACCAGACATAAAACATAGATGAACTATTTGTAGTGGGCCATTTTCTAATTCTATAAAAGGATAGTTTTATTGAAAGTAGAGAGACTCAGATATGGCAGTTTGGTTGTCCTGATCATAGAATCAGTTTGAGATCAGGAGTCTGTCCTCCATTCTCAAGGGCTGATCTACCTATTCCCCTTTCCCAGGCCTGTTTAGAGCCTTATGGGGCATGCACAACTTTTGAGGATCAGACCTGAAACTCTTCCCAGGGAACATGCTTTTGGCGAACATCTGTTTTGAAAACACTAGGCACGTGCGAAACAGTGTAAGACCAAGGTCATCTGAAGTTTAGCTTTCCTCTACCCAAGAGCTGCCTGTAGACATTTTGTTAGCCTTATTTTCCTCTGGTCCCTGCATAGTAAAAATTCTGCTCATAAAGCAATCACAAAAAATTGTTATGGCCCTAAAGAATGCTGCTTAAAGCAAATAAGTGCTGTAGTTTCCAGATTCCATCCCTAATTAGAAAGAGGGGTCAAGTGTCAGGTCCATCAGTGAGCTGTAGTATTTCAGTTTTCCATCAGGGAGGGTCATTCATTTAACAAGACAAAGAGGCTGAGAATTTTCTTTGTGACATTGTTCTGGTTGCCTTTCCTTCTCGTGTTGTTCCTTGCTCTTTTCTGATAGTTTAGCTTGGTTTTTTTGAAGCTAGTCTCTGGATAATACTTTAGCGGACTCTTAAATCACTCTTTTTTCCTGCTCCTTGGCGATATAGTGGCTTCCTTTCCATTAACCTGCTGCCTGATTACACCAACTGTCTGAAATGCAGTTAGAATGACTCTTTGCATACGATCTTATCTGACACTAACATCTCCTTCCATTTTTTAATCTCATTTTAAGGACATGGAACTATTTGAAGTTCCCTTTGCCCCTTTTATCTAGATTCCATTTTCTTAAATGAAATCATCCAGCTTTTCCGAGGGGAATAGTTTAATTGTTCAAGGTGCATGATTTGTAGTGACCTTACAATTGTGCAGGACCACAGTCCGTGGTGTTCCATGCAAGTGATCAGAAGGGGCCATGCTCGCCTTTGAAGTGGGGCAGCTTATTAAAAAAATGGTAAGTTGTATCAAACTTTCTTTCTAATTAACTCTGTCCTTTCCACATAAACATGGGGGGTTTTGTGTTGTGGATTGAGGGTTTTTTTGAGTGAAATTTACTGCCAAATCTATGTTTTAACCGACTAGCATAAAGTGTTTTCATTCTAACCACCTATTGATTCATCTAAGTTCATAGCTGAATAGTCATAACTTGGAAGATTTATTGAGTTCTGGGTGTCCAATTTATATAGCTTGTTTGTTTTACAATAAGGCCACTTTTCTGCCTCTCTTACCCTCTCTGTTCAGCTTTACTTACTGAAACTATGGCTCATATTCTCTACTGCTTCCATGGGACCCATCGTATGATTTGGCTTTGTCTGGTTTTGATTTAACCGACAGGAAGATGAAAGTAGGTGTGTGTTACTTTCAACTCCTTAGTCATTTTGCCATCCATCTTAGTCAATGTGTGGTTGCCCAGGACACAGCATTAATGATAGCTGTCAAAATAATAGTCAGAAGGTTAAAGGTCAAGAAAAATATGTAAAAGACTTCAGGGTGAACCAGATGATAAAGTAACTCATTTAGGCCATTAAATGCTAGCATAGTATGGACTTGATGGGTTCATGGGTTACTAGAAGCAAGAAGAGTAAATGGGGACATCTTCAAGTAGTTTACTCTTGTTAAAAGATGAAAAAAGATGATAATAGCATTACCAAACAACCGCACTAAAGGCAATTTTCTTAATTACCGTGCTGACCCAGCAGTGCACAGAGAGAGGTCTTGTTATTAGAATGAGAGCTTTTACTTTCAAACATTATTAACCCTTCTCAGTACCCTATGTCTTAATTAAGAGTATTCCTGGAAGTTCTGCAGCTGTCAACATTTTTACATTTCTCTTTGGGTTTGCAAACGAGGGAGTGAAGAAGCAAATCATTGCATCTGTCTGCATTGTTTCAGTGGTCTCTAGTTCCTTTTAGGTCTTTGTCCAATAACATTATGAGTCTTACATTTATGAAAGGAGCAGGGACAAGCAGTTAAATTGCCTCTGACTATGTGTATTGAAGCACTGTATTTATATTTTAGCAGTCTTAAATGTTAATTGATTGTACAAGAGCTTATATGATCTTAAACTACCCAAAGAATGTTATGAGAAGAGCAGTGTGAAGTTGTCTCCCTTTCCCTAATTTTTTTCCAGCAATGCGTTTGTTCACAGTTGCTTAGAAATTAGTATAGACCTAATTTCCAGAATAGCCTAGGTAGGTAACAATGTAAAGTCCTGGAAACTATTATACTTTTTTGAAATGTCATATGAAACCGGAAAGTTTTATATGTAAAAAGAAAAGGGCTTCAGTTTCACTGCGTGTAACGGGGGTCATGAATTAATAATTTCCTCAAGTCCGTAATAAAAAAAAAAAACAAAAAACTAGCAAGATTAATGTATTTTGTACATGTTTTCTGTCTTCTGTCTTCTGTTACCTGGCTGTGGTTAGTGGAGGCTTCATCCAGGCTTTAAGACTTTCCAGGATGCTGAGTGTCTGCCATGTCAGAGAGACTGCTGTTTTGGCTGGTTTCTTAATGGGTCTTCCCAGCAGTATTACTTTAGTTTGAATTGGTTATATGTCAAGCTCTGATACGTTCTTCTTGCAGTCGTTGTGTTGTAGTTACATTTGGTGGAGAGGAAATACGAATCTTGGCATCAAGAAATATCATAGGCAGAGGAGTTCTCAGGTCTTACAACATCAAAATAAAGATGCATGTTCAGAAGACTTTAATGAGAACAGTGGGATATTACTGGGAAGACCATTAAAGAAAAAGGGAGCAATAATTTGCAATTGTCTGAAGTTATTACACAGCACTACCATGATGAAATCATAGTGCAATGTAGTAAAATCAGCCAGACTGAAAGCTTTGGGAAAGTCAATACTGCTACTGTGGCCATCATCCATTGCTTTGAGAAGGCACTTCATTACTATTGATAATTCAGGGATAGGGAAACCAATAAATCCAGAGGCAGCGACTGAAACATCTAGAGCGTCTTGCTGTAGAAGGTCTTACTAATTATGTCTTCCTTTTTCCCTTCAGAGGACTTTTCAGTGACTGTGACTCAAAGTGGCATGCCAAGCAACCTGTTCCCAGTCTTTGAAGCTGGGAGAATTCCTGGTAGCTTGATAACAAGGATACAAAGAGCTATCAAAGGATCAGATTGATTTCCCTGTACTTTCCCATCTGACGCTGTCTTTGAATTGGAGTTTTGGTCTAGAGAAGAAGCAAATAATCTAATTTTCTTTGCTTATGTCACATTGATGCAATTCATGGCGATTTTCATGTAAGGATAAACTACATTCCTTCTGAAGGAAAATGAACCAGCAGCTGAGCTTGGGGTACTCACTGCCACATACCAGCCTCCTATAGGGAAGGAAGGGTCCAAAATAACAACTGTTCTTCGGTCACAAAATACGTATGTGGTAGGGATATTTTGTCCATGGTATCAGATAAAATCTCATTTAAGCAACCCCCCAAAAATGCATATTCTACACATGCAGAGTCTTCAGCATCAACTGCAGTAATCCTTTGGTCTATTCTTCTCACACCAAACTTCTTGCTAATATAGAGTCGAGGCATCTAATCTAAAATGATTGTCCAGACTGGCGTATTTTCTGTGGCACTTGGTAATTATTTTAATTATATTATTATGAATCAGCAGTATATCATACTACTATATCAAATTCTATTTCTTTTAATACTGTAATATCCCTAGCAATCCCTACTAATGTCATGAAACTGCTGGGCTTGGCAGTGTAAAGACATGTAGCAATTTTGGCAAGAGCTACTTGAAAGAGCTTACAATCTACCTTAGTGCAATAAAGTGAATAGCATGAAGGGAGGTTTTTTAGCCTTGCTTCCTGGGAGACAGCTAAAGTGATTTGTCTAAAATGAAACAGAAAGTATAAGGTAGAACTAACATTTGAACTTCGGTACTTTGAAAATCATTCCAGTGCCTGGACCAAGAGACACTGATAAGCTTATTTTCTATCACATTTTGAAAGCAAATTTTCTGTCACGTTTACCCTATTTGTGGGTTTATAGCAGAGCATTGTATCCCAGC
The DNA here is from genome assembly GCA_035583185.1 of Anabacerthia variegaticeps. Lineage (NCBI taxonomy): Eukaryota > Metazoa > Chordata > Aves > Passeriformes > Furnariidae > Anabacerthia > Anabacerthia variegaticeps. Next base: position 16,740,246 of record JAWWEW010000112.1, on the reverse strand, counting down.
ATTACAGTGAGTTTAAAATCGCGTATCTTCTGATGTCTGGTTTGCAGAAATTGCTAGCTGACCAGGCAAAGAACATCTGAATGGCTAATGGAAAGTTTCTCGTCCCCTTAAATGGGGCAGTTGGCTAATTTGTTTAGCTAAACTACATTAGCCATTCTGAAAGTTTTATTATCACAGTCAAAAGCAGGAAGCCGGGAATGGACATACTGTATTTTTAAAATTAAAGTAATTTTGAAAAACAAACTCAGTTTCTTATTGATTATTTCAGTTGTTAGATTAGAGGCTCATTACTTTTAATAATAGGATAATAGAAGCTAGAAATGGAAAAGATCTATTAGATCATTGAGTCCATCCCCATTACAAGGGCAGGATATAGTCAGGTATATGTGGATGGATGTATCAAATATTAAATTCATATGACACAGTAAATCCTCTGTTTCCTTCACAGAGTATTGATGCTAAGAGCTTTGACAGTGAGTTGTTTACTCTTAAAAGCAGCTTCTGAGCTACCTTCTGGCCAGCTCTTAGGCAGATGTTTAGTTGGGAGAGAGGGATCCCAGGAGCCCAATGAGAAACAAGGTCATGGTGTGGCCTTCTTTTCCCTCCCAAAGTTGGATGCCTGCAGCCACTGGGAAGCACGTTTCAACATGCACTCACAGCCAAGTCAAGGCTGAAGTCCTGCTCCTGACACAGAATTGGTTTATTTTCAAAGTGTATAGTTACAGCAAGAGCAATGGAGGGACTGAGGGGCAGCTTCTCGTGCCTCCACAGTGGCAGCGGGGCAATGGGGCAACACAGGAGACCAAGACACCAAATCCAGTGGTTGTTGGGTTTTATGTAGAGTGCAGCGGCTGCCATGGAGACATGGAGAGTCAGGTGAGATGTGCACGGTGAAAGTGCATTCCAGATGCATCATTTTCCCATCTGCTCAGCACCTGCTCTCAGGTAATTGATCTTGAGCCTCTCCATCTCTCTGCACATAAGTTTTGTAGCAAACAGGCCTATTTGGAATTGCACTCCCCTTTCCCACAGATCCAGTCCTCTTCCCCATTAACTTGGGTTCCATTTTATGCTCCATGATATTTATGAGGAATGTATGAAGGCTTGGGTTTTTTTTTTGTTTGTGGACATTATGGAAAAGGAAATGGAGGTCCTATTTCAGATGTCCCTGATTTAGCTTCTGTGAAGATGAGGAATCCAGAAGGTTTTCCCAGATGTATAAAAATATCCAGTCTTAAGAGAGTGTTTTAAAGGCAGTCAAATAAATTTACTTGGTATATAGGGGTCATAAAGACTCCTTGTGTGTTTTTTTAAATTTTTTTTTTATTTTAGTTATTTAATTTATTTTTATTTATTTATTTATTGGAAGACCATCAGCTCAAAGGGTTACTTCAACTGTTATATCTCCAATAAACAGAGACTAAGGTCATGAAACAGGTTTATTAGAATAGACTGTTGAGAAGCAGTAGTGTGGTTAGATTTCTCCAAGTATCTGGCACTGTTAATACTTATGTCTGTAAGCAGTCCTTTTATCTTCTCTAGGACTCCAGTAAATCTACTCATGTGAGTAAGGGAGTAGCATTCATTTACTGAGCCTACTCAAACAGGTGAGGAGGAACATTACCTTGAGTAAGACTGGTCTTGTGCATAAAGATTAATCACGTCGCTAGACATTCAAAAGATTTAAGGAGAAAGTCAGCCCTTTTTTGATTCTGTCCTCATATTGATTTTGGGAAAACTGCTAAATTTAGAGCAATTAGATACATTGAAAGTAATTAAATGCAAAAGTGCTCTAGCAATTAAAATGGGAGTCCACGCTGCATATAGAACAGTTCAAGCATTTTATGGTGTTTCTTGGTTTCCTTAAAAACTGCGAGAGTTTTTCTAGATTGATGCCTGCTGGAATGATGCACCCCCTGTTTTGCTTTTTAAAATTGGTCCATGGTACTCCTCAGTCATTTCTTCAGTTTAGTAAAAACTGAGGGTTTTTCAAAAATAAGTAAGTATGGACATAATAATTTTAAGTCACAGTGGACTCCACATGCCCAGAAGAACCTCGATCATTTCCAAATTCAAGGACTAATAAAAATTGGAAGCACTCCAGTAATTTTAAATTACTTTGCACATTGAAGAGTGATTTAAAATCATTGAACTGATTCAATTTTTTTTTATATATGCACTTCAATTTGGAAGTGAGTCAGACGGACAGCAACGTGCTGAGGAGGTTCAAGACATATTGAACTAATTTAAACATTTTTAATTCAAGAAAGAGAGAAAGGAGGAGTAATGAGGTTCCTAATAGGAACCCAGAGAACACCCCCCATTTACTGCCACTGCACGGGTAGGAGTAAGATGATAAAGCACTGAAGGAGTTACCAACATGATCGAGGAGTCAGCTTTTTTAGTATTAGTGTGGTAGTGAGATAAAGGATCACCAGGGCTGGTGGGATCTGGGCAAAGCCCTGTGATAATGCTAATTTTATTATGACTATTGTTTTCAAAGGGATTTACACGACAGTGCGTTTTGGTTTTCTTCCTGCAGATACAGCTGCCAAACATGGAGGACTCATTGGCTTGGGGAAAAATACACACACATGTGCATACATGTATGCAAATATAGGCAATATGCAATTTGGCTGCACAGCATTTCCTACCTGAGACTGGTATATGCAGAAAGAAAAAAGCTGGCATATGGAAGTGCCTGCCAGCATGTGAATATTACTTCAGCATTCATGCACACATGCATAGAATTAAAATAAGGGAATACTCCTGTTTTGCAAGACAGTGACTTGGTGACCATTCTGATGTTAGTGAAATTTCCCCATTAATAAGTTGCTCTGGTCCTGCATAACATATCCAGTGGGAACGTGTGGTATTACTGTCATAGTTGGGGTTTTTTTTGAATACTGGAAAAACTAAAGCCTTCACAAAAAGAATGCAGGTAGAAGGGGTTTAAAACAAAACAAAGCAAAACAAAACAAACACAGCAAACTACCAACAAAAAACCTGACTTTCTGAAAAGGCCAGTAATTTTCACTTGACTCTTCATGCAGAAACAAACACGTTTGCCCATTTTAGAGGAATCAAAGGAAAGTGTTGAGAGAGAGATGTCGAAACTCATCCCTTTCCTTTGAACACTAAATCACCCTTTCAGCAGTATTTTGTTTTGGAGGTTCCATTTTAATCCAAATTCGACATGGTCAGCAGCACTCTCTGGTTCTAGTCACAGTACAAAAAAAAAAAAAAAGAGCTGAGATATTGTGCTCAAAAGTCCAATAGAAACATACCCATGAGAGTTCCTCCTTTTTCTCTGTTCTGTCCTTTTCTCCACATTTGGGAAATTTCACTGTGGAGGTTAGTAAGATCCACTAAGTCAAAAACCAACTTCAGCAATAGAAATCATAGCATTTATTTCCATGTTTTCATAGCAGGTCTTGCTATGACTTATAGCTGGCATAAATGCCTAATGTCAGCCTTCACTAGAATGATACTATCCCTTCCCATAGAGTCTCATACTTTGGGATGAACTCTCTGGCTACTAAAATTGACTTTGTGGACCTTTTAACTTCATGGCTGTAGGCTGGGGTAAGTTTCTTCTAACCATATATTTAACAATGGCCAGCTGGGAAGATGTTAAAGGTGCTTTTTCCTTGCAAAGCCATGTTTTGATTCTGTTACCTTACTCAGCAACTTTAAGGTCTGATCTAAAGTGACCTTACATTAAGTGGTAAACCACTTGACCCCTGAGTGTTTGTAACCACAGAGAGAGAAGGCCTTCTTCATATAAAATATTCCCGTCAAGAAGACAGTCTGCATTCTAATCATGGAAATCAGAGGCCCAATCCTTTATGCCATTAACTATCTCCATGCTTTTTCAACACCCCGTGCTGATAATAACCCCTTTATTTCCAATTATATAAAGACCTTCCAGAAAGGACTGAAGCATCCCCTAGTTTTCCACAGTACCAGCAATCTCAGATTTCTGGCCATCTTTCTTTATCTTCCTTGCTTTGTGAATTTCCATTAACTTCTATGCTTTCACAGGTTGATCATATCCTAACAGCGCCCACCAACCTTTAACTCTGTTCAGTATCCATCAGTATTCCTGGTTAGGAAAGAAGTTGTTCCTCACAGTGCTTGTGACAAAGCAGAATCCAAGGTTTTAGGTAAGAGGAGGAGGTTTGTAGGTTGAAGACCTGTCTCTGCATGCTACGTTGAGCTCCTCTGTGCCCACTGAGGAAGAGATGTCTGATGTTCAGGCAGTAGTTAGCTTTTCTGATTCTATTTGAGGTTGGATGCAAGCAGGAAACCTGGGTCAGAGGGCTGGCATGTGGAGACTTCATATACCTTGGTAGAACTAGATGCTGCTAGATGATGAGATTACCTTTAGTCATCCATGGATTGCTCTTTCTGGTCTGTGATGCAACAACTTGTTTGGCAAACAATGGTTTAAGAAGCTCATGCTGCTATTTAATGCTCTGTTTTCATTCATCAGATGTAGGTTTTGATCCTGATCACCTTTCTTGGGGTGATTTCTAGTTCTCTTTCCATCTCTTGTTGAGCTCCCAGAGTTTTCATGGTATGGTTTTTTCATGCTTATCAAATTAGGTAGTCTCTCAGGCACTACTACAATTATTGACTTATAATCACCACTTGCCTTGAAGTCATTAGGGAATTTTCCAGCCCAACAAAATACAATGGAATGATCCACTGACAGGGTGCAAATGCTGAACATTTAGTGATGGGAATCCACAACCCTCGTAAAGCTCATTCTAACACACACAGCAACATGATACTTTCCTGGCTTGTGCATGACTTCTTGTTTTAACACTTTTCTCAGAAAGTTTATTCATGTTTTCACTTCAACAAACCAAAACCTCACTCTAAAATTCTGTTCTAACTGTTCACAAATCCCAGTCTTGCCCCTGAAGGCATTTGTTCAAAAATAATTCAAATATCTGGCCCTCAAAGTGAATTTTTCAGTCAAAGCTAGCAAAGATAGCATTGTCAACTCACCTTTTCAAACTACTTAGGGTTTCTTTAAGAAGGTGCTCTGTCTTGCAGAGGCAGCAAAACAATGCAGTAGATATGGTGGCTATTCATTTTCATTTAGCAGATAAATCAATACTCCCATAAAGCCTGAGTAACTTGTTGGCACTAAACTATGCATCCCCATTTTCACTGAAATTTGTCAAGCTTCAAGCATGTGGGCTTTTTTATTTCTTTAAAAGGGGGTGCATGTTTTCATGTTGTATTACATGAAATTGAAACCAACAACAAACAGTAATAATCAAGTTATTAATCTTCTCTGTATATTCCAAGGGAAGGGGTTTTTCTCAATATAAATAGAGTAAGTGGAATTCAAAGCAAAAAGCTCCACTAAACCTTTGTGTGTGATTGAGAGAGGGATGTTTCATACTCTGGAGTTTACAGGCGTATGTTATACTGTACACACCGTCTGCAAGCACTTTAGAAAATCCTGGATGCTTAGCATAGTCTTAAATCAGGCATGTTGCCAATTGTGGATTAAGTAGAGGATAGCTGGGTCATTTTCCTTGGAGTTCCTTTACAGTTCAGCCTTTTTTCTTGGTGTTAATGCTTTTACCGCTGTTGGGTGAAGGGAGGAGAGGCTTGGAATACCCTGCCCTAGGGCCTCCTAAACTGTACATCTGTCATGGATCATGTCATGGAACAGAAATGTTTGTTTTTGCTCCCATTCATTTCAACTGGCAGCCAGTTATTATTAGAATGAAAAATTAAGCTATTATGCAGTGGAAGCCTCGCTGGCTCTATCAAATTTATGGAGTTAATACAGCAAAATTATCCTTTATAGTGGGTATAAGCAGCTGTATGTATAATGCAGGCCCCTTCTTGATCAGTCCAAATACAAAATGGCAGTCTTGTTTTCATTATCATCGTTAAAGCTCGATATGACATGTCACCTTATTTCCAAAATTTCAAGGGAGCAGTTACTGACTTAAGAGTAGTGTAGGTGAGTTGGTTAGATGTGTAAGTCCATGCTCTGATCTTCAGGATCTGCAGACATGCTGAGCTGTTCTCAAAAAGGGAAAAATTGTAGAATTTGTTGGGGCTTTCCAAAATGTTTATTTTGAAGTGCCCCTGACTTTTTGGTTGCTGGGCTGCTTTTTAAGTGTATTTATTTTTGTTTTGTTTTGTTTTGTTTTAACAATGAGAGAGTTGGCTGTATGTTTTACTAACAAAAGAGGGCTTTGAATATTTTTATCAAGCTTCTTAGCCCTTGAGAATCTGGGGACTCAAAGTTTAATGAATGATACACCCTCCAAGATAGGCCATTCCCTAGGAACAAGGTACCTGGTGAGAAGGGGATCAACTAAGCTAAAGACACAAAGACAATTTGGAAGACACATCCAATATAGAAAGAATTTTAATAGTACTTGTGTACTTGAAGCTGTAACTCCCCCACAAGGTGTACATGGATGGCAGTGTCTTGCTCTAAATTTAGTTGCTCTTCCAGCTAAAGAAATTCCAGATCCACCTCAGTAGCGCAGACACTTTACTGTGCCAATGCAGCAGAAGAGATATTTATGATGCCAAATTATCAATCCAACTTTCTCTCCTCACTTTGAAAATAACTGTAGTGAAGTTGCAAGATGGGGTTGAATGGACAATCTACAGAGGTACAGGATTGACTTTGCAACACATCCTCCAGACGTACCGTGTCTGTGTCTTCTGTGTCATATTGGCATGTTTGGGATGGGCTTGAAAAGAAATAGGAGCTAGTTTCTAGCATTTTGTACAGTGACTAAACCCATCTTTGTCACCAAGCAGTTATTTTACAGAAGTTGTATCACAGGAAGAGAGAACAGGGAAAGAAACAGCATCTGAGTGAAAGAGCAGCAATACAATTTTCAAAAGTAAGAGTTCTTTGTGAGAAAACATAGAGAGATGTTAAGTACTTGAAATTCTGAACCATTCACTCATTCCTGCTGAAATTATCCTTGTGGAGTTTATCAATCTGTGTGCACCACTATCATAGGGGACCAATTAATTGCACTCATAGTTGCCTTTAAGCTATTTTGAAAGTAGGAAGAACTAATTTTGTAAATGGTTTAAACAGCACTACAGTCATTATGTACAGTTTCTGGCAGATATTGCCTTTATAGTAGGTGGAAGGACAGAAATACTGTCATACTTCATGATTGCTAATGAATTTTGATGAGAAACCTAATGAAAAGAAAATTACAATCTGGTAATTAAATACAATATATAGTTATCAAAAATAAAAACAAAATTTGCTGCACCACAACTCTTATCCAGAACTTGATCCTTCCTAGTACTTAAAAAATTTGCTGCGAGGAGCCAAAGTAAAAACCTCTTAGCTGTAACAAGCAAAAGTTGCTTGAAAAGAAGCAGCAATCTATAAAAAGTGGAGCTGCATTTAGAATTCACCAGGAGGCAGGTGTGGTTCCTCTTCTAATGAACTCCCTGGTTAGCTCAAGCCTGAAGACGTTAATAGAAGGAGCTGTGCATCTATCGCAGTTCTCTGCACCCGCCTCTTTTCCCTCATCTGATGCCCCTCTCCTTCCTCAGGAGATGCTTAAATTTTGGTCATCTGTTCCCTGATGCCTCCGTGTGTGACAGAAAAGGTGTTTCCCCCTGGTATCCTTTTGGGAGGTTTCTGTCCTAATCTTTGGTAGGTGTTTTTTTGGCCAGGACAGGTTTAATTCTGGCTTGGGAGGGCTTTATTTGTTTTGCACCTGGGTAGCACCAAGCATGGGATAAGACCCTCCTACTTCTAGTGAGCAGCAGGGAGAAGGCAGTGAGCATTTCCTGAGCCCCTCTGTAGAAATTTGGAATAACAATGCCCAAATCTGGCAATCTTCTTTGACAGAAATTTTTGACTAGCAACTTAACTATTTGGAGAGCAACCATCCCTGCTGTGTATTTATATGGTAAGATCCATGAGAAAGAAAGAGGGAGACCATGATTCTGGCTTGTATTAAAAAGGCTCTTTTGCACAGATGTGGTCCAAGGTATGTACAGATGTTTTTATGCCTCCCTTACAGATCCTGTTATCCTATCAGAGCTGTATGAATGGACTGAAGTGCAAAAGACAATCAGACCCCCAGTAGTGACAAATAACCGAATACACAGAAAATTTATTAACTGGGGATGGACAACTGTGAAACTGTGTTTGGTGATGTTGTCAATCATGAGACACAAATATCTTACTCTCCTTCAAACGCAGAAGGAACATGGGAAGACATTTGCAAGTTTCCTCACAGCAGCTAATTTCTGCTAATACTTTGGTGCTTTTAAAAGGTATCATGAAACCTTTAAGGAGGTTTTAGATCAATTTGGAGAGATTCACCTACTGACCTACTAATACTGGTCTCTTCTGTAATTACCTAGGGAAAGCATAGAGATTTTGCATTTAAACAATGACACAGCCAGTTCTTGCAGAGGTCACGAGTGCCAAGGAAAGCAAACAGCACATTGATTTTTGTTAATTTCCCATAATCCAGAATTTGCAATGAAATGGAAGTCAAGGTATTGTTCCTCGTTAGATAAATCTTAAGGTCAGCAACTGATGAAACGCATAGAGGAACGACAGCCTTGTGAGGTTTGGAAGTGCATAAATCCTGAGGATTGTGTTACTTCTGGCTAAACGTTTTTCTGTTCATCTTGAAGGGATATGTTTTCATTTTAGCCTATTAATCTCAGTATGTCTTTTTTTTGACACAGATCTATTAGGAATTTTAGAGACTACAATATAGACTCCAGATGCTATGTGTTCCTTCATCTTTTTGGTACACACTTTAATCCATAACAACCAACACATTTATTTTATGAGCCTTCGCAATCAAGAGAGTCCTAATATCCTTTCTGGCAGGTTTTTGCTCTTTGATTTCACATTATATAGGGGTCTGGACACTTTGGACACACTTTAGAAAGTCTTAAAAGTAACTCCTTTATAGTAAGTTCTTTACATCTCCGTAGTAAATCCTGCTCTGCTTTTAAAATATGCTCTCAGGCACACGTATGTAAGTGTAGCTGCATTATAAGCTGAATGATAACACATGAGATTGTGCACTGGCAGCATGTTGTAGGTTGACAAGGTTGACTATTTCACACAGAGTGACCAAGCCTCATTAGAGATGTCCATCATCCAGGGACAGCCTCCCTCTCCTGGTTTTGTGACAGTCCTGGTACTCAGCAGTGAAATAAAACACACACTGATCAAACTACATTATGAGCTGGTGCTTGCAATATGTCTCTCCTCCATCTCTGAGATCTGTTACGGTGAATGTAACCATAGGTTACATTCTGCTCCCGGAATTTCAGGCTATAGATTCTTTTTATTTGTTTTATTTATTTCTCTGAATGAAATTGAATTTCTGTGTTTGTTTTCACTAGCCTGCCCCAACTGATGATGTTGGGGTTACTGCAGACTTACATGAGTGCAACTCTGCTTTTGGCTCCTTTTGGCAGATAAAAAAACTTTTCTCCCTTTTTCTTTGTTTCTGTGTCTGAGTGTGCTTCTGTATCTCCTTCAGAAATGCAACTGTTAGAATTTGTAAATCCTACCAGTGAGAAAATTACATGCAGGGAAAAGTAAAGATGTTTACCCATCACTGAGCTAGACAAACATCTTCATTTCAGTGATTCAGACAACAAATCAAATAAAGAAAGAAACCCTCTGATGAACTCCTCCCTTGCTTCCCTTCATCCAGCTCATCTAATGCTGAAGTGAAATACATTTCTGCAAGCACAGTCAAGCCATAAATTGAACAATGAATATCTTGTCCAGTAAAGCTCATATCCCAGCTGGGGTTTTCAGCAGCAGCTTGAGCAACATTTCTGAGGGGAAGACCTTTATGAAGGAGATTAAGGAGTGCCCGCATTCAGCAGGCACTGCTCTTTTCCCATATGACTGGAGGAGTAATGGCTGTGTGCAAGATCCTGGCTGCTCTCCTGCATGCACAGAAAAAGAAGCAGTCAGATTCCCACTATTTATGCTTGGGAACATTTGGGAGTCAATTGGGCTATATATTTACCTCCCTCTTCAATGACTGAAGGGGTCGATCGAAAGGCACTGAGACAAGTTTTTGAAAGTGTTTTTGTGCTTTGCTCTCTTAGTGCTTTTATTCTTAATAATCCGGTCCCTTCTGCTGGACAGTACCTGCGTAGTTGGCTGTCAGTTGTGGCCCCTGTAGGGGTCATCACAAGAGGGATTTTGTGCTAAGTTCTGGTCCAGGCTGTAGCTTCATTCCCTTATGCAGTCTCTCATAGTGCCAGGGTACAGAAGCAGATGTGCTTTTGAAAGGCCTCTCCTAATAACGTGATTTGGAGGTGCATGGATGTGAGTCTTTGAATCTGGTATGCAGTGGAAAAGACATACCAGGCAATTCTAATATGCCACTCAAGCTGTCATCTTACTATTTGTTTTTACCTGTTCATCTCTCTTTGTTGCTAAATAACTGGCATCTGCATCCATCTTGGTGGTCTTAAGAGGGCCCCAGGGAGAGAGCTAAATCCTGCTGAAAGTTGTGTCCTAAAAAGAGCCCACACATTGCTTCCCACCCTTTTTAATTTTTTTTTATTATTTTTTTTAATTTTTAAATACCTCTTGGATTTTTGCCAGGGGCCTGGAAGGAGGCTGGATTTGGACCACTGCATTTTCAGATACAGAGACTGTGTCTGAAATTTATTAGGGATTTTTAGCGATGTTGAAAATTAGAAAAGGAAGGGCACATGTCCGTGCCAGTTTGAAGCTGTGCTGGTTTAAAGAGATTTCTCCTTTTCAAGTACTTGTCATCTTCCATTTGGTAGCTGCAAATCCATAACAGCAAACACCTTGCAATCTTTGTGGCTTAAGGCTTGGCATATTTTGTGTAGTGTGCTAATGATACAGGAGGTGGGCTCTGCTGTATCAGTATGAAGGAGGGACCAAACACCCAATTTTAACATCCATTGTAAGTCTGCTGATGCTGGAGTTGCCTTTAGTGCTTAAGAAAGAGGCTCAAGACCCAGAGGACCACTGCAGTCTTAAAAGCCTGACATTAAAGCTGGTTAGAGAGGAAGAAAACAGCAAGAGAACCAGGAGTCAGGGGGGATACATCAGACTTTCCCCTTGGCTAAGATAAATGAAGATGAGTCATTGTTAACACTACTGTCCTGCAAATATGGAGGAGGATTGCTCTTGAGATTTTTTCCTTTTTTTTCTTCATTCTGGGAATGGTTTTTAGGATTGGGGACTGGAAAAAAACATATTTCATTGCCATTATACCAGTATTTTAGTGGGGTTGGGAGGCTTGCATTCGCATTTCACCCATGTATTCTCTGCACAGACACTGAGAAGCACAGACGTGCAGATAATGTCACCCACATCTTGCCCTGGCTTCGGGACCATGAGCTAATTTTATAACAATTGACGGTGACTTAAACTAATGTTGCTAGGGTGCTGTCAGTGATGCTGAATAAATAGGGAAGGACTTCAGGAGAACAGCAAACAGCAGCTGTGACGACTTTTGTTCTGAAGCTACCTCTGCATGCCAGATTTTACCCTCCAGGCACAGCAGCAGAGCACAACTCCCACCTGTTATCTCTCACCATTGAGGCTTGCTTCTTTCTGTTTAAGTTAGGTTAAATATTTCCCCTTTTCCCAGGATTCAGAGCTCATCAGCCCAGCTGTGGTGCACAGTCTTGAAACACAAAACAGCTGGAGACATAATGTGAACAAAGTTCACCTTTTCTTGTTTACATTTGAAAGCTGCTGCACTGTTTATGGGATGATGCATTTGTTTAAATGAATGTCCAGCTATTATTGATTTTTCCTCTCTGCTTTTTTTTTTTTTTTCTTTTTCCCCCTTTATGATTGTGTCACTGGTGTCGTGCAGCAGAAATCTCTCGCTTTAGCACACCTGCTCACATATTGACTGTGGAAAGAATTAGGCCATGTTCTCCCTACAGTTGCTGTGGGGAAACTCAGGCATGGATTTACCCAAGAGACCCCATGGAGTCTCTCTCCTTCCTTTCAGCACAGTTCTCTCTGAGTTTGTATCTATCCATTGCACAGCATAAAAAAAAGTCAACTGGGTATCTAGCCCCCTTTTCTTACCCTCTTTCTCTTCTCCCTTTTGCCCCACCCTCTGATCATATTTATATCCTTCTGGAGTGATGTTGTGTAAGATGAAGCAAGAAGTAGGGATACCCATTGAGAATTTTGACCACCTCAAAGATATGGAGAACTGTTAGCTTGAAGATTGTACTCACAGGGTATGAGCCTCAGCCAATAATTTATTTGACATGCCCAAAAACTTGCACTGAGCTGAAGTTTCAGTTGTAAAAACAGCAGCTAGTAGCAATGGGAGTGGAATTTTTGAGGACCTGCTACACCTTTCAGAAGTTTTTTATTTACCCTGCTCATTTACAATTAAGGCCTTGTTTTGTTTCAAATTAGGTTCAACTTCAAACTAAGATGGTAACTTTTTTGTGGTTAGAGGTAATGCTTCTCCCGAGCACCATTGTGGAATAATCTACTTAGAAGGAAAGGTTCTTCCCAACTTTTCAGAGAAAACTTGGCATACGCCTTAAAACCTGGAGATTTATGTTCTTTAAAATGTATGTGTGGGGTTTTAATCCTGTCCAGAGTAACTGTAGATGGCCTTTGTAACCCTAAAAATCCCACATTCCTCTTTGATTCCAGCCAAGGCCTTGGCTTCAGTGATACCTGATCATAGCGAGTTCCACTGAGTTACAGGGAAGCTCATTGTATTTAATATGGCTCCAGGACTCAATACAGGGAAGAAACTTGCTTAGGTCCGGCCAAAGGACTTAAGCAGTATATTGTGTGGATCTTCTCAACAAGCCAACATTCTTAGCAAGCCTAATGTAAGGATGACCTCTCTCATAGCCTGACTTTATTGTAAGGATAGATTTTGCACTCCCAAATGGCAAACAAGGCAAAGGAAGATTGAAAATTCTATTGGTTAAGACACAGGCTGAAACTTCTCCCAGTGTTGAATTTGTTCTACAGGGAAAATTCTTCTAAAAGACTCTGTGTGTGAGTGGTTTTGTTTTTGCTTTGTCACTTTGGCATGTCAGTTCTTGCCTGAGTTTGTCTGGCAGCTGCATAGTTTTGGGAGATATCGCTCTTGGGAAAAATTGTTCTTGTTCCTCTTCTTTTAAAGAGTCACAGGAGTTAGAGTTGTAGTCTGTGACTCTAAATCACTTGGTGTGTCCCTCATACTTTTAGAAATCCGCTTTCCAGTGAGTGTTAAAATCTGAAGTTCAATCTTGAAGACATTTGAAGTTTCTTCAAGGAGAGAATGAGATCACTTTTATCAGCCTTGATCTTCTTGCAGTCTCACTAATGAAAATTGTGGGTTTCACATCTTGGAGAATTTTACGTTTTTTTCAAGGTGTATTTGGACTTTTTCTCCTTTTCCTGCTGGCCTAGAACTTGAATATCATGAGTATAATGAGGCTTGCATTGTTTTACTTCTTTAGGTAGTATAAGGGTAAGGATTAAAAAAAAAAAATAAAGAAGAAAGAAAAGTCTCCACATACTTTAAGTATAAATGCAACTGTGGTATACCCAAATATACCTTTTTGTTCCTTATTATTCCCATTCTTTAGCTATGTAAACATCAGATTCCTGTAAACATGACAAACCCACATTCCATTGAAGCCTGCAAAAGTCGTTGAAAGTCCGTCTTCTCCTTTTAGTTATAGTAACTTAAATCTGGAACAACTCAATTCGCTTAATTTGAATTGCATGAGTTTTCATAGGTGTGGCTGACAGTGGAAGCTGGCTGGCAGTTCCCAACACCAGGAAATCATGAGGTCACACTTGCTTCTTGGTCCAAAGAGCTTTGTCTTCAGTCCAGGTGAAGCCACACCAAAAAAATGTGATTCATAATTTTTTTCCTTGCACCTGTACTTCAGTCATAATTAGCATGCGGCATCAAAATATTTTGAGCAGCTACAGAAAGGTTTGATCATTATTGCCTAAAAACATATTACTAGGAAAAATGGACATAAAAGAAAATACCCTTTCCCTTTTACTTAAGAAAAATATCTAGATCTACAGAAAGTTACATTGAAACCTTGATGAAAATTGCAGAGGATATTATTTCGAGTCTACTTGACAATAATTTTCTGTGGTCTTGAACATTTTCACTTCGGATCTTCTCTCCTTCTCTCTGTTCCCACAGACAATACTCTGAACAAGGAACTTGAGGAACGTTCATAGAAAGAAATGTATGAATGATCTAAGCTTCACAGAAGTGTAATAAACCAAACTAAACTAAAAAAAAACTAACTTCAGCCTTTCAGTACATCTTCTCCTTGTAGGCTCAAATCTCAGGAATAGTCAGTCCTTCTCATATTCCCAGTGTGGCTCACAAAGGTCAGGGAACACACGGGGGAAGGAATGGGGGCAGCAAGTTTTACACATCAAACTGGCTTTCCAGTAAGACTAAAACTGCAGCTGACTGCACATGTAGGTAAGTCATGGTGCAGTATTCTAAAGGTAGGAAACAAAAGAACCCAACACTTATTCCAATTATTCTTTGAAATATTGCCTTTATTAAAAAAAAAAAAAAAAAAACTGAGAAAAAACCTCTCACCACTTAAAGAAAGGACAGAGACTGAGGACAGTAAGAGTCGTATAATTGGGGAAGTGTGTTGTTCACTTTCATTTTTATGGAGGCCATTCATGAAATTCTTTCCCAAAGTACTTGCTAATACCTCCAAATACTGTTTCTGTAAAAGGACTTGGAATCATTAGATGAGAGTTTGTTCTGAAATGTGGTGAACTCATTGACAAGACTTAGTTAGTTAAATAAATATTTTTTTCAATTTTTTTTTCTTTTCAGAAGAACTAGAGACTTGTCTCAAGTTTTTAAGAGCAGGAATAAGCCCGCAGGCATTTATACCTTAACACTTTCTGCTCTGTGTTAATGCACACAACCACTGCTAGATAAATTGTGTTGCATCTGTTAAGAAAAATTTGCATCTGTACAGTTTCTCAGATATTGATAGATATAAACTGGAGATATATGGCCTTATTAGTCTACCTCTGAGCTTTTTAGAGTGTATCCCTGTATTAATAATTACTTCTAAACGAAATATAATATCATGTCAACATTCTAGTATTTAATATAAAATTTATTTTATTTCAATTGAAATAATTTTAATAAATATCAAAATTATTTTTTAAAAACTGAGAACTTGGGCACTCAGAAATATTTGTAGCACCAGGTTTTTATTGATTTTTCTTTTTTTTTTTTAAATTAGCACAGTGATTTATGAAGCACTAAGCTGGGCTGAGCATCCCCTTGTTTACTTTGGGCAAAGTGAGTGACAAAAATAGACTGTTTAATAGCATTTTCCTGTACCCGGCAGTTTTCATTATCCCACAATATATTTATGGCATGACAATATAAGTTGAAGTAGATTGTATTGGCACTGCCAGCGTTAGTAAAATATTCCATTTGTGATACATCTAGCACTGCAGCCCTTCATTGTATTGCCAGTGGGATTTTCAGAATATGCATCATTGACATAAGTCCCCTCTCCCCAAAGTCAGTGGAAATTTTAGATGCTGAAATAAGAGCAGAATTTAGCTAGTGAGAACTTTTGAAGCGGGAGTTGAAAACAGTGCAATGATTTGGTTTTTTGGTTTTGGTTTGTTTGTTTTTTTGGGGGAGGGTGGGAGAGGACTGTGTGTTCTAACAGAGTTTAATGGATATTCTTAAAGATGTGCAATTACACAGGTACATGGCCATTTTATGCTTACAGAAAGCATTTCTATAGCTACATGCCAAAAATTATATCAAATGTAGTGCCTTTGTCAATGTGGTGAAGTTAATTCAGCCTTTCTAGCATGTCTGCTCTGTGATCCCCTCTTAGAGTCATAATATTTCTTCCATAGTAGCTGGATTCAGGGTACAACATAGACTGCCTGGGAATAAATCAGGATTATGTAGAGAAAGTGACTGTTATTTATGGGGCTCTTGTTCACTGGCAAAGAAGTTGAAGTGTATGTAGCTGGTATGATGGGAACGGTGAGGAGGAGACCCTCGAGACTGCAGGAGACGCTTTCCTTTTCTCACTTCCCTGCCTGGCACCTGAAGAAGAAATTTTAAGGAAAGCCCTGCTTTGTCTCTGCAGCTTCAGACAGAAGCCGCCCCACTGGAGATGCAGGCAGGAGAGAATTTAGCTGTTAAAGTCAAAGAAATATTTTCTGATTAAGTGTGAACTGATTTTATTATTTTTCCCTAAAGGCTTATAAGGTGACCCACTTTAGGTAACTTTTTATGAAGTACCAAAAAGCATTTATCCAAAGCCAGAGCAGCTGCTGACAAATTTCAAGCTTTTATTTCAAAGCATGAAACAGTTAAGTGGTTGGAAGAATATTTTTAAGCATGAGAAAAGCAAAGTAATGTGAAGAGCTGTGCATTTGTTTTGAGATGTCTGTAGTCCCAGTTCTCATGAATTTTTACTCGGTGTGGTGATCTAGCCAGTTCACGTGATACTTCCCAGCTTCTCCCTCAGTATTTTTCTGAATACAAATAAAATCAACAAACCCCCAAACCAAACCACCGGCTCCCCCAAAATCCGAACGCAAAACAAAACTGCCAATTTGCAGAATTTCCTTCCAAGTGGGTGAATTTGTTTGAAAGCAGTGTTTTAAAATGGGAAATGTCAGCTGATCCATTGGATAGGTGCTGTGGCTGTTTCCTGTGCTTGCAGAAACAGCAGGCAGCTAAAATTCTGACTTTGGTATGTGTGTAAGACTGCACCAAAAAGGATCACTGTATATGTACAGGGTCAAACTGATTTCATTTGGGATAACTCGAATACATGAAGTTCCTCCCTGGCAAGTCCCTTGCAAGGTCAACATCCCAACAGTTGTGTGTTTTGAAGCTTAGGTATTTATAAAATGAAGCCCATTTTGAGTCAAAGTCCAGACCTTACTGAAACCCAGCACAATTTGTGGTAAAATTAGGCAACTTTGTGGGATGTTGCCCTGTAATTTTCACTTGTGACTACTTAATTCTGCTTTTTTTGAGATTTAGAAGTCTAGTTGTAAACATGTAAAACGAGCTATTTTTCAAAAGCTTTCTGGAGAGACTTTCTTGCTGGCCTTCTGAGATGTTTTTCAACTAAGCACTGGAAAATCAAGACTACTAAAATGACTGGGAACATGACTTGGAGCAGTTTAGCATTCCAGACCTGACTTTCCTTTCTCCCTGAGAAGAATTTCACTGGGCACTGATTTGCACTTAAAGAAATAAAATTTGCCTAAAGTGTTAAGTAGCATGTATTTTCTTTCAGGGAAAAAAACCCCAAAACATGAATATTCAAGGTGTCCTTGACCAGGGCCTATGAAGTTGCTGATGATGGGCCTTGCTGAAACAGCCTGTGTTAGAGTAACTTAAATTTATAAAACAAACACGTCCCCTTGATCAATAATCAGGAAAATGGAATATTTTTAGGGACATTTAGAAAGTGGAACTCAATCTGACGCGATTACTCACGCTCGCTTTAAAAAACTGTCAATCAATACCACTTATCAGATTTCCTACGAACAGCAAAAGTGGAGAAAGGGAGAGGTTTGTAGAATAAACCACAGCTCTGGTGCAGCCCAAGAGTTGCTTAGGAGATACAGCACAGACTTAACTACCAAACTTGACTATCAAGGCTGTCTATCAGGAAACATGCACAATCAATGACACAGCAGTTAAGTCTTGGACGTGGTGGTGTAATTTGGATATTCTCTTGATAACTGATCAAAGCGTGATGGATTCCTAAGATAGGAACTAAAAATACGTCTATGTAGGTATGAATCTTGATCGTACTAGATGGAAAAGGGAAAAGATGATTGAGTTATGCTGATTCTGCTAAAGAGCTCCAGCTATATATTAAGGCAGTAAAACTCCCTATGAAACATGGGAGGAATGTATTACTAGTTAATTACAACAGCAAGATATGCCATTGAAGGGATTATTACCATATTTTATGATGACTGTTTTATCATCTCCTTGTTTATACTTTCCTTAGGTAATGAACTTTCCTTCTGAAGTTTGAAATATTTAATATTTGAGCACTAAATATTGTACCCCTTGTATTTGGTTGGAGTAGTTCTTCATATAGGGAGTAAGACTACAACTGCAGATGAATAGAAAACCCGGATGGGGAAATGGCATTGTCAGTAATTATATGTTGTGCCAAGCATCAGCAGCGGTGTGGTTGTTTCAGTTTAGTTTTTCTGATGGTGATGAAGTATGTAAAGCAATAGTTTGTATCATAGTGGAAAGCAAATTGTGTTCTGCCCAATGTGGCCTGTAACGCTGTTGGATTCCCAGGCCACTTTCAGCAGCACCTCTTGAAATGCGGATGTCTGAAAGATGAACATCTCTTGTTTTAAGTAGTTGGGCAACTGCTTGATTGCTCAGTTCTATAGGAAAATAATCTCTTCATGGATGGCTATAAGTGGCATCATTTATCCTTTGGGTTCCCATTCCTGTCCTGTGTATATATTACACATCTGGACTGTAAGTGAAACTTGCTCATTCCTCTGAAACATCTGTTGTGTCCTGCTGCAGCAAAGGCCTACTTATCTGTTCCTTTTGCTGTGCACTCCATGATTGTATTAAATCTCTGTCCAGTGGCCCCTGTTCCAGATACAATCAATTCAAAATCATGCAGAAGAAGTTAATATTTACATTTTTTGCAGAAAGAGTTGCTTTATTTTATGACTTTTTTTTTTTTGTTTGGTTTGTTGGTTTGCTTTTTGTTTGTCTTTTTTTTGGGGGGAGGGTTGCTGTTTTGTTTTTTGTTTGTTTCCTCTTGTTTGTTTGGGGGTTTATTTTGAGTTTTTGTTTGTTTTCTGAGGGGTTTGTGTGTGTGTGTGTTTGTTTAGATTTGTAAAAAAAAAAAAAAAAAAGCCAGATGAAAAAAAGGCATGAAAAAGCATAAAGAGTTTCCCCTTTTACTTTGGAAAATGTAAATACCTAGGGAGAAAAATGGTAGGAAGTTTCCAGTTAGAAAAAAGGTGTGTTGCTTTCCTCAGTTTAAAGGTATCAATCTGGTTATCCTGTTTATGCAGCTGTTCAATGAAAAGTCTTTGAAAAGTATATCCATGTATTAAAAAAGGGAAAGAAATGTAATGGATTCTTCTAGTAAGAGAAGTAAGGAGGAAGAAAATGAAACAAAGAGAAACCCCACAAACAAACAAACGAATAAATTACAGAACTCCAGACTTATGGGAGTTTCTGCTGCTAAACGCTGGTAAGGGCAGAAAGAGCTGGGATGGCAAATATTAGTCAGAGCTTACTGAATGAGAGATGCTCAACTAAACCAACGAGAGGCAAAAGCCTCATCTCCAGGAGCACATTTCTGCACACCTAGAAGAGGCTCTGTGTCCCACAGTCTAGAAGATTCAGGGAGAGTCATCACATGACTCAAGGCTAATTTTTCTTCTCGTTTTTCCTTTACTCCTCAGGCACCGGATCTTCAGTTCTGCTTCTTTCTCAGTGTTGTAGAAGAAAATAAAAGAAGTGAATTCTGAGAAAAAGATCCAGTAGTTTTGTGAGTGAGCAGTCATAGGAAGCTCATATAACTTTTCAGACAAAATCTTTGCTTTATTCTATTTCCTAACACCATCACATCCCACACACAGTCCCAATACATTCCCAACACAGTAATTATGCTCCCTCCTGTGACTGGAAGGATGGGGGACTTGGATTTCATTACTACAAGGCTATGTGGCTTTGGATGGATAGTTTTAAGCACTACTTCTTCCTTCAGCATTCAGGTCACATGGAGAAGTTGCCAGATATTTTATTTTTTGTTTGTAGTGGATCAAAACAGGAGAGAGAAGGGAGACACTCACACAAAGGAAAACCAGCTGCATTTTACAAATACCCAAATTGTGCTATCAGAGCATTAAATATTTATCAGCGAGTGTCTGCCCATTGAGTACTTTGGTATATTTAATTTCTTTTTATTGTTATTGTCTGTCTGGACTTGGACTTATCTCCTTGGCCAAAGATAAAAGATGATTTGTGTCATAAACGTACGGCATGTGAGGCAGTGCTTAGGTTTTTCTTGAGATTCAATTAACGAGGTAAGGCAAGGGCAGAGGTATGGAAGCTAAGCTGCCTTTTAAATTTCATACCATATTGAAAATGGAGCTCTGACAGAAATAGTTTTGGTTTTGAAGGTCTGCTCTGTGTTAGCAATACAAGAGGCAGCTGCCTAAAATAGGAAAATATTAGGAGGGTGTTTGGGGGCTGTTTAGTGAGGGCGAGGCAGGGAGCTGTGGGCGGTGTGTGTTTCCCAGGCTGCTGAGGGCAGCAGGGACCACGGAGCTTGTGCTGATAACGAGGGGATGATAACATACTAATGCATTTTTCTTTTTTGGCAAAGTATTAAGGCTAGAGAGTTGCAGACTGTTTGTGACACATGGCAATTTGTTGGAAATCGCTATTTGCAAAATAGAGAGGACCTGTTATATTAGCAGAACTGACAAGAAAATAAGCAGCTATTTTTTGATGTTGTTTGATGTTGTTTGGTTAAAATATTTCCTTTTTTTTTTTTATCAACAACCTTTGGCACTAGGGAAGATAGACACAACGTTGGCTATTATTTACCAAATCAAACGTATTTAAATGCACTGTCTTTGATACTTAATAAATGTTGTAGTGTAGCTTTTTGTGGCTAATAAAACTTGGTTTACATTACACCCCTTGTCTGCTGTGATTTGCCTCCTAGGGCTCACTTAGAGTGCATTAAGAAGCTGCACACAAGATCAGGGTGATTTGCTGCAAAACTTAAATAATTCATTTATGCACCACTGCTCTCAGACAGTGTTTTTACAAACGCTGTAATGAGACAAGCTGTGAAATGTTTTACATGGTGGAAATGAGGGCTGCTGCTCAAGAAAAGTCTTCCTGCACAGATTTGATTCCTTGAAGTCTTCAAGAGGACTTTCGAAGCATTACGGTATGGACCTTCAAAGCACACTGTCCTGCTGATAAGGCTGTTTGTCCTAACCTGGCAATAGCACTTTTCACTTCCATGTGCTTTCACTTGAGGACCTGAAATGAGCATGGGATACTTAAGGAGTGCAGAGTGGAAACTCTAGTTTGTTATGCTGAGACAAGGTCCTTTTCTGACTGTGACTATACCTTGTCTGCCACACTGATACCCGTTCTTACTCTGCTCTCTGCAGTGCTCTTGACCTTTAGTAATGGGCACAAAAGAAATTGGAATGATAGAAGTTAAAATACACCAGAACTAGGCTTTACTGTCAGTGTTGATGACACTGATGTTCACTCTAAATTCTTATCCTCTGGATCCGTGTCTCTTCTGTGTTACCATAACCTTCAATACCTTCTGCAAAAGTCTTATTGTCATGAAGAAGAGCTTGAAAGTATGTTCTGCACCTGCACTTTCAGGAAGCAGTTCTCCAGATATAAAATAGCTCTATTGTTTACACTAAATGTTAGAATAATTTCTTTTATTTTTCTTAATCTAGTAACATGGATGGAGATGGGGGAGTAGTGTTTGAGGTTGGTGGAGTAAATGTGACCTCTCTGTCATTTTTGGGTGTGTTTTAGGCTATAGCTGTTAACTACATGATCGGATCTAATTTGTCCTACAGGAAGAACAAATTACGGAAGAATTAAAACCTAAACAAATTAGTCCTAAATTAGTAATTGGGTAAGAATAATCTGTTTACAGTATGTGTCTGACTTTGCCAGGAAAAGGATCCAACAGTTTATATTTCCCATGCACATCTCAGAACTGACTTAGAGCTTAAGATGAGATAGGGGAAAAATACTAGGTGTAACTGAGACTGCTGGATGGCTTTGGTTGGAATTTGTAACTAATTGAAAGAGTGTGTAATTAGAAGCAGATTTTAATTTTTAGCATTAAGACAAAAGTGCTCAATTTTTCATAACTGCTTAATGTGTGGAATTTACTTTAGAATATTTTGCTAGAAAATATTTTGCAGTTGCTTGTAGTTTTGCTTAGCCATTACAAATCTTGAAGTGTGCAAAGGAGATTCACATTTTACAGAATGAAAGCTGGAGGAAAAGGAGGAAAACAAAATGTGCAGGCTGCTGCTAGGTAGAGATTCCTTTGAATTTGCTAGCACTCCTGTGAGCATTTCCCCCTCTTCTCAACCAGTCTTGAATCTGAGGAAATTACCATCTGTGCATAGATATGCAGGAAATGAGCTAAATTTGTAGTGTAAACATTTTCAAATGAATATTTGCACAGTACAGTCTCTCAGCAATGCATTATCCTCTTTCATTTGGTAATCAACACATATCCCTTATGAGTTGCGTTGAAAGGGAAGAGAGTGACTCTCACTAAACTCTAATTATCCTTTCCTTCCTCGTGGGAAGAGCTCTCTTTAAGCTCCCTTTTGTGAGCTGCTCTGCATTTCACAATCATTCCACCTCTTGATCACTCCTTCTCCTTATTTTGCCTCACAGTGGACTCCAGGATGGAGGGGCATAGCACAGACCCAGACAGCTCCATATAGGGTTGTCTGTTGAATTCCTATAAGGTAGGGTTCCCAGGCCAACACAAAGTCCCAGAGAGATTCAGGGAAATAAACTTTCAGCTGAGGTTTTATGCTGGACACAGGTTTGTGATAATACATAAATATTTCTCAGCTTAGGACTGGGAGAATGACATATTTCCATTAGCCCCAAAGTACTTTTGACTCGATTCAATCTGTAGCAACATGAGTCAGCTGTTTCTGCTAAGCAGTGTTTCTAATTCAGCCTTTTCCCTAATAAGCACGTACGCATAACGTGAGCTTCCTACACCGAATAATCTGTGTTTCCTCCATATGGTTTGGAGATTTTTATTCTCTTTTAATTCAGTGCAAGCTGCTGAATAGTAAAATGCAGTCAAGGTCTTGTTCTAGCGAGAAATGGACCCCAGCTGAAGTTGCCAGGGAATTGCCAAGATTAGCATACCCTGGTAGTTTTGGGAAAGGAATTTTTCGGCCAGTCCATCTGACTACTGGGGATTGAAAATGGGTTAAGTCGCTGAGTAGTCCTGTACAGGAGGTCCTTTGTTTTTTTTCTGGGTGAATTTCTGAAGGCAGAGTGTGAAGAAGAAGAAAGCTGGACCAAGCCTTGCTAAAGCTGGTTCAGAAGGACAAAGCAACAGGCCTGAGGTCGATCATTCCGCTGAGGTACTACACCTTGATAGGAGGGAGGGGTGAGAACATAGGAAGGCAGGACAGGAACCTGCCGGGAAAGATCTGTGTTTGTAACATTGAGGTTAAGAGGTTTGGAAGTAGATACTTTGTATTTGGGAAGGGTAGGATTTTACAGCCTGTGCGTGGAACGGAATGACTTTATTTGCTAATTTTAATGTGCAATTAGGAGTGTTAGAGCGCTACTTGCAAAGCCTTGCTATTGCTGCCTCTGGGCTATCAGAGTAAAGCTGTAGCCCTATTCATGTGCATCCAGAGAACACAAAGACAAAAAAGGGTGCACACATGCATGGTAAAGCACTGCAAAATCCAACTCCCCCAAAAACCCTGATTAACACCCTCTCTCC
This sequence comes from Anabacerthia variegaticeps, assembly GCA_035583185.1. Lineage (NCBI taxonomy): Eukaryota > Metazoa > Chordata > Aves > Passeriformes > Furnariidae > Anabacerthia > Anabacerthia variegaticeps. Next base: position 16,716,660 of record JAWWEW010000112.1, on the reverse strand, counting down.
CCCCCCACCTCAAGAAAAACCCAAACCAGAATTAAAACCTTTTTCTTTTAGTATCAATGAAATCTAATGGCATAGTTTTTCTCCTTCAAGCAGGGAGAATGTTAATTCCCGGAATGCACTTTATACAAATTAAAGTCCTTTCCCCTTCCAAACATAATTTTTAACAAAGGAATCAATCTCTCTCCCCGCAAACCAAGGTGAACAAATACATATATAAAATAATTAAATTGCTTTTTTCTTATTATAAGAGTTTGTTTGGTTTGTAAAACCAAGCTGGAATATTTATGCCCTTCCTCTTAGGGAAGGTCAGCAGATATACACTCAATTACCTATTTGTGTGCGTTAAATCAAACTACTCTATATTCAATATTTTGTTTTTTAATTTTGCCTGAGCAGGAAGCTGGAAATCCAAATTAATGACTCTTCCCCAGTGACATAAATTCTGTGAGGTGTTTGTAGCTTGCTTGCCTTGTTAAAGTGCTCTGACGTGATTGATAACCGGTGTCCTCTCCGACAGCAAGGGCTGCACAGCAGTGGCAAGTAGACCAGCAAGCATGCAGGGAACTTGTACTAGGATCCAAATTCAAGATGTTTTCATATTTTTTTTCTCCTTCCAAGGTGTGAAGAATGGCTTCCAAATAGGCTGATACCTTTCTTGTTTTCTTGCTAACAGCTGCTGTTGGACATGATAATATACCAAAGTCACTGCAGCTGAGCAAGGCAAAAGTAAAGCTTCCTTCTGTAGGGTATCTGGGGGCAGTAAGGTCCCTTCTGCTGAGGGGAGAATTGCTGTGCTGGGACCATTTATGCACACACTGTACTGGTTATATAATATGAGTAGTTCAACTTGTAAAGGGTCCCCACTTGAGTGATCTACCAGATGACCTGGTTTTTCTCCTCTTTCTGTGTTTTCCTGTGCACTCTCTAGTTGGACCCTGAACCTACAAGGCCAGATTTCTTCCAGGGAACAGTAAAGCTGCCATAAAAAGATCCAGATATTATACATCTCAAACTACTTTTCACCATCTTTTTAGTGTTCAGTTCATTTTCTCAAGCAGTGGTTAATCCTTGTCTCATGCCATGACAGCCTTTACTCCAATGGGCTAGGAACCTGATGGACCAGTGCAGGCAAGAGGAAGTGTGAGCCCCTCGGTAAAAGCTTCTGTTCATTGTGGGGCTTAGTTTTAATCTTGTACTCTTCTTCCCATTGTGTGATACTCAGGTGGAAAGTGGATTTGTCTTCTGCGGGCTAATATTTGTGAGGCTTGTGGAGTTGCTAAGGGATAACTTGCCAACTTGTATTATTAGAATCTTTCCTGTAATGCAGCAATTCACTCGCTCCCAATTTGTTCAAAATATGGGAGCTTAACTTGAGCCATAGGTATTATCTGCAGTAAGTTCTCACTTAGGTATAATGAAAACAGATTAAATATCCAATAAAAATTTACTTAATCTGTCAATCTATGCAAAAATTGGAAAAAAAAATTTTAAACTGTTTGGTCTTTAAATAATGGATAAGCAACATTTAAAGAAATAGCTATTGCCAGAGCTTTGAATGTGACTCAGAATCAACCTTAAAATTGACAAAGCACCCTTACAAAGGGTTTAAGAAATGAGTAACTCCAGTCACCTGTTGTTAATGATGTGGCTGCAATCCCAGCAGGGGTACCTGTATTGCAGCATGGACAGACCTCTCTAATCAATGTATTCTTACTGCTATTTCTTATTTTGTCTTTAGGCAGAAGTGGGAAGTAAATGTAAGTAAAAGAGCCATGCACATTGCTCTTTCCATAATCCTCGTGCTATGAACTGTTTTTTCCCCATAGGCTATTAGTGTCTTTGAATAAGTATCTCGTTCCTTTCAATAAACACTGTGCATCTGAAGTTAAAGTGGCTACTGGTAACTAAAGTGACAGCTACTCAACTGCAAGCAACCAAAAGAAGCTTCCTAAACCTGAAGATGTCACATCATTTTCATAGCTGCGTTTCTGAGCTCTTGAAGACTCAAGTGCCGTATTTTCTGGCAGAAACAGGTAGTCAACCAGGGTGTTTATTCACTGAAGGTCAGGCTTTTGTATTATGAAACTTCTTGCAGATGTGATAAGCAGTAAATTGCAGATCTATCACCTTCTCTTTTCTATCTTTTTTGTATTCTTTTTTTATTCCTTTTTTTTTTTTTTTTTTTTTTTTTCCCCAGTGAGTGTGTGTGTGAAATCTGCAGAATACTGCCTGGGTTTGATTTATGGCCCACTTTTGACCAACTCTTATCAGGTTCCCACAAGCCCTTTTCTGATGCAGCTCGTGTCTGAATGACAATAGACAACCAGTGCCATTATGCTCCAAAATCCCTCTCTGCATTCTAGACACCTAAGATTACATCTGGGCTATTGATTTATTACTCCCCCCCCTGCTTTTTTTCCCCCCACAGGGACCAGTTTGTTCAGCCTGAACAAGATAGACTATTATTAAACTGAACAAACTACTCCATGTGAACTTGGTAAAGAAATAATCATTTGCAACCACCTTTCTAACCACCCAGGTTCATAAAGAAATGTAGGTGTTGAAATATTAAGTCTGTTTATATATGGGTCCCACCATTCGTGTTTGTTCAGATTATATATAATTTATATATATGAAATGAGACCCAACAGGCATTCTGTTGTGTTGGACATTACAGTCATATTGCCTAAAGCACTGCAGTATTGCCACCCAATGTACAAAACCCAAATTATTACAAATCTTCGTTATAGAAATACCTACTGTAATGCCAACTGTATCTCTGGCAGGGAGGTTTTATGACACATTTTAGAGCCTCAGCAAAATTTATATGCTCTACCAATAGATTTTTTTTTTCCTTTTTTTGGGGGAGGGAGAGGAAGCTATAAATTTTACAGTATGTTGGATTTTTATATCTCCTAAAAATGTACTGTGCAGGATTCACGTTTAATATCCCTCAGCTATAGTCATCTGTGTATTTAAGTCAGTAAGTGAAAAGGTACAGACAGAGCTTCTAGTTAAAAAGGTTATTTTTTTCCTTTCTCTCTCCTCCCCCCAACTCCCCCTTCCCTCCCACAAGCACATACCTCACCCTTGCGTCTTCTTTTGGTTAAAATAACATTACAAAAGCTGATTCACTGACTCAGGGTTCACACAGAACTCCTCTGGCCTGCCTTCAGGAAACTCTGAGCACCAGCATGCTGGACCAACAACGTCTGCAGGTGCTCTGAGGAAAACCCAGAGCATAGCATGGGCCAAACACCACAAACAGAGGCTTTCAGAGCTCTGTTCCCCCTGTCTTTGGTCACGGGGGCAGATCCGCTCAACTTTCAACCATACCTCCCATGGTCTATATTCTACCTCAAAGGATTTATTTTATTCTGCCTACTACTCATTGTGTGTAAGTGCCTATTGTTGAGTCCTGTTAGATTGTTTTTATCCGTGATGCATTTGCACAGAAAATATCCAACATGGGCTGTAATTTAAGTATTTCCTTTTACTGCCTCAGTGTACTGCTGGTAATTTTTTTTTTTTAGGTGTTTCTTGGTTCTTCTGTGGTGCAAAACTCTCTATTGGCAAAGAATCAAATAATGCCAGTATCAAGTGGGGAAAAATTGACTTTTCTCTAGGTTTTTTTCTTTCTAGGTGCCAGGTTTATATCACATCATTTTCTCATATGTAAGAATAAAATGGTCCTTAGAGAAAAACAATTCATTTGAAGTCTTATAATTATTCCATTATTCCTTCTGTGGACTTTTATTTCTTTTCTGTCCATTCAGGGCTTGATCCTGTCAGATCCTGTGTCTTTTCCAATAAAACTCTTATGGACATGCTCAACAGCATTTGGAAGCTCAAATATCCATGAATGTTTTCGAAATATTGCAGTATTTTTGTATCAAGATGGATGGTCAGCAGGGTGTCTGAGTAATACCTGTCACTGAAGCCTTGCAGAAAGTGAAAATCATGCCTTTTCAACTAGAATCTGGTTAAGCATCTAAATATTGCAATGAGGAAAGAAATCGTGTAATGCTGAGTATGACTGAGTCTGTTCAGCAGGGAAGAAATAAGTGACACAGAAATACATAAATCAGAGCTTCACAGACCCACAGATTGTATTGCTATTGGTAACAGAGAGCACTACAGCTCTGCAAGGATACTGGAGACTTAGAGTAGTTTCTGGTTAGAGTAGGGAGAATAATTAATGGCCAATGGAAAAGGATGAAATGTTTTTTCCTCGGAATGGAGCAAGCAAGGAGGGATGCGAAGGCAGCACAAAACAAGAAGTGGAGAGTCAAGCAAACTGAAATATGGCAGGCTGAAAAACCCAAAAGGGAACACTTTTTCCTGTAATGTGTAACTCAGCTGGGAAATTCTGTGCTTCTGTTCAATGGAGAACAAATCAAATTTTAGAGAGAGATAACCAAATTTATAGCAGTAGTCCATGCTACAGCAGGAAGAGCAACGTCAAGGTCATTAGAAATGCACTGCATCCAGCCTTCAGTCGCTGGGTATTTGGGGGTTGAGAGGGACAAGTAGCCAATACCTACAGGTAGCAGAGCTGCACTTTGAAGCCTGGTTCTGGCCACGTGAGACTAAGCTTGAATGGACTGTTGCCCTTATCTAATATTGCATTTTCTTTGCTTTTATCGTTAAATTCAATGGTTTTTTAAAAGTTTGGGATAACCAGGATGTTAGATGTGCTCTGCAGAATGTCTTTCCCAGTATCCCTGTGTCATGGTTCACTGTTGTACAGAGGAAATAGAAATCACAGTAGTGCAAACAAGCCAAAAGAGATTTAAGTCTTGCTCAAGCTGATTGTCACTTTTGTGACAGTCAGTGGTTGTTTGGAATAAGCTCTTCCCAGTGTTTCTGGTCTGTGTTACAGCTGTTGTTTTATTTGCATCTCAGTGTCACCGGAAAAAGGTGTGGCAGAAACTTGCTCTGGGTAAGCCAAATCTAGAGTTTTTCTGGCTTTGTGGAGGACCTCTTCCTCTACCATGGAAACTCCACCATTCCCTCACTGCAGCAGACTTGAAATTATGATTTATTTGTCTAAAGGCATTTCCTGGTTTCCTTTTGTTTTGGAGCAGAAACCTATTTTATTTCTTTTAGCTCCTGGTGTCTTCTACCCTGGAATACAGACACTGGCCAGCACAAGCTTGCATAATGCTGCTTCAGATAAAGGTCATAAATGGTCTTATTTGGAAATTAATTCAAATAAGAGAGAGAACGAGCCAAAGCCGAGCCTCTACTGGGCATGTTAATAATGTCATTTGTTTACGGAGTGCAAGATCACTGCTAGAGGACATCCTGAATCATTGGCTGAGGCCCTTAGTGTTTGCCTTTGGTTGTCCCTGTTGTGAGGGAAGTGAGTCCAAAGGTCAGACAGACTCTGCTGGACCAACACTGCCTGAAGATAGCTATTCATCTTCTGGAAATCCAGGCTGATATTTTGAAAGATGGAAGTTAAGATTTTGATGCCTTAAAAAAAATAAAAAAATATAAAATAGATGGGATTCCTTCATTCCATGGACTAGTTCCAGTACAGTCATTGGCTTTGCAACCAGGAGGAATTAGTGCTGCAGTTCTTCAAAAATAACCAAGAAAAAGAAGGTTGTTGTAATGTTGGAAGAGAGTGGCAGCAAATTGGAGCTGGTGTTTGAGGGCTGCACCTGTGGTATGTGTGACAGGAAAGCGTGTTGGCATGAGTTTTTGGGATGTTTAATTCTTGCACACATAAAATCTGTGTGGCTTGGGATGTGACAGGAAAGTGTGTTGGCATGAGTTTTTGGGATGTTTAATTCTTGCACACGTAAAAGCTGTGTGGCTTGGGGTTTTCCTGGGCAGTCTTCTATCCAGTTGTTGCAGAAATACTCCCCACAGAAAACATCTTTGTTTTATTGCTCTTCTCAAACACTCACAAAAGAGTGTGAGAAGAAACAGTCAAAATATCATTTCTAAGAAAGCGTGTTTGTTGTAGAGGCAGGCAGGGCTTGTGTGGCTCCGTACAGAAGGTACGCTCTGGGTTTCAGCAGGTAGCAGGTAAAAGAGCAAACAAACAGGGAGCCATATTGTCAGCCATGCTGAAAAGTGCTCCGATGCCCTTTCCTAAGCATTTTCTCATCAACAACAGCAAGATCAGATGTTTATCAGAGACACGAATAGCACAAACACATGGCTCTTGGCTCTTTCCTTCAGTAAGTAGCAGTAGCAATTAATTAGCTCTTGGAACATGTTGCATCTATAGAGAGAATTTTAAACCCTCCCTTTGTTTTTTCCAGTTTTAGCAGTATTTCTGAAGAGCTCAAAGATGCATGTTTAACATGTGGAAGACTGGCATTCTGACTTCAGCAGCAGGTACACAAAGGCTGTCTTCCCACAAGTTCAGTGGCACTTTTGGTATAACAGAGCACGTTTCACTTATTACAGTGAATAAAGAGCAGGGGATATTCAAACACTCTGTGAGGGTCTCCTGGGTGTAGCTATGGATAGTAGGTAGTATTTATGTTCCATTTGGTATGCTTGTCAACAGCTCTTTGTGTCAGATATTCTTTTTCTTTTAATGCAGGTTGTCCTCAAGAAAGGAATGAAAAGGAGTGAATGTTGTCTCAGCTGCCATAAAGTGTTATGTTCTAAGTATAAATCATCATCCTGAAGTTCATTAACCTTAATGTAGTTTAGTCTTTATGTGTCATCAGTTGAGCCCAAGCCTTCCAGATGAGTCATTTGCTATCTGCCGGATTTGTGGGGGAAAGCTAATTTTTGCATATCGTGAACATTATCCATAGGCCTCTCTCCTTCTTCACCCTGCTCATTGAATTGGAATGGCATTTGTTGAACTGAGAAGGTGCTGTGGGACAAGCAGAGTTGTGAGAGCCTGAAAGAAGAGAAGAAACCAACTCCAGATGAAAAACACATCACAGGATGGTAGCAAGGGTGCCAGCGGAGTGGTGTAACAGCCCTGATTCTCTTTTATTCTACTGCACCTGTGGGTAAATCAGGAATCACCCTGTTATGGCCAAAGGAAACCTGTAGTTGGGAAATATCCCCAAAGCTGAGAAACACCCAGTCTGGGCTGTCCACAAAGCGATGCAGATGCCCAAAAGTGAGCGTTGATAAACACTGAGGAAGTGGGGAAGCCCTGAGGGATGAGAGCAGAGCTCAGCCAGTGTCCTCAGCAGCCACCCCAGCACACCAGCTGCTTTGCCAGTGTCCCACACTGCCCAGGGGTCACATAATGGGTTGAGGAGGGGTGTAAAGCAGGATAATCTAGCCACTGACCTTGTGGATTTTTGCAGGGAACTCATCCAGTGCCCAGGGGCTGGTGTGACACAGGTGGTGCTCGCTGGAAGGTTTGACAAATGGGCTGTGGAGACTGGAACTGTGTGTGGAGCAGAGGCAGGGGTCGATGTAGTGCGTATGAGATGAAAGATGAGGACAGGGCTAGGTCAGGAAGAACATTGTGTCTTGGGCAGTTGTCTTTTCCACTGTCCAAATTCCGGATAATCGTTCTTTCCATCTCCTCCAGCAAATCTGTGGCATTTGTAATTCACACTTTTAAACACCACTGATACTCAGCGGATTTAAAAAAAAATACTTGAACATGTACACACAGAGATATAACAGAAGAAAATAAAAATCCCTTTGTAGCTTCAGGTCATCACTCTTTTGGCTGCGTGAAGCTCACCTATTGACAGAAATCATCTACCTCCAGCTGATCTTACTTCCCAGCCAAGGCCTGAAAGTCTGTCACCTCCCATCATGATCTGTCATACAAACATCACACGCAGTGTTAGCCTAGCAGTTAGGAAGATTTGTTGCTAGTCTGTTGGATCATTTTTTAAATTTTTTTTTTTTTAAACCACCTAGTACAATGGGGGTGAATTGTCTTATAGGTAAAGGGCAGAGGCTGGGTCTTAATTTATCCCAGTAATCTGCCCAGAGTGCATGCAGGAATCCTGTGGACTGCACAGAAAGTGCTTGAGTCAGACCCTTCTCTGCTCAAGACTCAATAAGGGCATGAGTTGATCTAAACACATATATCTTCTTCTGTGCTGGGGGATAGAGGGAGGAGAAAAAAAAAAATCAATGCTGTCTCTGGCTGAATTTCTAGGTGTGTTTCACAAGGCTGTTACTTGGCTCTTTCCTTACCTCCAAACATTTCAGAATAGCCCTGCTGCATTCCCTCTGCATTGGACTGTCTGAATTTTTCTCCAAGAGCATAGGCTTGGCCTTTTCCTTCAGCTTCTGCTTCTTTTCTATCTTGTTCTTTTTTAGCCCTTTTTCTTCTTCCTCCTTTTTGCCTTCTCTAGGCTGTCACAAATCATGCCACTTGATGCCTTGTCATGGTTGCTCCATTGCCTTTCTCTCCAGGGCTCCAAAAAAAAGTAGGCAGTGCCAGTGAATTGTTTTCCAAAGCCCAAGAGCTGCAGTATCCTGCTTTTGGCCTCAGAAGAGCAATGATTTGTACAGATCTGCTGATTTTAAAGGGGTCTCTGAAATAAGAAAGAGGAGGATTACCTGCTAAAAATCATCTTTTTTTTGCATGTACAGAAGTTATTTGTACATGTAAGATTTTTAAAGGCACCTTGGCAGAATTGAGAGAAATGACACATAGGTTGTTAAATAATCTCTGAGGTCCTTGTGCTATATTAGTCTCAAATAATAAGACACTTGTGTCATTGCAACTGGTGTTCCACTTAAAAGTCTTTGCTTAACATAGTTTAAACTGATAAACATTTAAACAGTTTAAGCATAACATTAAGCTTAAATGTAGGGGTTTGTCTTTTATACAAATTCTTGCTGGTTTTCCACTGTTTTCTGAAAACTATTCCTTTTGCTGTCACAAAACATTTCCAACTAAAGCACTAAAAATACGTTGAAGCCTACTGTAATGACAATAAGAAATGGTTATGTGCAAGGTCTGGAGAGACTAAAGAGTGGAGTTACAGTTTTGGAACCTCCAAATAATTTGCCTAAACAGAAGCTCCTAATCTTTGCACCACATCACCTATCGTGTGGAAGAATCCATCCATCAACTGTATTGACACCTCTCCATTAACTAGTTTGCCCTCAGTTCTGGACTAGGTGAAGGGTCCATGAGGACACGGGTCCTATCCTCAGCTGCATGACTGGGAACAAGACTGAGGCCAAAGTAATGTTTGAAAGGTTTTCTTTTATTTGTAGAACAAATGTTTTCATCCAACTGTAGCACAGTCAAACAGTGTGAAGGAAACATAACAATCCCCCTTGTCTCTTTATCTGTGTTTTTATAAGGTCACCCATCACAACGGTATCTAAGTGTCTTTCTTCTTTCCTTTAAGGGTCCTGGTCAGGAGTTGAAAATAAGGAAAAGAGAGAAAGAAAACCACAAAGAAAGAGGCATATGAAAAGTAAAAAATACGGAGCTGGAGGTGAACCTAAACACTCAGAGGTAATTTGCCTTGAGGAGCAAGAACCCTTGAGACCTATGCTTAGACTTTGGAAAAAAGAATCTGTGAACAATAGTAAAGACTACGAACGTGCTATGCCTCTGACAGGTATGTAAACCTTAAGATTAAAATAACAGCTTCAAAAATCCTTCTGTCAGAGCGAGTTTGCTTTAGCTAGTCAGGGTTTCAGGGGAAGTATCACAAAGACAATTTATATCAAGTGGACATAGAAAAGGAAAATTCTGTTAGAAATTTTTAACAGGTTGGTTCTTGAATCGTATTCTCTAAAACTTGACAAAGTTATCATGACATTAAAATAACATTGTGTAAAATCAGGTAATAAAGGATTAGAACTAGTGAATTTTTTAAAAAAATCATTAAAAATGTTTTCTGTATATGTTGAATCACCTTTAAGATAAATTTCATATATGTCAAAGAAAATGAAGAATCGGGAAGGACACACAATTTAAGTTTCCTTTCTCTTTGCGTCAATTATTGTTTTGAATTGAAAACATTTTCACCAGTGATTCTGGCAATCCCAGTACTTTCTTACTTCACAAAGTAATTGGGAAAGGTTCCTTAATAGGCCTTTAAATTTTTGTCTTAATTTCACAATGAATTTCCGCTCTATCACGTTTTGCATGTAGGGCTTGGTTTTTTGTGCTTGACTTACATTCATGGTGACACTGAGGAAAAGGTGGTGGGTTTTTCAATCACATGGGAATGCCTCTAAACGTCAACTATTTGTATGCTAATCACATCTCTTCAACAAACACAAGCCACTAACCAATCTCTTTTTTTGCATACCATAAAGAAATAAGAGAATTCTTGACCACAGAAAGCAGTCATTGATGTACATAAAACGAATGAAATTATTCACATGTGCTCATTGATACTTCTTTAAGCAGCAACTTCCTCCTCCCAGAGATCTTCCTTGAGGTTTGCAGATGACCACATGTAATGATGTGGTTTCTTGTCACTGGCAATAACTATGTGAGGCAGCAATATGTGGTGCAAAATATTATTACTCAGTAAGTGGCATTTAACTGGCCTAGTTATCCCAAAAGCTAATTACTAGCTTGTTTACATCACCACACCTTCCAGCAACACAGTAGACTTCAAGAAATGCTGAGCAAAAGCTTCAGCTGCTGTCAGGCCACGTTCAGGTCGGGTGTGAGGACCACTGAAGTCAATGGCTGGCTTACACTGAGAAGCAAAGTAGACTGAAAGGTCAAATTCTCAAAACCTTCTCATGAACTTTGGCATTTACTTTGACAAATCCCATGCCTCCCCACGTGGCCACTGGTTCAACAAGCTATTTAGATCTATGACCAGCTTAGAAAGACATGAGTCATTGTACTGCCTTCCACATGGTGACTCACATCCTTCACCAGCATCTCCTAAACTGCCCCCTGGGCTGGCCCTTTCCCTCCAACAAGCAGTTGAGAAGGCTTGTCTACGGTTTCAGGTGTTTATTAAAGGCAAATGGGTCATGATGATAGATTGTGTTTTTGCTGCCTGCTTGGAAAGTGTGACCCCAAATAATGACCCCAAATATTGGGATCTCTGTGTGGTTCTTTCCTATTTTACTCCACCAAGAATGTCATATGTAAAGGCATTATTCAAGAGGAAAACCTTTTCCAGAACTACCACCCCCCAACTCTCAAATAGGAGCAGTAAAATTATTTCTTTTAATTGCTTTGTCTTCATTTCAGTTTGTTGGTACCCCTCCTATGCGATGAGCTTCATCACAAATCCAAAGAAATGTTCACAGTTGTTCCTCAGGCCTGTTATTTGTACATATTCTCTATCAGATAATCATCGAAATTGGAGACAGAAAAGTTCTTCTGTGTTAGATCATCTCGTTGCTGCCCTTGCTGACACAGAGCCTTCCCCCTGTACAGTATAGTCTCTAGTGCTTTGCCCATTCTAGCTTTAAGTAGATTAAATATGGTACTTTCCCAGTGTCCTGTCAGAAGCTGTTGGAGAGGCTCAGAGGTAATTGGCACTGGCACCCTTTGAAGGTGTGTTGTGGACCTTACCACACTTGTCATTTGTATCCAAACACGGTGCTTTCCTCCAGCTGTCATGGATATTGTGTGAACATAATTCTTTCAGGCCCAGCATACAGTCTGTGCTGAACTAAGATGGAACAAAAGACATGAAAATGTGGTTTTGGTTTCTTTTTGGCAGACAGCGTACAGAGGGTTAATTCTTTTGAGCAACCCAGAGGTGAAATAGTAAGGTGAGGGCCTCTAGAATATTGTGTTGATGAAAACTGGAGGTATTGAGATATGATGTGCTTGTCTGCACATGAAGCTCTTACCTAGATGAAGAGGTATATTTTACAGGGGTTCAATTAATAACTCCATTTGAAAAACCAACTGTCTGCTCTTGTGACATGGAAAGTAGATTTAGCCAAACAGTGAGTGCTTTTGAAGAACACTGCTGATCATATATATATTTAAGCAAAATAGTAATAATGTTTGGAGTTTCCTTTTCCTCTCAGAGAATGCATCAAGTGTTTCACTCAGTCCCCACTCAAACAGTGCTGCGCTTTGAGGTTGGGACATGCCTGTTCCTCCTTGGCATGACAAAATATAAGTTACTTTTGATGGGAAGTGTAAGTTGGTGGGCCTCTTGTATTCAGACTCTTCTTCTTGAACTGTTCTGTTTCTCCCAAAAGGTGTTGACAAACCATCCAGAAGAGAAAATAAAGGGTGTTAGCTGATCCCTTGCTTTAAATGTTTTCTTTCTGCTCTCATTGCCACCAGAACCCCAACTTGTAATTGTACCAACTGCAAGCCCATAAAGCCACGAATCTCTAAGCACAATTCTCCATCTAGATCACTGTCATTTCTCATTTCTATAGCTTTATTGAGAGGGGAATACTTTCTCTTGGTGTAGCCTCTGACTACTGCTTTTACTCAACCCGTAGTGAAGGTTCCTGACATAGGGACTATTCATAGTGGTCTCATTGCTCACAGTTACTGCCTCTGAGTTCATGAATCCCAAACTGAGATCACATCATCTAGCCCAATATCCCTTGGACACGCAGCACAACATTAGAATGTCATTTTAAGCAATTCATATTTTATTTACAAACACTTATAAATATTTATTATAAACAAGGCTTTAAACACCAGCTCATGAGAAAAAAGAAATCTATTACATTTGTATTAAAACGTGTTCAAAAGTTTAATTATGAGAGAAAAAATTCAGCTGAACTGTTAAAAAAGAGATTGCAGTGCCCCGCTTTGGCCAGTTCATGTCAGGCTGCCATGTTCAACTGAAAAGGCAGATTTTGCTGCGTTCCACACTAAATCCAAGAAACCAAACTGGTGATTTAGGGAACAGCTAAATACTCCATGTTCTTGTCTTTCTTGGGCCATAGTCTTGTTCAAGACTGCCCTTGAAATCCCCTGTGTGACTCATGGCTGAGGATTTGAAAGATGAGGTTTTGTGCCTGCTGGAAAGCCCACTCCTGAAAGTGGGATTCATCCTCCTGATTCAGACCATGGGTTTGTATCTTGCTCCAAAGGAAGGCCCATTTTGCTGACCCAGTAAACCAGAGATCTGACTGCACTGGAGTAGTATTCTGTTTGGTAGGAATCCTTCCTTGTGATACATTGCTTGAAGTGTTTTTGTTCCCCTTTTCTGTAAACTCTTTCTAGGAAATCACAGAGACACAGCTTTCTTGGACTGTTTCACCTGGAACATCGCACCCTGTAGGAGAAGGATGTATTTGACTAATTACTCCTTTCTAATACAGGGCTGAAAAAAGGGGCAATTTTTAAAAATAAATAATAATCTAAAATAATTAAAATCATCATCATGACTCTGGTAGCTGTTTTATATCTTTACCTCAAACCAGACTGACCAAGCATCTCTGATTAAGTATCCTACAGAAGCATTTAAATTCAGCAATTTTAATAGTTCTTAACAACTCCCATTGATGGTATTATTTTTCATTGGGAAGAAAAATGGTTATTACTCACATTGACCTCCAGTAAATCTTGTCACCCAGCCCATACTCTAGTCTTGAAATATAATTAAAGCACTCTGTTTTGATAATAGTGACTTACAAAAGTGTAGGAACTAGTATTTACATTTTCTCTTTTTATTGCTTTTAAGTTTCATACAAAAAGAAAGGTAATGCAACTGAAATACCTTAAATGGCCATGACCGGTTTATTTCTGTCTAGAAATGTTGTAGTTTAAATACATCAAATATTTTTATTTTTTTTCTAGGATTACCTCAATGTTTGACTGGCATTTTATTTTATTTTTTTTTTCCTGGTGAGGGGATTTTAAATTCAATCCACAGTGCAAGGACCGTCAGAGGACCAAAGCAGTTGTTTTCACCCCACATGAAAAAAAGGGTGACTAAACAAATAAATAAAAATGAGATTTACAGCCATATATTTCTGCATACTGCGGTTCATGATATTCTGTGTTGTTGTAGCAACATGTTCCTCATCTATATTTAGTTTAATAGCTGCTTTTGGAATATTGCAAGCTAGTACAGTATATTATCAAGTGGTTTGAATGACATCATAACCTATGAGTGTCATCTCTTGTGGGTTATAAAACCCTCCCAAACCTTCCGTTTGTATTAATGTCTTGTAATATAATTTTAAACCAGG
>JAWWEW010000112.1:16395087-16697587 GCA_035583185.1 Anabacerthia variegaticeps | reverse complement strand
CTATATTTGGCTTCTTCAGGGGTTACACACACAGAAAACATCTCGGGATCCCTCTGTGTGTAATGTGTTATCAAAGCTTTACTTTATAAATCTGTTGCCTTTTGGAAATGAGAAAATAAAATGTGACATGAGGATTGGAAGGGTCAGGAACAGGTCCTGGTGGTAGCAAAGCCCTGCGTTTGCTGTAACATATTCACTTCACTTCTCCCACTTTCTCTCATTATCTTGTTTGTTATGTGTAGCTGAATAAGCATGTAACCTCTAAGGCTGTGGAGCAGATCATTAGGAGTTACTGATTAACACCACGTTTCAATAGCAGATCCTGAGTTCTTCTTTTTACAAACTGAAGGGGTCTGACTTTATGATTTTTTAATTAGAGTGTAAATATTGCAGCCTCATAAACTGCTTGATTTATAGGTGACAGCAAAGTTTGCACTTCGGGAAAGGACACGGGAGGCTTCAGATGTACAGTTTCAGTGCCTCTGTTTGCCTGTAACAGCCATTCTGCTTTTTTTGCCTTTGCTGAACTCATCCTACCAGCCTTACTGATGACGCCTGTGTGCCTAATCTGGCAGGATGACTGAAATTCTTTTTTATGCTTCTAAGCAAAAGTAGTACATGCACACTGTACATTTTAACTGATGAAGTGAGAGAGAAAAATTTGGAGTAATATTATTGTCACTGTCAGGCAAAAAGGTGAGCTTAAAAGTTGATGTTCATTATGAGGATTCCAGAGAAGTGGGGCTGGATTCATCACTGTAAATGTCAGAGGCATGAGAGAAATGGTAAATCAAGATTGACAAAGGTCTGAGGTGTTGGTGGATAATAAAATGGTACTTCTGATATCCCTAATGTAAAATGCTGTCAGGCTTTTGAGGATGAAGACTCCATTTCATCCAAAGAGGGAAAGTGCTGCCTTTCCCAGGCAATCAGTACAGTTCAGCTTCCATGTGTAGTGCAAGTTAGGAAACTCACAGGCAGAGGGAGTGATACTAATTTTAACCGGACTTGAATCAGCATTACTGTCCAATGGGGCACCTAAAATCCTCAGCAGAAGCTGTGCATCAGAAGTTCAGACTCTTCCCCAACAGCAGACTGTTTGACCAACATCTCTGTCCTCGGAGCGGAGAAAGACTTTGCAGACATGGAACTTCTGCTCTTTGCCCCAGGAATCCTCTTGTTCTGTCTCCACAACTGACCTTCTTCTCCAGCTTGCTAAAAGGAAAACCAAAGCAGGCAGTTTTCCTCAATATGTGCCTGATTTAGAACAGAATATTCCAGTTGGAAATACTGCACAGCTTTCTGTCCCCCAAATACATCCCAGTGCTGGGATGGTGAGGACATAGGAGGCAGAATAAAACTCACATTATGAATACCCCTTAGGAGTGCCTTTCTGAGTCCCCATGCTGGTCTTTTCCTTGCTCCAGCACCAGAGAGCTCTCCTGTCTCAGACCAAATCCCTGGGAGGGGAGGTGGCCAGGAGTCCAGCTTCAGAACTGAATGCTTTCAGCAAATGTTGGCACTCTGTTTGCCTTCTTTTCTCTGTAGTCAGAAGACTAGAAGCATAATTTTCTTTTAATGATATCCAAAATGTTCATGAACAGTGATGAAATCCAAAAACATGCCATAGTGTCAGATTCACCTCTCTCTCAGCTGGAGCTGTACTTGTTTTACTACAGGAAGTATTTTGTGGCTCTACAGTAGCAGCCTGGGTTTTGTTGCCAAAGGTCCAAATAGTGAAGTTTGGTGGGTTGTTTTTTTTTTTTTTTTTCATCAAACTTGTTGAAAGGCCTTTCAGTGCAAACTTGACGTCAATGACAATTACATATATGTTTACAGATTATGGCTCCAATCCCATCCTGGTAAATGTTTTTGCATCCTGGTAAATGTTTTGGTTAAATCTGCACGTGTAATTGCCTAGAGAAAAAAATCTGAAGTGGTGAATGTAGGAAGATAATAACTTGAACTGAACTGTTTTCTTGTTCCTGTTTAATTTTGAACCTGTTCGACCCTGGTGAGTTCAAAAGTTCACCTCAGTCTTGACCATTATTGAGTTTGGATTCTGTTTGGGAGAAACTGTGACTCCAAGTAAAGCAAAGGGTCAGAGGACAACAAATCCAATAGAATAAATAAAGTGATAAATGAAGCAGGCAGAAAGATGGAAAAATGAAAAAATAGCACATATTGGCTGAGTTCATGGTTTTTATGATGTTGAAAGGTGTTTTGCTACTGACTGCACTGGGGCTGGGATTTCTTTCATAACACCTGATTCAAAAACCCTGCCATTTAACCAGGATGTTTCTATTACCTCTAGTGCTCCTGTGTCACTTATAATGAGCTTTATTTTGTAGCTCTAACGCACGCTGTAGCTCCCAAAAGCCCTTGATGCAACATGTAGCAGCCCAGTCTTTCTGGGTGGGGCAGGGGCGGTGTGGGAAAAGTGGAATTTGAGGGTAGGATGGCTTTCCCTCATCTTCTTGTTTTCCCCTAGAGGCTTCAGAGCCTCAAATGCAGTTATCTTTGTAACCCAGTTTCTGTGTGACCCAATTTC
Organism: Anabacerthia variegaticeps; assembly: GCA_035583185.1. Classification (NCBI taxonomy): domain Eukaryota; kingdom Metazoa; phylum Chordata; class Aves; order Passeriformes; family Furnariidae; genus Anabacerthia; species Anabacerthia variegaticeps. The sequence continues at coordinate 16,695,036 of JAWWEW010000112.1, read as the reverse complement.
TTTTGTGTTTATTGAGCTCTTCTGAGATACAAATGAAGCTGACCCCAAACATTTTATTACAAATTTCATGTGAAAAAGGACTGAGAATGTTTTGGTGCACTTGTGTGCCTGCAGCCTTCAGTGTCCTCAGCAGAAGTTCTTGTCAGTGCTGAATCAGAGCACAGAATCAGGGTGTCCTAAAGGTGAAGCCCAGTTTGTTTTGCAAGACACTTTACATTTTCCCCAGGCTTCCAATAAAGGAAGCAAATTGGCTTCGTGTCTTTACTTTCAAAAGCCCAGACTTACATCAGGAAAGTGCAAAAGTTAGGTAGGGGCAAAGCTGCACGAGGGACATGTAAAATGATTTAACTCTCTGACTGCAAAGGAGCAAGAGAGATTCATAGGAAACGCAGATGTCTGATGGTTTACAAAGCACTTCAATACCTTTTGGGTTGAGATGTCAGGGATTATATTAATTATTAATATTTTGATCTTCTTGAGACCCTAGTACTTCACAGTTTAAGTTAAACAAATGTAAAAGTGTTTCCTTTTTTTTATTTTTTATTTCCTTGTGGTAACTAAGCTGAGAAGATTCCTGCTCTCATTCTGCTCATTTTATTTTGCTGGAAATTATTGACCTTCTTTTAAAAGTACAAACATTGACTGAACAGGAACACACTAGCAACTTGTAAAAAATATTAAAAATCAGAGTTTCATGTTTTAATATTTACTCCTAAAGCATGCAGTGTTTAAAAAGTAAGATAATTTCTCAGAATTCCTTGAGAAGTGTTTCTATCTATGAAAGGGCCCATATTTATTGGGTTAAGTACTTGAAAACTGAAGGAAGTACTCTAACCCATGCTGAAAATCTAAGGTTTTAAAGAGAGAAAGAGAAGTATTTGAAATGTTGCTTTCAAGTCAGGTCAGGGTTTTCCAGCTTGGAGACATTTCTTGTTGTCAGTAAACTATAAATGGAAAGAAAAAAAAAAAAAACCAAAACCAAAGTCTGCAAAGGAAGGCAAGTCAGAGAACCTGAGTAAGTGATGATTTATCTGATAACAAAAATCCTACTACCCTAATCATTCATAGTTTATTTCTCTGGCATGCAGCATTTAAGAGAAATCCACTGAGCGCTAGTAATTCCACTATTGCAAAAGCCAATTCTTTCATTTAAACTTTTGAGGCAATTTTTCCATTTACTTCTCTGCCACTCAAGCAAAGAGCAGAAATCATAAGCTCACTCATACCAGTTCACCTCATCAATTAGAAAAGAGACAGGAGTTGCTTCCAGATGAAAAGGGGATGCAGCAGAGGAAAAATATGCTGGAAAATCAAAATAGATTGCCTCTAATAACTTCTGGAGAGTGTTCCAAGCTTGGGTTGGCCACATTGAGACAGCCCTAAACTTCAGGAAAGTTGAGATTTGGAGCTGTCTGCTAGAACAGAATCAACAGAGAATATTGTACTTAATTAAAGAAATTGATGTCGAGAAGAGAGCCAGAAGTTTGTCTTGTTTAAATTATTTAGGTCATAAATTAATACACTTTAACCCAAATTTGAAAACCTAAAGCCCAGCCCCAAATTTGAAGTTCATGCTTGCTGCCAGCAGTGCCATTTGATAGTGCACCATTAGCACAAGTAGCAAGATTATGGCTGATGAGTCCTTCGTGTTGACACATGAAAGTTAAGTGCAGAATAGTGTTTGGTCCATGGTTTGGGGGGTTTTTGTTTGTTTTAACACCACCTTTGGCATCTGTAAAGTTATACAGTATTAAAATAAACCCTTAATGGACAGAGTAAAAAGATTGTAGTTTCCAAGGTCTCTGGTGGGAAAGTTGTTCTCATAGGTAATTAGAGAAAATTGTGGTGTAATCCTCAGTAGAAACACGTATTTCTTATGCAGAAGAGAAAACGGTGCTGTCTGACATGTTCCTTTAAGGGGAGAAATTTCTCTATATTTATATCAAGTTTGCAAAGTTTTCGGATGGACTATTCATCAAACCATTTTTCCTGTTTGAAGTCAAAACAGGTGAGGTCAGATCCTCCCACTGGAAAACAACTGCTTATAGGCAGTCAGAGGATGTGTTACAGCCTTCCCATGGTGGTCTTTTTGATGTTCATTTGAGACCCACATCCATGGAGGCAACACATGATGGTGTTTCAGCTGTGGCTTTGGAGGGGACTCGGTGTTTGAGAAGGACACCTGAATGGTGGTCGTGAGCTCTGCTTCTTTTCTTTGCTTCTGCTGGAGATGAGCAAAAGGCAGTGCGAGTGATGATGAGAATGAAAGGAATCTCTTTCCACAAAGAAACCTGGAGTTTTCTGGTTCCAAAGGGCAGTGTTTCTCTGCCTTAGCTTAGAACCATAAATCTGAAGCACATGTTTCCCATCCATCTAGACTGGATGTGAAAAAAAGGCTAGAAGGTATAATTGTGCTGCATGTGATGCAGGTTTTCTTTTTATTTTCTCTTCCTCTCATTTCTTCTGAGAAAATATGGGTTGGATGCTCATTAGCTCAGCCAATCGAATTTTTTTTTTGACCTTCATCCTGAATTTTAAGAGACAGTTTAAAAATAACATTATTGCGAACTACTTCCATAAACAATCTAGTTTAGGGATACTGAAAAGCAAGCTAGAAAAATAACCACTCAGGCTAGCTTCCAGTGGCTCATGGTGAACCTGGGAGGATGTACTGAATAAATTCTCTCTAAGGCCCTTTCCACATTTTCAGTAATGATTCAGATAATAACATTGATATTAAACTTATTAAATTTGCCGGTGACACCAAGCTGGGAGGATCTTCAGGCAAATTGTTGGACAGGACAAGAATTCAAAATTGTCTTGGTAAAAGGGAAACGGCCTGAAGCAGAAAAGTGCACTCAGTGAGACCAAAAGCCAAGTTCAGTGTCGGTGGAAATGAATACTCTGACAAACACAACCCAAGAAATACTTCTTTTAGGAGAAGGAATCAGTGGGGTCTTTAGAAGATTGGTAGGTGAACACAAACCTGCTTTTGGGGGAAAAGCAACCATATCCAAGGCAGGGAAGATGGGTTGCATATCAAGATGATGAAGGGCAGTCATCTTTATGAAACACTGGTCAGACTTTTTCTGTGGTGTTTTTCTTGCTTTATGTTGTGATAAGGAGAAAAATGAGCCCAAGTGGGAGAGGTTGCAAAGGGAGCAAAGGGACTTCTTGGAGGTTGGCAAATGTGGCACGTTAGGTTGTATCGCATAAAAAAAGCCGAGGGGGCATGATTTCAAGCAGATCATACAGATCAAATCTGTAAAGGGAGGCTGCACAGAGAAAGGGAAAAATTTTTCCTCTATGTCCCCTTGACCCAGAAGAAAAATTAGTGGGACTAAACTACAACAAATAAGATTGTTAGATTATGGGGAGTATATCCTGACAGTATGGACTTTATGGACTCAGGAGGCTGAGGAACTGCAGGCTCCAAGAAGTGCTACTGAGTGTCTGGATAGAGATGATCTCTCTTCAGAGTACTCCTTTGACAAGATGACCGTCATAAGTTTGAAGTTAAATAGTGAAAAACTGTATTCCTAGGGTATTTGTTTCAGGAAAATGCCAGTGAAGTAAGTTTTCCAAAGAAATAATCCCATTACCAGACCTCTTAAAGGGGATTGTTTATAGCCTAGTACATCCCCAGCTGTTTCAGGGATATCATGGGTACCTCTCCTTGCTTTCTGCAAGAATCTGGCATTGAAAACCAAGTAAGATTAGAAAGAAAGAAAACAAAATAAAACAAAACATGTTTCCACATGAAAATGTTGTTCATATACAGCAAAAATTAAATATAAAAGCATGTGTTTTGAACTCTAAGACATTACACAATGGAAGAATATAATAGGGTTTAACTAGAGGGTAAACTGTAAACTTGTAGTGCTAAATGAAAGATTTCCCTTCCTTCAAGGGTATTCCCTTTCAGGGTGAGACATACTGCTTTACCTTGAGATTCTGTTTTATTTCATGGCATTTCATCTTCAATTTTTGCTGTAGCTTTGTTCCACTGTGTGCAGCACGGATTCATCTTGTGCTTTCCAAGTGTGTTGAGCAGAGAAAAAAAAAACAAACCCAAAGCTGTTGCATTAATTGAGAGACAGAACTTGATCACACAATAAATGTTTATGAGATATATACCTGCACGAGGGAAGAGGCTGGGATTTTCCTGTGCAGCCTAACTTTTTGCATTTTAAGCTTACAAGTGCTTAAGTTTACACCTCCAGTGTTGAGGATAATATCAAGCAGCCTGATACCAAGATCAGTGGGGCCACGACAGCTTGTTCTCTGCCTGATCTGTGAGCAGGCTTGCAGGCAAGGTGGTTGCAGAAGCGAGTTTGGAGCCTGTTCCTTAAAGGAGAAGTCTCCACCAGCGCAGTGGTATTTCTCTCTGAAGAGATCTCTTTTGCAGAGGTCGTAACTGCCAACTTGTCAGGTATTTCCTGGAATTGTCAGACTCTCTGGGGTGCAGCAGACTGTGGTGTACAAAGCCGCAGCACTGACATATCACTTACCTAGTTCTGCTAGACTTAGCCTCCCCGTGAAGGATGCACACTGTCTCCGTCTTGTGCAGCATTTGCATTATCTAAAGCTCACTATGTATGCTATGGTCCATTCGCCTTTGCAAATGCTGTTTAAATATAGCATCCATAAATAAATGTTAAATAATTCATGACCATAATTTTGTAAATTCTGCTAGGCCACACCTCTCTAGGGGCATATTTATGAACATGCGTCAGCCTGGAATCAATGCGTCTGCCAAGCGTCCTACCTCTGAGGCAGAATTCCCACATCTAGCCCAAAATGCTGCAAACGACTCTGATTCCACTTCACTAGTCATCCATCATACTGTCACTTTAATTCAGATGCTGCTACTTGTTTTAATAACATACATCTTACACAAAGAATATTGCTAACACAAGATTCTTGAGGTAGATTTTTACAACCTCATAAAATGGTATTAACCCTTTGATCCCTGATATTCTTTTCATACGGCTTTTTTTTATGCTTATCAATAACCTGTGTTCGTGGGGTCTATTCATGCTGGAGAATCCGACATCAATCACTGCAGTAAAAATATTATTCCTCCAGCATTACCCTAAAGAATTATGGAAAGAATAAAAGTGTTATTGCAGGAATTATTTAGCAAACAATAGATGGATAAAATGTATTATGGTAAGTGTTAAATTATATCACCTCATTACAGGAAACTACCTGAGATAGCACAGAAGGTAGTTCAGTGCTTTTTCTAAGTAGTTCAAAGAGAACAATAGCCAAATCCCACAAAAGATTTTACTGTGAAACCCTGGAATGACAAGGCAAATGACGTATTATCAAATAAAATGATAGTTTGGGAGGGGGAAGGGGGGAAAGAAAATTCTACCTGCCTATTTCTGAGTTGCACCTGGAGATATTTTGGGAGTGAGGGGAAGAGAATAACAGTAATTTACACTTAGCTGCTTAACACTCAAATATTTAAGGGGATTACTTGCTGGGGTTTTTTGCATGTCTTTAGAGAAACACCTTCCTTGTTGCAAAAGAAAATATTTTTAAAAATATTTTGCTTCTATTCCAAGTAAAGAATGCTTTAAGTTATTTCTTCCTTCCTTCCTCCTGCTGTTTTTCCTTTGAGGTCAGCACCAGGAATTAGGAAAGGTTTTACTGAAATGTTTGATTAACCCAATTACTAAGATCATGCCAATATTTTAGGTATTATTACAGATACCTAAACAAGGTTGGGTTCCGTGATTTCACCAAGTAGACTCTTATCAGTTAATGCAGATTTAGAGAGGGGGAAAAAAAAGCATAATGTTGCACTGGGCTCATGGGATTCATTTGATCAACATGATTAAATTATTTCCTTACTCAGCTAGAAGGAAATTACTAGTAACCAGACATTATGTGTCTGTTAATTATGTGCAATAAGGTTCTCTGCTATCACACCAGCTCTTGCATTCATGTTCTGTGTGTTTTAAAGACATTTTCATTTTTTAAATGTAAATATTGAAAAGGGACAGCTATAATTTTCTTGCCCCCTTTTTTAATAAATATCTAACATGCCAAAATGCACTTGTAAGAAGCAGCTGCTTGTCCTTGGTGTAATCATAGGCAAGTTTGTGGAGGTGACATGCCAGCGTTTCACGTGTTTTGGGTCACCCCCACCAGGATTTTTTTTTGTGTTGCAATTGTTCATTTTTTAAGTTGGATCATTTATTATTGCGAGGAATTAGAAGGAGGGTTTGCCAGAAACCTGTAATTTTGCTCGAAATAGTGAATTTCTCTGATGCAATGTCTGCTCACCTATACACTGTCTTTGTGCCAGATCTACATTCTGCTCTGATGCTGCCCAATCTAGGATTTCAAAAGGATTTTTTTTATAAAGGAAGAAATATATGGTACAAGAGGGGCCGTATTCTTTTCCTAATGAAATGATGGGCTTCTGTTTCATATTAAAGTGTTAATAGGTCTGAAATTAGGTCTCAAAAAAGAGAATAGTGCTTTTAAAATTCTTAATATGATTCATTATCTGCAGTCAAAACCAGATGACATTTATTTTTATCCCAAAAATAAAAAAAGCCAAGCCAGAGGGGAAAAAAAAAAGCCCTGGACTCAGGCTCTGATTTATTGAACAGAAAGCTCTTTAGAAGCAGAGCCTGGGCTGGAGGCTGGAGGTTTTGTTTGAGTTTGAGAACCTTCATATGTTTATGAAATCTAAACAAATATTTCAAAGAAGGTGGTGTCACATTTGAAGTAAGTGATCCTATTAGGCACAGGGATACAGCTGCTTTGTTGAAGGACTGGGCAGCATTTTATGTATGATAGTGCTGTGTACTGCTAATACACCGAGACATCACTTTCATCCCAAATGCCGATAGGACTGAACTTCTCTCATGCACTTTGGCTTTCAGTGTTAATAATGAATGAATAAAGTTCGGGGGATAGAAGCTAAATGGACATTGTACTTTAAAAAAAATGAATTTTAACTAGCAGCATGCCGAGCTATTCAAAAATGAGCGAAAGACAGTAAATGGACATATTTATTACAAGTGGCTGGGAAAGCTGTAATGAGATGTTTGTGTGAGTTATGCTGGCATAAAACACTAGAAATTTCAATACAATGGAAAATACATGTTAATTGGAAATAATGAAGGTTTGGTGACATTTTCTGGATTATGGGTATTTAGGATGCAACCTATTTTGCTACGGTTATCTTCCACAGGATAGCCATCTCTTCCATACCCTGTTATTTGAAATCATTATCTTTCTCTATGTCAGCTGGAAAAGTAATTAGAAATCTAATGGGTTTTGTAGATCTTGGGCAGTGCCAGCAGCCATCCCAGAAACCACCTTCTCTGGAAGCATCATCTGGATGATGCCTTCAGATTTTATCTCATGATTACAAACCACCAAGCCGCAGTGGCGGTGGTCTCTCTTGACCACAAAAACCTGTTAGTGGTCCAGATCCTCCAGGTTCTCATTTACTGTCAGTCAGCTTCATTACTAAAGTGTCAGCTCACATTTACAGAGGGTCCAGCTCCAAACAGTCCTCACCACTTGTAGCATTTAGCAAATGACAGCGAAGAGCAAAACCAGCCTGAGATTTCATGCAACCTATGCCAATGACTTCTCTTCCACAACCTGCCTCCCACCCCCAGGTGCCGGAATTGCTCACCCCAGAAGATCATGCACTTAGAGGTGCTCTCAAACACCTGTGGAAACACAAGGAGTGGTTATTTATAAGTGCTTGTGCTCAGCTGTGAAAAAGTCACAAGACAACTCTCCTCAGCACTTTCTGAAGGATACAAAAAGAATTATATAGCAGAGAGCTGATCCCAAAGTGATGCGCCTGTATGGGGAGAGGTACGTCTGACATTCACATTAATACCAAATGAGTTCATCATGATTAATGTTATTACATTAAATATTGAAGTAATTAATAATGATTAGACCATTATTTTAAAGGGTTACCAACATGACACCAGCTCATTTTTTAGCAGCTGTAGACAGTTGGGTTTGGACTTTTTTCTCTCTGCACATTTCCAGTCCTCACCTCCTTCGACCAAATATACTCACTTGGAATTTCATCTACTGAATTTATGATTTTATGGCTGTGTTTCCTGCCAGGACTAAATCCAAGTCCTGATGAAGTCATTAGGAGCTTTGCTATTCACTTCACTGCTGCAAAAAAAGCTGAGGCCTGATCCTGATTTCCATGGATTGACAAACTCTATTTCCACTGGTTTCACTGGGCTTTTAAACACCCCCTCGATCCTAGAAAAAAAAGCTAAGAGAATATTAGTTTGGGGTCTTTTTAATCTGTATTTTACAGAGGATCTTTGCTTGAAGGACCATGCTTTATGTGCACTCTTTGTTCTTTTTTTTTTTTTAAAAAAAAAAAAAACCTTCAAAGAGATCAGTAAGAAAGTCCAAATTACATGTGCAGTATAAGGCTTTAAATAAAACTGGCTTAACTAGGTTAAAAAAAAAAAAAATAATAAAGTCAGATGCAGACTTTGCAAATGGGAAAAATGCCTGAAATGGATGATTAAGAGGTATGTGTGTTATAGGAATGACTGCCAACACTTGGGTAATCCACTGTTTCTTGATGCACAAATAGTATTATATTCCACACTTTTAGTAAAGCTAAAGAAGTCAAAAGTTCTCATAAATTATCTATTCAGTAGAAACTGCTAAAACCTACTAAATATGTTTTGAAGTACTAATATTTCACAGACAGCATTTAAAAATGGTGCATATCAAAGTGTATAATTTATAAAGGGGAGAAAGCAAATATTTTTCCATTTCTAATTTGAAATACTTGTATAAAAGGATAAATCTTTTTGTCTTTGGTAAGGCATTAGCTAAGATTAAATGGCTTCTTGATCAGCTGCTGCTGATTAGCCTTTTCAACCCTTTCACAGATAAATATATAAGGAGTCACAGCTTGGATGTCATTTTTTCCCTGCTTGAATTGTTAAGAATTTTTTCTGTGTTTCCTTTGTAAAATGGTAGCTTGGGGTTTTCTCTTGGACTCTTGTTCTGCAGTACCAGAAATCCCAGAAAAGAGGATTAAATTGGTTGCCATAAACCCATTTATTATAAATGTTGCTTTTCCCATAGGTCTTCCTGTTGTGTCCAAGGCATACCAACCTCTTCAGCAAAATACATATCTATGTATACCTTTGTATTAGGAAATTAAACATGGCAGGGGCTATTCTGTGACAGTAAGGCTCCTGGGCACAACCCTTCTCACTTGCATGTTATTATGCACTTTTACCTTCAAAACTAAGTTGGTTGCATGGATGCTGCCTGTTGAGAAAGGTCCTTGATCTATGAAAATACTTGGTCCTTGCCAGGAAGTTATCCAAGAGAATGGTGGGTACATTGAGCCAAAACATGCAAGGGTTGACGATCAAGCAAGAAAACACACGTGTCTCTGTGCTCACTGTATACTTTTCTCACACTTGCTGCCAAAGGATAGTTCAGTAATTTTTCTCCTTCTGTGTTCACTGTGTCCATTTTGTACCCTCATGCACTGATTTTTCGAATGAGTGGTAGCTCTTTCTTCCAGTTGATGTCAGTGGATAATGGCAGTACTTGCAGCCTCTACAAATCTTGTCACAGAGGTCTGAACATAAAGTTTGGGGTCCAAGTCACCTGTTTAAAGCCCTCTATCTTAATCTACACTCTCATGGAAAGCAACAAGATTAAAGTGTATATTTTAGTGCACAAACTTCAAGGAGGATGATTTTCTCTCCAATCAATGTATTTCACACTGAAAAATCTGTGTATTACATAAGAAATACTCTCTGAATTGGGCACTATTATCCTATACAAAGACAATAAAATAACATGCAGAGTAATCTACGCACTGGAGAGATGCAGCCAGTCTTGTCAGTAGTGGTATGGACAGATATCACTGGTTTTATTCCTCATTCATGTGTGAATTTCCCTGTTCTAAAAATACCTGCAAAATGTCTATACAAAAAGATTGTACTTTCAAACTGGGGTGGTGCAAGTGGTGACCTGATTGAAGTAACGAGCAACTTCACGAATGTGCTCTGAAAGGTACCTTGAGATCCACTGATGTGTTGGACAAAGACAAGGTATTAAGTCTGCTAGGAGTATTTTGAACTATTACAATGTAAAATCAAAATCCTGTGTGCATGCTTTAGTTCTGCTATGTCATTTTGTTTTGCTAGAGGAATGTCTAGTGGCCCCTGGGAGATTTCTGGTCCTTGCAGCAGGAGGTTCAGTGCAGGGAGGATGCTTCAGAAATATGTCCTGCTCCATTGCCACCTGACTGTATCACAAGGCAACAGGTTGGAGAAGGCTAAGGGTGGGGAACCTTCCACCAGGGTGAAAGGGTGGGGCCAGGCTGGTGTCTCAGGACTTTTGTTGCCTGTCTGGTGCCAAGTGTTGGTTGTCTGAACACTTCTAAGGACCGCAGAGGACATCAGAGTGACTTGTGCCACTGGCTCCATGGCAGGTGGACATTACATAGCACCAGCACTTGTCAGTTTATGTGATGGAGGAAGGTTTAAACGTGTAACAATGGCACTGAAGCTCCCTGTGTTGTTTACTTGGCAGGAGACAGAGGGGTGACCTCAGCCTCGGCTGGTGCCACCCTTGGTGCTGGTCCCCCTGTCCCCACACACTAACGTGGCAGACAGTGTTGACAGGCTCACCTGCCCCTGTGCCTTCCCTGCAGCAGGTCAGCCAGACTTATAGCAGTCTAAACTGGGAGAGTGTTACCTACTTAAACTGTTTTTCTGACTTAATAAGAATTTTTCATCTATAGCAAGCCAGTTTAAAATATTGTCTATACACAAACAGTCATTCTGAATAATAGGCCTGCACACAGTAAATGTCAGCTCTTTAAATCACAGAGGACTTCGGAAGCGGAGTAGAGAATGCTTCATAACAGTTTAAACTTCAGCCTCCCATTTATTATGTATGTGTTTATAAATCTCTGAGGGGCACTCTTTTTCCTTCTGGGAAGCCCAAAGGAGCAGAGTTGTTTGTCAGCCCGGCTGGGTGGTGAGCGGTGCCGTGGTTGCTCCTTTGCATTCTGACCCCATTTGGTTTCAAGGTTGGTATCCAAGGTTGTGCCTGAGGAAATTTTATTTTCTTTGCTCCTAACAGCAGCATATAGGACTTTTTATTTCTGGGAAGACAGTACCGGGAGAACAAAAAGTGGCGAGGGGTCAGCAGCACAGCGCTGTGTTGTGTTTTTCTTTTTAAGCTGAACTTGAGTGATCACCACCTTTGGAAAAGGGCTCTCTGTTTGCCACAGAGGAAGAGCAGAAGGGTATCTTGCTCAGCCATGGTGTTGAAAAATTTCTTCAGCGTTCCCATCTATCTTGGTTAGTATGAATACTTTAGCATTAAATGGAGAAAAGGGGAATCCATCAATAGTTAATAACTGACCTTAAGATAGGAATTCAAAGTTCACCACAATTAAACCCAAGTGTCAGCAGAACCCACAAGGGAGACTATCAATATATTTGACTATACCTACACATAGATAGCAGATTTAAATTCTATAAGGGAGACAACTGTGCATTATTCCTAATAAAAACATATCGTTGTACTGTCTTATATCTCAGACAAAACACAGAAGTTCTGTGTTATGAATGATAGTGGGAGAAAACATACTGAAGAGCAAATGTGATTCTGGATGGAATTTCATCACATGACTCTATTGTAAACCAGATGTTTATCAGATTCAGCGGGAGAATGTAACCATCTTGAAATTTTTAATAAGGTTACATAAAGGATTAAAAGCAAACATTTACAATACATAGGATTTAAAGATAACTATATTTCTCTTAAATCGGTTATTTGCTTGGTAGATTGTTAAAAATATTTACGTAATCTATCTATGGTGCAGTGCACCTCATGGATGGCTTCTTTCATTATGATGTTTGATGTACATCCACAGCATCAGAAAAACAAAACATAGAGAGGCTGTTATACAGACGTAAACAATGTATGTGATATAAAAAATATGCTCTATTATTGCAAAAAAATAAAAAATAAAGCTGCAGCCAAACCTAGGAGTTATGGGGTAAGATTTTGATGTCTGGAGGAGAGAATTATGCTTCCCTATGAAAAGCAGGGACGGCCTCACCTCAAGGGGAGCTTGATCTGGGTAGAAAGTAGATAGGTTGTTACTCTTGCTGCTGCATCTGATTTTTCTTCCCGTTTCTTTCCCCATCTGAGGAAAGAGCAGGGAGAACAAATCTTGAGAAAAGGGCAGAGAAATAGGAGAAGCGGAAGCTTGGTTTTGTAAAGACTTCATATGAGATTACTTTGCACTTGCAAATTTGATTGTGCCAACCTCATTGTAATACCTGCGATCAGTTTTGTGGGGCTACATTCATGACCACTAATTCTAAATGTTATCTTATCTTCTATTTTTTTTGTTGGCAGACAATTTGTAAGGCAACTTCATAGCAGGATGTATCAACTGTACACAGAGATACGCACATTGATGCTGCATCAGTATAACCTTACATTGGTCTCAAAAAAAAGGCTGAACAAACCATTGTGATGAGTTTTTGGGGTTTTCATGAAATCATATTTAAAAGAATAAGAAGATGAATTAATCATACTCCCTACTTTATTTTTGGAGATATTCTTCCTCTCAGTGGATTTCTGATTAATGGAGAGCAAGAAAAAAAGTAAATTAAACTAGTAAAATAGGAGAATATCTTTTCCTTTGACATCATCTCCTGTCTAGCTACAGGATGTGTAAGTCCACTTGGGCTTCAACTGTGATGTTTTAATACATCAATGAACTTATTGGGAATGCTAACTAATATCTGCAGCACTTTAATCATTCCTTGTACCAACAAGATCTGCGGAATACAGAAACTCCATGAAGTCAGAGGACAGTACTAATGTTGAAATATAACATACTAAAGCCAGGAAGTTGGTTTCTGGATGTGGTGCTAATTCAACCACATTATGGGCCATTTATGGCCCAGATGGATTATTACAAATGGAAGATATTGCTGATGATCTCTATACCCAAGTTAATGATGTGATAGAAATGTTGATACTCACTAGCTGTATTGTACCTCTGGAGGTGCCACACTGCTCTTCTGGCTGCCTCTTCACCTCCGCCGGCCATTGTGGATAATATAGACTGGGAGGGTTCAGTATTTGCCTGGTACGTGCCACTTCAAAAAGCAAGGAGGTGTCAATTTTCTTGCAGAATAGTTCATCGTGCAAGAGGGATTACTAATTCAGAGCCCTAAACTATAATTTTTACTAGGAAAAACAAAAAAATAGGTGCAACAAACTTCTCAATGGAAAAAAGCAAAAGCTGTCTATTTGTACTCCGAGTCACAGAATGTGTGGTTTCTGAGTTTTTGCTTGGGTCAGGTTAGGTTTGGGATGATGATGCATGTATATAACTGTGGAGGGCGGGGAGGGGAAGTAATGTGGCTGGAAAACTGTGAAGGTCCTGAGGACTTGGTCCAGAAATTTTCTGCAGCTGTCTCCCTGATACTTACTGGGTATTCCCTATCAACGTAGAAGGTGCCACAAAAGTTTTGTGAGTATATTTTTAATATTTTTCCAGAAAACACTCTACATTCAGGTACTAGCTAAGATGGGCCAAGTCACCAGTGTCTTGGCTTCCATTTAAGCTTGACAAACAACATCACAATTGCCCTGTTGAGATACAGAGATGTATCTCAAAAGCCCAAAGCAGGATAGTTGCTAAGAGGTATTTCTTGCTCTGAGTAATGTAATTTTACAGCCTGGAGATTGTCTTGGAGAATGCTACTAAGTTTGAAATGTCAGCCAAGATCGAAGCGTAGTGAAAAATGTTTTACTGGAGAAGAGAATCGGAGGTGAGGGGTAGGAGACTCCTCCTAAGAGGTTGTGTCCAAATCTTGAGCCCACTTATCCCTCACACTGCCCCCTGACCATGCTAGATAATCTCATTTTAGAGACATAGCACAGGAAAAGATAAAACATGAAAAAGCTGAATCTGACTTTGAATGTCTGTCAAGTTTCATGTCTTTTAAGTCCTAAACAGATTTATTTCACTTGTATCAGTCACTCTGTGACAGGTCTACATAAATCGGAAAGCAGTCTGGGAAAAGGTCCTTCAGTTGCCAACTTGCCTCTATCACAGATTCCCACAGAGTACATAGTTATACATGTATATGCAGGAGGGATTTGAGATTCAGTAATCATCATGGAGTGTCACTTTCCTCGTAGCTAAATACCCAGAAGAGCTGGCTGAAAAGGTTAGATGTATCTGTCAGGTTTTTTTGGGTACAGCAAAGGCTCTTGTCCATTCAGTCTAAATAAGGCGTAATCTCAGCTGCATGGGTCAAATATTCCAAGCTCATTTACCAATTCACTGGGCAAATGTCACAAGTTCCAGACAGACTTAGTACAGAGCGATGCAATCTATCAATACTTAAGCATATTGGAGGGAGAGCATCGTGGCTGGGAGTGTTATTTATTCAGTGAAGCACATGCTAAATTGAACAGCATGCTTTGGATAGAGAGAGTGGGGGTCTAGCACTCATCTTTCCAATGAGCTTTTTTATTTCCATGTAGAGAGATTTTATACTCAAAAGAACTGTAACAAAAGTCGTTTAGACTCACTTGCCATCCAAGTGTATAATTTCTCCCTGTTAGACTGCGAAGTCTTAAGGAAAACAAGTTTTTGCTAATAATTTTCAGTCCAGAATGGACCTGTGTGGGCTTATAAGGTCATTCGCTTGACTGAGCAACCACGGACGTTACACAGTGGGAAGTGGGCAGGGCTAGTGCTTGACAGCTGTTCTTGGGAGTGATGGCCATATGTATCCCTTGCCACAGGACTGGTTTTCTGATTGAGATCATTCATTTGTGGAAACACTTGCCTGCGCTCTGAGGGATGATGCTGTAAATTCAAAATAACATGGAGATGCGTTGGGTTTACACCGGCGTGAGTGGGCTCTGCTGGTGTCCGCCTGACAGCTCCAGCTGGCACAGGGTCAGTTGTCCCTCTACACCTTTCTCTTCTACCAAAGAGTTATCACTATGAGGAAAAGGTGTAGAATAGTGTCTTCTCTTATCAGCAAGACTGTGTTTATATACACTCAAGAAAGCTTTTTTTATTGACTTAGTGGTGTTGCATGTCAGTGAGCAAGGGTTGTGGTCAGGTAATGTGCCGACACCTGTGTATGCTCAAAGAAAAGGTGGGGTTTTTTTGTCTTGGTGCCTCTGTCTCACTCTCTCTTTCTCCCTTGGTCTGACTCATCCACTTATCTGGGAAGCTTTGTTATCACTGAGAATGCCTTTTATTGTGCTTAGATACTGTGCCTATCGGAATGATCTTGTTTGAGATACCTTCATTTCACAGATGAAAATAACCAAGCACACAACAACCCTTAAAGGCCTTTGCTAAGGTTGCAAAGTGAGGTAATGTGAGATTCATGATTGCCTGTACACATTGAATTCAGCCTTCTTGTGCATATGTGTCAAGATACAATCTTTAGTGATGTGTTCACTCATTATTTCTTCCACAGGCCACTTCCCTGAGCTGTCAGCCTGTTCTTTTAACTCACTTTCTCCCTGTACTTCTCTAGGTCTTTAAAACAGCACCCTGAAATGCTATGATGACAACATTCATATGAGCCATCAGTATCCTTGGGAAGCTCAGGGCCAGACGGCACAGCATTCTGAAGTGTTTGGGGTTTATTTTTAGAGGGCTAAAATCAGAAAAGCTGAATGTTACTTGGGGCTATCTGTACAGAGCATACTCAACCTGTGAAGCAAATGGGTTCTGCTCAGACAGTGCTCCCATCACTAGGACAAGTCTTCATGCTCTGCAGAGCTGAGGCAATCTCAGTAAGAGTCCAGGGCAGGTTCTTACCTACTCTCTCTTCTGCCTTGCGTGTTGTGCCAAAATACATGTTTCATTAACTTTTGGGGGGCAGAGACTACACTGACGTTGGTGATACCGGGGTGACTGTCAGTCCGGGTGAGTTGTTTTGAGTTGGTTCTCCCATGTAACTGCAAAATATCATGGCAGTTGTGAGGGAAGGGAGTTCCTCTACACCTACAGGTAATTATCATGTCGTTACTGAAAATGTAAGCAGTCTGTTCTGTCTGCAGCTTAGCAGGTGTAAAGCAGGCCTGTTGTTAGGCAGTTCCCTTTCTCCTTCCATTCTCCATTCCAATAATTATGTTTTTATAGTTTTCCTTGATGAACACTCCCCAATATCTTAGAGGTTCAGAGAGACAATCTGGGCAGCTCATGCCCCCTCAGCTTTATCTGTCCATGACTTTTGGGTCTTATACAGCTTTTTTTTTGCCCGTTTCCCCTCTGATAAGAAGGCTGAAGGATCTTTTCAAAGGGAAGGATCTAATATTGCTAACATCTAGTCCTTGTATGCAGCTGGAATTTTTCCTGTTCTTGAATCCTTGCCAGTATTACCCCAGAATCCACTTTAACACATGGAAACAGTGAGTAGCTTCATAATTGGCTATCTAACAGTATAGTTAACACCACCTTGTTTAAATAGAGGCACGGAGTCAAGCTTGCATGTCTGTAGGGCTTTACTAAGCCTTTATTTCCATTAACACTTCAGTCCACAGCATCTGTAAATTCATAATTTTAATCCCTGCTTTTCTAACTTACCAATGAGTGATAAACTAAATCCAGCCTGGTTTTGCCTACTCTTGCAAAGGTGTCAAACTGCTATGGAAATAAATAAAAGGATTCTTCATGAAGTAACCATTGGACATGCTGCTGTTGCTTTTTGTAAAGCTGTTGTCTTTCATCAACTGATTTTTCCAACAAGGTTTCGAAAACCCATTCCTAATTGTGTAAATATCAGAATATAATTGGCTTTCCAATTTCACAGCTTATCAGAAGGAGTGAAAGAGAAGGGAGGAAAACCCTAGATATTTCAAAGACAATAAGTGCATTTGATGTAATGGTCTATGATTTTTGTCTTTTGTTGTTTAACCCAGGATTGAAGAAACAGATGGTAAGATTTTCTAGGAAGCTTAAAACAGAAGCCAAGCTAATACAAAACTGTTCAGCTATCAGACAGAGTAAATCCATTCTGTCGCTTTCTTTTTTTTTTTTCCCCCCCCCAAATCACAACCCATCAAAAGAAAGGTTTAGCTTCATAAAAAGATATTTACCAGGAAGCTTTTTGCAAAGAAGAAGGGCATGCTTTGTTAAACCAGATGCATTTTATTTTTCCTGGAACCAAGATTTATGAAAGCAGTATGCTCATATTTCTCCATATACAGTAATTGGAACTCATTATGCTAATTGTATTTCCATTATCACTAATTAACAATCATAGTGACCTGGCCCACAGTCTAATTTGTCTTTAATCTGTTTTTGTATAGGGAGTTTTACCCTGTAATTTCAAGGTGATAATTCTATTCAGCACAACTTTATTGAATAGTGAAATGTAATACTTGTAATATTTAGGGCTGTTCCCATTCAGATAGTTCAAAGCGAACAGAAAGCGAATTTATACCTGTCCATGCAGCTGCATTAGTGGATCTGCCTCCCTCTTGCACTCTGCTTAACCTACCTGTGTCTGACTTAACCTGTATGCAGCTTATCTAGAGGAACTGGGGGTTGGTCAACATTTGCTGATGAGATTTGCGAGCTGTGAAGGAATGTGTGTGTGTGTTTATTCATGGATAAATCTGTGGGAATTTGCCATTTTTCACTTTGTGACGCTTCACCTGCAGGAAAACAGGATTTTCCTTAAATGGTGTTTTTGGTGTAGTATAAGACACTTCCTACATCCTGAGGGGGGAGAAAACCCTCTGAGCTCAGCATGAAAAGTGTTGTGGCTTTTTTTTCCCTCCTTTTTACTTAAACAACAAGTAAATGCTTGTTTGCTTTTTCTCCAGGGTTTGCTGGCATTCAGACGTTCCATGTTTTTGGTTTTTTCTTTCTGCAGTTTCAGTGTGAGGGAAATGAGCAGTGCTGTGCCACTGGGGTTTTGCAAAACCTGCTGTACCGCTCATCCCTCTTGAGTCGGTGTTACAAAAACATTTTCAGGGACTTATTCCAGGCAACCTGACTGTTTTTCTCTGGTGCTGCTCACCTGCTGCCCTGTTCCCTCTGCTGATTCACTGGCTCTACGTTGCTGCTGATGTCACATTGTTCCCATCTTACCCACTGATTGACTGATACCAATAATGCTGTGCTGTGCAAGCCCTCTCCCTTAAATCCTTGGCTTATTTCTTGCCTTCCTACCCACACAGGGTGCCACCTTTCAGTGAGGTGGTTACTAAATTTATCCAATAAGCTATATTATTGCATACCCTCTGCGCTGCCCCTGCTGTGCTTTGTCATTGAGGACTTCTGAAGCTGGGAGTGACTTTAATCTGAGTCATTGATCTATATCCATGCTTCCATTTCTAACCCTTTCTGTCCCAGGGACAGCCCAGCTCTTTGAGCAAACAAAATTTTGTAATTTAGTTTCAATGTAGCTTAACATTTTTACATCGCTTGTTGATTTGTCTCTGAGTGGGTATGAATATACATATGGAGAGATAAATATATACATATTTTGCTCAAAGAGTTATTTTCCAATTTATTTTCCCTTGTTGCAGCTCTTTTCCCCAGTGCCTTCAACTCCCTCTATATGCCACTTCCCTACTTGGGGAAGAGGTGAATCACACCACTGTCAAAAACACTTATGCTTCCTTTTCTTCACACTGGAATGTGCACCCTCCTGAATCCACAAGTGAGCCCTGCTTCCATGTGACCCTCCCTTTCAGCTCCACTGGGGAATGTCTAAAGCCCTCACCCTGGGTCCGGTCCCACTTCAGCTGCCTAGGCAGCACAGCCTTTGCATAGTAAATGCTCCTCTTTCCCCAGCACATAAATCAAAGAGTACCACCTAATCGACAAAATAATCTTAATCAATGCTTTCACCGTCTGGCTTTCCCTAGCAAATATAACTCCCTGTTGATGTTTCCCATCCTCCCTTCTGTTATACCAGATGGTGTATGTTCCAGTCTTTTTATTATCCTTCCCTGACCACGACACTTCGCTCAGTCCAGAGATCTTCATACTGCATCCCCTGAGTGTTCTCATCAGCAGCTCTGTCCTGCTCATTGCATCTTGATGTTTTAAGCATCTTGCACTAATGACCTTCTTCTTCCCCCTCCTTTGGATGGATATTTTTCACAGTGTTCATTCCCATAGGTTGGTCAGCTGATGTGCTTTAACCATTACATATCCTAAGTGACCTCTGATTCTGCATAAATGTTGGCAGCATATAAACTGATTTTGCTCCTCTGTGTTACAGATTGCTAAATTCTTCAGGATAAATTCAGAGTATAGTAACCTCTTCCTTTCTTTCTTTCTTCTTTTTCTTTCTTTTTTTTTTCTCCCCGCCCTCCCCCCCGAGAAGATTACAGAAGTTGATCTGCTTCACATTATCTACAATTAGGTTGTTGCTGGGTAGGGTAGCATAATAGCATAAGCATTGGTCAGAAGAACTGTACTTCCTCAACGTACAGATTTAATTTAAGGCTTTGCCTTTCTAGGCTGTTTACTCTCAGAAGAAAGCACCATGTTTGTGTTGGTAAAGGGAAAACAAAGGGCAGGAATTTTTAAGGCAGAGACTCTAGCAGAATATGGCACATCACAGAGGATGTGTTTTCTGTGGCATTCAGGGCAAACAGTGTAAGACAGGCTCAGTCTAGCATTCAGTCAAATTCATAGGTTGTCTCTGTGCAGGTGCCCAAGACTTTCCTGTTCTTATCCTTCTGGATCAAAATAGAGGCGTTTTATATTCTTTTTACTGAAGTGCTGTGGCAGAATAGCACTCTGTGAGCCTAAGACTTGTATATACTGTACAATTCACAACCTGAGTCCATGGAGTAACCTCTCCACCTCTCCTGAAACCCCAAAGTGTTGAGTAAAAGAGGCACCTTGACTTCAGAGCCTCTTACAGCAGCAAACCCCAGTCTGAGGAAGTCCATATTCAGCTAGGCCAGCCTTCTTTTGAACTATTTGGGCGGGGAAACCCAATTTGCCTGGACTACCCATCTCTCCGGGCTGCAGTTCCGCTCTCCCTGAGCACATGCTCACTTAATACGATTTGTAGCAAATGTAATAGACGTGTGGAGTTGAAAGAGAGGCTGAGTATCTAAATTGCAAAGACCACAAATCAGTTACTGAGTAGATAGATATGCTAAGTGAGCACCATTTTTCTGGAGTATCTGACAGAACTGGAAATCACAATGCAGAGTGGTTTTATCACGGAGGACTTTCAATTTGTTGTTTAGAAAGATGGGTCAGTAAGCAACCACTTTATCCCTAATGACTAAAGAATGTAAATAATCTTGTTGTAACCATTTTTCATGTACATTTTCTATCTAGATGAGCTATATTGCCTTCTTTTTTTTTTTTTTTTTCCCTATCAAGGAGCATAAAGGCTTTTTTTTTTGGCCTCCTGTTATAAGAGGCATTGCAGACTAATAGCTCTTTCAGTCATCATAGAGGTTGATGCAGCTAACGTTTTAAGTGGTATTGTCTGCCAGTAATACTTAATCCTATTGTCAAAGACTGCAATGCACAGGGAATGTGTTTTCCTTGCAAAGGTAGGCTGTAGGGAAATGTAATGACTATTTAACTCTTAAGCCAAAGCGGAAACTGTAATCCAGCATCAGAAGGGTTATACCAGCCACTTATTCTAAGAAGAGCCTAAACTTTGTTTTCTAATTTATTCTGCTTTGTGACTATTCAATAAAAATATTTAACAATTCTGGTGATTTGTATCACAATCTTTCACTAGTGTGTTAACATTTTTGGGAATGTAGTCCCTTGTCTTTTTTTCTCCACTTCTTTTGGCTGATGGTGAAAGAGAGCTTGAAACGTTTATTGCACTCTGATACAGCATTATATATTCAGAGAAGAAAAAAGGATGGTCTACGTTACTGTGATGAGGTAGAACAATTACTAGGATTTTACAAATAGAAGGGACCTTTGCGAGCTAATGGCCTGTGTAACATCACTCAAACCATTTCCCCAAAAGCTTTCTTGAAGTGCAACAGTTGCAACTTACTTTAAGGCACCTTTTATGACTTTGTTGACATGACTTTGATTTATAAATTTCAGGTGATGGAGCATCAGTTGCAACCTTCAATCAGTTGTCTTCCTTGTAAAGAGGGGGGGAAAAAAATAGTAAAGAAAAAAGAAGTGTTCTATATTCTGGACCGTAATTTGTCTAATTTGAACTTCAAGCCATTGAATCTTGTTAAGCTTTTGTCAGCTAGATTGAAGACTCATCAATTATCAATTTTCATTCCCTTTGATAATAGACACTTATAGACTAATAAATTATCCTTTAACCTTTTCTTCATTAAGCTAATAGATTGAGCACCAGGAGTCCCTCACTTCCAGGCATATTTTCCATTTTTTTATTCATTCACATGGCTCTGAATTTTCTCCAATTTTTCAACATCTTTCCAAAGAATAAACACCAAATGCCTATGTACAATAGGTCCTGCACCATAATCAAGGATGCAGGTACATTTCTTTCCTCAATACCTCTTTAAAATTCATATTTGTTTAGCAACAGATCATATTAACTCTCAGTTTTTTCCAGTAAAGTCTCCCACAATGATTATTCTCAGTGACTCCTGAGTACCAATTACGAGGACAGAATAATTTCGGTCAATTCAGTTTTGTTTCTGGCTATATTTGACCTGATATTTGATCAGTTTGAAATGTGTACTGTGGGCTCAGCAAGGCAGAGAGATTACTGAATACACAAACTCTGAATTCCATATTTGCTGTTTCTAAGAATCTTATGACTAACAAGGTGTTTGGTTTCTGTTTCATAGAACACTGGTCTTGTTAGGAGGGAAAAGGCAATGCATTTTATTTTACTGATTTTAATGATCTCATTAATATTGTGGATTCCACCCTCTAGCTACTTAGTTGAAGTATTGACGGGAGGGGAAAAGTAGAATTAGTCTTGTGAGGAACCTAGATCTGCAATACAGTCCTTCAAAGATACTGAACTAATACTCTCCTGATAGCAGAATACTTCAAACACAGTTTGTGTGAAATTCTTTTTTCCTTGCATGAACCTCAAACTCTAGAAATGGAATGTTTCACTGTTGTACTGGAAAATTATTCACAAATCTGTTGCAAAAATGTTCAAACTAGATTTCAAAGAAATATGGAGGGTAGGAAGCAAAACACAGGTTTTTTTCTCTGGTTCTCTATTTCCTTTGTGGCAGAAAAGCTCCACTGATTTTTTTTTTTAGATTTTTTTCTTTTAGTTAAGAATGAAGTCAAGATTTCATCAAGCAAGGTACTTCAGCACAGAATTTTTTGAGGTTACAGTGGAAAGTTTCTAGATTTTCCTTGATGTCTTGGTTTTGTCTGTGATAGTTATTTTTTTCCCTCTATCGTTTTTGATTTAGGATAAGAATGTTGATAATACCCTGATGTTTTAGTTGTTGCAGACCTTACACTAAATCAAGGCCTTTCCAGCTCTTCATAGTGCCTGGCCAGTGAGGAGGGTGGGGTGCACAAGAAGCTGGGAGGGTACACAGCAAGGCCATCTGACCCAAACTGGCCCAAAGGCTATTCCATACCACATGATGCCATCCTGAACAAAAAACCTGGGAGGAGTTGGCTGGGGGTAGGTGGATGCTGCTCAGGAAGTGGCTGGGCATCCACCAGAGGGTGGTGGGCGATTGCGTTGGGCATCACTTGTTTTGTGTGTACTTTAATCATTGCTATTTTATTTATTTTAATGTTGTTATTCACTATTAATTTCCTTTCTTTTTATATCGTATTAAACTGTCTTTATCTCATCCTAAAAGTCTTGCCTTTTACCTGATTCTCTGCCCCATCCCACTGAGGAGGAGCAAGCAAGCAAGAGGCTGTGTGGTGTTTCGCTGCCTGCTGGGTTAAACCACAGCATGTCAACTGCACAAGCCCAACTCTTCAGTTTCATCAGAAATGCTCGTAGTTCAAATAACCGTGAAAGAAAAGAAAATTAAAAATACCCAAGAAACTTAAGCATTACAGAGAAACATGAATTCAAAACAGTACTGCCAAAATAGCAAAGATTTATTCAGTAATAAAGCCAAGATTCATTATTGCCTTTGAATTTGGTTTTATAATGCCTGAACTATGGTTCTGTAGCAGCTGAGGGAAAAACCACTGCACCAATATATGCTGGCGGAAATGTACATTTAAATTAAAAACCCCACAACCTTCTATAGCAACAACCTCCAGGGCAACACGCTTGGAGGGTAAAAGGAAGGTAGTAGAACCTTACTATTTAAAAAAAAAAAAAAAAAAAAAAAGAATAAATAAGTAAAGAGCCAAGAGTGATTTGTGTCAATAAAACTGACCAAAAATAATCATGTATTTCAGGAGTGGATTGGGAGAACAAGCTGATACTTTAGCAAGTGCCAGGGATTTTCTGCTTCTCCAAATGTGTCTTCTGTTCTTTTTATTCTCTTTAAACAATATTTAATGCATGTGTGTCCCATAAAGCTTGAAAGCTTGTCTTTAGGGACAATAGGTCAACAACTCAGTATCGTCATAATAGTGCACTAGTTTGGGCCTCCCCTGTATGAGAAATACATGGGTATACTGGAGCAAGACCAAAGAAGGGCCACAAAGATGATTGAGGGGACTGGAGCATCTCTCATATGAGGAGAGGTTGAGAGAGATGAGATTGTTCATCCTAGAGAAGGCGCAGGGTGGATGTTATCTACCTCAACACTTCATGGGGCAAGCAAAGTAAGCTGAGTCAGGATCTTTTCAGTGGTGCCTTATGATGGGATAAGAGGTAACAGGCACAAATTGAAAGACATAAAGTTTTGTTTAAGTGTTAGGAAAAGTGCTTTATTATTCTCCCCCTGAAGTGGTAGCATCTCCACCCTTGAAACTTTTCAAAACCTGACTATACATGGTCCTCAGCAATCTTTTATAGCTGATTCTGCTTTGAGCAGGTGTGGTAGACTAAACTGTCTTCAGACTTGCCTTAAGTTAATGTTAGCAAATTCTTCACCTCAGTAACGATGAGATTCAATGGAAATTCATTAGAGGTATTAGCTCATTCTTTAGGCAAAGCTCTCTTTTTTATTATGAACAAAGAAAAAAATTATGAAAAGGCAGTTCCCACTGTTTGTCCTATAGTTAGGGCAACTCAGCAGTCTCAAGTGGAGCATAAAACCGGTGACATATTTACTGTGCATCTTTTAGGCTGGATGCCCAGGACCTTGCTTACACCCCCTTTCATTCTCTGTGAAAAAGGGTTACATGGAGATATATTGGGTCTTCCATGGATGTTAGCTCCTTACATAAAAAGTAGGCATTAATATGTTATCACTGTGTACAAACCCCAGGCCTCCACATTTTAAAAAAAGGATTTCTTACCCAATCAAGTTGGTTTGGGTCCTTTCCACAAGGAGAGAGAGATCCTTGTGATTTTCTTTTACAGTCTATGTCAGTTGTTGGCTTTCAAAAGTGTGGGACTGCACTGGGGCCACTGAAGTGTGTTTGGTGAGGGGGAGAAAGAGATTGCAATAAATGGTGTTTTGCATGCTCTTAGGCTGAACAGCCATGCTGTGAAAAGGTCAGTGAGGAAGCTGTGGAGCCTTCAGCCATCTCTCCATGCACACGTGCCCACAGGAAACAGGCACTGCTTCCCTTCCTGATTTAAGTCTACACCCATCTGAGACGGGAGGAGGAAACACTTTCCAAATAACTTTGGTGTAAGTTTAAATAACTCCTGAAAGAAGTCAGTCGTGCTGTCGAGGTGCGAAAGGCCAGCTTTTATAACGAGTTGCACATATTTGTGCACACTGTGATGAAACAAAGGAGCAAGTTAAGACTGAAACTTAAATCCAAACCAGTCAGGATTTTCTCCTGTGTTTTGTGGAGCTTACGTCTCCCTCCAGAGTTTAGAGATAGCAAAGATGATGTTGGTATTACATATGTAGAGCAGAATGTGTGGACACTCGGAATTCCGCCTGCCAAATTGATGAATGTTTTACTATCTTCTTTGGGAAGAATCCATAAAAAGCCAGACCAACATCTTCTGAAAGTTACGAAATAGTTATTAAAAAATGGAAATGTATGCTGTATGTATCTGAAAACTGCCTCTTTGAGCACATATGTTCTATCAAAGGGAACAAATGCATTGCAACATAAGGCTATCACATCTGTGAATAAAAGCTCCAAATACCTCTCAACCTTGCTTTGCTTCCCTTTGGTTTCAACTTCTATCTTAATGGAATTTTTTTTAGAGTGTAATGGTTTGGCACGGTTGCAGAGCACAAGACAAAGAAATAGAAGATAAAACCTGATATATTATGTAATGCTGACCAAGACTGTTGTATTCCTACTTTATCCACATCATCTTCTGCTGTACTTGCTTTATGAACGTGCATTAGGTGAAAGGATTGCTACAATATATAGAGACAATGAATTAAATTCTGGACGTTTTCTGTTGTCATTCATAGAATTAAAAGTTCCAAAATAGCCTGTTCTCTTTTATTCAAGATCCACAAATCTCTAAATTACAGTCAGTGAGAAGATCTGCCTCCTTCTAAATGGTCAGATGATTGTACCTGGAATGTGTTTAGGAGTGTCAGCTCCTTTCTCTTTTTGATTTTTCATCACTGCTGTTTAAAGCTGTCAAACTAATAAGGAGAGGCTCATCTAGGAAAACCATTCAAGCTGGAGAACTCCAGCAGCCCAGCACATATCACTGACTACGTGCTGAAAGTCACAGCAAGCTTCATTCAGATCTTCCTGTTGCTAGAAGTTGAGGATAAATTAATTAGATGTGCGGCTTACGCTGATTAACTGTGAGGTGGCAAGAGAGTTGCAGTGATTTCCACTGTGTAATATAGACATACAGTTCAATTGCTGGCCATTAAAGATCATGTGTGCTTCTCTCTTCCTTAAGATCAGCTTACTGTAATTTCCATATTGGGCTAGGGTGGCACCCAGCTGACTTATTTGAATCAGCAAGTGGCTCAGGTATGCCAGGAATAGGGCAAACAATGAGGGATGCATCTCTGGGTTGCATGTTGTCTCTGGGTCTTGAATGCAGAGGATGCCCTCGCTGTCAGCCTGGAGTGCTCATCACACACTGTATGGAGAAGTGCTTTTCCAGGATCCTTGTGTGTAGGTTGTGTGATTGACAGACAGCTAGTTGTCTTTGACTGAGTTGGTTTTGCAAAATCTTCTTCAGCCCTTTGAATATCAAATCTCTAGCTATTCACCAAAGAAAGTAAGAACCCCTAATATAGGAGATTTATTTAAGGGGGATTTATTGACTGTGATACCAGTTGTAGTGATGACGGGCCTCGGTCATGCTGTCCAGTTTCAGTTGTTCAAAATATCACCAAATGGGCTTTGAAGGCAGTAATTTGTTAGTTTACAAGAATAATTCAATAGCTTTTTTTTCCTGTTTGTCTTTTCATGTGTGTTCTGGCTGGGGGCTATCCTTTTTCAACGTGAAGGTTCTTTTTCCCCAAACATCGGGGCTATAATGCATTTAAAATTAAACAAAAATGGAGCCTTAGGGGTTTTGGGGTTTTCTTTCTTCTGCAGTTTCTTGATTCTAGATGCTGGATTTTCAAGAAATACACGTGGAACCTTGAGTTTTATAATGAAAAATCTGGCAACAGAGATGATGACTGCTGACCTACTGCTAGGGACTGACTTGTAGATGTGGCGACCTGGGTGTCACACTGCTGTGAAACATCCTGTGAGTGTCTTCTCTTTCTACAGGCTATGTAGGGAGCCAGAGAGCTTTCTTCTCAGAGACTGAGCAGATAAGTCATATTTGAAACCTGACAGCACTGCCACTCCCCGTTGCAGACTGAATCCAGTTGCATTCCTAAGGCCACAGCTGTAAAGCAAGTTTGTGGTTTTATTTTTGTTCTTTTCAAGCCATATTTTTAGTGCTCCCTATAATAAATCTTCATGTTTTGATTATGTGTAAAAAGACAGTGACTAGAGACAGAACACAGCGCTACCAAAATAAACTCGCTTAATGCACAATGGTCCTGCCACAAGCACGGACTCCCCTCTTTGCCTAAACTTAATCTCATTTGAAGTGGTGCAGGGAGAAACATGGGCTGAAGGGAAGAGCCCTGTGTCCCAGAAAATGAAATTAAAAAGTAAGAGCACAAATATATACGCTGGCAAAGCGTGCACGGAAGGTTGCCTAGCAATTCTGCAGACGATTTGGGCGGTCCGGGGACCGCGTTCTGAATTAACATGAAGGAGAAGGCAGGGCCGGCAACGCCAAGCTCTTCAACGTGGCAAGTTGGCCACTGTTCCTTAAGGCTGAAAGTAGCAATTTGCTTTCATCAAAAATGAGTCTCTGGGAGCCACCGGCATCGAGACGTGGCCATGGGGGACAGCGGAGGGCCATGGGGGTTCATTTTTGTGCCTCTCACTACAAGAAAGACATTGAGTTGCTGGAGCAAGTCCAAAGAGGGGTAATGCAGCAGGTGAAGGGTCTGGAGCACGAGTCTGGTGAGAAGCAGCTGAAGGAGCTGAGGGTGTTTAGGCTGGAGAAAAGGAGGCTCAGGGGATACCTTATTGCTCTCTGTAAGTACCTGAAAGAAAGTTGTAGCCAGGTGGGTGTTGGTCTCTTCTCCCAGGTAACAAGTGACAGGATGAGAGGAAATGGTCTCAAGTTGCATCAAGGGATGGTTTAGATTGGATATTATGATTTTATTTTTTTTTTTTTTTTCACAGAAAGGGTTATAAAGCATTGGAACATTCTTCACAAGGAAGTGGCGGAGTCACCATCCCTGGAAGTGTTTAAAAAACATGTGGATATAGCACTTGAGGACATGATTTAATGGTGAACATGGTAGTGGTGCTGGGCTGACAGGTGGACTTGGTGATCTTAAAGGTCATTTCCAACTTTAATGGTTCTGTGACTCCAGTACCACTGCTCAGCACATGCTGGCCAGCTTGGATTTTCCCAGGAGTGGTGTATGATCACACAGCAGTGCTGGGGTGCAGGCAGCTCGTGTGGGTGGCAGATGCAGGAGCCCTGGAGGATGTCACTGTCCCAGGAGAAAGGCCAGGCTCTGGGTGCTGCTGGTTTCTCAAAGAGTGACTCGTGACCTTTGCCCACACATCAGACTATACATTATAAACCTTTATAGAGAGCATTTGGTGGCTCCAGCAAGTACTTTGGTTGAGAGAGAGGTGTTTCTGAATTCCAAATGTCTCTGTTTAAGGATGCATTTCTAAAAGTACTTAGTAAGCCCCGTAGAATGCAGCAACTTTCAAAATTGGCAGTTCTTAAGTTCCAAGTTTTTTTGAAAAATACTCCTTAGCCATTTTCCTGCAGAAGTATTTTCTTGGATCAAGAAGACTTCAGTTTGTCTCTTTCAGCAAATGTAATCAGACTTGCCGCACTCAAATCTAAGCTTAGACCATATTTAATCCTAAAATTCTAATTTTGCTTCTCCTTTCAGTGTTAATTTGTACTTTCAGGGAAAAGCATAGGTTTCTGAAATTCAGTTCAATGATTTTTCATGCTTTATATTAAATGGTGGGGACGTGGCTGAAGCCAGAGAAAGATTTTTCCATTTTTTTTCTTGGGAGGTAGAAAAGGTATATTTGGAAATTTCATGTTTATTCTTTACTCATAATGAGTGACTGAGTACATTTCTGCTTTGATACTCCAATTTTTGTCTATCCCTTGAAATGCTGAATTTCCTTTTCTTCCATACCCTTCCATACCATTTCTAACAACTTTCTGGGTTTTTTTCAAAGATTTAACTTCCCAGGAACTCCTAGAAATATATATCTAGTTCATAATCTCTAAATTAAGCAGAATTTCTATTAAACTGTAAGTAAGGTACTTACTTTAGAAATATGTGTTCAAAGAAACCACTAAACTTCATGGCTCTATCAATATGTACTTATCTCCTAATGGTATACGTGTTTAATATATATGTAAATAAGAGTTATTAGCAGAGATTGCATGTTTGGCTATAAGTGTGGGTACCAGAAGATTACCCTGGGGATCTTTTAAACCCTTCTTTGTTTTATTCCACATGAGAATGATATGATTTTTATTGAATTAAATTTAGTTTTATTTAAATTATCTTGATATGTACCCAGAAAGTGTCCCTTTAAAGGCAAATGTGTATCTCATTTCAGAGACTCAGAATAGACACTCCTATACTTCTCTTTGGCCACAGGGGAATATGACAGGAACATTTTATTTCAATATTACTTTAATTAAGTAAGAGCTGACACAGAAAGTGTGTAGTGCCCTGTAATTTGATATGGACATTTTCTAACCTTTGAAACAGACTGTGGAAAGCTCTCTATGTATACCAGTTCCTGTGCTGAGCTAGAGTGGATACTTTTTGAGTTTGTCACCTATTTCTGGTGTCCTGGCAGCATTTTTCCTTATCAAGTCCATAAGTTATGTCATATCTATTTCTGTTCTTCCTTTGAATCAGTCAAGGTTGTGGGTTTTTTTGTAATTAGCTGTTTTACAGTGTCACTTCGACTCCCGACATTTGTATTTCTAGAAGAATTTGTGTGGCATTTTTGCATGCTTAGCTCCTGCAAAAATTGGAATTTATGAGCTCACTTTGCATACACAGTGCCTACATCCCTGGCGTTCACTAATTGAACTTGGAGGGTGTAAGCAACCTCACCTTAGATATGCTGCAAAAGGGGATGTGCAAGTCAGAGTAGGTGTTGTGGCAATACGTATGGACAAACATTTTAAGGGCTGTTTTGGACATGCTGCTGTCAAGGCTATTTTGGTAGGGTGGGAAAGCACAACCAGCTGCACTGTCCTGCTTTTGCATTATTCATGGCTTTCCTTCAGAAACGGGGTGTGAATGAAATCCAGCGTTTCAGGGCAAGTGGCTTAAGGAGGATTTTTCTCACAAACCTTGTCTGAAGTTCTCTGCCAATTGAGGCAACGGGAGTATTTGCCAAAACCTTAAGAAAATTGAAAACCTTGGGATTACATGGGGGGTTTTACTGTTCCTACTGTTCTGGATTTTTTGTTTGTTTTTAGGTTTTATGCTCATGTTGTAAGGAGTGGTAATTCAGACATGCCAGGGAGAAATGTGTCAGAAAAGCCTGGAAAGGACAGTAAGGATGCAGTGGGGACTGTGTGCTCCACAAACGAGGTGTAGGAGTACCACGTTTTTCTTTATTTAAAAGAAGACAGAACCAAACAAATAAAACACAGGTAGATCAGGTTTCATCTGTACCCTCCTTATACTCAGTTAGGAGGATGCCCTGCAATCCTCAGGCCACACTTGTCAGGCTGATCAGTGAAATCCTGCTGTCCAAGAGCAGGGATGGGAGAATATGAGAGCAAGACAAGCACCTATAGCATAGATGCTCTATACCATATTTTCTGACCCATGCCCATGGATGTCCCCAGCGTGGGATCTGCCTCACTCATGGCAGGGGACAAAGCCAGCGGTGCTTCCCTATCTTAGCATGTTTCTTATCCAGGTGACAAGAGTTTGTTCAGACCCATGGTTCCTTTGTCAGCACCTACAATTCTGTTGCACTAATGAAAAGATGAAAATTAATGTGTCTCTATTGCTAGAGTTCATAGCTCTTTCTTATAGAAAAATACACCCATTAGGAGAAAAGGAAAAATCAAGTGTTGTAAGTGATGTTGTATCCATGTCTTCAGACTGTACCACCCTCATGAGAAATTTTAGCTCTTTCCATTATCACGTGTACTAAATGTAACTGGGATGGTTAGGTTCCTCTTCCTCATTTAATGTTTTTGGGCAGGAATTTCAGCTAATATAAATGTCCCTCGTGGGTCAGATTAGGTCTTGCTATCTCATCTAACTTGAATATTGAAGCGACTTCAATTTTTTCCTCTTTCTTTTTCTTGTCAATTTTATTTTCTTTCAAATCTGTTATCTAGGGAACTTTTCCCTTGCAGAAAATGCTTCTCTGCATAAATACATAATGCAGCTTCTAAGAATTCCAAGTTTGTTTTCAGACTGACTTAAAGAGAAGGGCAATCATTTCAAAATATGCTCCAAAGTGCAAATTACAAGAAAACCCTTAGCGACTGATATGGAAACATCGAAAAATTTCATTTTCCTTTCAACATTGTCAAATAAAAAAGGATAATTATTAATAACAATGAAATAAATCAAATAAAAAAGTGAAATTTAAAAGAAGTGTAACAAAACCCCTGATAAAGTTGAACAATTTTTACCTTAAGGTGAAAGTTTTGATATTGGCAAAATAAATGTTTAGACAGAAGTGGCATAAGTAGGAATTAGCCTTTGTTTATGACATTTTGTTCTAGAAAATTTTAAAATGCTGTGGAAATTACCAGGGTGGACTTTTTTTTTTCTTTTCTTCTTTCCCCCGACCCCACCCACCCCAAAGTGGAATGTAAATCTGTTTTTCCTTCATGCACTACTTCTGTCCAGAAAGTATCTAACACCAACACATCGGTTTAGTGCTATCTTCAGTCACTTACTGAATTTTTCTCACCTTTCTCACAGCATGCCCCTGTTGAGCTCAAGGGTTGGGTTTTAACAGTCAAGCAAACAGATTTTGGCCATTTATTCAGTGTCTAAATCAAGAATTCTAAACTATCTGGATGTGAGGGACCCATCTGAGTCGCAAGAAATGGTGTCTCATTGCAACTGAAAGAGAAGTGACCCCCCTGGTTACATGAACTTCTGGATTCTGGTGCTGAGCTGGGATTCAGTCAAATGAACGACTCAGTGAGGTAGTGGTGGGGTAGGATCCAGTAGTGTTCCATGCAAAAATTAGTGCATTACTCTCTGTGTTTGTTGGTCTAGGATCCAGCAGTGTTCCCTGCAAAAATCAGTGCATTAATTTCTGTGTTGGGTGTATAGCAGTGCAAACCTACCTGTGACTTCCAATTGCTGGTGTATCAAACCCACATGACTGGGACAAGACTGTGGTTTTCCTTGTGGATGGTACAAAGTATCAATGCCTAAGTGGATGTGCCTTTTCTGGTTTGGTATTACCAAATTAAGTGTCAGTTTGTGAAATATTTACTCTATCTGCAGAGCAGATGGAGTGGAAATGCTCGTGTGAGTAAATATTTGCCATATATGCACTGCACAATCTGGCTGCATCCTTGCTTTTGCTCCATAATTTATGCTTTTTAAGCAGCAAT
The DNA here is from genome assembly GCA_035583185.1 of Anabacerthia variegaticeps. Lineage (NCBI taxonomy): Eukaryota > Metazoa > Chordata > Aves > Passeriformes > Furnariidae > Anabacerthia > Anabacerthia variegaticeps. Next base: position 16,662,850 of record JAWWEW010000112.1, on the reverse strand, counting down.
GAAGAAACCTCAAAAGATTCAAAGATTCATTTGGATTCTCATAAACACCAAAAGCTTGGACGCTTTCCTCTGCCTCTTGAGGCCTCACAGTTTCTATATGAAATTTGGTGGAAGCGCTTTCTGTAGCCTTGTAGCTCACAATTGCAGTTCTCCTTCCATCTAGGTGCAGAAAGAGTGACCTAACTACAAGGTGGCAGGGACGTTCACTGCATATGTTTAGACCCTAATAGATAATACAATTTTTATTTGGGTCAAATATGATATTCAAGACAGGCAGTCCCCTCTTCCCTAAAAAATCTCATCTGGTTTCTGTAGTTATTTTTGTTTACTTTTGTTTTTTAAATACCTAATTCTGTTCAAAACCCTATATAAGAGAAGCTGCATTTGGCTACTTGCAGTTGAACGTGCCATCTGCAAACTCATTTACCACCTCTTCTGCTGGAGAAGGATAATTTGAGAACATATTCACCAAGTGAATGTGGAGAGAAACAGAAAAGTGTTGGGGGAGGTTTAAAATTATACTCTTAAATTATTTTATTCTGAAGATTTATTAAAAGGAGAAGAAAACCCCCTAAAGTTCTGAAGGAATATTAACATAACATGCCTGCAACTCAAGCTGTGTTTAATGAGAGGTGCTGTTTTTTTCTGCCATGAGGGCTACAGTCCAATGAGTGATAGCTATGAAAGAGGTCACATACATATTCATCAAATTCGACATGCACATGTAAACTGGTTTTAATAGGCCATGACAGCAGAAGTTGTGTCAGGCAAATAGCTGCACATGTGCTCATTCCCTCGACTGGCATATTTAGCCATTATCACTCTGGTATCCATGGATGAAATATTAGCTTGTTAACTTAAGACCATCAGTTGTTGCTGATGGTTAGTGGCAACCAAAAAAAGCACAGATTCCCTCTGCAACTTTATTATGTACAGAGCTAGCGCTGAATTATTACAATTTCATTGTAATATTTCCATTTCCTTCCTTTATTTATTACGAAGGATATTTGTAAGTGATAAATTGGAATGCAGCTACAATATAAATAAAGGGACTGTTGATTCGAAAATTCTCCAAGGATTGTATTCCATGAATTTCTTGCACTGTGCTTCGGATTGTACATTCAGAAGGGACAACGTTGCTAGAGCACTAATTTTTCCATGAACACATAGCAGCGTGTTTGTGTGTTGGCACACACACAAAAAAACCAACCAAAGGAAAATACAGTCCTTCAGAACCCTCAGCACAGCAAGGGGTAAACGACCTCACTCTGCCAGGTGTAAATCAGTGTCTCTGCTGGATCCCACTGGGTTGTTTTGCTGCAGGTGTGGCAGTTGGGTTAATGGGTAACCTCTCTTCTAGGACTGGGGAAAAGGCACACTAGGTGCTTCTTTTCCCTTCTTTTAGGGGAATAGCCTCTTCCTAAATTAGGAAAGAAGTGGAAAATGGCACCTATGTGCAGAAAACAGATGTAGAAAACAGTTTTGCATTTTAAGATGGAAGGTGGTGTTCTCCCATCTATATTGTGGTCTTTTCCCCAGGGGGATGGTCTAAAGGCTACAGATTTTGTCTGACATGTCAGACTGGGCTATGGTAGTGTGTTCGGGATAGTGGTCTAGACTGCCACAGCATTAAATGTACCTTTGTATGATACAAGACAGATGCACTGCTTCACAGACCTATCTTAGTGCTATACAGATGTTAAGAAAGCTGCAGTGAGAGTTGAACAGGGACAAAAACCTAAAAAAAAAAAAGAGTTTGTGTTCTGTGTATGCTGAGGTGTGAAAGCTTCCCTTTTCCGAAGTGGTTCCCTTGCATTTCTTGAAGAGCTTTTGCAAATATTGAGAGCTAGTGAAAGCAGATGTCAAGCTTGGACAAATTAGAGTGTAGTTGATTGTAATTTAAAAGTAATAAAACAAGTCAGCACCGAGCAACTCATCTCAGTAAAGAAGGAAATAATTCCCTCTGTAAACAAGACCCTCCTCTTCCATGTCAGGTTAGAAGACGTAGCTGCCCAGGTCACAAGGACAAAACCTTTAGGTGCACAAAAGAAATGTGAAAGGTGGGCTTTGAACTATATCCTCTCTTAAAATGTTGGTTCATGACGTGGTGGAGAAAAGTTGGCAGGAAGCTCAAAATAGTTTTTAGGTTTTCTGCTACACAAGGACAATAACTGTCTCCCTGGAGACAGCACTTGCAAATTCCTGGTGTGTGCTCTTATTTTGGTCACAGTCCCTCATCTATGAGGTCCACCCCCTAAAAAGCTCTTTAAGCCAGGTCTGTTATGGATTTGGCCAAGGTAGCTTTATCCCCTCTGAGACTTACTCCCCTCCCTGGAGAGAATACTCACATAGTGAGCTACAGCTGCAATGAATAACACCAAAGAGTCTCCTCTGGAGTCGAGGTTGATGTTTATTTTAAGAAAGCACACCTCCTCTTTGTGATTTCAGACTCCAGCACAGCTGGGAATGCCATGGCCAGTTGAGAAATCTGTAAAACTAGACTCCTGGGGCAGATATGTTCATGAGTAACTGCGTGTGCCTCTGCATGTCTTGTACAGCTTCTATTTTGTGTAAGAACACAGATGAAGAACAGCGCGCTGTTAACCATGTCAGCTGCAAAGAGAGTCAGTTTCAAAGAGAAATCCTTAAGGAAAAGTACTGTCTCAGTTTTAAGGGACTAAATTGGAAAATTATCTGTATTCACTAAAGGTGACAAGTTTTAAGAGGGTTCTCTGTGCTGTCTGTGGCTTAAGAGGGTTCTCTGTGTCTCTCTGAATTTGGCTGTATCTGGCTCAGAAAGAAGATCACGCTACTGCAGGATAATTGCCACTGTTTGAAGGTTAGTCTTACTCTAACCATGTAGAGGTGAGGATGGCATTATATCCTAAAATACCAGGCATCACTCCCTGAACAAAACATTGCTTAGCACCAAGTGTTGCTGCTTCAGGAAGTTTTGATATCCAGGTGAACAGAAAGTGATTCCTGCCAGTCTTCTTGATCTTTGAGCTGAAAGATTCTCTTCCCTGTAGATCTGGAGACACAGGATCTTGGCGTACAGGTCACTGGAAGATCAGAGTTTCTGAGTCTGAAATTTTCCAGACAGCACCTTCCTACAGAGCTATGTAGGGAAAGTCTAGCACAAGGGCTCATGTGGAAGGCTCTTAGGTGCTGCTGTGCTATAAATGAGAGCAATTTAAGAGCAGAGATATTTATGGGTGACATAAGTTAATCTTCTGCTGTTGCTCTGTTTCATATTTGTTAATGCATCGAGTCTGGTTTCAAATATTTTGAAAGAAGACCTGAGATTTCTCCAGTATTAACTGTGCAAGGAGAAGTCTATCCTATAAAAAGACTTTATCTTTTTATTAAAAAATGCACTAAGTCGTGGGAAAATATTCAAAATGAGGAATGATCTGATAAAAAACATGAGAGGCTTGGCTTTGGCTCGTATGAACTTTTCTAAAAGAGAAGGGACGTGTTTGTATATTTCTTATCAAGCAACCACAGATTTATTTATATCAATCATTCCTGTAGCATGACATGTGAAATTAGCATTATGATTTAACTTTACACTACAGCAAGAAGCAACATCATTTTTGATCTTGTCTAGATGAAGGGAATGGTTTCCAAAAGTGCTTTGCAAGAAATGGGAGGGCTGGCTGCTCTTTAATAATCAAGAGTATAGTTTTTGGTTCATCTAGGTTTAGGAACACAATTTTTTATGTAAACCAGAAGGTGGTTTTTCAAAACTTCCTAGTCATATTGAGAAACCTGTCCCCAGAGCAGGACAATAATATTGTCCTTGCAGCTTTTGTCACAGAGCAGCCTCTGAGGTTTTTCTTCACTTTTCTGACCTCAAATCGACTTCCCATCTTGAACACGCAGTAAACACTTGAACTGAACTCATTCCAAAAGGCAAACACATCCGAGTTGCAATCAATCCTATTTATTTGATTTTTTGTTTGTTTGTTTGATTCATTTCAGGTGAGATGTTTAGCCTTTTAATTTACTGATGTGCTGAGTTAATTCATTGTGTGTATGTATAGAGGACTAAAGGGGAGCTGAGGTGGATTTTCCTGCTGTGGCACACCATTTACAACTGGAAGTCTCATTAGTGGATGAGGCAGTAAGAGCTGATTGATCATTTTTGGGTGTGCTTTAACCAAAACTAGAACATGCAGCAAATTCATGGATAATGTTTACAAATGTGTATGCAGTTAAGTGTGACTGTTGAATTGTTCCGTGAGCTTCTGAGTCTGTGACCCAATGCTCTGGTGATGTCTAATGAAGCTTTGCTGCATAATCCCACATTATTGGTGGGATGAAGAATCAAAATGGAAAGAAAAAAAATCAAAGTGATAAGGCCCCAACATTAAGTGCTGGCTATAGAAGGACATCAGAATTTGTCAATTAGTTAGTTTTGAAATAAGTCCACTGATAGCCTGCCTACAGAAAAGATTTTACGCATTAGCAGATGCCAAAATCATGTGAAATAAACCCTTCTTATTTTGATCTTTCTCCTTTCCTCTGAATCTCTTTTCATTCAATTAAAAAAAAAATCATCTTCATCCTAGTTTTAATGAAAAAACCTTTCAAGTAAGACTGTGTTTCTGTAACTATCTGCAATACTCATGGTCACCAAATGCCAGCCACACTGTCCCAAAGAACTGGCATTGCATTCCCTAAGGATTAAGCACAAACAGGGAAATGAAGCCTCAGGTTTTCTCTTGCTACCCTGGCCAACAGAAGAAGCCTCTGTGTACCAGTTCTGATCACTATTCTGAGTCAGTAAAATGCTATTTGGCACACAGTTCCCTAAAGTTTATGGGAAGGATTTTCTGATGACATGACATGTAAAAGATGGTGTCTTGCATGTGTTTTTTCTTTCTCCCCTTCCTCACAGACTGCTGGGTCACTGTTGTCTGGTTGAACATACACAGCGTGTGCACTATGTGAATTCACACTTCCTTGGCAAAGGCACCTCATACAGAAAGCTCACTCCATAAATAACCTGGGCTGTGCATTTATTCTGCTCTGAAATGCTGTAAAAAATAAAAGGCTACCTATCAAAGTTGTTTGTCTAATAATGGAGGAAGGGGATGATATTGTAAACACTGTCCAAACGAATTGCAGTAACCAGAATAAATGGTGGTTGCTGTTACTGAGAGCTGAAACTGAATTCAGGCCTTTCTAAATACATCACATGTGACTTTAATCCATTCCAGAGCCCAGGTCTCTTCCACGCTTGGAAATTTGATGCTCTGAGGTGCTAAGCTCCCTCTTATTGCTATAGAAATCAATAGGGCAGCAGCCTGCTCAGCACCCTGAAAAGGTGATCAGTCTGTTGTGGTTCTCCAGGCCTGATCCTGCACAGAGTTCCTATCCACACTTAATTTTGGTCAGGGATACACTACCTTTTGCAGCAGGACCACTCACTTGACTAAGTCAGCAGGTATTCCGGGATTTGCAGCACTGGGGCCTCAGTCTGTGCCCACTTTTCATGTTGCTCCTTTCAAGTGCTCCTTTCCTTGTTCCTTGTCTGCTTGAATAAGTCCCCATTCCTTTTTCCAAATTGGTGGTTTATCTCCTTTTTGTGGACATTCTCAGCACAGAACTTGTTGACAATAAACTGTGCCTAGGGTTTGGAGAAATGTGTTTATCATGCATAAAAGAGACCACAGAGGATAAAGTTAAACTATATCCAGCCCAAACTGATTTTATGTGCCAGTTTAATCCAGCAGGTGCAGAAAAAATAGGGCGGGGAAGGGGTGGGGGAAATCATAAACCAAAACAAAAATGTTCCCAGTCATCAATATTTGCTGCCTGAGAAGGGGGTGAATCCTTCTTCTAACAGCCCTCTAGACGCCACCACTCAAGGGTCTGAAAAGGAGCTCTTTTGAGGTGACATTCAAACCTTTAATAGCGGGCAGTCAGTTTTGACAATAATAATTTTCTCTCATGGCAGGCCAGCGACTTTGTTGCTCACTTACCTGTCCTCGGCAGCCTGGGCAGAGCGGTAACCTAATCCCGTGTGTTTTAGGGGTGAGGGGCAGAGGCAGTGCCTGTAGGTCTCCCCAGCCCATCCATAATTATATGGCTGGCAGAGGAGTGCCTCAGGTTGCACATTAGGCCCTCGCTGAGATTAGTAATTATAATATCAGTTTTCTCCAAATAGGTCTGACAGAATGGCACTGGTAGCAGAGGTGACTCAAAGTTTAGTAAGTCTTAGGGAAAGTTTACTGTCTCCTGCTGCTTTCTGTCCCACAAATTTGGCCTCGCTAATAACCAGCACCGGCCACAAACAGTAGGAATCCTTTTCAATCACTATTAGCAACACTTCATTTCTGTCATATTTGACCCCTGGCAAGCTGCAGCCCAGCAAAGAGCATTCCCTGCAGAAAGTAACCAGACATCCAGGATTTACTCTGTGACAAATGACATTTTTAAGGGCCCTTAAAAAATACTGAGGCAAATTCACAGCAGGACTCTGGAAAGCCCTTTACTCCAAAGGAGATAAGGGATAGCATTGCTCTTACTCAGTAGCATCTCATCTTTAGTTATTTCTTCAGTGTGGCCTCATGTTTGCTGGTGCCTCCAACAGGAAACTGCTGCTCCCCTTCAGTGTCTTAAAAGCATGATGAGGTTATTTATGTTATGTACTGAGAACTTTCCTAACACAAAGATGTCTTTCTCTAGATGTTTTCACTTGCAGTTCTTTCTGAGTAGTTCAGCAACCCTGTTTTCACTGGGGAAAAGTGAGGCCCAAGGAGGTTGTTATGGCCACAAAGGCAAGTTCTACTCTATGCCTTAACTTTAAGGTAATTTTTTTTTTAGTCCACCAGGAAACCAAGTCTTTATTAGAATTCTGTTGTGTGCAAGAAAGAAGTCATAATGGGAGGGGTTTTTTGCATATTTAATTTCTTATCAAGACAGTCATGCGTTTGAGACCAGGTTGCTGACACCAGTGTCCAGATAATTCACTGTTTGAAGGGTCTAAAATTAGCGCAGTATGAACCTGGAAAAGGCAATTGGAGGGAGACGAAAACAGAGTAACTGTCTGTAGACAGGAGCAGAATAAATAGGAGATGCACAGAATTCTCTTTAGAGTAATTTTGAGGTGAATCCTCATTGCTCAGTGAGATCTGCAGGACAGAGATGAGGCTGTACTCCAGCAAGTGTAATAAATGTATTAAAAAGCCAGGACACAGTGTGACAATACAGAAAATGCAAGGGTTTTGATGCCACAGCTTCTTAATTGCTCTTCCCAGCTGTTCTTCCTTCTTCATTCCATTTTCTCACCCTGTGATTTATAGGGGAGCAAAACCAGAAAAACACCTTGGCTGATGGTTTGAAGCCATTCAGAACCAGCACTCATCAGGGTCACCTGGGTCCTTGTGCTTTTGCAACAGCAGATCCCCTGTCCTCCTGCCCACCCTGCTGTGAGCAGGCAGGACAGCAGCACTGGAGGCAGAGGTGTGGCAGACAGTGCCCTGACCAGAAGAACTGCATTGTTTGACCTTCTGTGATAATTCTTTGCAGCGCTCACGGTTGACATTTGAACAGATTTTGGAGGGTGTGTTGGAGCCACACCTCAGCCTATGCCCACAGGCCTGTTGTCTCTCTGACCTGGGAGCCTCCCTGGAAGCCAGGCTGAGGAATGCTCTCTGTAGTCACTGAATACATGTCCAGTGCATCCTTGTTTTAGTGATTTGTAGGTGCTTTGCTTAGTGCCAGAATTAACCACGAGCAAGTTGGGAAGTGTGTTGATGACTGGAGGTGGAAGGGAAGACTGTGAACCCACTGAAGCAGTACTGTGCTTTTAGATCAAAAGCAAAAGACTTCCATCAGTCTTATGTGCACTCATACTCCTGCATACAAAATGAGAGTTTCACCACAGTTTCTAGTCTTCTGTTTTCTGTACCATTTGCATCTTTTTTGGCGAACCAGTTGTTTGCACATTTCACTTCCAGTGGCCCAGGCAGCATCCATGGGTAGGGAGAACAGGATGGGTGTACTCACACTCAGCATGGAATGACTGAAAGCTGAATGCCCCCTCAGCTGTGTTTGCCAGAGATTGGGACTAGGTGAATGAATATCCATGAGGTACAAGAGTTGTATCGTTTGGTTGTTGATATGATAAGTGCATGTTAAAAGGTTGCAGAAAATGATTACCAGTTGCAATAGATACCCATGAGAGCATACAGGGGCAAAAAGGCAACCAAACTTTGCGAATGGTTGCACATGTGTGCCTTTTCAGGCCTGGAAGTGAGAAGTCTCTAGAGTCTTTGATCCACAACTTGACATTTTGGTGAAGAAGATTAAGCTAGACTGGTCAAAAAAAGTGCTAAACTTTTCAAATAGACTAAGCTAGGTTGTGTTGAGGGACCAATTACTACTTGCATTGTGTCATGTGAGAGGGTCTTCTAGACCTGTATATGCTCATAATATATTGAAAATAGCCTAAGAAGGGCCATCGTTATTTCTAGGATTGTATACTTTGAATTGAAAGTATTGTTCAGCCATCAAAATATCCTTTAAAAGCACTTTTAAGTTTTGGCTCATCTTCTCCTTTTTGCCACCTATTGAGGTATACAGAGTGAGTAAAACTAGGGCAGCAGAGCTGAAATCCTCATAGGTGCTGTTGGGATCTGTTATTTGTGCTATGCCAGATCAGTCAAGAGGGCCTGGATCACACAAAGCACGTTGAGCGTCTGGGGCAAAGTATATGGCCTACCACTGCCATGCACCTCAGAGGATCTAGGCTGGGGCACTTATCTAAACATCAAAAGTTGTGCTATTGAACAAGCATCTTGCCTGAGGCAACCATCACCCCAGCCCAAGTATCCCATTATTGTGTTTTGTCAGGCTGGTTTTCAGCTGGCTGAAGTTCTTGATTGGGGCCAGGGAGGAGAGACCCATTGTGGGAAGATACCCATACACACCCTCAGCATCATCACTGTTACACAATCCAGGCAATGCGTGCCCTTCTAGTGCTCAAGCAGCTGAAGTCCAGGAAAGACAAGTTTTCCTTAATTATTTCTGGGGGTTTTTTTACCTTAATGCCATTAATTGGTTTTCTTTCACTCTGGCCCAAGACCTGGATTTCCAAATTCCCTCTGAGCCCCAAGGTACAAGACACATTTGAAGTCTCAACACAATGCAGTTAGTGAGCTGTAAGGAGAAATAGAGCCTAGTTAAACTCTCAGCCACTACTGGAAATTGGCAGTGGAGCTGTGCTGATCCTGCAGCATGTGAGGAAGAAAAGACATTAAAAGGAGTCCAGTCCTGCTGATCAGGAGAGCTGTGTCTTGTCCTTAATGCATTGAATGGGAATTGAGGCATCAGAAGCCAAATTTTTGATTTCCCAAATTCCCTGCCTCAGCCTTGCTGCCTGCCCTTAGCATTGCCACGCACCGTCTGAGCAAAGATTCTCTGTGCCTGTGCAAGGCTGTATTTCCTTAAAAAGTCAAGATGCCTGACACAACCCTGCTCCCAAAGTTGCCGTCAGTATGAAGTATCCCACTTGAAGTGGATGTCTGAATATTTACCCTTGAGTAACAATTTTGTTTCTTGGTCTAACCCACAGTGTAGAAGTATTTTGGGCTTGTTGACTTGCTTCTGTGCTAATGCTCATTCCCATGGTTAATTTCTTTTTCCTGTGAATGTTTCTCTGTTTGTGTGAAAATCTGCATCTCTACGTTTCCAATGGCAGTCTGGTCCACACTGAGTTAACATAAAGCTCTGCGGAGAAACAACAGGGCAGTCTGGTTTTAAAAGGAAGGGTAGAAGAGGTGACTCAAAGTTTAGGGAGCCTTAGAGAAAGTTTACTGTCTCCTGTTGCTCTCCGTTCGACAGAGTTGGCCCATCTAAAACCAACACTGGCCAGCAGCAGTGGGAATCCTTTTCAATCACCATTAGCAACACTTTTATTTCCATCATACTTGACCACAGCAGGCTGCATCCCAGTGAAGAGCATTCCTTTCAGAAAGCCAGCAGACATTCAAGTGCAGCGGATTTACTGTGTGAAAACGGCATTTTTAGGGGCTTCTGAAAATGTTTAAATGAATGCTCTTTTTTTTTTTAATTCTTTCTCACAGCTTGATCCTCAGCTTAGAAAACCCTTCTTGCTAAACAATTTTGGAGTTTCCTACAGGAGCTTAGAAGTTAGGTTAACGTTCACAATACAAATGTTCTGTCGCTGCTGTGAAATTACACATTTCTTAAGGCCTCTATATTGTTAAAAAAAATGTTTGTAGCTATTTTGTTCAGGGTGAATGAATTGGCGTTACTGATGCATATCTTTGAGACGACAAAAGAATTCTGCAGTCTTTTCGTTTCGATGAAACTCTGCACTAATGTTTGCAAGGCTTTCTTGCTCTGACTAGCAGGACAGCTTTCCCTAACACAGCCCTATGCAAGTTGAAAGGAGCCAAAAAGAAAAATCCCCCCTCCCAGTTTGGCCCTATTCCTAAAACCTTCCATATCTCGTTAATCAGGAGACTGGTTTCAGGTCAGAGGGAGCCAGTGAAGGGACATAAAGTGAAAGCTTATTTGTTGGAGAGAACAAACAGGAATGAAGTCAGTCTCCATTACAAATCATAGCTACAGCAGGTTACAAGGAGCTGGATAAATTCAACTCATAGTGCAGTGGAGTTATAGAACTTCCCTTTGCTTCCCAGACCAGATTAAAGTGGCTCTGGGTTTGGTTGCTTCCCTGTGCAGAAATGCCTGGGCTCACGCCAGTTCTGACTGGAATCAAAGGGAATCTCTCTTCTGCAGTGAATTATGTGACGGGCAATTATGTGCAAATAACTGTAAAAGTATGGGTTTTGTCAAGTTCCTGTAAAGTCCCTGTTTATATTCACAAACTTTTACTGTCTTCTTCCCTGAGGCTGGAGATTTCAGGAGCAGCTTGTGAACTTTGTGCCCCTCATAATTTATTTTTTTCTGATCCCACTTTTAGGGGTATCACTGAACCAATGGCCGCCCCCACAATGGGATTTTCAAATGCTGATTCCACATACCTTTACCTACACAACCCCTAATTGTGTCCCAGGTTAATCTCACCACACTAAATTAATAGCCCAGTCAATAAAGACAATCTTTTACAGTTGCCAGTGAGAAATTATCATATTTAGGCAGTTTTTCAGCCCACCTATGGGATGAATCATTGCATAAAGAGGTTGAAGCTCATTTTTAATGATGGAATCCGGGTGAGTCATCCCCTACCTGAGATGCCACCAGTTAGGTCAGGTGACTGCAGGCCTGTGGTGTGCCTGCCTGAAGTTCTTCTGGGTGTTCAAAGCAGTGGATACAAATTGGGTTTGTGTCAGTGTGAAAACACCATGCAAAATGCAGTTCAAAACGCATGTGCAATGGAACAGTTTGATATACTTCTGTTATTCTCAGGGAATGAGCGTGGCAACATTTTGGGAGTCAAGCATATAATTTGAATATTGGGCCTTTTAATTGACCCCAGTCCCCATGAAGGCAGATTTGACATTACATACTGTGTGATCACTGGCACAGCAGGGGCAGTTAGGCAGAGGGGATTGAGTGGTGTATTCATGAAAGACCTAATGGAAATCAAAGATAAAATGTTGCCTCCAGGAAATTATGCTCCCCCACACATGTGGTCTGTTCATTCTTACACCAAGAATATAGGGAATATTTAATGAACTGGATCTTAAGTGAGTATAGTGTGTTTCCCACTGCAACTACGTGGTCTCCATTAAATGCAATACTGTATTTTTGATGGGCAAGCAAATTGGTTTCTCTTCTTTTGTTTTGTTTTGTGTTGCTGACATTAGCCAAGGGCCTACATTTTCAATTTCCTCCAGTAAATTGTGCTTGTCCACTTTTGAAGAGTACAGAACAAAGGTGTATGAATGTGTGTGTCAGGCTGGCAGTGTCGAAGATGGAGTTCATAGTGCAGATTCTGCTGGTTTTAACCTAGATTGAGGTGAATATTTACCTGACTACCAGTTATTTTCTTTCTAGAAATCACTGCCCTACTAGCAGTTCTCAAGTCCTCCTGCACTCCTAAATTATAATAATATCCAGTTAAAAGGTGTTTGGACTGCAGTACTGCATTTAAATGACTGACCCATTCAGGTGTGCTACAGACCCTTCATTGTAGATGGGCCAATTCAGACCGAAGGGGAGATACGCTCAACAAAAAAGGGTTTATCTTGTTTCTTCCAAGTAAAATCATTCTCGTTTTGATGATATTTTCCAGTATGATGTCTGTTATTAGGATGTAGATGGGAAAGTGTGTGTGTGTGTGTGTCTCCTACTTTGGCAGCAAAATCAGTAGCCACTGGGTGCTGAGATGGCTTGAAAGTGCAGCCAATGCAATGTTCACAGTGATCAGACTGGAGCTATTGCTGCTATGTCAGCTGCCAAAGAGACATAGTTAGATACTTCATTCAGGGAGAATGAGGAAAATTCATAGTCCCATGACATTAAATAGAGAGAACAGCCAAAACCCTTATTATGTATTTCCCTTTTTCCATTTCTTTGTATGCGTTTTTCTCCTCCTTTACATTTCTCTGTGTCAGAAGGGTTCTTGTTTAAAAGTTTTTGTAGGTGTTGGTAACAAAAGCAGCTGAACTTGTGGTCTGATCCATCCAACCAGCTCCTCCTGCCACAAACAGCTGTTCTTTCCTTTCAAAGCCTCCAAAACCACTCTGACCTAAATGTTTCATTTTTAAATAGTGAATCATCAATCATAACCTTTCTAGTAAGGAGAAGAAGATACCCCTGAACAATAACTACAAAATTTCCTCACATTCCTTTCAAAATGGTGTCTGTTGCTCTTCCTGTAATAATTGTCCTTTCTCTGCACCTACCAGTCCTCCTTACTGCGTATCTTCTTCTTCGCCCTCTCTCAAAACATGCTGATTCTTTGTCTTCCCACTTGTATCACATTCCCTGACTTTTACCCTTTCCATCTTGTTTCCATGGGCCTAGTCTGGTACCACTGAAATTAATGGACATTTTGGCAATTCCTCTGTCTATGACAAAGCCGGATGCTGCCTAAGTGCTGCTGCGCTTGGACCAGGAGCAAAAGTATCAGGTTGCCTACGAAACTCCATCACGCTGGTGCTCTACAGGAAAAGCAGCACTGCTTTTGTCAGGCTAGCCAGGATGTACATCATTGCTAAAGAAGCAGTCAGGCCGTATGGAAAATTAAATCAAACTCCAAAGATGAACTGGAGATTGGCTTCCTCCCAGTTCTGCTCCTCAGGCTGAGATCTTTAGCAGACATATGCTGGAGGAGGGATAGGGAAAGAAGGGAAAAGATGGAGCAGGAGAAAGGGAAGTTTTAAGTGCCCCGGGGCAAAAGCTTAACTGTCCTCTGCAGTGCTTTCTAGCTCTCTGAAAACTTCTTGCTTTCAGGTACTGAATGAGTACTCACCATTCCAATTTCCATTTTTTCCCCTTCTCTCCATAGAAGTATAAATACCAGTCTGTTCTAGTAGAGTAGTTTGTTTTTTTGAAACAGACAAAGGTTAAAAAGTTGTTTGGAAAACTTTGCAACGATATATAAAGAGCGCGTCACCTGCCTTGTCTCCACGCTAGTGAGCTGTGTTACAAAAACTCTTCTTGAACTGTTGGCTCAAGCTTCCTTTTTAGGTAAAATAAGATCACCCATGTAAACCAAACAAGGCAAAGTAAGTTGAATGTTAAAAAAAAAAAAGGAACAGAGGCTGAAAGAGGAAGGATCACAAATCAAGGACTGGAAAAAATGTCTATACTTTGTCCTGGATTCATCCCCTGCAAGCACTTTAGGGATGCATTAGAAAGTCAGTAACCCTAAGCTTTCTCTTCTCAGTAGAAACCAGAAGGCATCTCCAAAGAGTGGTTCTGCCAAGCTAAAACCTGAGTCACCCTGTCCACACAGAACATCTCCCTTAGCTGATGATAAAGGAAGCAAAGGACAACTCATTTTGTACTTTTGGCGCCTCAAACAAATGCTTAAATATGGAAAGGATGAAATTGGTCCTTTGTATATATTTAAGGGTTAAAGTGTTTATGAATCTGAAGAAAGAAAAAAGGGCATCAGAACTGGCGACACAGAGAAGGGACTGGCAGATGAAGGAGGTTGTATGTATGGGGCAAAAAAATAATAAGAATTAGTGGTAGCCGGGAAGGGATGAGACCAAGTGATGGGCACTTGGCAGAGTCACCTGAGGTGACAGAGAGGAGGAAATATGGAACAAATATCCCTGGTTTTACCCATTTTCAGTACACAGTGGTGGCAAGACAATGTTAGAAGCTGAGAGGTAGGACTGCTTAGGAGGAAACGGCCAGAGCATCTCTGGGTGTACGAGAGACTGTGATAGACATGCAAACCTCTGTTTCTGATAAGCTCAACATATCTGGGATTTCATGCTTAAATGATCTTATTGACTACCATTAATAATTCTCAGAAAAAGCAGACAAAATAATAAAATAGCTTTTCCATGGTAAAAAACCACCCTAAATAACTTTGCATTTTCTCTCAGCTATATTAGTGGGACCAGCAGGGTCATACCAGTCTTCAAAAGGGTAAAGAATTTGTTTGTTAAGAGACCATTGCTCTCCCATTTGTTTATTGCTTCATCTGACACCTTAAGCACTCCCCCTGTTGCTGAGGGTTGTCTGTAAATCACATATCTTGTACCAAATTAAGAAGACCATCTGTTGGAGAAAAGCCTGTGTAAAGGGCTTTCCTGGAAGGCAACATTGATGAAACTGCACCTCTACCATCATTTGAAGCCCTGCTTTCTCTGCAGAGAAGGAGCCAGGACTGGTTTTCTGTTGAGCAGCACACAGCTCCAGTGAATCTGTAATTTGCAAATGTCTGTTGATTGAATTTGTGTATTAATGCTTATAAGGATCTTCCTCCTTCAGCTATAAATCACATTTTATGGTATTAATTCATAGGAAATGATTAAAGCATCCTAAATAGGTAAAGATTTACAGGTTTAATATTAGCTGCTTGACTGGCATCTCCTCCTGATGTTGTAGTTCCAGAAGACTGATTGGAGCGTGTTCATTTTTATGGAGTTTTTCTTCATTAATAACCTGTTTTTAACTCCATCAAATATGTGCAAGGGACACAGAAACAGTTATTTGTTCTGAATAGGGACTGTAGGTTAAACAGATTAGTTACAGTCCTGTGTTCTCAGCCTTAATCAGCAACTCACTGCTGGGAGATATGTGAAACAGGAAAGGTTATGTTCTTCATGACAAGTTTCTGAAAAGTCAAGGGCGTCTACTGTGACAGTTCACTGACTTCTGGTTTGTTGGGGGTGCGTTAACCTGAGCTTGTAAATTATTTCTGTTTCAAAGACTATGCAACCTTGAAAAAAAATAATCTTCCTGATTTGAAGACATGACAGCATAGATGCCTGGGACACCAGTTCAGAAAATATTTTCCTTGGTAGGAAAGAAGAAACAAAATGTGAGAGAATGGTTTGTGAAACAGTACTTGTGTGTTGGAGAGGACAGCGGGCAATGTAGAGAGGATCAGAGACATGGTAATTGGGTCTGGGAAGGTCCTGGATGTTCAGGAGAATATGGTTGACTTGTGTTGGTATAAAATAGGAAGAACTTTGTTGAATGATAGGTTGAGTTCCAGTCTCTTGGTGCCTGGATGTGCATAACATGTATATATCTAAGTTATCACATTTCTACGGCAACCAAGGCTGTGTTGGCATCTCAGCTTAAGACTCCTCTTAAAAAAAAAACATTCCTGCAGAAGAATCTCCGTGTTTCGTCCAACTCTTCAAGTCTAATAACAAATTTGAGGGTGCTCCCTTTCATTTTGATACAAGCATTTTACTATTCTGGAAGGCTCTATACCTTTACATCCTCCGAAAACTAGGTACTTTTTGATGTCATCTAAATCATATTCATCACACTGTTTTTCCGTAAATGGTAAGACCTTGATACTACTCATCTCTCACTTTGCCCAAATCTATTTCACTGGGCCGCTTAGGAATGAGGTACAACCAGGATGGAAGATGGATCAAATCAGGAGTTTCGAAACTGTGATACACTGACCGGAGGGTCTGCAGAGATTTATCTGATCTTGAGAAGTTTTCATGCTTTGATTCAGCTATTAAATCATATTCCTAAAAATTCACCAGTTAGAAACGTATCATCAGCTGGTTTTACGACTCTCAGGAGTGAGCACAGTCATGCAACCCCACTCTGCCTGAAGAACTGTCCCTTTTGCCAGACTTTGTTCAAAATCCCTTTCTGTGAAAGGCAGCAGCAGTGTCTTTGCCACTGTAGGGAGGTAGTTCCCAGCTGGAGGGAGCCTTCATGATTGGCTTTATTTAAGAGATGTACATGGTATAAAGAGTTGTGGACTCTTCTGGTTTTCCTTCCAAGAAGTTGATGTGAAAGTGAATTATTACCGTCACAGAGAAATAGAAAAAGTATAATATTAGGATGTTTATATTTTAAAGGCAATCCATGCACAGGGCCTGGAGGATCTTGTGATGAGATGTCACATCAAATAAGAAATACAATACTCAAATTCGGTTGTCATGAAAAAAAAGGTTTTACTTTGACTCTACTCAAACACTCTGAATCCATTCCAGATAAAAAGACTCAGTTTCAGAATTATTTTTATTTTGCTTTGAACACTGTTCACATACACTAAATTAAAAAGAACTTTCATGTTGTGATTATAGAAAGTAGCTCAAAGAACATTTTAATGCTACTTGCTCTTACTTTTGATTTCGTGTTCCAGAAATGTCTGTGGTGCTTGCTAAAGATCATAAAGCATCATCAACCTTTCCATTGCCATGCATAATGAAAGCCAGCATTTCAGCAACACTGGGAAGAAGCTTTATTTACATAGCACAAAGGAAAGCAACTTTTTGAAAGACCAACGTTAATCATGGACAGTTCAGCAAATCACGATGTTTTCACAGCAAAATACAATCAAATGTTTTTACTCTAATCAAAGAACAGGTTTCTAGTACTGAGAATAGTTCTGTGCTTCATGCCAAAGAGACACAAAAGGGTTTTTCCAGCACTGTGCTATTAAACCTCTTTCGCCTCTGGAAGAAGAGCGTAGTTCTGACAATGCTGATTGTATTTAGTGAACCTTGAAGTCAACAGGACTCTCTCCATGCTATCAACTCATATCTCCTAGGTCTTTTTCAATGGAGGTCTGGGAAAACATGTACTTTGCCCCTGCTCATCAGTCTGTTCACACTGGTGTGCATCTGAGGTTGAGCAGATAGCTGGGGCATTTGTGCTGGTGTCTCTGTTCTACCTCATGGACACAGCAGAGATCCTACCCCTTTGGAAAAGGGGTCTGGAAGGAAATCCCCATCTTGTAGTGAATATAAATGTACGTTTGGGACTTGGGTGGGTTTTGAACTTGGTTTTGGGGAGGAGAAAGTGTCATTTTTCTCTTGTCCCATTAAAGGACACATGGATTTGCTTTGGACATTGCTTTTGTTAGCTCACTGCATTCAGTAGAAAGACACCTGATGGACTCTCTGGGTCACTAGGATGACTTACTGATAGATAAATAAGATCCTGAAGTCATTATAGTTATAATAATATTCATACCCTTCTTTCTTTACACATTTGCAGATCTCATGTGTTGTCTAAAAGTGAGTGGAGCAATGGAAGGGGAGAAACACACCTGTAAGACACGCTTTGAGTGCACTGGGTTATTCAGAAAGCCTAACACTGTTGTATGGTTTACCCGTGGTTCTTTCTATGATGCTGTTTAATATCATGTAGGTTCTTACTTCTTGTCTTTGCTTCTTTGAGAAACACATTTTTCTTACCACCTGAATGCAGTTTGCAAAGGTGTGTGAGACTCCCAAGGATTTCCCCTGAGACGAGTCAAATACTTGTAGCTTGTTTGGGGTTTTTTTTTAATCAATCAATTAATTCCAGTTTTTAATCCATCAAAAGCAGTTTAATGCAAAAGTTATATCTTCGTGCCTTGAAACCTTACATATCCTTCTGAAGCTGCTTCCTTCACTGTTCCAAAGAAAACACAGTCCCCATCTTACTAACAATAGTAATATAGATCCTTAAATACGTTACTTGCAACAACAGCTGCTGGGACATCTTCCTGGTGTTTTCCTTCTTATGTAATCTACAGGTATTTACATCGAAAGTCCTTGATGGCTTAAAAAAAAAAAAAAAAAATAGATCAGTATCACAGCATTTGTCTCTCCTGGCCTGTTTTTTGTTTTCCCGGGAAAATCCCATCCTGCCTAACACTGATCTTTTTGGCATTGTCCTTTAATTGCTGCCACCCATCCAATCAAAGCAGGGCAGAAGCTGCCAAGCTGTAGTATTTCCTTGCTTTATTCCTTGAAGAATGTCCTTGCCTCCTCTTTCTTGAATGCTTTCTATGCACACATTTTTGACTCCCTATTTCCCATGATGATGTGTGCTTGCAATTAGTGGAGATTTTGAACAGTTTTAGGCCACTGATACATAGCTCCATAATCACCACTTTCCCACTCTTTTCCAGTCGTTCTTTTGTGCTGGACAAATATATTTCACAGCATAATAATGTCCCTTGGCAGATTCGATCTCATTCTCTTAACGTGAATGTTTATAGACAGTGGACTCAATGTGCCAGTTAAAACAGATTTTGATTTTGCTTATCTGCAGCCAAAGTTCTTGGCCCCTGGTGCACAACCAAACCATGTGTAAAAAGATATTCAGCTCTGAATGAGATCACTAACATCTGTTGCTGTACATAGCATTTAATCTTCAAACACCATCAACAACAACAAAAATCAGGCAGTCAAAAATGCTGAAGTGGAGAAACATGGGCACTGTAAGAGCAGCCTCAATTGCCATGCCTTGTGAACACAGTGGTGCTCTCCCCTGCCCTGAGGGTTGTATGAGGAAAATGAAAAATAATTTCTAAGAAGACTGGTCCAAAATGCAACTACTCCCCACCCATCTCATCCCCTGGGCATTTTAGCATTTGCATAATGCAGAAGTGGAAGGGTGGCAAATGAGAGAGGTAGTGAAGTGGTCAAGAGTGTTTATTAAATAGTCTCTGATATGCAGATACTAATCTGACTTTTAAGGTAAAATTAGCTCATAATTATTCTGATTGCTCCTGATAGTATCCAAATGCAATTTTGAATCTCGTCTCCCTTTATTGTATTCCTGAGAAAATAAAATGCAATCACAATTTTCTGATTGTCTTGAAGAACGGGAAGTGGCAACCATCCCTTCAGGTGTTCTTTGTGTTTGTCATTGAGACACATCTGGACAAATTTGTATTTTGTCTCCCTTCCCAGTTCCTCGGAGCTATGGTATCTCCTGGAAGAGGAGCTGAATAAGGCATCTCTGCTTTACACAGCATCTCAAAATGTTGAGACCCCAGCTTGGAGGTTTTTCAGAAAGGTTGGGAAGAACTCTGCTCTAGATAGATGTACATTTTTCTCTTTGTGGATGGCAGATGGTCTTGGCTTGTTCACAGACGCTGTTCAATGTGCTTGGAGTCTGATAACCTCAGCCATGTGAAGCACACTCCTGTGTACTCGTGAATTCTGGATAACATTGCTGAAACCTCTGCTTTTCCCGAGCACAGGGATTCGCCCATGATTCACTGAGCGCTCACTCAGACTCACATTTGTTGTGTTCCACTGATAGGTGCCTTGAAGCTATGCAGTTTTTTTTTTTAAATACAGGTGAAAAATACCATAGCAGTGATAATATAAATCAAATTAAAGTTTACTGTTAGCAGTGGAAGTTAGTTATGACATTTTTGTTTTGTCTTCTACCGTTTTAGTTTTAAGTCCTTGAGGAAGGAAATGTTTAAGGAATTTTGTTGCATAACATTGTTGTCATAAAAGTACCTGCTGGTCTGATACTACTAAGTCTCCCATTTCCTTGGTTTCTCTGGATTTTCACATATTTCACAGAAATTTCATCATACTCTTGCACAGGCCTTTCCATCAAATGGAAATTTGGGTCTCATGTCCTTCCCAGGAGTCAGAGTTGATGAACCTGCCCCAAGATTTCCTACGTGATTTGTGTTCGGTACCTGTGGTTATGCCCTCACATTCCTTGCAGTGAAACAGATGTTTGTCATATGGTCCTAAACATATAAACCATCCCGGTCTTTCCAAGTGATTTGTGTGCCAAAGAATTCAATGATGGCTCTGAATGGGCCTGGGCCACAACGCTGTGAGACGAGCTTATTTAACAGAAATTCTAGAGTGTTTGGCACGTTATGTTTACCAGGGTGAGGCAAACAGGAATGAAATGCAGTCCTGGAAAGAGAACTGTCATGCAGATGACTCACTGCAATCAAACACTTTGAGAAAATATGGTCTCTAAATGTTATGTCTACAACTAATTAACTTTATTTATTGTAAGACCTATAGAAATACAGAAACTGTGAAGTTTAGGGAAAATTAAATTAGGTTTTCAAACAAATGCCAGGCTTCCCAGCATTCTTTCTTTTGGAAAAAAACCCCCAGCAATCTCTTTGCCAAGTAAAGTGAAATATGCTAAAATGCAAATGTTGATGTGTTTCAAGAAGGAAATTCAATCGCTGAATCAAACTTTGCTTTCAAAAACTAAAATGTTGAAATCATCCAGGTTTCAAACTGAAAAGTAGGCTCATATATACACAGTTTTTATTTAATCAGCAGCTTTGACATTTTTACTTTAATCCTCTCCTCCAAATACTGCGTTTTCCCCCATTGAAATATGCCCAGCTTACTGAGTGTATTCGCACTCCAGTGTGAGGCAAGGCACACTTGCACTAGAACTGGCAGACTTAGTTCCTGGTGTGACAATACATGTATAAATGTACATGCTATATAATAAATAATTATTTTTCCCCCCACTTTTTCATTATTAATGTCTCAAAATTGTTTGACTGTACTTGTATTAGAATTGATACCACTAGAGATGGGATGGTATATGCTTTTTATTAAAAGGGAGGGCAGGACAAGGTTTGGGAATTCCTGAATGAAAATGCTGTGTTCTCCACTGCAGTGGGCGCAGAGGCAACAATTAAAACCAAGCGGTGCCTCATGCTGATAGAACAGGACATGTGTTCTTGCCTAAGTATTTTGATGATTTGTTAATGGCATCAAAAGACAAAAGAGAGGAGAGAGGAGATGGATGTACCCTGTCTTTATAGTGGGTGGGTATCTGAATAGCCAAATCCTCTACGGGACAACAAAAATAATGCCTTTCCAAGTAGCTCTTAGGAAACCATTTTTCCCTGCAAAAGCTACTGATCCTCATACAGCACTGAGAAAATAGACTGAGGAGTCACATTAGTGACCTTAGGCAAATCAACACCACATAGCACAATCCATTTAAATTTCACATCTTGGAAAAGCTGTCTGAAGACTGGCTTCATGAGCTAGCAGTAGGCTGGCGCTCTTTTCCCCTTGTCAGGGTGATGGTCCTTCCTCTTGGCTCTGTGAAATCCTATATCCGTGCACCAGTTGGAGAGAGGTCCAGGAAGTTACAGCTTTGCTCGCCAGCCAGCACGGCGGTGTGGACATATGGGGAGCAAGAACGTCTTTCTTCAGCCTGGTCAGGACAGTGTCAGCACAGGACTGAGTCTAAGTTCACAGGGAGCCCCGCCAGGCACCGTCTGGCTCCACGCTGCAGGAATGGCGCACAGGAGCCAAGAGAGGGAAGCCCTGAAGAAGGGCTGTGGCCAAAACTGTAGAAATCAAGTCTAGGTCTGAATAGAGCACTTTGCTGACCAAATTTGGATTGTCACCAATTGCTTCTATTTAATGAGACCCTGTGGAAAGCAATTCCTTACACTATAAACTTCCAAAAGAGGGGGAGCAGAGCGTCTAGGTCGGTGATTAACCAACTACAATAATGAGTTGTGTGTGAGACACTTTGGGGGATAGCTGTGATTCAGTTTGTCAAAAGAGCAAGGTGTCATTTCGGTTTTTTAGGGATGTAAGTTTGTAACTAATTTTTGTCTCTCCTTGCCAGCGTAACGGTTTGAATGTTAATTTAATTTTGCAGAATATCATTTATGTAAATGTAATTAGAAGGGAAACATGATCGGGAGATGCACAGCACCAAAGAAAATTTATTACTCCGAGGGGTATTGCTCTAATCATTCAACTGCAATATTGAGTTTCCCCAGATTTAATCTAAAAGCAATAAATTACAAAAGGCTAATGTCCTGCCCAACAAAAAGCTGTCATGAACCCAAGTTTCTGTGGGGAAAAAATTCAACTTCATTTCAGCAACAGGCTCTCCTCGTTTACACATTCCTTTTATGATTCCAGTCGAGTCAAAGTAAAATGAATACAAATGTGAGAGTTCGAACACTTTCCCTGAATATGTATGTGTGTCTGTTGGTGATTGTAATAATCAGCAATCCAAGGCGCTGGGGCTCTGTTATTTAGGGCAGAATTAGGAATGCGGTCCCACAAAGATACCACTGCAAATTCTTCTCCCCACCTTCACATGACCCTGTGATTTAGGGGAAGGCAAACTTGAGTCTGATTAATTCCAGTGTCCATATGAAAGTCTGTTGCTAATGTGCCGTTGTCTTTGTTCTGCCAACAAAATGAATGAGAAGAAACAAGCTGTCCTTTTGCCTGTGTTGCTGACTGCAACCTATGTGCTCTGTGGGAAACACTGTCTGTGTGGGGAAGTCACCCTGTTGATGCTGCTGGTCTGGATTTACTAAAGGCATACTTTTGCAAGGTGGAATGAAAAACATGCTTACTTCTCACAGACCTCGAATAGCTGTTCTGCTGTTCTAGGAGCATCTCTCCACTTGATAAAACCTGCAAGGAAAATTTGTTAGGAAATAAACAACAGCCGGGCAAAATAAAAATTGACTAATGTGTAGGCTAAAACACTGTTAAGTGTTGGGGGTTTGTGGTGCATTTTAGTATGAAGTCTGATGCCAATATTGCACTTCTCTAAGAAGTGGAGTAATTAGTACAGGAAATAGGTTTCTTATGTTTTGTTTTGCCGGATTCATCTCTGGTTTAACTCCACCGTAGCCTGTATTACATTTGTTCTTACTTGCCAGCGTTTCTCTGCACGGCTCTTGATATCATGACCTTTAATTCACTATGATTGTCTTTTATTTTAGGTAGGGGCCATAGTTCCTCTCTCAATTTGTTAGTATCAATTATGTCGTAAGCCTTCGTTTCTTGGCTTGCGAAATGAAACCCATCGGATCTGCAACAAGTTCTTACAAAGTGCACATTGGCAGGTTTACAGATTCCCACAGCTGTACGTGGGACACAGAGAGAAGCACAGGGCTGCAGCCTCAAAGGCACGGAGAAGCAGAATTATGAGAGGACTGGGGAAAAATGCAAGGAAGAGAGAAAAACAATGTTGTTGGAGGCAGGGCAGGAGGAGCTTGACATATGAGTTACTCGTGTCCTTTTGGAGGAAAAATACATCTTAGGAGAATGGCTGAAAGCAGTAACAAGCAGCCCAGAGAATAAGACAAAGTGACTGAACTTGCTGGGACATGTGAGCAAGCTGGTCAAGCTCAGAACATGCTTCTCACCAGCAAAGTCAAGCCAATTACAGACACAATTACTGAGTTCTAGTCAGTATGTACTTCCTTGTCTCAGGCAAGCTCTGGAGACAATGACTTTTGACTGAGGTGGCTGGGGGGACGTGGGTGCATATATTGCTGCTGGGGTCCCATGCTATGATGACACTGGTGAGACAGAGAGACAGCTGCCTCCTCCTCCTCATCCTGCCTCTTGTATGTCTTGTAGAGATGATCTCCTGTTCTGGGAACTCTGCTCATAGAGCTACTTCCATATGGCAGACACCCCAAATTCTCTTTCATTTCAGCTAGCCCAAAGTCAAACTGAATGGAGGAAATGATGGTTGAATAGATTCATAACAGCATTCATGCTTCATCAGCTTTTGGTCTGTAGGGGACTGGTGTAAAGCTGTCAGAGTTGTAATTCTCCACCCACGGGTGCTTAGGGAGGTCCAAATGTGTGCAGCAGAACACAGGACAAACTGCTGCGGGTACACTTAATTAACAATCAACATGCACAGTACTAATCATTTCTTCCTTGGTTGTATGCAAGTACAGCACAGATCATGACAATTTGAACAGAAAGCTGCAGTCCTCTGCTTGATAATTGCATTAAGAATCTGCCACAGCCAGGGCTAGTTCCATGGCTTTTTGAAGGCAAATGAGTAGAGAATGAAAAAACCACAGTGTATCAGTGGGGAAGGTCCTATCTTAGTGACCTGTGGGGTACACAGATTACAAGATGTAGTGCTAGGAGGACTGAGATGTCTTTTTTATTTCACAGGATGTAATTGCTCTAGTTGTGAAATAATGTTTAATATTTTTGTCTCTTCGGTTTTTGCATAATGCAAGAAGGGGAATCCTTTAGCATGGAAAATGTTTTCTGGCCCAAATGAAAACTGCTGTTCTATAATTCCTTGAGAGACATACATGAAGATTTTATTAGTCAAAGAAGTCTTCTAAGATCATCATCTTTTATTACAGTTCTTGTGTTTTTCATTCCAATGAGATTTATAATTATAAACTGGTAATTAAAGATGCTCCACTCTGTAATTCCATAGGAATTCCACTGTGATCTGACATTAATTAGCAACCAATTATAAATTATGATATAACTTTTACAAAACCCACTAGTGTCTGGATGCCTTCATTCAGTTACAGGGAAATGTTAGGAGGAATTTCACCTTTGTAAGCTGGACCCTTGTTGCAGGTTGATCAGTACAACCATGGGCTATGAATGTGTTTCCACAGCACAGCAACTGCCCGGATGGCCAGGTTCAGCCTGCTGAGGTTTTGAAAGACTTTTTATCCTCTTCTTTCTTGTAAGAGGCATCTAGCTTACAGGATTTACACTTTCTGTGTGTCAACAAGTGTGCATTCTTTGATGCTTATCTTTTATCTAACTTGTTATGAAATTAGAGTGATATGGTGCATGGCTTGATGCCTGATGAGAGCTCTCTCTCTCTTGAAAGTGTACTTTAAATATATACAGCCAATCAGGAAAAAGAGAAAAATAGTCATGGGCTCCAATGAAATTGTCTGTGGGACAGACAGAATGTAAGAGTAGGTTAAGGGGGTAGACTTTCAAAATTCTGACATTATTTTACCATCTGCATTAAAAATCTGATATCTAATGGAATTTGTACGTGCCAAAAATCTGACAGGTAAGGTCTTACCCAGAGATATGTTGGTAATAAAACACGCAATACATTTGGATAATCAATACTTAACATTTTTTATTTTATTATTTTGTTGTTGTTATTATTACACTTAATATTTATTTTTCCTGTTCTTTTTATTTCTTTTATTTTCTTTTTTATGAGCTTACGTCAGGAATCATCATGAAGCTTGTCAGAAAGATGGGAGGAATGGGATAATATGCAAATCCATTACTTGCAAAACCATGTAGAGAATAAGAGACTTAAAAGGAGACAACAGATTGTTTTTGCATGGATGAAATCATGAGGTAAGTTTTCATGTCTTGCCCTGCAGATTAAACTTTACCGACTCCATTAAGCCGAATGAAAATAATAGGTGTGTTTTTCTATATATTTCTTAGCACACTTCTCTCTTACCTCTTTGCTACTTCTCCCTGTCACCTACCACAACTCTTTTGCTCAAACCTACAAGACTTTTCCCAAGAAGTGTGGCTTCTGAGCTGATCAGAGTTGGTAGAGGTTACACAGTAGAGAGAAGTGTGCTCCTTTTAGACATCTCCACATCCAGCTTTCGTCATAAAGCACAATTGAACAGCACAGAGCTGTTCAGAAAAGTAAAATTGTGGCTTATTTAGCAGTCAGCTTTTGTTGGCTTTGGAATCCCCACTGTTTCTCAGGGTCAGTGTGGCTGTATATCATTTATTTTGCCATTGCAGTTTTTTTCCATTTTACAATAGGGAAAATCTATGGGAGCAACCCTCTTATTTAAACTCAGACAAATCCAGGAGTCTTGACCAAGAGGTAGTCCCTTGCTAATGGGATTCTACCTATTCTGCTATAACATAGATGAGATTTCAGCTCAGAAATTCCCATAAGAATTTCATCCTGTTAAGTTGCATCTAACTTGTTATCAGGACATCTCTGAATAGCTTGGCCAGTTAGCCAGAGATGTGTCACTGACAGCAAGGAACAAAATGCAGGTTTAGCACAGAGAAATGTTATAAACTCCCTTGATCAGATCAGCATAAGCAGTGAATCAGTCTACTCCTTTTGGACCCAGAGAGCACACGTGAACTGAACTTGCTCCTTTTACATATTGCTATCCCTAAAAGGGATTAGGTTTTTAAGATCTGGCTACATGCATTTCAGATACTAATATGTTCTCTTGGTTCTGTGCCTGAGTAAGATTTAGAGGAATTTGGAGAGCAGCTGGACGCTAAAGCTTTAGGAGATCCAGCATCAAAACAGGGCTCACAGTAACCAACAGTCTGTCACCAAATCCTAATGGTCTATATTTAACCTACTATTAAAATTATGTTTTATTATTTTTCATTACCTTCATCTCAAAAGTTTGGTTTCTGTGTGATTGCAGAACAAGGCAAGCTCAGTCAAGCCTATAAAATTTATCTCACAGTTTTTGTTTTAGCTAACTGTTGATTTGATGGAATCTGAAAGGGCAAATGAGAAAGGTAGGTATTATGTTTCAAGGAGAGAGTTATAAAAGTATGAACTGCATCCAAAGTATATTTTACTCCTAATAATGGGAACTGGATGAACAACTACATTGGTTCAGAACTAACTGATCTAATGCAGTTTTCCAAAGAATAATTGATATTATATAATCATAACTGGCAGTTTATGTCATGAAAGTGACACTTGACACTTTTCTGCTAACCAGTTTAACATCATCAATTAAAACATCACTTGTGTAATGACATTTTAGTAACCGGTTTAATACCATAAATTATGACATCACCTTCTTTTATGGCATCAGGGTTAAATGAAAGGTTTTCTTTAGAAAAAGGAAAAAGGAAAAATAAAGGAGGAAACCTCAACATTGCCTCTCATTCTTGTTTTGTAAAAGATGCAAGTGTTGTATTCCTCTGGTCAGTGTCACCACTAGGGTGGATCTGAAAGCTGAAAAGCTACAAACGAGGGTGAAATGGCAAATTGAGAAGAATGTGCTTCGGGTTAGCACAGACAAGCTCCCAGTAGACAGTAGT
Source organism: Anabacerthia variegaticeps (assembly GCA_035583185.1). NCBI lineage: Eukaryota > Metazoa > Chordata > Aves > Passeriformes > Furnariidae > Anabacerthia > Anabacerthia variegaticeps. The sequence goes on along the minus strand of JAWWEW010000112.1, from coordinate 16,635,674 downwards.
GTCCTTTGCATCCTACCGATGAAAATCACCCAGAAACAGAGAAGAAAGCATGGGCATGCTCATGGAACCTGATGAACTCAATTATAGTGCAGTAATATTTACTGAGATATGGTGTGAAAGTTCAAGATTGCATCATTACCCACCAATCAGAGTTCTTTTCCTTCATGGTTAGAGGCTTTGAAGTAATCATTTTTATACTATTCTTTACTGAATGGCCAAATTTTGGTGCTGGAGTCTGGTATTCTACAGCTCAAACTCTTATTGGCACTGGATTTTATGATGACTATTGGTGATTTGAGTCATGAGTTGGCAAATAGCTCAATTTATTTGTATCTAGTCAGCCCCATGGAACCAGACAGGAGCCAAACATGAACTGAGTTCAGAGGACTCCCAGTTAAACAAGTGTCCTATGAATGTGTGTCTTTGTAGGGTTAACTGCAGGGAGTCAAATATTTTAAGTATATTGTGTTTTCAGAGCTTTCTAAGGGCACACGGCATCAGCTTCCCTCTCTTCCTACCAAGGTCAATAAAAGTCTTATCAGTGACCACAACTGCAAGCAGAACAAGTCATAATCAAGCAATTTTTTAAAAAAATCTTGCAATTTTGTGCCTTGAAACTGAATCTTTAGCATATTAAGTTGTGTTGAACTCTGCTGGGACTCTATCCTGAGATTATGCTTATCTTCTAGTTCTTATTCAGAAACTTGGATTTCTGCATGCAGATGGTCCCTGTGAGTTCATGTGCTTCTCCCAAGGCTTGCCTTCATATCAGGTCCTTGGTTTCGTTTTCAAGGGTTTGAAAAGTAGTTTCCCCTCGTTTTGAAAACCCTTGGTCTGAAAAATGGGGAAAGAGTCCTGGAAAAGAAGTCAGATTCACATTGTTGTGTATGGATTTGGGCATAAACATTTCCCTGAATAACCCAGAAGAATTTCCCGTGCTAATTGCCAGTGTAGACCAACGATATGACAAATGGGAGCCACATGGCATCTGGGCAACTGCTCTGCACTTTTCCAAGTGTCCAGTGCTCAAGAGATGCCCAAATACTGGTGAGAAGGTGATAATTCAGTAAGTATGAAAACACTTCTTAAATTACAGACAAAATTTTAAGCAAATCTATGTAAATTGTCAGTGCATATCTTAGTGGTCTCCTGAGGATGCCATGATTTACCTCCTCTCTTTTCTCAACATTTTTTCAAAAGTTTTTTTCCCCCATGAATATTTATGTCAATGCCTCATTTGCTGACTGAATTTCCACTCTGCTGGAATTATGCTTCCCCATAGTACACCCAGGAAAGGTGAGCTGTTAGAGGTGAGTAAAAGAGACTCCGTGACCTTTAGGAAATAGCAAGTGGCACTAGATAAAACCTATTCTGTGAGGGGTTACTTATGGATTGGTTGAACATAATTACCAAAAAATTATTATCTCACTGAAACAATTAACTTGGGGCAGATCGGAGTCCAAAAATCTTCCGAAGCTCTGAACTTTTGCAAATTGGCTTTGCCCATTGCCACTCTTAGGTGATGAGGAATTCTTAGATAGGCATGAGTGATAGATACTACATAATTCGAGTTATGAGTATGGACTTATTTACAGCTGGCATTTTTTTTAAAGTGAGTTGTAAATGTTAAGGTGCTAGATTCAATGCTTATGAATGTGTTTCCTTGGTGATAAAGCTTTCACTAAGCGTGTTATGTATCTGTGCTCTCTTATATGCAGACAAGAGATGATTCACACTGTATGTTATAGGTCTTGCGCTTTAGAATTGAATCCTCTATTGACTTATGGCTGAGAAACATAGAAATCAAATCCACAGCTGGTTCTTCTTAAAAGTGAAGTTTTGGCAAAAGCAATGAAGGCTTTAATGCATTAGAAAAGTGTGCATTTTTTAAAGTTGTTTCACTTCCTATTTTCTCTCTACAAAACTCCCTGAAGTTAGTACTGTTCTTGTGTTTCATCTTGCAGTTTCAGCAGAACAGAGCTTTGATTTTGCATGCCCCTCTATTGCCTGCTAAATGCAAAGAAGATGTTAGTTTGTGGGGGTACACAAATTAAATAAGTAAATGCATAGAATGAAATCCTTCTGGGACAAAAAAGCAATATATCTAATGATGAAGCAGTGGTGGTTGGAAATCTCTGCAGTGGAGACATAGAAATTGGAAAAGGTGTGTGAGATGAGAAAGTCTAAGCAAAACCCCTCTTTCACTGACAAATAGTATCACTTACATTAGAGTGAGAAATGCTGGCCCAGTTGAGGTCAGTGGGAGTTTTACCACCCTTAACCTTCTTTTGTAAGTAAAGTAAGGGAGGGTTGATCCATTGGATGCATGTGAGTAGTTACCTGGCCATCTCTGCTTTGCTCTGGCTTCCTTTAGGAGGAAGCTCTTACTTGTCATCAGCTCCAGCACCCAGGAGAGTAGAGGGGTTGTAGCCCAGGAGAGCAGGGAGACATGCAAAGAAAGGAGGGCTGCTGCCAGTGAGACACTGCTGGTCCCAAAATACCCTCATCCCAGCACACGTGACACATTAGGGTTTGAGAACTATAAATGGCACAGGGTTATGTGCATTAATTGCATCATAAAGTAGAGGGGCCCCAAAGGAGATCTGGTCTCAGCTGTGCTATGACTGGGGCAAACAATTAATGAGAGATCTTACAAACTCATTAGGCAGGACAGAAGTAGAGAGTATTAATCACCCATCCTCTGTGTTTGAGACTTGAGTTTAAATATGCCCATCATTTACACGAATAGTCTATGGAGTAAAGGGGAAGGGACCTGACTTTTCCGGAGTCCTATTCCCAGTTTCAGGGAGTCGCTTTCTTTTGCTTCCTGTTTGCACTAGCATGAGCTCTGAAACGCCCCTTATTGCACAGAGGTCATCAAAGACATTTAAACTTGGGGTTTATCTCTAGTTTCAACTTTTGTTTCTATGGTTTATGTTTTTGACAGCTGCAGTGTCCTACAGTATAGAGTGAACTGTCCTGTTCCCAATGATCTTCTCTTAATTTTTTCCAAGTAACTCACTGCTGACCTTGCATGTGCAAAACTGTCCTACCTTTTTTTTTTAGAGAATGTCATTTTGAGGGCTTCAAGTACAGTAAAGGTAGTTCAAGAACCAGTTCAAGTGACACTGAGTTTCTGAAGCACAGTGGAGAGAGAGACCTTCTGACCCTGCAGGTTTCAAAACCTCTTGTTGGCCACACAGGAGAAATGAGCCAGATGCAGACCTCCTTTGCTACTTGTTTAGCAAACCATAGCCCAGGCTGTAGGAGCTTTGTGGCAAAATGGGTTCCCTGGTGTGTGATAATAACCCCACATAGGTCTGAGCTCTGTTATTGGAACTGGTGCAGGCTTTCTGTCATCCCTGGATATAAACTCTTGTGTCACTTAAAAGAGCTGTTAAGGGCTGGTATTGCCTTTGGGGAAACCTTAGGGCTGGAGGATAGGGCTACCACACCATGGGCCAGCCCTGTAGAAACCCACGTGGAGACTAGCAAGGTTATAGGCTGTAGGGCTGGCCTGTTGTGTTCTCTACCTCATGGACATGAATCGTGTAGAACCAGTCTGGAGAAATCTTTTCAAAGCTGTGTGGGTGTGAATGTAAATGTAAATACAAGGATCTTCCATGTCAGCCTCCAAGAGGACTAACACCCTGCAGATGGCTCTGAGCCGAGGCCAGAAGAGAGGAGGAAGGTACAGTGCCTCCTAGAGCCCATATTGCTCCTTTTGGATTTGCTGCCACTGTTGTCTTAGCTTTGGAACAGCTTTCGCTGGAGCTGTTGCCTCAATCCTGAATCTGGCATTGTTTTGTCTTCACTTATGATGTTTAGTCTCAGTTTATCTTTGGAAATGTCCAGAAATGGAAGAGGGTCCACTTTGTCAATAGTGCAGGGAGCAGAGAATTTGTCTCCTCCACTTTTGGTTGGCCTTGAAATTCCCCTTAATTAGTATTATCATTAGATTCTCACTCATATCACCCACTCTGTCTATTCTGCTTAAATATACTACCTCCAAACATAATAAATCTGGAAAAATGTGCCTATTATTTTTCTTTCTAAATCAAGTCCAAAAAAAATGAACCAGCAGTACAGTTCCACTATAGTAACTGCTGGGTTTGCCACTTAATTTTCTCCCCCTTCGTCCTATTTCCCTTTGTTTTTCCCCATATCTCCAGGATACATAAACTCCCTGTCACTCTCACAGCTCTCCTCAGCTATGCAGCTGCCTGTCAAGGAATACATGGTAAAATTCCTACCATTACCCATTCCTTACACTCAGACAAGTGTTAAGCCAAGATCCACAAATGTGATTTCCTTGCCTGCATTTTGCCCATTCCATGAATAAGTTTGCAGTTTAAGAGGAGATGGCACAAAGCACACAAGCTGCCCTCTAGCCTAGAAAATTCCTCTAGAACATCTCCCTTGGAAAACACCTGCATCAGGACAATTAAATATAAGTGGATTTGAAAAAAATGTGTTTTCATCTAAACTTTGGCCAGATAATATGTTTACTAGGGAGAATTTCCTCTGTGAAAAATATCGGAAAATAGAGATGAAAATTAGTATCCTTCCTGTCCCATCCTTGTCCTAAATGTATCACTGAATAACATTACTAATAGAAAAGGAGAAAAGGAGAAAAGGACTTTGTAGGTTTCTGAAGAAGGCAGGTCCCATGTTTGTTTTTTTTTAATTTGCCACTATTTAAATAAGTGCAGGAACTGAAACATACATTATTGTCAGTATTTACTTCATTGTCAGTATTTTGTCAACATTTTTGTATTTATCCTCAATTACAAAACTGACACAGTTTTCAGGTAGTATGTTCATTAGTGTTATTTCCTTCCTCCAGGCTGAAATATTTTAGCAAAAGTCACAGATCTGGCAAACAAAGCAATAAACAAAATCAAACAAGGTAATGTTTGCTTTTCCAGCAGGGTGTTTTCCTAGTCATTGTTGACTTTCTGGCAATGGAGTTGTTTAGTAAACTCCTTTAAGTTCTTTACCAGCCAGAGCCAAATCTCCCAAGCAAATTGCTTCTTACCATTACAGTGTGATACTTCATACCTTGTATGTCTCTTTCTCAGCACTTGATTATCAGCTAAGGATTATGAACTAGTTATATTTAAGACTGTGCTTTGTGGGGGGTTTTAATTTCCTCTTTGTCATTCTTCATTTTTGGTCTCCCTTCAAATATCACTTAAGAGCCCCTGAAATCCCACCAGACCCCAAAGGAAGAACAAAGGCAGGTGTGCAGGTGTTGTGAAAACCTGGCCATTCCACTAACCTGGGACTTTCCAGGAGGCATTATTGCCACCAGTTTAGATTTTAAAATATGCTGTTGCTTTGGCGCTGCTGGAGGGGGAGGAAACAAGGGAACGTTATGTCATTTTTTATTAATATCCATTGTACTTGCATGGATTCTCCTTAGTTGATATATCAAGCCTTCACTAAGTACAAGATAGATAAGCTAATAGATACATCAGTTAAACCAAGTTGAGCTGAAGTGTCTTAGATAATAAAGCTTTGCGTAAATTCTAATTCAAGCAATTTCAGCAAAAAGCATAACAAGTAGCCAATCTGGGATAAAAATGTTTTTTTATTTCAGTACCTTGTTCTTCATAACATCCTTCACAGATGCTATAATGTTATTTTAGTCTTTAGAAAAATATCTAACAACATGATTGTCTCACACCAGACATAATCCCAGTGGAAATTAAAATTGCATGCATTTTCTCATCACTCTTTATTTAACAACTGGGAGAGTTTTAATATTTGAAACTCAGCAAGAAAATTGTCTTGAAACACAGAGATTCCTTTGGGGTAATTTCACTTTTGTTTTGTGTGAACTTTAACTGAGCAATTTTTTACAGTAATACGGATCTATGGGTTGAATGGCAGCTAACAGGACTTTCTATATGTGCTTCTCAGCTAGCAAACAAGAAAAAAAAAAATCACAAAGAACATTCTAATTAAGTTATTTGAATCAACTGACCCTATTAATAAAGATGCTCTATTTCAGATTTTTAATAGTTCCTTTTAAACTGCTATCAGTGGGTTTAAAGATGCACTTGAAAGTTACTACATGTGTGCATGAAAGGCAATACAGTTGTGACACTTCTCAAATTTCACTTTTTTAATTTTTTTTTTCTGGAAAAGAGAAGATATCTGGCATGCCCACGACATGATGAGACTTGGTCATGCAGTTTGCTTGACTCAGAGCCGCAGTACCCAGAAGGATGGCTCGTCTACAGCAGGAGCTGGTTGTTTCCCTTCAAGTGAAGGACAAATGCTTGCAATGCAAAATTACATTACAGTAGGCTCTTGCAAGTGGTCATAGAAAAGTGACAGTGGATTTAGTAGTGTTGATTGTATCAGCTGATTTCCATTAGAACCTTTTTATTTTTGCCTGTAATCATCCCTTGGGAGATAGGCTTGCTGGCAGGACACCCTGGCTATCACCTAGTGGCTTCCTATATTCATTATAGCTCATATCTCTTCTGCAGATTGAAGATTCAGAGGTCAATAAGCACCTTTCAGAAACACTCCATTCACAGTCAGAGGTGATTGGGCATCATTGCTTGTTTTCCTGTGTTTGACAGAGTAACATTGACGCTCCTGTCATTTTGCTTGCACTCTTGCTGTTACCTTCTTCAGTGCTTCTGAGACAGAGTGAGATCTGCCAGTTGCTGTCAGAAATTTGGGATTCTTCTCTTAAGTGTTTCCAGAAGAGTCAAAAGAGCAATATCCAAGGCTTCTCTTTACACTGGAGCTGATATTAGTGCCACTACATTCGAACACAATTTGCTTGTCAGCTCAGATGATTGCACACTGATACATGCTCAGACAGTATCTTTTTCTAATTTCACTCTTACTTGTAATATTTTAATCGTTTTCTGTGAATTTCAGTAACCTGGTAGTGAATGGAAAGATCATGTTTCTGGAAAAGGAGGGTTGTTGGTAAGCTTGGGATGGTTTCTTAGCACCCTTGTGATCTTTATGCCATGACCAGGAGCACTGAGGTAGTTCCAGTTACCTGTGTGCAACCCAAGTGCACCAGAGGGCCACTTTAAACTACTTATTATCAAATCTCCCCATACAGTCACACGTGCAAGCTTTTGGAGTAAAGTTATTTCTACCTTCTGTCCAGGCAACAGGCTGTACTAAGGCAGGGGCTGATTTTGCATTCTAAACCTCTGAAATTGAGTTTAAATTGGTTGTGGCCAAGATTTTCTTTGTTCTGTTTGTGCACAGCACAGCAAACACCAGCCTGTGATCTGGTTCAAATGTGCAGTGGTGTTGTGGAAGGCCAGATATCCACATCAAAAATTAACTATTTCTTACTGAAAACCCCTGTCATCACCCTGTCTAGGTTTGGGATTTTGCTTTATGTCAGTCGTGGATGACTCTGGAGTACACATAACTCTCACCAGAGCATTCACTGAGGCTGCCAGTTATTTCTGTTTGAAGAGCACCTTGGTTACCCTTTTAAATATTGCACCTCTCTTTATCACAATCTTTCAACCCTGTCAAAGTCATCATGATAATTTCCTAGAGTTAGTTACTCCTGTATTAGCACGACTGATACGAGTATGTTAGTAGATTTCCTTTTTATAATCCAACCTGAACACCAGTATTTGAGGAACAAACAGATAATCTTGCTGATTATACAAGAAGTTGCTTGTGCACAAAAGGCATTTTATTTCTTATTCTCTTTGGTATTTTAACAAGGGCTATCGACTTATTTCTACATTTTATTGTGAGATTTTGCCTCCTGGGTAAAGGGTATTCCTTATCTCTCCTTCTCCCCCTTTTCCCAAACTACCTTCTGCTGTGCTGAGAAGATGGAATGTATAGGTGATATCCCTTTCAGAAAATATATTCATCATATATCACAAGTATTGTCATTATGATGTATTAACATAATGCATCATCAGAGAGCTGTCAGGGTGAAGATTAATTACCTTAAAATAAGTTCTAGTAAGACAGTGAGGAATGGGTTGGCGGAATTTCTGTTTATTTTTCTAAATTAAGGACTTTTAAAGTAAGTTTTAAAACGTGTTACCTTCACTAAGTGTTAGAGTTGTGAGGGTCACAGAGAAGAGGACTTGAATCAAAACAACCAGGACTCAGGAGGCCTCATAGAATCAGAATGTGATATATTTTTGCCCCAGGTAGTTTCTATGAGGTCTGCAAAGTTTAAGTTTCCAGCAAAGAAGAGAGCTACTGGGCAGCCAAATTCATTTTAATCAACCTGAACTGGACTTTATTGTTTCTCATTTAAAGACAACAGAGTCACCAAAGCATGAAGACTTGAGCTAAAATAGGCAGACCAGCTTAAAATGGTCTAAAAATAATTGCATTTTAGTACAAAAGGCTATTCCCTTATCCAGGTGCGTCCACTGGACTTACCATAAACCCGATAAAAATGCCCTGAAATCAGGGAGAGCTTTTCAGCAGGTTTGCACAGACTTTGGATCGAGCCCCTTCTTTGCATCATGTGGTGAAGCCATGAAACTTGGCACATTTATAGCATTGTAACATAAAGCCATCTGTGTACAAGTACAAACTTTTCCTTATTGCCAAAGTGCTTAATGTAATTACAATCAGGCTTGCTTCTCCTCTGCTCAGCTCATCCATATGCTGAGATGGATGAAAACTTGCATGGTAAAGAATCCCACAGCATCTGAGTTTGCGTGCCGCTTACAGCAGTGTGCATTGCTACCCTTGTAAATCTTAGGCACTTTTGCATTTTAGGAACACACATAAAGTTACAGGCTGACTTACAGGAAAACTGGTAACAGAAATATGCCAAAAAAAATTCAGCCTGGATTCTTGTCTTGCTAACTGCACAGGACACCTGAGTTAGGAGCTCAGTTGCCCTGGTTTCCCTGTATAGCCGATGAGGAGTCAAGAGGTATCACAGAGTTTGGATGCCTAAGCTGAGAATTGCCTTCAGGAGGTGACTTTTACTCTTTGCTGGGTGGAAAATGAACACAGAGCTCCAGCTCATCTTGTTCAGTGCATAAAGAGTGTTGTATGAATCCTGAGTGTTGGTAAGCATCTGCAAAGTAGTTGCTTCATCACAAAATTCCTTCTATGTTGACTTCAACTGTGTTCAGATGCAATGTTATCCCATGGCATTTATTGTATCCAGGCATTGACTGTATCATGGTATTTGCATGCAGTTTCTTTAATACTGAACGTAATATTGGTCAGTGTAAGTTAAATAGCAAGGTTGTTTATAGGTTAATGAATTCACTGTGCTTGCTGCTGACTGACGTAATTCCTGATAGGTGGTACACTGAACTTGACCCTACAGCCCACAGACATGTACTTGGCTTTATCAGTGGGGATGGTATATCCAAAAGGAATATTAGCATTAAAAAGAAACCTATGCAGTGGATGTGTTTGCAAGCCCAGGTAGTAAGTTTTCAGGGAAAAAAAATAATTGCTGAAGGCAAAAGGTGGTTATGCCAGAAAAGTCCACAAATCTCTCTTGCTGAAGGAAAATAATGATAAGCCACTTAATTTTGGCCAATTTTAGGAAGACAATTTACTTAATTACCTAAGGTGTGGGTGTGAAATGAGTGCCAAACTTATGCAAATTACCTCTACTCAAAGTGTTTTATAAACTCATCTGCTATCAATATAGGAGAAACCTTTCCTCTTCCATAAACCTCAGGATGGTTTAATCATGTATAGTGACAGAGATACATTGGCTCAAGCCAAATTTTTTTGGAGGTGTTATCAGAAATGGGTATGTACAGGTGCTTATAAAGCACCTGCACTTTGCAGATGCCAAATAACCTGTTTCTGCACTCAGACAAAGCTTTACTGGCTCTCCATTAGCCTGTGTAGGTAAATGCTTATCTGTATGGGCACTGTATCTCCATCTCAAATCCAGCAGGGATTTGCTTTTCTAAACTGAGGTGTAAGAAAGGCACAAATTTTTACTTGTTTTAACTAGTGAAAAATTTTCATAGCATGTAGCTGTGATCAGCTAATCTCCTTAATGGAAAAAGGTGGGCCTGATCCCCTGTGGTGTCAGGGGGAGGAGCTTGTAGGATCACCTTATGAAATATGGGAATTGAGGGAAGATTTGTCTTTGTATCCGTAGCCTGCTGAAAATAGTTTATTTCCTAATTTTTTTGATGCTGGAAAAAAAGGACTTCTGACCCATTCTGAAAGTGTCTAGAGGCAAACAGGTCTATCATTTGAAGATTTCTATGGGATGTTGTCACATGTGCTACAAATGAGAAGTTTAAGTGTTTGTGATGCATTGAGTCATAAGGGATTTGTCCGAACTCCCGCCCCCTCTGTGAGTAGAGTTTCACTCAAGTTTAGTATCAGCAGTGGTTGCTGCTCAGATCACTGGTTAAAACAGTCGTAGGTCAGGACGTTTTAAAGGAGGTAAAACATCTTGAAGAGACCATATGAAATCTATCACGGAAAACCACTGATAACTCCACATCTTATTAGGCTCAATTAAGTATTTCCATAGGGAACCATGGAACTGTTTAAAGTCATGATGACACATACACACACTTTGTTCCATCCAAAGAAATAATCTGTTTTCCAGATTTCCAAATAGCCAAGATATTTTGTTATTGTTTTGGGTTGGGGTTTTTTTTCCTGCTTTTAAGAGAAATAATTTATAAGAATTTATCTCGGGCTTGCTGCAGATTTAAAGGGAGAAAAAAGGTTTCTTCTGTCCGACTTTTAGATTATATGCATGACCAAAGATAAATATGTTTTTTATTTATAACTGTGGATAGATGCCAAACAAAGCCTTTCATATGACACACCGCTGCTGCAGTAGAGGAGTACTTAAAACAGTTCCAGTCAAGTTAGGCCCCAAGACTTTTCATGCAACTTCATGCAAAATGGTTAAGACCTTTCATTTATTCTTTCTCTTCTTTCCTTTTGAACATCTTCAAAGGTTACAAGTGCAACACGCTTAGAGGATGCCAGGCTTCTTCCTGTCAAGCTGAGATGATCTGAAAACCACATTGAAACATGAGGAAACTGCAGCTACCACAGATTGCAGACGAGGGTGTTTTCTTTGCGGGCTGTAGATCTCTCCTGCCCTTCCCTGCGTGGCTGGTACCAGTTAGATGAAGGTTATGGATGGAGGTTGGCAAAGCAAAGGATCGGTGTGCTGTTTTGAGGCTGCAATGAATGGGCTTTGACAATACTGCTGAATAGGAATACTTGTGGAGCTAATACAAACAATTTGTAATTGTCAGAGCTGAAAAGTTAAAACATGATTATAAACCATGCCTAGGATCAGCTTATGTCAGCTTTAAATGATTTAAAAGTCTGGTGTCTGGAGCTGCATCTTACTTGCCTGTAAAACTCCTTAAAGAAGACTTACAGAATGGTATAAGCATGTCTCTGCCTTCTTGTGTATTTATTGTGAAAAGTAAGCCTTTGTGTAGCTGACAGGAGGAAGGGTTTTAGGACAGATGTGAACCAAAGACTCCCAGATAAGTCAAAAAATACGGAATTTTCCGATATAAATAGGAGGAGACAATTGTCCGGAAACAGTAACTCTTAGAAACTACTGGCTTTCTTTGTTTTATGCAAGTCGAGGCTCTGAATGGTTAGAAGCTGATGCAGCTTGGGCACCTGGTGGCTTCGTGCTGTGCTAGGCTTGGAACTTGTGTTTTGCATGGATGTGAAGAAAGCCTGCAAAGGATGCAAACTTCTCAGAGAGAAGGGAAGGAGCATAAGAAAGCACCCTCTGTTACCTAGAGCCTGCCATCATTAGGCCTGACCCTAGCTCATTATCCCCTGGTATCTGCAGCAGACGATGACCTTTGATGACACTGCACAACAGTATGAAAAAGAGGTGCCTTCCTTCTAATTCTGGCTCCTCAATGCCAGACGGAGGAACTTCTTCCCCGTTGAGTTTCCAGCCTTCCTTCACTCAAACACATGTCCAAAAATTAAAGTGCTACTAAATACTGCTCAGCAACTCTGTTTAGGTGCTAAACAGGTTCTAACCTAGGTTCTGACTTTGCCAGAAGTAGCTCTGTCTTCCCATCCCCTAAGAGTCTGGAGCAGGCTGGAAGCAACTCATTTACCATGTAATAAGATAGGTTCCTGTTGACACAATTCAAGGGCAAAACTATTAAGTCATTAGGGCTAATGTTGTAACATTCTGATACAAAGGCATGGCCTGGGCCTTTCAGACGTACCTCTGACCTTCTGAGGATTAAGTTTCTTCGCAGTTTATTTTTGGTATTTGGAATCTGCCTCTTTTTCTTCTTTCCCTCGGCTTCACAAGCATTGATCTTTGGCCTTGTGCTAGTCCAGCTTTTAGAGCAACTTCTGCAGTCCTGATTTGTGCCAGTTTTATCAAAGTAAGCAAGGGTAGAAAAGTCAACATATTCTTAATCCCGCAATATACTAAAATTGCATCATGTATTGGCTCAGCACTGCCCATGTCACAGCTTAGTTCAAAGGACTGCTGGTCAGAAGGAAGTCAGGGAAATAGCGGTGGCTCTCAGGATTCCTCCACAAAATAGAGATGAGAATTGCTTGAAATAATCTATCTAGATGCCATTTAAATAGATACAATACGAATGTGTCTTGCTGTAGCACTCTGATATTTTGATAAAATAGATTTTCTCAAATCTACTGTATTGGCAGTAAACAGATGATTATTTCAGCCATTGCATCCTGCAGCTCAGCAGCAGGTCTGCACTTGTTTCATTGTGTGGGCAAGGGAAGTGCAATGGGATCCCAAAACTTGTCTTGCTGTCATACTTAGTATCTCTCAGGATTGGTTCACTTAATGTCAGCTTCATTTACCTCTGATATTTTTGGCTTTATGCTTTTCATTTATGAGTCACTCTCTGAAATGAGGAGCCAAAAAATGTTCTCCCTTGGACCTGTGATGGATTTTGTATCTATTTGCCACCACTCTGAGGGATAACTGTTCTCCAGGTGAGATCAGCCTTACCCACAGGTAATCTTCATGACCCTCATATGGAAAAAAACTTTTTTTATTTTCAAGGTGCATGAAGAAACCAAATCAAAGGACCTCCCAAGATGCTGAATAAGTCCAGTGTCTGAAACTTTTGACCAAAATGTTTTAGAGCATATAGACAGGCCAAGAACTTGCATCAAGGCCTGAGTGTTGTTGCCAAAACTACTCACAGTACGACATTATTTGACAGGGAAGGCTCATTTTGTATGATGCTTTTGCTGGTTATATAGGAATGTATTTAATAATGTGAAGCATTCAACAAAAAAATCTGAGAATGTTTTAAATTTCATTTTTAAGTTGTTTTTAAGTCTATATTGTTTATGCATTTAGCCTGTCCTTTTGAAATGCTGGAAAGGGTTCTCTCTCTTGAGGAAGAATTAGCAGACCATTCTTCAAGAAGAGCTTTTAGAAAGCAAGGCATCCAATGAGTTGGTGGCAATAAGCTGTGGAAAGCTATATTTCATGAATTTATGAATTTTATTTGTGCATTTTTCTCATTTTGCTTTTGCATTAATTCTTTTTAAATATTGTGGTGATGAGGAAATGGTGCATTTCATGAGTTTCTCTTCAATTTTATTTTATTTTTACATTCACTGACTTTAAATACAACAGTAATGGGGAAAGGGAAGTTGCAGTGAAAAAAATTCTGCTCTTAAGACTGTACATGCCAGCGTAGGTCTGGAACGGATGCTCATGGCTGAATTAATAAACTCTGACTGTGGAGGTTTCAAACATGAATTCTGACAGACCCTTCACTATGACAATACTAGTGGGAGTCACAATAATATCATCTGCTGCTGAACATCGCTAGTATGTGAGCACTGTTGTGCCAAAGGTTAATATGCCAGTTTTATTTCCTTCTCTCTACAGCTATAATTTAAATGAGTTGCACACATAAGTGATGTTATATGCATAGGGTTTTGCATTAAGTTTGCTATGTCAGATTTGTTTATAAAAATCATATTTTGAACCACTTGCCCGGGGGCTCCGTTCTGGGGAGCTGCAAGCTGATTTCTTTTAAAGAGGCAGTTTTCATTTTCCATGGATTTTCAATAGAGATTTTGGAGCTCTGAACAGGGAGCTCAGTTTTAAATTCAGCACTTGCCCAGGTTTACAATTAGGTTTAATTACTTAGCAACAGAGAGTCTAATCTAGTTTTACATGTGTGCCACATGACCCTTTCCATACCTTACTGCAATTGGAAGGGCCCCCTGCCTCTCCTGGGGAAAATTGCTTCCAACATTTTGGAGACCATTTACAATGTTTTTGTTCCTATGCTGCAAAGTTAACATTGCCCATAAACCTAATAGTCACACAGTAGTTAATAAGGGGCAGAAAGTTTTATAGTCTTTTCTGCAGTTGTTAAAATGCTGCTACTGTAGTTTAGTCCTAGCCACACAAAACCTATCAGTTGTGAAAAATAAGATGCTCTGTGTGTTGGTTTATTCTTGGAAACCAAGGGAAGAGAGGACCTTTCCTGAGCATCTAGCTGAACATAATGAACTTGGGGATTATTTAAATTGCTTGGCTTGTAATATAAACACTCGAGGGCTTGCCAGCAGTGTACCTTCAGGACGTGTGACTTTTCTAAAAAAAATCACTTGGGATTTTTTTTTCAGAATCCATTGCAATTAGTGGCACTATGGCAAAGGATGATTTATTAGATTCCCTTTCAGTTAGAGGAAATAGAATCCCTTAATGATGCTTCACACGTATTTTTAGTCAGGTTCAGCAAGAATCATTTTCTAGCTGTCTTTCTATGTTATGTAAACTAAGAACGTTCCTAGGGTACCAGCTGGATCATCCTTTGGGTCTTACAGACCTTCAAGAATGGTTTTGACCTTCTCCTGCTAGAAGAGATGCTGATATTCATGACTGCACCAGTGGAAAGGAGGTACTTCTCAAAGTGAGATTTCTAGAATCAAACATGAACTGAAATGGGCTCAGATATAACTTGGGATTCAACTACTAATACCTCTTGGGTGCACATTTACTCCTGTTCCTTTACCACATCAACAGGGAGCAGGGAAGGCTGAAGGTGGGACAGAGTGGTCCCTGGAAGGAGTGGCAGAGAGAAACAACTCTGATAAGAAGCAGTTCACCAATTTCTCTAAAATGGAATTTTCCATGCCTTTGTTAATAATGAAACAGTTACATTAAAAGAAACAAACAAACAAACAAACAAATCTGCAACCATTAATAATCCAGAATACTTTTCTCAGAAGTACCTGTTCTGCTAGTACGTGGGAAACTAAGACAGTACACTAGTGAAGAGTGGGGGCAGAGAGGAGCAAGAAAAAGCTCTTTGGTTCAAAATTGAAATACTCTGGACACCATGAGCTCTTAAGAACAATGATACTGCATGCTGCCTAAAAGAGCAGAGTTCTAATTACTTGGCTGCCAGAACTGTACTTCAGTGCTTAAAATGTGATTTCCTTTAGATTTCATCTTCTGCCTGTGTTGCCTAGGATTGCAGATTGCTTTCTATTACATTTCTAAAATGCATTTTTCCACATATTACCAGTGTGTACTTTGTTACTTACATCTTAACCTTGTTCTCCCATGCCATCTAAAAAGGAAATGGCACTATTCACTCAGTAATTTCTGACCTGTTGCATGGCTACAGTCCTGGATTCACTTTGCAGCACATACATGGGAGCACCCTGTGTAGTTATCTGTCTAAAAATACAGCGCTGCCATTTCCAGGTTGGTTTTTAAAGAGTGGTTGCATAAAACTTTATCGAGATGCTTAATACACTGTGCCATTATCTCCTTGGGCTGGGAAAATGAACTCAGCATTGCAGTGGTTGTAGTGCTTTCAAGGGCTGGCACACTTGGGTGCTCTGGATGTTATTCTGCACATGTCTGAAATTCCCACAGTTGGAAGGCTGGATGCTAATGGGATGGGAAGAGGTAGGAGGTAGAAGCAAGTCTTTTTGCCTAACCCATCCCACACAGGCTGGTTTCCTTGCTCCTCGGGGCTCTGCACACCCAGTCTGGTGCCAAATGCTTTTTGCTCAGCCACAGGGGTAAGCCAGAACATCGTCCTTGTTGTCTTGAAGAAGCTAGGAGGGAGAGCAGAACTCCTTCCCTGAGGTGCTCCTGGATACCCTAAAACTATATACAACCCTTCAGTACAGGTCTGTCCCAAAGGTACAGTCTGCTACTGTCTGACAGGCTGCTCCTATCAAGAAGTCAAGCATTGCTCTGGAAAACAGACTTGTCTTTGTGCACTAAGTTTGTTCTCCTTGATCCCAAAACCACTGAAATCAACAGTGTTTTGAAGTCAATTTCCACTGATTTCCATGGTCTGAAGATTAGATTTCACTGCCTTTTCAGCTCTTGGGTCTCAACAATTCCTGACTGCCTCAGTCTGGATCTTTTTTTTTCCCTACTGCGGGATAAAAAGTTGCTATTTAACAAGACGAGGTCTAAATAACTGGGCACTGTGCATGGAAACTACAGCTCTATTGTCAGCCCCATTTCACAGGCAAGGAAGCTCTATCTGAAATCATACCTCCAAATTGCAGCAAAGCTGAGAACAAAATCCAACTTTCATTCTGTAGATATCCTACTATAAAGAAATATTTCAACCTCGTTTTAATTTGCAAATATTTCCAGACGTCTTCCCTTAGCCATAGTCTCTTGCAAATGCAGCCACGAACTGGAAATGTTTCTTGTTCATTTTCCCATTGCATCACTTTTTTTCTTTTTTTTTTTTTAAATTTTACTTTCTTTGTTAGTTGCACTCATTAGCAGTGTGTGAATAAATCAATTATGGCTAAATATATACTAATACATAATTCCGCCCTTTTATGCTTGTGCTGATTGAGGTAGATTAGTACAGGGAAAATGCAATGCACTGGTATTTTCAAACTGAAACAGAGTGGGTTTTTTCCAAGACTGTGCTGACTTAGAAGTTTCAACACTCCTAACTTTGACTAAGAATTAGGCTCCTTAAAAAACAGACTGAGACCCTTCTCAGATTTTCCATTACTGAGGAAGCATCCTTAGTTCAGCAACCAGTCAGGGGAGGCAGCTGGAGACCTGTATTGTAAGTGACACTTTAGAATTGTAGTTTTTCAGCATTTATCAACCATTGTATTTTGAGCTTGAAGGTACCCATGTTTTTGTGTAGCGTAATAAATTACAGAATGTTTACATGCAATTAGGTATGTGCCTACGGAGGAGAAAACACTGGGAAACAGGATTTTCCAGAGGCAGTAGCTAGTTCAGAGGCCCAGAGCCACTGCAGTAGCTGTTGTCAGGGAGGACTGAGTGGCAGTTCTAATTACCAGTGTCTACACAGGTTTCTCATAGGAAGATACAAGCTGTCACGATCCCTTGCCAATCACATGAGAACTGACCTAGGGAGAACATCAACTGAAGGTGAGTGTACATATCCAATAAATCCAGTCCCCACTGCATTAGCTTATTTTTAGGATTGTCCTGAAAAGACATTCAGCCTGTATCATAAAACCTTCAACTGAGCAGAAAACACACAGAATGATGATGACTTTAAATTTGGGTTCTTGCCCTCTGGGGCATGAATTCATAGAGCTTTGGGTACGATTTGGTAATGTACCGAATGCTGAAGGAACGCAGAATCACGAGATGAGTTCATAAAGACAAAGCATTTCTGCAGTGTTAGGGCTCTCCTAATCAAAGAGAGCGAAATAAATTTTATTCTTAATTTTACTGCAAATGTTACACTTAATTTGCATTGAAACCATGCTTTCTATGTAAGATATTCTCAGAAACAGAATGTTTAAGGTTAGCGCATGAATTCCTGCTTGCAACTGATAACCCTTTTTCTGATTTTTTCACCTTCTTCCATTGAGTGTATTACAGACTTGTTCGTGAACGTAGTTTAGACAATACATGTGTCACAAGCAATGATGAATCAAAGAAAGAAAGCATCCAGAAAGGGAAGTTAACTAGACAGGTAAGCCCTCATCAGCATCACATTCTGTTCCATAGCTACAATAACAATAATTGAGTCAGACACATGGATTTTAAGTGCCTCTTAAAGAGGAAAGTTAGGGAGAGACACTGTGGAAAGAAAATTATGTACTGAAATGTGGCATCTCCGTTTTGCAGCTGCCAACCTTGCTCTGTCAGTAGCCACAGCTGTTGCCTTTTCTTCTAAGCTTAGCAGGGGATGGGTGAAACTAAAGAGAAGCAGGGCAGGCGCTCTGGCTGATAAGGGTCCAAGTCCCTCTGTGTAATCAAAGGAAACCTTTAATAAGTTTGAACTCGAGAGAGAGGGAGGTATTTTATTTGTGTGGACAGAAGCTGACACAGGGGAGATGTGTGCATGTCTTGTTGGTGGATGCACTCTCAGGACTTTTCTTGCAGCTCTTTGTGCACCAGTTAGCTTTTCTCAGGTTCTGTTGTTTTGCCACTTGCATTTTGTCCATCTTGGGCAGCACGCTTGTTCACTGTGAATATTCCCAGTGACTGAAGGAGAATATTTGTCCAAAAAAGGAGGAAATCTAGTCTCTGGTTCTGCTTCTGAGTGAATATGGTCTTTTAGGATGTGGTGCTCAACCCCAAAGTCAAACCTGGTGGATTTCAAATCTGGGGTGATGAAAAGTACAGGCTTGTTATATAGGAATTTGATGTCATTCATACCAGTTTTCAGTAGACTCTTGCATTACCCTCACTGAATGTGTGTGAGTGCTTTTTTGGGTTTGTTTTTTTTTTTAAGTGTCAGCTTTGGACAGCATGTGACTAAGTATGAATATTAACTTTATTTTTTTTCCCACTGTTGGTTTCCAGAAGAAAATGTGGAGACATGAACTGATTTTCAAAATGAAACTCAGAGACTGAAACAAATAATCCACTATTTGTGATTTATTTTTTTCAGGATTTTTTTTTAATGCAGTCTTATGCTTAAAAGCCAGTTCTCTGTTCTTTGATCTGCTGCTTTGGGATTTTTGAGTGCTTTGGTTTTCCATGTAACAGTCACCTGCCAGTCATGATTTGGGGAGGTGAACAAAATGCTGATGTAGGTAACAGAAGACATGATCCTCCCCTCATTCACAATGGTCTGAAGTACTCTGGGCCTTGGCATAAGGTCATGAAGGGTGTTTATGGTGCAAAGGTCTGCTGATGTAGCATGGGAGGGCTGTCTAAGGTTGCCAAAACTGGTGTGTTTTTGACCTATAAGGAACAGTCTTACCTGCTGATTGTCTTTCAGCTCAGAGGGTGCAGCTGGCTCCTTCCAACACAGAAGATGGGAGTGATCTAATGTGAGTGTGGATAGTCAGGAGAGAAATGGGAATACAACTGCCTGACAACACAGATAGCCTACACTTATCCTATGGGTGAGCTTCACCAGGGGATATACTACTGTCTGCACCAAGCAGGAGAATGTTGATGGTCAAGTATTGTATGAGCCACTGACTGCAAAAGAAAGGTCTTAAGGAAACAGAGGAAATGTGGATGTTTGTGTCATATACAGAAAATTTGGCCTGGCCTGCATGCCAGATGATATCCTTCCATCTGGTGAAGCTGAAGATGCTGAGAACAAGGATGGGAGGAAGGGGACCATACCCCAGTTAGATCTAGGCACAATATGTAGTTGAATGAAATAAAATATATCTTGAAAAATGATTGATGAAGACTAGAGCTCATAACTCCTGGGGTAATTTTGTCACTTTTATCTTCAGGGTGGAGATCACTACATGCCAGGCTGCATTCCTTCATAGCATCTGAATCATTCTTATTGTCTCCACAAGCTGAAAATGAGAAACAGACTGGCAGGAAAGCTAAAATTTTCAAGGTGGATAGAGCAGAGAACAATGTCATTTGTTTTGTTTGTGATTTTATGTTTTTTAAGATTAAAAGTTCCTGTTGCATTTTTGCAGACAATGATACACTGGATTTCATGATTCCTCTATTTAAAACAAAACTGTGTTTTCCTAGATTTTGAAGAGAAACAAGAGCACCTGAATAAAGGGGCTTACTTCAGGGCTGTCTATATCCAGCCTGGCTTTCCGTGAGATGCACGAGGGAGAAATATTTCCAAGGCACCAGTGGTTGCCATATCCTGTATGCAAAAAGATTCCATAAATGTCTGAAAACAGATGGAATGCAACTTTGGAGGAATAAATGGATTTTTAATTTTCTGAACATTTTGGATTCCATCTGGTTGAAGTAACTAAGTGACCTACTAGAATACTTTTACCTTTCTTGTATAATAGATAGAAATATAGCTTGCATTGCTATTGAATTACACATTCCCCATTAATAAATGGGGTTTACTTGCTCATAGATTTGCTTGTTTTTAACTCCTTTGTCTGTATGTCAGGGCATACCTGATGCACCTCTTCCTGCATGTCAAATTTAAATGTAAGGAGGAGCTCTACACCACCTGCCTAAGGCCACCTGTCAGTAGTGGGAGCCTAAAGAGTTAACATACCTTAGACTTACCTCCTTATTTTGTTTTTTTTTCCTGCAAGCATTGGCACATGGTAAAAAGAAAAATCAAATGCTCTAAGCCCTCTGTCTTGCTTAAAGACAAAGAATAAGAATGAGTAGAGGCTTTTTGTAGAGGTACTAATAAGGTGGATTATTTGTTTACTGGTTTTTTGTTACTGCCATTTAGAATGTTGTTAAACTACTAAGAGTAAATACATGTGTGTTTTTAAACAGGAAATGAGTATTTCTCTATGAATAGGAAATACAGACAACTTGAACTCACAAGAAAGAAGTCATAAATCAGACTACTCTATGTGAAAAATGGAAGACCTAAGTTTATGGAAAAGACACCATTTTTGTGCCTGTCACTTTTTACCTTTCACTGCTTCAGTAAAAGGTACAACCCAGCTCTGTTCATCCCCTCCTTGAGAGAGAAGATGGTTTTTTTAAATCACTAATTTTAAGCCTATGCTTAAAGTTGCACTATTTATGAAGCTGATTATTTATGATTTCCATATTGCCATTCAGAAACTTCTACTGCGAATAAGTATTTCCATGCTGATAAGTTCATAAGCAATAGTTAGTAAAATATTGACAATGTGTTTGGTATTAGTTTTCATACTTTTTGGCACTTGGGAATATTTCTCGGGGTTCTTGCTATGAATATGGATAAACATTCCAAAGAATGGGGAATAGCAGCCCTTTTTTTTTTTCTGAGGGATGGTAGTGAGACAGTTTTCCCCGTCAGGAGGCAAGTATATTTGTGTTTCATTAAAAGCTGTTGCGTTTTAGAATCACAAGTTTCAGTCTAGCACAAAGACTGAAAGCATTGAAATATTTCTCTTTCGCCTGACACATTATTGCTGTGTAAAAAGTGTGCTTGCTAGGTGCTTAATAGGACAAAATATAGCATTTCCACTGCAAGTAACTTTTATATAAAACTCTGGTCGCCGTAACCCCATAATTCAAAGTAGGCTTTCAGGCTTTCTCCCTGAAATTTGTGATTATGAACTTCTGAGGGCTGGCAGGAGCATGCACGGGGGCAGCCAGCAAAACTCCGGACACAGCGCAGTCAGTCGTGTTTTGAGTGTCTTTTCCTGGGATCCGGGAATAAGCTTTCCTTGTATGGCATTGAGACAATTGGATTCTCTTTTGCATTATATACTTACATAATTATATTACTGTCTCTGAAGAATTTTTGCCCCCATAAATGATTAAAACTGTTGCTGCAGAGAGACTTGGGAGGCACATGTAAAACTCTTTATACAGAACGTAAGTGGATGAAAGACTCACCGGCTGCCAGCATTGAGGGTTTGCTGTTTTGCGATTTTCTGAGAGTTTAGAGTTTCCTAAAGAGGAGTCTGTATCCTGCTAATAGTACTGATCACATGTTCTCTCATTTGTATAATTGAGAAAATTACCAATATAATGAAAACAACTCCATCTAAATAAGTTCTCTATCCGCGGTTAATAAAATAGTATCTACCCTCAGAGACCTGGAATTTCTCTGCAAATGCTTTTAGTTAAACAAAGCATTTTGTGTACCTACAGCAAAATGTGATATTTATTTTTTCATTATTCATGAAACAACTTTAATGTCACTGCTGATTTTCCTGGTAGGATGTTCAGCTCCAGCATACCAGAGCTCATGCTGAGTTGTAGCTGAAGATGTCATTCACAATAAACATGAGCTGCTGTGACAATATGACGGCAGAAGGTGAAGAATCTCTTTCCTTGTGCAAGGGCGTGCATGTGTCTCTCTCTCTCTGTGAGAGGGAGAGAAGGAAAGAGATTTGATTGTGTTTACAAGATTCATTCATGGCACAGCAGGTAGTAGTCACATTGTAATATTCACCTTAACACGGATAATTTGATTTTCAACCTGGTTATCATGCATTTAGACATAACGATACATGAAAATATATGCTTTAGCAGTGCATTTTAAACAAGGTTGCACATTTTAAGTCGGAATATGTTAGAGGCAAGCATTGATTTTTGCAATTCCTGGAAAGCACTGTTCAGTGTATGTCACAAAATTACTAAGTGAAAGCGAATTCTAATGGATAAATCTCAGAGCCTTCTCCTGTTTCTGGGCTGAACTCAACAGAATGGGCTTCCCCAAATTTGACATCTCAAAAGCTGTACAAGTTTTTCCCATTTGAGAGCTTCAGGTACTAATGGAATTTCATTTCTGAGTTTCAGGTTGTCTTCTGACTGGAAAATGAAGATCCAGAAAGTCCTGTGGTCTTTCTGCCATTTACACTGAAAGGAGAACGAACAACCTGGTTATGGGACGAATGTTGTCTTGGGTCACCAGCCAGATCCTGACCTGCCTAACTGATGTGACACAAGGAAAGAGGTATGTTGATGTTTGTCAAGAGCAGAGCTTCTTTACTGCATCCTGGAGTAGCCTGAGAGATGAGGGGATCTCTAGCAATTTAATCATAGTTGTAGCACACTCACCCCCATGCAAGACAGAAAGAAATCTGCTCTTTGCACCGTGAGATTTCAAGCTCCATTTAAATCTAAAGAGTGTGGACGTGGTTGGGCATGATTTTGTGAATCACCTACAGCACATTTGCACAAACAAAAGCAGGCATAATTCTCCTGAAGTCGATAGAGTTGAACACGTTTATACGAATTGGGCATTTGGCCCAAATCCAGTTGGAGTCTTTGCAGTATAACACCTCTGAATCTTCAGAGGTTTTCTTAGAGTCATTAATATTGAGGCTGTATGTACCCAAGGTAATTATCCATTACTGCTTGAGCCTGGCCCAGGAATTGTTTCACGACATGTTGCCTCATTAGTATAATATAATGGAAACAGCACGGAGACAAACTAGAAACTAGGAAAATAAGGCTGCTAAAAGGAGAAGAGTGTGAGGAAAACAAACACTGTGGGGTGAGGTCCTCTGATGGTGTAAATCAGTATCACCTTCTGTGAGGCTCTGCCAATTTACACCCCGTGATGCTCTGGCCCATGATTATTAGGAAAGTATGTTGTTGATATGCTCTATAATGGCTTCCATTACCAGCCCATGCTAAAAGAAGCAGCTGGTGAAAGTTATGTTTATGTTCCACAGATGGATCAGCAATGGCAGACACATAGCTCTGTGTCTGGTAAACAGGTGTTTTACTTTATGTTTGCTAGCTAGCCAGAAGAAGTCAGATTCTTGGTGAGGGGCGTAGGCGAAGGAGATCAATTTAGTCGTTGAAAGGGAAGAAGCAATGCTTTTTAGTTGCACTTTATTTTTCTTTTTATATGGAGAGTAGTGTCCTGCAACCCATCCTGCCTTTTATAAGCATAATCTAAGTGACTGGGGAAAAGAGTTAGCAGAGGAGCAAAAATCCCCAAACTGATATTCAAATGATATTGTCTCACCTCCATCCTTTCTGGCCCATTTTTGGCAGGAGAAGGGAGCATTTTGGCTTCAGACAAAGTAAAAGGTGCCTAGAATGGAGTCAAAACTTCCTATATCAGATGAGCAACTCTGCCAGTTGTTGCAGTGCAGAACATGATTAGTTGAAATTATAGCAGAGTTTAGCTATGTCTTTGGTGGGAGGTGGAAATACAATCCTCATTTCAATACGTAACATTTTGAAAACCAGTTCTGACACCTGTAAATTTAATACTTACATGGCCAATGTAGAAGGACAACAACTGCTTTTCAGCTAACTGAAGAAAAACCATTTATTTTGACTGTGTTTATTCATTCCTGATTGCCCAGAAAACCAAAAAGTGGCAGGGTTTTTTTTCTGTCCTCTGAATGGCAGATAATTCTAGATGGCAGAATGGCAACATGCAAATTCCTGGGTGAATATCATTCAGGCTAAAATTCCTTAAATTCTGAGGATGCGGGAGCATTTTCACAAATACCCAGCAGTAGGCTGAATATTCATTAATAACGAATGTTATGACTCTGTGAATCATAGTGATCCAGATTCAGCACTTCTAGTTGCAACTCAGATTATCTTCTTCTTTGACCAGCTCTAGGGAAAGCTCCTTAGTATGTAATGCAAAGAAGTAGCCTAAGGGAAGAGAGCAGGCTGGCATCGTTTGCCTAAAACTTGCCCACGCTGCTTTTGGATGTTGATCCTTCTGGCAGAAGGTTAAACACATCCTGCTGAGTCCTTGAAACCAGCGGCTGAGGCAGGCACAAGTGGTTCTCCAAGACAAGAGGTGACCCAGGGAGTGGAAAGAGTAGCTGGGACACCTGAAGAACCTGGGGTAGGTCTGAAGAGATGTTCACCTTCAGGGTTGTTGACTCGTTATCATGCCTGTTTTATTGAAACTAAACTGCTCCAAGGGGCAGCTTCGAAATCAGCACGTGGTGTCACAGAGGTGGCTGTTTGAATGAAGTGTGAGCAGCGCCTGGTTCTGAGCTTCTTCTGCAGATATAATATGTGAAGGAATAGCAAGAGCAGCAGGTGTTGTTGAAATTTATGGGCGAGCAGCAAGCCCTGGTGACAGCCCCTCAGGCGGAGCAGTGGCAGTTCCTGCGGCAGATGGTCCCGAGAATTATGAATGTGGGACCTATCCCCAGCTGCCCCTATGAATTGGTTCTTCATGAGCAGGAGCCAACAAGGTGTTGACTCCAGAGCCTACGGAGTCAAGCTGAGCAATGAGACTGGTGGCGGTCAGGGCAACCAGCCACTCCAACTCCGTGCTGAACCAGCCTGACCCGAGCTGTACATATTGATCTCCGAGCAGTGGTGCTGCTGCCGGCTAGGAGAGGTACATCTTGAACCAGTTGGGAATCCCAGAATAGAAGTACTGATAAAGGCTCATGGAGGAATTTAACTACCCAGACATCTGTTGAGTAACAAATGCAGCTGAACATGCATCATCGCAGAGGTTCCTAAATTATAGTGAAGACAACTTTATGATCCAGAAAGTAGAGACTCCTGAGGAGAAGCCATCCTGGATCTACAGGAGTATATTAATGAAATTTGCAGATTAAACTTTGCAAGTGCATTAAAAATACAGAAGCTCTGTGTTTTAGAATTGACTAGCAGAGTATCATATGTGTTTAGAACGGTTTGTCTTCCTCATCCATTTATTAATTTTTACTATCTCACAAGCAAACAAAAGTTCAAGCCTACCTTTCCCTGTCTTTAAGTCTGTTTGCATCATCCAGTCACACCAGACATTTGTGATCTACAGACTTTTTACCCTGCAAACATCTCTCCTGGACAACATACAGCTCATGAGAGAGACCAAGAGGACTACAAAAATTGGTAGATGATAGCACTATGTCAGTTGCCTTCAAAAATGTAAGTGCATACCTTTGCAGAAAACAAATCATTTGAAACAAATGTTGAAGAGGACGAGGAATCTTAAGAAGCAGAAATATTGAAAAGATAATAATGAACAGCAAATAAGGCATGAGTTTTCAATAAGGCACAATAGCAAGGGAAGCCTATAAAATTTTGGAATACAAACAAAGAGATATTACATCACAGAGTAAAGTTCAAGGACTTTTTTTTCCCTTCTTGGTTTCAGGAGACATAAAATGGGCTAACACACTGAAATGAGCAGCAGAAAGGTTACACTGATTATAATGATGAACTGACAGTAAGATGTCTGAATTTTTGAAATATCTTCTAAAAGTTTTGATTTGTAACAACACTTAATGGAAAAAGAAAAGGAAACCAAACAAAAAGCCCATAGAACTTGATTTTTATCCTGAAATAAGGGAATCTGTGAAATCTTAGGGGAAAAAAGTCCTTCAAAATTCTCACATAAATCAGCTAATCTTTGCCATCCTCAAAATAAAAACAGCCCTGAATGAATCCTGCTTCATTCCTCAGATTCAATACAGGGATAATGCCGATTTTACTCTCTGATGATTCATTTCCTTGCAATGTGTCTTTCAAAAATTCAGGGTGAAAAACCCCAATGGTAGTTGTTTTTTTCTTTCTTGACAAGTTTAATTTGATACCCCCATTTCTCCATTACAGTTCTGTCCCAAAGTTTATTGTCTCAAACTCTATGCAGCAAAACCTTTTTTTCATCTCTTCAGGAAGGTAACAGTTCAATTTACATTTGTAATAACAAGGTATGATCATGTCAGCAGGATGGCAGCTTTAATAATCTTGCTGCTAAAAACCTGTTCATTAGCTTTATGATCAAATATGCCTGTGTTATAAATATTTACAGAAAAGAAAAAAAAACCTTTGCATTTGTCTGCATTAATCCTGATACCTGCTATGGGTCACATAAAAAAAGAAATCTACCTGCTAAAGTTATTGCAATTCACTGCTGTATTAAAACTATTATCAAATAATTCCACTCCACACAATTAGAGGCTTTCTCAGCATCTAATGGCAATAACTTTTATGGTCTTGAACCTTTGCTTGTTCAAAGATTTTAGACTCCCCAAAGCATCACCTAAAAGTTCACTGAGGGGCCAGAGAGTGTTTAGATCTTTGATGAGAAAGAACCAAAAGCTCCTTTTAGCCTTAATATTCAGCTTCAATACACAGACACGCGCACACGAAAGAATAAATATTCTCGGGAAGACTGATCTCAATCCAGGCACAAGCAATTGTGGAGGACTCTTTTTTTTGTCAAAGGTGCAATCTAAGAACTACCTTTGCAAGCAAGGAATTTGGAAGGAGATAAAAAAAATGAATGAGAATCCCTCTCTGGTTATTATTTCTGTCTGAATTCCAGCTTGAATTGGACTCAGACAAAGAAGATAGAAGACAAACATGCTATCAGCAAGATAGCAGCAGTGATATACAAACCACCACTAATGAACATCCTTTTTGTGTCCAGGGAGCCCTTCTAAAGAAAGCCCACAAACACCTGCCTGAAGGCTCTGCTTGCTCCAGGCTGGATGGATTTGCTTGATGTTCTCACTCAAAGTTAATTTGTAATCTACAAACCCAGTCTCCTATTAAGGGAAAGAAACAGAACCTAAAGGTAAAAAGAGGGCAACAGGATCTCTATCAACCTGAATCTTCATTTTCTCTGTCTGCTGCACCTGAGCTGGCATACACAGTCACTGAACTGAGTCTCTTCAAGGTTTCAGCACTGCAGTGGAAGCAAAGAACAGTAAGAAAAGTCATTTGTGGATCCCAGTTTCTATGAGGGAAGGTATAAAGGGCTCTGGAACTGTCCCTGAGCAAGGTTATTAACTTGAAAAATACTTAGCTGAAACTCTTTCCTGCTGCATTGACTCATGCCCTCCACTTCAGCAAAGCCAGATTACAGTGATTTGCCAACGATTTTGTGGCTGCAAAATGCAGGAAGGTATTTTAATTGCATTTTCCCCTGTGATCAGTTCTGTTGCTGTATTCTGTGGTTGAAAACTTATTGGAATGTTTTAAATAGAACAAAGGCTTGGTCGGCTATTCTGCATCAGTGCCCTTCCTCTTTTCCACTCAAACTGGTCCAGATTGTTTGGATGGAAATGCTACTTATACCTAAAAGGCTTTTTGCCTAGAAAGTGACTGGAGATGAACAGTGCTGACAGGAACTCTTCATAATCACTCGTTGGGTTTTTCTGACTCAGTGTACATTTCCCAAAAGAAGTACACTGAAAAATTTGTTTCAAGTTTGGAAATGAGGTGGTGTGAGCTGACTGGGTGCCATCAAGATGCTGATTTACCTCAGCTGAAGTTCCTGAGCAGCTCAAGAAAAAAAATCCACTTATACACTACGTGAATCAGCTGTTTAGCAATCAACAGGATCCAGCTTCTGGTGGTTTTATTCAGACAAAAGGCAGGAAAGATGGTTTTATCACATTTTGCTTCGTGATCAGGTTTGAAATCTTACCAGTGGGTGAAATTCCAGCTTGGTCTTATTTGCATTAATACAGAGAGGTTAGGCCAGTTGCTATCTTCTTGTTCTTCACCTATATATACTCACCTTGATTAGTAGGAGTATCTAGAATATGCCTCATTCACCTTAATGGCCCATCTGGTGGAGGTGCAGAGATGGTGACCCTCAGGTCCCTGAACAGCCTTGAAAGAGACATGGCCTCTCCACTGGCATCTCCTGATGGAGCAGTTTACCTACCCGTGTCAAACAAGACCAACACTTTTGTTACCTGCCTGAGGTCAACGCCACCTCCTGCAAAGTCACAAAGCATCAAACAGCATTTCCCTTGAGATGTTTGTGTGGGAGCAGGACTTTTATTCATGCAGAGGAAGAGAAGAGGGGGTGGAAGCACGGGTTGATTGAATCCCTTGGATAGATTGGATCTAGTTCCTATCCTGTGCTAATCCACCCCAGACTCCTGGCGGTAAGATCCAAAGCAGCATAAAGCAGATAACAGGAGAAGGCGGAGGGGGCTGGTCAGGGGTGTTTGTAAATAATCTGGAACCTGGGATCTGCAGCCTGCTTGGTTATGGTTTTGTGAAAACACAATTACAGCATAAAATGAAAGCAGGCTGTGCAATGAAAACAAGAGGAATGCCATCACCCAGGTTGGCTTGTACTGCAAACCACCCTGGTCAATCATCTGAGATGAATGGAGGTATCCGCTGAATAACCTCACTTTGCAACTTTTATGTGAAGGTTTGATAAATGAAGTCAGGGAGAGGTACAAGAAAGTGATTAAAACCAGCCTGTGCAAAAAGCAACGATAACCTCCCTGGGCTTTAAACTTTTTTCTCCTTCTGCCTGAGTTTGTTGGATAATTAACCCTTTCGTCCTTCGGTCTCTGTACACAAACAATTGTATATTCCTACAAAGCAGCTGCCTCTTGACAGGCAATTTGTCACTGGTAATAAATTGGATCCAGTGGCAAGGCCAACCACTTCCAGTGGGGATGTGTACTGCCAGGTACCATGATCTGGAGTTTCCCAGTGGCCTCACAGTAGCAGGAGATTTCTTCCAAAGTTTAGTTCCCTCACTTCTTGTCTCTGGACTTTCTAAGATGCCCAGTGGCTCACTTAGGCAGCTCCTTCTAGGCACCTTCTTGGAAGAACATGCCCCAGGCCATGCTGGCCAAATAATTTTAGGGGATGTTTATCTGTTGTGGTAGAGAGTTTGAATGGGATACTATTGTCATTAAAGCAAAAGGGAACTCTGGTATTATTGATAGCAGAAGCCAGGGTTTCTCTTTATGGACCTGGAACTGTCATCTACCATGGTTTGTGGTAAAATTCATTACTGCCTTGGAGGATGGCTTGAGCATGCAGAAAAGCCTTTTGCCTGCATATGGAGACCAACAGAGTTCCCATTCTTAGGTATAGTCCATGCTACTCCTCGGTGCTTGCTGGGGTTAAAAAAAGAGACTAGAAAAAGGGTCTCACAAGCAGACCCTTGCCCAAATTTGGTCAGAAGCAGCTGCTTATAGTTTAGTTCCTTCATTTTTGGCCTGCCCAACTGCATCAGGATACTGAATCAGGCACTTATGGAAAAGCAGCAATCGAGAGCCTGAGATGGGCTCTCAGGTGAAGATCTAGAAGTCAGCATTGACAAAATACAGAGAACCTTATTTACATGCCAGAGAGATAAGCTTTTTTAGGGGGAAACCCCTTAGACCTAGCCCAAAGAATGGCAGCAGCATCACTGCCTCTATTGAATAAAGCTCTTTAAACCCCCACTGAGAAGCAAAATCTTGGCTAAGAAATGTCAACAGAGCTTTTACGACAGCCTGAAAATTAATTGTCCTCCGAAATGGCAGTCCTCAATTTAGGCTTAATCTCTCTTGCATTACTCAGGTAGCTATTGTGAAGTATCACCATGCTTGCTGCTCTCGCTGACAGTTTCTATATCCCTTCACCACGCCCACTGGAAGGAAAACAATCACATAAATCCCTCTTGCAGGGCATGCTCCAACTCGTTTCTTATTGTGGGGCAAATTTATGGTCACATTTACTATGTAATCTTTAAAGGGGACTGGCTGGTGGTTGAAGGTCTAAAATTACAGATGACCTGCATGTAAGCAGAAGTGGATTTGTTACAAAATCTGTATTTAAGAGAGGAGGGAAGAGGGTGAGGGGGGAGAGCTAGATGTTCCCTGTGCAGTTTATGGCTTTTCCTAAAAAACAAAACAAAACAAAAAAACCACCAAAACAAAAAACCCCAACCTTCAAGAAAGGTAGAAAAGCAATTTTCGTTCTGCAGCTCTAAATATCTGTTTATCCGACTGCCACGAGGTGAGCATGCCCAGTTGGGATGATTTAGCACTCTGCTGATGACTACCAACGGAAGGACTTCATGTGAAAAGGTAGTCTGCCACGGCTAATGGGCTCTTGTTTCAAAGGGATGCTGTGTGTACATTACTAGTGTATGGAGAAGGTGCAGAAAGGCCTCAGCAGACATTAGGAATGGAGTGTTGTTGATGATGAAAAGGCACTTTGCTGTTGAGGGAATGGTGGGAGAGAAAAGGCGTATCTGTCTTTTTGATTAGAAATGCATGCTTCCTTTCATCATCTGAGCTGAAAAATTGGCTTCTGCTCTTGGTTTATGAAACCATTTTTCTTTTCCCTTCCTTCCCAGGTTTGCAAACTCTTTAATAAATTAGTTACTGTGAGGTACATGGGTGCAACAATCACCTTAGAGGCTTTTCCCAAATGCATCTTTAATATTTTATAAGTATTTAAATAGATTTATTCAATGTGAACAGCCTGATTTATTAACACTGGCACTCTGGCATGGAAAGGGGGTTCAATACAAATTATGTTGTGTCAGAAATTTTTAGCAGCTAGATCTCAATTTACCAATGGATTCTTGGAAGTCAGGAAATAATAGGACCCACCCCATGTTAATATTTAATCAGGCTTTGGTGCCAGATAGGAGAAGCTGTCGAATGAAGGGGATGCAATGAGGGAAGCCCTGTATTACATTAAAACATACATCATGTGAGTTCACTTCTTAGATGGGGAGGGGAGAAGCAGGTCAGTTATTATGGTAAGTGAGAGGCTCAGACCTGCCACTGAATAGAGATGCTTTGTCAGGCTCTGAGGGCTCGCCACATGAAGTTAAAGTCTCACTGAAGACATACGAGGGAAATCTGAGCCACTGGGTGTGAAATTCGGTTCCCTTTTGGTGATCCAGGGTGCACGAGGATGCACACCTTTCCTTGTGCATTTTGAGAAAAGAATGTATGAAAAAATGCTGAGCGTAACAGGGCAGCAGAGCTGCTTTGTAAAGCGCTTTGCAATGATTCAATTAGATGGGTGCTACCAAACCCAACACTGTCCCACCTAATTTGTGTACCAAGGGGCAGGATTATGGTCTCTGCATGTCAGCACTCTGTAGGTTGCTGTTTTGAATTTCCTCAAGTTAATTTTCACTCAAAAGTGCCACATAATGCTATTTTTATTTAGCCCTCATAAAAACTAATTGGTTTTATATCTGTATGGAAACACCAAACTTCTTTCTCAATGAAGACTTTGGATATAAACTTAAAATGTGAGGAAGCTCAGAAGCAAAGTTTTTCACAGTGGTGTTCACTCACTTGAACCGAGCAGATGAACGTAAGGGCACAAGTGCAAAATAGCTCTGCATATCAGCAGGGCTTTCCTAAATCACTGCACCCACTGTGGAGCAATTCAGATGAGTTAGGGGTCTGCTCAAAAACTAGCAACATGTCTTTTCTGCTGAGAACCAGTGATACACCCTACCCAGCTGACCCACAAAGCAGGGACTCAACAGGTGAAGGAAGAGCAAAGAAGAAACTTCAGTCAATCACAGTGGGATCAATAATGGATAAGGAGGAGAAAAGAGGACCTCTCAGGTGCCTCAAGTACATCCTGGAAAATTTCAGGATGACTCAGTGGTCATCCTGATGGGTAAGAAACTCCCCAGTGGTCAAGACTGCCTAGCCATCACTGCAGGCTCATGTGTAAGTGTTGAGTTCTTCAGAGACTGTGAACTAGAGTAGTGTGGTAGAAATGCCTGGAATAATACCCAGCGTCCTGGGCTGAAATATTGGCCTGTAGCTGAAGCCCTGATGATGGTAAACTGGTCTTCTGGTAGGAACTTTATTCATTTCCTTTTCTCAATTAATTATGTTTATTTCAATCCCTTTCAGCATGCAGTCTGTTTAGTTTCCCTATGTACTTGCCCTATTAAAAGAGAAAAAGAAGAGTTCAACTGCTAGTCCTTTTTAATGTTAATATTAGGAAAATCAGGTGGTGTTTCTGGAAGATGATTGAGTCAAGGCAAGAGTCTAATCCATACATCTTGTTCTGCCAAATTTAGTTGGAATGGTTATTGTAAAGTCATATTACCACGAAAACCCCTCAGTTTCTACTATGATTGCTGCCTGTTCCTGTTGGTATCTTTAAGGTGAATATTTGGAAGGGGAATGTAAATGGAAGAATGGAGCATAACACTATGTGAAATTTCTTTATACTTTTTCTGGTTAAGTTAAATTTGCCAGGCTTTCCTGCCTCTGGTCACAGCTATGCTATGCACAGCTTTGCCTATGCTTTGGTGGATAAGAAGACATGCCTTTCTGCATTATCCTATTAGCCTGTAGCCAGTCTCCAGGTTAGGTTATCGTTTGCTTCTTATGTGGTGAAACAGAAGCATGCCACAAAGTTAACTTCTGAATTCACAGATGTGCTTTTTTAAACCACTGCCATTTTTAACATCTAATCTCAACATTCTTGGTAATGGCATATTAAGTCTTCACTGTGACACATTGTGTACAGGCAAGGGGATCTTTTTGGCTGGCACTTTTATAGAGTCACAAGCAAAGAAGATTCTATTATTTTTATCTTAGGAAAAGAATACCATCATCTTCTCCAAACTCAAATATATATGAGTAGATTTTCCCCAAAGGTTTTTCAAGCTGAGGATAGATGGGAAAGAAGAAAAGGAGAGAACATCTGAAGGAACAGAGCAAGTTTCACAATTCACAGAAATCAAAGAATCATAAAATGTTAAGGGATTGGAATAGACCTTAATGATCACCTAGTCCCAACCCTGCCTGCCATGGGTGGGGACGCCTCCCACTAGACCTGGTTGCTCAATGCCTTATCCAGCCTGGCTTTGAGTACTGCCAGGGTTGGGACATTCACAACCTCCCGGGGTAACCTGTATACAAACAGAAAAGTATGTATATATATTATGCTCTTAAATGTTCAGTGCAAATATATGAAGTGAACTCTTGATATTAGGAAAAAATATTAGAGAAATTATTGTTTTAAAGCATTGCAGGAAGTTAAAGAAAGTGGTGTAATTTTTTAGCTGTTTCACTATTCAGAATTTTATTTGGATTTATGAAGAAGTGGCCCAGCTAGAAATATGCCTGAAACCACTGAAATTCCAGTCCACTTCTTCCCAAAGGAGACAGCAATTTAAACAGATGAACAGGTTCTGCAGAGTCTCACTGCAGAAATGGTCTTGCTCTGGTTTTAGGACAGTTACAAGGTCCTACTTTCTGTGTGAGTGAAGCCAAAGTGGTTATCTTGGAAATCTGAATGTGATTTTAATTATGGCTTTTATTATTGGAGCAGCTGTAATCAAGATTGTAACAGTCAATTATATATGGAGCTTTATTGGCAAAGGGTGTTTAATATTAAACTATCATTGCTAACCGTGAACATACCTGATATAATAATGAACTTTATTTGAAAGATCAGCATGAGATAAAGGAGTTAAATTTAGCCGTACAGTCTGTAACAATAACATGAGGGAATATTGTGAATTCGTTTTATTTGGAAACAGAAAACTCTGGATGTTGTTAGATTATCTTTTTGAGAGCATAAAGTAAATGTTTGGTAACCAGAGATTTGTATTGCTAGAGAGAATCACTTTCACTAAAGCTACAGTAACCAAATGTTTAAATGTGCAGGGCTGAACTGTCAAAGCACGTAACAACATCTTTAAATAAAATGGAAGCAGCTAAAGCTGCCTTTATCAGTGTCCTCCTCTGACAACTGCTTAGGATTCCAGTCTGTTCCCAGTGAAGTCAGGGAAGAGTCTCCTGATAACCTGAAATGATTCATGGCATGGACCTTAGCAGGGCAAAAAGGAGACGTCTCAAAGCGCAGAGAAAGGTGTGGTGCTGTCCCACAGCACGTGAGTCATTTATACCCATGCAGAGCAATATTGCCAGGCTACAGCATTCGTAACTGTGGCCTGAGCCCCTTGCAAGAGCCACGTCAAAGACAAAAGCCTTAAATCCCCCATCAGGAGACTTTTCTTTCTCAGTCTTAGAGTTCTAAGTCACTGGACATCTTTGGCAGTTATAATGCTTAGGTTTTCAGCTTAACTAAAGGCTCGGCACACCTCTTACACTATTTTTAGATTATTTTAATTAAAGCTGACAATCTCTGATAACCAATGGCGGGTTCAAATCAAAAAGGCTCCTGTGCCCTAATCACACAGCTATGAAGCACTGAGAAATTAGGTACTGGCTGAGCCGTATCCCTGGTATAGCAGGGTTTGGGGGTTTCGTTGCTTTTTTTATAGTTTTAACTTTATATTCGTGTTAATGGCCTGTTTGGCCTAAAGCATGAGTCTTGGTGTGAGCAAGGATGCAGGATGTAAAGCAGCCAAGAAATGCAAGGACAGGGAAGGCTGCACCCATCCTGCAGACTGCACTCCCACACTGACAGGAGGACAAGCCACATCTCTTCTTCTCAGTCTTGTTTTTTCAATTCTCAGAGGCTAAATTAGGAACCAAATTTTTTTTTTTTTTCTTTATATTTGGGCTTGAGTCTTCCCCTTCAGTCCCACTCTCCTTCTGATTGCCACTGTTTGGACCCAGTGGACCAATATTCTGCAGACAGAAAGTGTTTTTGTCAGCACGTAAACTGAACTACTCCAGCCAGAGCTCCCTCCTGCTTCTCAGTTTCCAAAATGCAGCTCAAATTCTTAATTGGGTAACCTGAACTTCTCTGTAATCTGCCTATCAGCGTGTATGGATGTAATGGACATGTCAGTGCTGTGTACACTAACACTTTTAAGTCATATAATGAGCCTGTTCACTAGAAGAATAAACACACAGTGCAATTTAACTGCAAACTGGGGGGATAGAGAGAGGAATGTCGGCTGAAAGGTTATCTGCAGTATGAAAGCAGTTCTTTCCTTTTGCAGATTTTGGGGGTGATCTGCAGCAGTGGTATTGTCCTGAATTTGGAAAATGGTTTGTCTAACTATTTGAGTGGTGGGGGAAGACGAAAAGAAATGGAGAGAATTTCTTCTTGTGAGCACTTTTCAGTTCTTAAGAGGCTTTTGTGCTGCCTGTGCAAGCCTACAATTGGATGTTGCAGAATACAGTGCTTTTATGTAGAGAAAAGGATTAGGAAAAAACCCCAAAGGTGTGGAATATAACAAAAGGCAATATTTGGAATTGCACTGTTAGGAGAGACAGCTGAAGTCAATGGGAGCTTGATCCATGAAAGCACAGCGGGACTGTACCATATATAGGAAAGCACAATCTGTCAAAATTAAGTGTGTAGTTTATGGTATGCTTTTTGTTTGAAATAACATATTACCTCCTATTTATAGTAAAGCAGACTAAACAGTTCTATATGTCTGCATTTAAGGTTTTCAGACAGAGAGTAAGGATACCTTTTACCTGGAAATTGTAGAGTCAGAGCTCAAAATTGTTAGCAGTGATAAATGAATACCTGTGATTTTACAGGCATATAAATCTCAAGCTTCTGCTTACATAGCCCTGCTCTGTCTGCAGTATTGGCTGCAGCTGAATCTCACTGCTGGAGGACTACTAGGAAACAAATGAACTTGCAATGCATAGTATCTTAAAGGAAACTATAAATGGGATAGGTCAAGGACTAGGCATGTAAGCGACAGGAAAAAAATCTTCCTTTTAGTTTATACAACTCCTGCTTCCATGTCTGTGCAGATTCCTAATAAGGAATAGTAATTTTTCGAGGCACTAGGCCTGTACATATTTCCTGGCCTTATAATTCTCACAGTTCTAGACATTCCAAGGTAGGGGGTCATTCAGACAGAGTTGTAATTTCTTGTGCATATTTATGTCCAAAGTATCTTTTGCATAGTTTCCCA
The DNA here is from genome assembly GCA_035583185.1 of Anabacerthia variegaticeps. Lineage (NCBI taxonomy): Eukaryota > Metazoa > Chordata > Aves > Passeriformes > Furnariidae > Anabacerthia > Anabacerthia variegaticeps. The sequence goes on along the minus strand of JAWWEW010000112.1, from coordinate 16,599,309 downwards.
GTGAAATCATGTGCTGGGGCTGGGGAATGCTAAATAGGTTATTTTTCAAGCTTGCATATAAAGGGCCTGTCAAAGTGGACTGTTTTGGACTTATCAAGTAAAAGTGACAGAGCCAAACCATGATGTCTGTAGCTTGTCCTTCCTAACCCCATTGCGAGCTGGGCTCCCAACCTTCCAACGGGTGGTGACGTAAGAAGGTTAAGGAGCTCTGCTTTTGTTATCAGTGAGGATTTTAACGATGATAAAAGTCTTGAAAGCATACATGGCTCAAGAGGAGTTTGACATGAGCCTCCCTAAATACCTACATTTTGTTAACCCTTTCGTGCTGGATTTGCGCTCCTTTTCCGTCCCACCATGTAAATAAAAACACAACCAATTTTAGTGGGGAGAAAGGTTGTAGAAGGCCAGCATCTCTGCTAGTAACTCTAACTGGTTGTGAAAGCACATTTTGAGTTCATTTTCCCAGTCCTTCAAGATACATACTTCTGTTTAGAAGTAATTACATTTGTCTGATCAAAGATTTAGATACACTGGGGTCCAGCCAAGACATCATGAATTTTGAATATTCGTTTCTCAAAATCCATCGGCCAAGCAGCAACTAGAAGTTATCTGCTGTCTGAAAGAGGTCTTACATGAAGTAGTTTTCTGGCCATCTTCAAGCAAGAGTTTCTCCTAAAAGTCTTGCAGATAATGTGTTCATCAAGTTGAAGCTAAACCTGTGAGGAAAGAGTTGGCCCTCAGTGCTGTGTATATACCCTGCTGAAAGCAGCTGTAAGGAAAGTTAGTCAGACCTCAGCTTTTATCAAGAGGTGTCTAACTAATTTAAATTGAAATGTGGGTACTTTCTTTCTGAAATCCAAATGCTCGTAATGCATTTGGGACTGAAGGTTTCAAACTCTTGTTGAAAAGTGTAGGCTTGATGCTTGCAAAAATTCCTGGGGGAAAAAAAAAACCCAAAACATATAACCTTTTCCTAAACTTTTGAAAAGAATGACAAAGGGAAGATCCTGTGGAAATTGGGATTGCTTTCACAGACTGCTGGTGACAGTAAATATCATTGTATAAAACGCCAGTTAGGTTGCATATGACATATGGAGACAATTTCTGCCTCAGTTATATTTACCTTTCCCTTTGATCTAACGGGAACAGCGCCTGGATATTGAGGCAGAGCTTGGTCTACAGTATCCTGTTTGCGTTTGTGTATGGGAAGAAGTTTGGAATAGCTAGGCTGACACATGCTGTTGTAACTGAGAGGGCAAGATGGTGCAATGAGTCTGATTTAGTCGTGTGGAGGGACAGTTACGAGGTGATATGAGTGAAATGCATTAAGTGCTGCCTTTTGCCTCTATCATCAGAGAATCACTGAAATGTAAGACTAGAAGGAAACTCCATAGGCCATATATTCTCTTCTCCTGCTCAAAGGCAAGATCAATTATACAGCCATCCCTGGCAGCCATTTAAGTAAAATATTACTGGAATGAAGAGATATTCTTTATATTTAGAAGGGGGAATACTGCCAGCATGGTTAGTTTCTTACCTTCTGGAAGGGAAAAAAAAAAAAAAGAGGAGGGAAAAAAAAAACATAAAAGAGAGGTTACAGCAGCTCTCTAAGAGTTATCATTCAAATTAACTTGATGATTTGCTTGGGATCATTGGAGAAGCCTGACTAGATGAGATAAGTGGAACGTAAGACAGCGTACGTGGAAGTGAAAAATAAGGAGAGAGAAAGGCAAAAGAGCAGGTTGAACAGGCTCCCAGTTGAGGTGGTGAGCTCCAAAGGCAATATTTAGGCAACAACTGAGTAAGCATGTGGAATTCAAAAATACAAAGAGCTGTGGGTTGTATTTTTGAGCTTTGAATTATCTGGTGACTCTTTCAAAGGTTAGAAGTGAAAGGCTTGCCTCCCTTAATTAGTATCAGAGATCTGTGTGTGTGTGTGTGTGTGTGTGTGTGTGTGTTTGCTTACACAGGTTTTATTCCTCCTGAACAAAAAGACAGAAAAATTTTAGGGTTCTTTACAAAAATAAGTTGTAAAGTCTTAAAGGAGGGAGAGAACAAACAGCATTGCACTTCGGACCTACAGGGATCCCTCTTGCCTCTGCTGTGCTCATATCACTGTAAAGCTCCCTGCCCAACTGCTGCAACTCATTTTTCTAAAGCCAGCCCCTTTCATTTGACTCTTGTCAGAGCTGCAGTCCTCTCTGCTGTACTTTTAAGTGTAAACACTACAATAATTTGCAGAGTGTTATTGGCCATTTATTTTATCAATCTAATATTCTTATATTATGAATCTTAATACCACTATTAACTGTTTGGGGTCATTTCTTATTTGTACACCAGAAAACTGCTTCCAGTGTTATTACTTATTGGTCATAATCAATTAGGGAAGTTTTTAGACTATGGCAGTCTTATATAAATACACTGGCAAAGTTCACCTCCTATGATTTCTGACAATTAAATTGTTCTGTCACTTTGGGACCTTCATTAATCTCAACTTGTCATCCTTGTTTATGCAGGTTATAATGGCCTGTGTGTGTAAGTGAAATGAGATGCTAAAAGCCCTTGGCTGTTTAACTCTTTGATGAAAGTCAAGAAGGAATATGTTGTTGAAGGGAAAAAGTTGATTTTTTTTTTTTTTTTCATCCCTGAAAATAGCAGCATGGAAATTATTGCACTGTTTAATGAGTAGCTATGAAATAAGCTGAGGAGGAGTTTTACAGAGGGGTGAAGAAAGCAGTTGATGGTACTGTTATCACAGTCCTTTGTGTGTCTGCATGAGCGCACATAGAAATAAAGATGTGGCAACGTAGATTACTTTCTCTTCCAGGGAAGTGGTATGAAGACATCAAGTTCCAGCAGAGGAATCTAACAGCCAGAGATTTTCAGATAACCTTGCAGAATCAGTGTGACTCAGGTGAAGGGCATGGCTAAAGTGTCTTGAAACTCAGAAATTCGAGTGTTATTCTTAAGCACTTCAGTTTGGGCAATTCTGGCACACTAATTACTGGGGACTATGGCAGGTACAATTTTGAGGACTTTGGGGAAGTAAAAGTCCATTTACAGAATTGAATTTAATATTTAACTTTCTGAAGGTGTTAATAATTTTCTTCTTTAATTATCTTCTAGAATCTGAAGATCTGCTCTCTGATGATTCCAAATGCAGATGGTAGTTTATTATCATGTGCCTTTTTCTGCATCTTTTCAGAAGGTCTTAAAAAACATTTCAGAGTGGTCACTCTACAGAAGTAGCATCATTACATGTATCAGTCTCAGGCAGAGTTCCTCACTGATCCTTCCTTCTGGAATGACCTTCCAGTTTACAGCCTTCTGAACCATCACTAGATCCTCACCTGGTGCTGTGCACCAAAGATGCAGGTTCCTTTGATTCCATGGCGTTCTTCAACCCTAATGTTTGCTCTTGGGCAAGTGCCTGCTGAGATTGAAAGCCAGCCTTAGCAGATCTCTGCTCTCATTTGCAACTGAAAATGAAGGGCCAGATCAAAGCAAATAGCGCACTGTCCTGTGCTGGCAGAGCTGGAGGTGGAACACAGGTTCTGTGCCTGTGACCTGCTCAAAGCCTCCATCCATACACAGCTGGCCAAGGTTAAAAAGTAGGAATAGCCTGGGAGTTATCCATCTCAAATCTAAAAGGAGTGAAATGATATGCTACTCTCTGCACCCTGAGAAACATACGAGTGACATCTTCTCTCAGAGCACTAATTACCATAATTCTTAGACCAGAGAGAGATCCAGAGCACTGCACAAATTATCACCCAATATCTTTAATAAATGCGGATGGTAAGTTACTTGCAAAGGTGCTGGTTAATAATCTGGAACACATATTCCCAGACCTAATTCATTTCAGTCAGGTGGGATTTATTAGGAATGGTACTGTCATGCAGTAGTATCAGGCAACTCTTCAGTACAGCAACTTCACAGACAAGCAGAGAAAGACAAAACAGTGATAAAGCATTTTTGACTTTTCTAAATGTTCATCTGTGAACAACTGTTTGACACTGTGCAGTAAAATCCAGTGGCACCCATCAATCTATTGTAAAAATGCTGATGTCAGTGGGTTAATGGCTAGGTTCCCTAAGTTACAAAAAGGAGAAATGGCAGAGCTGCTTTCCCATTTCTACTTGATCCAGAGTTCACATCATAACTGTGTTTCTCTCTTCTTTCATGAGATTTATTTATAAAGAAAACCAAATCCCACATGCCTCAAGGATGCCCATTTTGAATGTGGCTTCCTTTCTTTCTTGCCTAGAGAGGAAAAAAAGTGATGGGCTCCCACCAAAGATGCCTCAGTGTGTGTGCCTAAAGTTCAACAGGATAAATGCAAGTCTTAGAGGCAAACTGCCAGATGTTATTTGTCGAAGCTGCCTCTAGGCTGCTCTGAAGCATACCAACACATATGTCAGGGCAGAATGAGAGTCAGGGCAACTTTCCAATTTTTCTTGCTCCCAGAGGCTCTCCAGGGGAAGCTAAGTTTAGGAGTAGAGAAACAAAGACCATGAAAATGAGAGATTGGTGTATTTTAGGATCTAATGCTGAGGCAACTATAAAGCATCATATATGTAATTTCGCCTTAAATTCTGAACACAAAACAATAAAGATGTCTTTCTAGACAGTTCAGTGTGTGGTGAGGGGCATAAAACAGATGCAAATGCTAGTGACAGCATTATTGCTTCTGCTTTGACAATGCCAGCTGATCATACACTTTGGGAATGAGGTAAAGTTTTAACAGGTCTTTTGAAACAGACTTTTAAAAAGGTACACTGGATTTTCCTCAAGATCATCCTAAGAAAATCTTGAGTTGAGCCTGTTCATTTCCACCCACTGCCTTTGTACATACATATAAAATAAACAGACCAAAACATTTGTAGTATTGGTTGCAAAATAAGTGATTCATTCTCCAAAAGTTAAAAACGCTTGCCCAAATAAACATAACATAGTGGTGAAACACTGCTCTTGAAGTAACAACCCACAAAGATGCTATTGCTTATATTCTTCTTACATTATCATCTTTCCATGAACAGACAGTTTACTTAGACTGCTATCTATGGGGAAAGTCTATTTTTAGCATGTGTTTGTACATTGGCCAGCATAGCCAGATGCTGATGTCTTTTTCCTTGCCTATCGAAAGTGAAAAGACAGAACTTAATGTAGTTTAAGAAGGGAACTCTCAAAAAAGTTTACTACACTATGCAAAGGGTGGATATTTAGTTCTTAATCTCAATTTCTTTGCAGTAAGATACATCCTTGAGAAGATGACAGTGATCTATTTGTTACCCTACCTGAGAGATAGTTTTCCTCTTTTTCTCACCCCTTCTTGCAGCTTTACCTTACTGACGTTCTCCATCTTAATGTTGGCATCAGACAACTTTGGTAGTATGCAAATTCCATTTAGTACATAATTATGCACAGCCACTAGGTTGCATAAATAAATTTTCATCAGTTTTGCCTGTGAACCCTGGAAATGAGGACACCTGTACTAGCTCAAGACCTGCAAACTGATTAATTGCACCAGGAGCACTTAGCTCAGGTGGGATTCTGCCCTGAGCTCTCCCACTTTCAGAATCTGGTCTTTCATGTCATCCTATAGATGCACATGGGGATATGTCAGAAAACAATTACCACCCCTCTGGCAGCGGTCACAGAGAGTGGACCTCAGTGGTGCTGCTCTCAGGAAGTGAAGTGGGGTCAGCTGAAGATGGACATTTGAGGCTTTGACTCAATTCACAGTTCCTTATGAGGCTCAGAAATTCACTTCACGGGATTATTTTTAAAACCTTGTTCAAAACCGTATTTGTACAAACAATGGCTTTGATGAAAAATGGAAACTTTCGTGTTTAGTTTCCTAGGAAGGAATTTTCCAATTTTCATTCAGCACTGTTTAGTGAAAATTCCCACATTTTTTAATGAATTTCTGAAACATTTTAAAGATTAACTTGGAGAAAAGAAGATGAAATGTAACTCACAAGTCATCTATTTTTCCATTACAGCCATCTAATATCATCTGTGTGTATAAATCACTTCAGTTTAGCAATACCAATTAACCAAAATGTGGATTTAAAACCTCACAATATATTTAAATGAAATTAAATATTTAAATTTTTTAAATGAGCAATCTCTTACAATTAATTAGCTTGAAGTTCTTCATAATAACTGAAATACAGGGACATAGAGAAGCTAGTTATTATGGACATAAAAATGCGTGTGTGTGTGTGTGTGGGCACCCACATATCTTTGTGCACACAATGCACGGTTTTGGTTCCCTACATGTGAAAACATATATGTATATGTACACATGCATAAAATCACTGACGAAACTACTGGTGGATACCTCTCCAGGCAAAAAAGGCTCATAAATTGACACATTTTGCTTAATCTGTATGTAAAGCATGTTACACATCACTGTTACAATGCAGACATCTTAACTTTAAATGAGAAGAAAACAAACATAAAATTAGCACTTTAGGGAACCCCCTGCCACTCAATTTGTGTTGGGTTTAACACCTTCTTATTTTATATATCCTTCTACATAAACAGTTTTATATCAGCCCTTTATATGGTGCCTTCAAAGAATTAAATGTTGAGCTGTTTAAAAGCACTAATTAGCAGCTTTAATACAAAGGGGAGCATAGTTATTAGTAAAATCTTGTAAACCTAGAATACCCTTCGGGCCCAGTCATTTGTGTGTGAAATAACTCAATAAAAATATTATATTGTTAATCACAAAAACCTTCAAGGGAAATGCTAAATCCGGAAAGAAATATAAACTATACCTTTCTAAACAAAGGAAGAAAAGTGACCGTCTACATTAAAGCAAAGCCATAAAACCCCCAAAAGAATATATTCATTGATAAAATGCATCTTATTTCCTAGTAAGGGGCTTTGCAATCTGTAACCTTATGCACATACAGCAACAAACATACATTAATGATGTTTAGTTTGAACACAACTAGCGACATATTTATTAAATTAACACTTCATTCCTTTCAACAATCTGCAGCAATGGCAAGTCTTTTGCAAAAATGTAGCTTCTGGAAGTGGTAAGATAATGTTTAAATCTATAGTTATTTTTGCACAATGCAAATTATATACATATAAGTAGGCATGTGAAATTAGACATGCTTATAAAGACATTGGGATTCATCTCACCTAGATTTTCTTCCTAGATAACTATACATGCACACTTAATTTTGTTTGATACATTTAAAATTATGCCTGATGATGGTGAGTTCTACTTCTTTCAGTATATCACCCATGTTTTATGTTAACAGTTAATATTTATGATGCAAATAAATAATTATATTCTTAAATGTTTAAAAATTGCACTAATTCCGACATTATTAAGGAGGTAGTGTTTCTAATTTATGCAATGTAGTGGAGATGAGTAGCATCAGATGACAGAAGAAATGACCACAAATATAGAGAAAATCCTTTGACTGACAATTAACACTTTGAACATAAAATACTAAGAATGTCAGAATTTGCATATGCTAAAAATAGACGTAGCATATTGCTTTTATCGTTTGTGGGTGATTTCTTGAGATAGATCTGAAGAATTTCACCTTAGAAAACTAACTTTGTGCTAGTGCTTCATTGAAAGGTGTTTTTACTTTTAATTTTAGATTTCAAGGGGAAATTCTGAGGTGTGTTACCCTTCTGAAATTATTATTATTATGGCAGTTTTATATGCCACCATGTAGTATCAATATTTTCATCTGGTACATTCTTCTCCTCACCTTTCCTAGGATATATATTGGGGAGAGTGGGGGGGAAACTGGGCATGCATATTTTAACCAGTGTCAGCAAAGTGATCATTTGCTGATTTGAGTGGTAAAGGATTTTATACATATGTATATATATTTTATTTTTTTTTTTTAAAGAAAAGTAAATAAGAATAGTTTCTAATATCTGAGGACAATTTGAAGTAGAAAGTTCCTCATAATCAGAAATGTCTATCCTTTTCAGCTACAGGCTGCTATGAGAAACAGATTTATTCAAAGCCCCAGTATATTTGCTGTGAATATATTTTTAATGTATTTCTCTAACATGAAAGAGCTGGCCAGAGCTTAAACATTTCTTTTTTTTTTTTTTTTTTTGGTATGTCAAGCTTTGCTTTTTACGGTGTTTTATGTTACAACCTAATTAGTATCTTACAGTGCCCTTACATGTACTTAGGGTGTAGGGTTTCACTAAATACACTGAACGTTTTATTTTGGGGGACCTCCGTGACACACTCTAAGCAGTTTTCAGCAGGCTAAGAATATGTTTCCAGTCAATCAAGCCTCTAGAGATAGGTTATCCACCTCTGGCTAATGCACTGCTATAAAACCTTCACCGGTTCTGACTGCGTGATACAGTCTGTTATTAAACCCCGAACTGTGCGTGGCCGCAGGATTGGGAAGGGGGGCAGGGAGACAATTATTTCCAGGACTTCATAAAGCCTATTTCAACAAATTATATGAAGATTAACTAATAGCAGCCTCAGCTTTGGGTGGCTGGCCAAATTAGGTCTGACTTATCAGACTGGTGCTTCTTCGGCTCCTCTTGCAGAGGAGGCCTCTCAAGAGGCAATGAACGAGTCCTGGTGTTTGGTCTGCACCACAACAATAGGGAGATGAAGCAAATGGTGCTTTGAGCTCCTCTGCGAACCGATTTGGAAAGCCAGTGAGGTCTCTGAGTGTCATCAGTTTTCCTGCTGAGGATTAAATGTGCCTGCACAAAGCCAGCATATCCCACAAATCAAAAGCAGCGTGCATGGAGAAGGGGCAAGCGATGGGAAGCGCGGTCCAGAGCGCCGTGATGGATTAGGGAAAGAGCCTTGTGAATGCTCCCCTTTCTGAAGGGGAGATAATCCGTCAATCTCAACAGGGCAATCCTGTCAGAATAAACCATGCCAGAGTCCCTGCCATTCTCTTCGGTTTTTTATCTGTCCTGTGGAGGGCACCAGCATTCAAGGGCAGTCACCACCCTGGGCATTTGATGAGGAGTTGAGGAGGGAGGGATATTTGAGCTCACTTGGGAAAGGGACTGTCTTTTGCCCTCTCTGCAAAAATGGCTGTATTTTCTTCTGTCTTTGGAGAGCTGGGGAGAAGCCAGTTCAGGATGTTTTGGAAAGGCTAAGATGACTCTAGCCTTGTAGTAATAAAATGCAAGATAAATTGTTCTTGTTTAAAATATCTTAAGAATCAGACAAGGCAAGCTTGGTCCAGTACCATGAAGGTAGAGCATTTGTAGGGGCAGAAGGGCTTCCCAGAAAGAAAACCTATAAGAGATCTAGACTTAAGCAGAGTTTATGTTTAGCCATGAAGGGATCACCCTGCTCTCCCTACAAAGACCTTTCATTTCCATCTGGAATAAGTATACGATAACCTAGTCAGACCAGCCTCTCAGTCACCAATCAAAACACTGACTCTTGACATTTGCCTAATTATCTTTTCTCATCATCAGTCATCTCTTGAAGTCTTTGCTTCATTCAGATGCCAGGTATTTCCGAAATTAATCATGTCATTGAAAGCGGCATCTTTTCATGTAAATGGACTTTATTATCTGGATCGAAAAGCTCCCCCACTCTCCTTCTTTGAGCTGCAAAAGCCCATTTGTAGGGAAAGTGTCTGAAATCTGACATGCTGCCTTCTCAAGAAAGATTCGTAGTGGTGACCTCCCAGCAAGAGCTAAGCATCCGTCACCGGGAGTGCGTGTGTGTGCTGCTTGCACCCTTGGGCTGGATGCATGCTAATTTGCCCCATTGTTTCGGGGTGAGTGGCTTTCCAGCACTTCCAAACAAAGCCTTTTTGCATAAGCTTCTGTGTGTACAGTTATTTTATGTTCACATCATTCCATCATCCTATCTCTCTTCCTGATGTAAGAGGGGATGGAGTCGTCTTTGTTTTCTTGTTATACTGGGGATTACAGGCTGGATTTAGCACGTTAGCAAGGACCCTCCTCTTTCATTAAATCCCATTTGGCAAATGTTTGGGACCATGGGATCGATCAGCCCAATGCACTGCTCATCCTAGCTTTAACTTTCAAGGGGGCACTATCTTCAAACTGTGTTGATTCAACAAGAAACCAATCCATAGTAATTGACTGTGCATGCGAAGTGTTGCAGGGATGGATGAAGAACTAAAAATGACAGACATACTCTTAGGACTGTTTTTGAAACCTTGGTAGGAGAATGCATTCATTTTGCTCATTAATGAATTCTAAATTGGGCAGGAGTAAGAGTAGGTCAGCACCGATGATGTAGTTTTCATTTTGGAGAGTTCACTTTTTAAGTTTGTCGTGGCGCACTTAAAAACTTCCTTCAAAACACCCACTGAGCTTCCCTCTGGGACCATCTGTGGACAGTATTATTAACTGTTGGCAAGCTCTATGCTCAGATTAAAAAAGTTAAAGTTGGGCATCATCTGACTAAAAGGGTGAAGTGGAAGGAGTCACTGGCCTTCTGTGCTTACACTGCAAAGTGCTAAAACATTAAGGTCATAGTTTTTAGCATTGTCAATGATCTGAAAGGATCAACAAGTTTACTAGAAAATTTTCAGCATTGTGTGTATTGTGTGAGAGTCGTGTTCTGTATTCTCTGGTAAGAGTTTAAGAGCATGAACAAATGAGAAGTGTTTTGGTTTTTTAATAATAGGCACACTGTTGCACATCATTAGAGATAACAATAGATGTTTAGACATAGTGCATAGATTTTTGATTTTTGGGTGCTAAAGGCATCCAAAGACAGAAGCAAGGCCATTATCTAGTTTGCCTCTCTGTCTAGTGAAGGCCACAGGACTCCCTGAAGGTTTTTTATGATGCTATACCTTTCTGCGGACCTTCCAAAGATGATGTTAAACTATCATGATGGCAAAGCCACCACAATATTCAGTGAATTGTTCCCATTTTTAAGCACTCTCGTGGTCAAAGAATTCCCCTTAATTTCTGACATGAATTCTTCTAGCTTTGACCTCTAGATGTTAGATCTTGTTTTACATACATCTTTGTTAAAGTGAAGAGCTCTCCATCAAATTCTATTTCCTCTGAAGGTTCTTGTATACTGTGGTCAAGTCACTCCTTAACCTTTTCTCTGTTAAGCTAAACAGTCTAAGCTTCTTGAGCCTCTCACAATTGTTTCCTAATCCTCACAGTGTTTTCTAGTCCTTTAGCCATTCCCTTGGCTCTTGTCTCTAATTTATCAACAACCTCTTTAAACATAGGCACCAGAACTGGGTTTGCTGTTCCATTAGTCGTCACAACAGTGCCACATGAAAAGATAATATTACCCTGGGTTCCTAAGCTATATCCCCCTGCTTAAATATCCTAGGGACTGAAGTTACCCTTCCAGCTACAGAGCTAAAGTGGAGCTGAGCATCCACAGTCCTGCCATGTTCCTTCTGGAGCCATTTAATTCCCTGAGAGAGTCCTCTCCTTCTGTAAGTATTCCCTGGATTCTGTTTACCTACAGTTATCATTTTACACTTCCCTGGCTCGTTGTTTCCTTTGCGCATCAGTGACCTGCTGTCACTATTTACCTCCTTCCCAGTCTGTGTCAGCAACAACTCGGTGTTTTCTAACAACTGTTGAAAACATTAAAAGGCACCCATCCATCCGAGAAATCCCAAATCCTCGGTAAGGATTCCCCATACAGAGTGAAAGATTACCAGCTCCCCTCCTGCTCCTCCCTTGCTAAGAAAACTGGGCACTATAAACCACAGAGAAGAGGCAATACCCTTAACTCTGCCTGGCACCTCTCATCTGTCATGCCACCTTTGGTGTGGGATTTTTCATTCTTGTTTTCCTTTCTACACTGCCCTTAGAAAGTACATAGACCTGGGTTGAGAGACAAGAGACTGGAAAACTATCACCTCTACAAAGGAAGAGTTAAAACTCTTGTCTGCCTCATAAAATGCAGTGTGCTAATGCCGAGATGCATTTCACCAGGTGAAGTGGAAGAGCAATGCTTGTTTCTTCACACGTACATTTTTCTATTCCATGTGATGTTGCTACAGCATTCTGCAGTCCACAGGTTGTTTTGGTGTTTATCATTTATTGTTAATTATTATATCATAATTGCTGTAGTACTACCTTGGTACCAGAGTTATGGGCAGAACCCTTATTTATGAGTAAAGTATAGGCTTGTCCTAAAAGATTGTAAGAAGGTTTTTTCAAGAACTAAAAATCATTACAACCCCTCACAAGTTTTAAATTATTTATCTCTGTCAAGGCATTTAAATTAATTTCCCTGTAGTAGCCATAACATTTATTTTTCTCAATAGTTTTCAGCAGTTCTGGGAACTGTTTTTCACAGAAATGTCTAATTATTATCACTAGTAATTAAAGTTATTTAGTGTGTTTTGCAGTTGCTGAAGGAGCTTCTCATGCCTTTGACATGCTCTCTTGCACACTCCCACCAGAGATGAATGGAGGTATAATTAAATTCCAAAATAAAATTGTCAATGTTGACGTTGTTTCTTCTTCATAGGGTAATTTGTAACCATCTCTGCTTTTTTCCAGTTTGAAATTATTTACTTTGTTGCCTATTTTGTAGTTTTAAACAGACAATTTTTTGCCTTTGTCATTTGTATCTCCTTTTTTTTTTTTTTTAATTTCTTTCCATCCACAAATAGTCGTTTGCATTCTGATAACTTTTCAAGAAAGCTTGCAGAGCATCAGCTCCAGACTTGGCCTTAGTCTCTTTAGCCAAAATTTGTCCTTTCCATGTGTCAGTTTGGAAAAATGGGTGCAGTGGAAAAAAGGAAGGTAAAATGAACAAGTGGAAAGGAATTTTCCACCCCAAATAAAACATTAAACTTCATCCCTTTTGGTTGCAAAATATAAAGATATTTTAAAAAAAAAAAAGAAAGAAGGAAAAGAAATTTTAAAACTTTCGCTTCTGATGGAAAAAAAAATGAAGTTTTGAACAACCAGAAACATCTTTGCAGAAAGGCAATGTTCTGAGATGGGTAGAAAAAGTAAAAGCAGAGGGAATTTTAGAGGAAAAAGTAAATCTCTAAATGGCAAATTTTTTTAATTTTTCTTTTCCTAGCATTTGCTTTCTGCCCTCTTTCGTAGAACATTAGGACACACAAGGGGTTAAAGGTCCAGGAAGAGAGCTAGGGAAGAAAAATCCCTCTGTTAATTGATCTGCCTGTCTGGTGACGAGGGCCAGCTGAAGCTTGTCAGAAACTGTATGAGCTGAATCAAGCTTGGGGCCCTAAGTAAAGTACAGACACCTGGAGCGAGGAGGGGCTGGCTCGCACTGTGCGCAGCTATTTAGTTGTTCTTTTAATGTAGGCAGGGAAGGGAAAGGGTCAAGCAGTGCTGAGCCTGGGCTTGAGGGATGTCAAATAGTTTTTCCACTGAAAAGAAACAAGACTAGAGCCTGTTAATGGCATCTAATGCTATTATTGTGAGAGTGTGTGTGTACTTGTGGGCTCGCCGGTGTATGTTGGAGGCACATTTCGGTGATTGAGAAGGCATTGTTGTTTGATGGTCTTACCCATAGGCATGTCACTGGGCAAGCAGCAGTGGAAATAGGAGTGAAATCTGCACAACTCGATTTCAATTCACGCTGTTCAGGGCAATGTGCTCAGAGGGGATCCTTTACCTCCCGCCCTTCTTCCTTTTCCAAAGGATGAAGTGATCCAGAGTACATCCTAAATAACATTTTTCTTTCTTCTTGCTCTTCAGCTCTGCCTCCAGACCCCTCCACCGATGCAATCTGGCTAGGATTCTGCATGCCACTTAGTTTGACCCTGATGACATAAGTTGACGCATGTACTTTTGAACCTTCCCAAGAATGAATAATATCCCTGCAATAAAATGAAATCCTAGCATTTTTAACCCGCCAAGCCCCTGTGATTGTTGGGGCCGGGCATGTCAAATGGTGGCTCAGTCGACGGATGCTTGAAATGAAGTGGATAGATTTCAACCCCCAAACAGACAAGCCATTGAGAGCTGGCACTGGTCCACTCTTCCCTTGATACCTGGGATGAGCATGTTTGAAACACTGAAAGCTTTTTTTCATGGGTAGTAGGAGGGGGGAGAGAGGACTAAAAAAGGTGCAAAAATGCAGAGAGACTTGTGGCTTCAGATTTTAAAGGTAGCGAGTAACCTAGGAAAGCTAAGGGGCTGGGGGAGGCTTGCTGGGACTAAAGCTGTGAGCCATCAGGGTTGCTTTGATTCTCCCGGGTTAGGTATAACTTGAAATAGGTCTTTCCCTCCCCTTTGTCCTGAGTTCCCAAAATACTACACTTCAATTAAAGATGGGCCTCAAGGTTACGTCAAGTTCAAATTTCCGCTGATTTTAGAGAGGTCAAACACAAAAATTTATTTGGGGATTTCTATGCTTTTTGAAGACTTCCGTACACCTGGCTGAGCCCAGGCTGTGTAAAGGAGGACCAAGGCACAAATGAACTGCATCATCATTATTAATGTAAGATCTTAAGCCTTAGTTATGCCATTCCAGCAACTTTCCCATTTGGTGTCCAGACATGCCAAGAGCAGACCACAAGGAGATATGAGCAGAGCCCCCTTCTCCAAGAAAGATTGCCAAGCTTCTCCCTAAAGTCCTTAAACCCTGACAAGACACTGTGAAATACTGAAATGATCTGTGCTGAAAGAGGACTGTGCTTAAATCAGGAGGCAAGAGTTTGTATTTGGCTGAATCAGTGTGATGACTGTGCATGGCTGAAATAGAAACTTCCAGGATTTACTTGTGTGTATTATTTGTTGGATATCATTAATTCTTTTTCCTCTGGACTTCTAGTATTACGTCGCATCTATCAATGGAGAAGAAGGTTTGCCTAACCAGCTAAATTTACATATTTATATATAAATATTGCATTGAAAATGGCAAGGACAGATAAACACGTATTGGAAGGAGATTAGATCTCTTCTTGATTAGTTCATTATTTTAATTAAAAAAAAAAAACAGTTTTCATATTTTTCCTTCCTTTAAAACAATAAGACTAACTTGAGTCTGTCTTTCACACTTCAATTTTGTTTTGTTTCTTCAAGAGAGGCACTGAGGATAACTGATTGCAGTTATTCTTGACATTTTAAATGGCCGTCTTTTTCCTCTTGGATATGGTACCCAGATGTATAGTTAGAAAGTTAAAGTGGCTCAGCTAAAGACAAGGATGCTGTGAACTTCGGTTTTACAACTCCTGCCTTGGCCTCCCTGCCCAGCTGATTTAGGAGGAATGAGCTTGCCCAGCTCACAGAAATTCAGCCGGGGCTTGGAAAGCAGGGGGAGAAAAATAACAGCACTCCACAGACCTCTGCTCCAAATGCACCTAGAAAGCTGCTTGACCGGGATGTCGAGAGCAATCCTGGCTCTACAGCCTACCCTAAATCGGGAGCCTGGAGGAGTTGTGCACTGTAGAGAGGCTGGGTTGAGCCTGGGCAGTGGTAGGGGCAGGAGCTGGGGTGGCCTGGTTGGAGAAATACAGGAGATGGAAAGGTAATAAAAGGAAAGCATGGCGAGCAGATTGCTCAAGCAGAATATTTTAGCTTAATAAAAAAAAATAATAATAAATCCACAGACAACCCACTCCTCTAAGCCTACAGTCCCATGTATGAGGCTGATGAAATTTATAGGAGAGAGAGACATAACGAAAGAAATTGTTTATTTGTTTGTTTGCCTTTATAAAACCCATTTGGGAGGAACATCAACAAATATACCATACATCAGTTATCTGCCTTATACCAGTTACACTGATGCTGGAGACGTCCTTTGTTAGAAATTAATGTATGTAATAAAGTTTTACATTTTTCATATGTTTTGAAGTATGTGGGCCATAATTCTTTTGACTGCATAATTACTTTTTCTACAAAAGAAAAATGAGGTGCTTAGTTCTAAGTAAATAACTTCAAAACAAACCAAGAAAAACAGTTGCATCTTTTTTATCTTCTGGGTCTTGCACAATAAATATTTTGTTAGAAACTTTAAAAAAAAAAAGTTATATATCCTCAATATAATTTCACTTACAAAAAAAGCCAAGTCCCTCTAGAATCATGTTGAAAAATATGCTGAAGTTAGTGAGGAAAAGAAATGTATTATTTTGTGACATTTTTAGGTGCAGATGAAAATAATACTTACTGGAAAAGTTTGCCTGGTTAATCATTTTAGCTGAGTGTTTTCCTCTCTTCACTTCTGGACCATCAAAAAGCTCTAGTAAATGAATTTCACTAGATCCAAGACTATTTAGTGCTCTTGCTTTTCTGCCACCATTCCCTTTAGCTGAGCCTGAAGCCACGACTAAGCAGCCGGTGTGATGTGCGGCCACAGGAGAAGAATAGTCCAGTTGAACCAGCTGGCAAAGGAGAAACCCCCTCTGCAAACCACACTTAATTTGGATTGCTAATGGCAGGAATTGGAAAATAGTGTGACAACCTCCAAAAAATCAGAGTCTGGCTTATATATCATGCCAATGTAAGAGAAAGGTTTGTGCTGTGGGTTTTTTCCATTAATCAGGACCCTTTTTGTTTGTCAAAGTGATTTTCTGAGCTTTCTGGATAATGCTAGTTTGGGTTTGGGAAGTGCTCTCTCTTTCTTTTTTTTCTTTTTTTTTTTTTTTTCAGTCTGAGCACCAGAAACTTTTTAGAAGACTTTTAAAGAAAAGAAAATAGGATTTGCAGGGATGACAGCAGCAGCTTAGGTTCCCCAACCAGTAAACAGCTGTATTTATGGGGTGCAAGTGGTTGCTCTTACCATGGACCACTGGCAGCAGGTCAGTCCCTCAAGGAAAGGAGCCCTGGAAAAGGTCACAGCCAGTTTGCCTTTTCTAATCCTTAAGCACTGAACTAATGTCAACTCAGGGTCACGTAAATATAGATAGGAAAAGGGGAGGAAGAAATGCTTTGGGGGAAAAAAATCAAGATATGCTTTTTTAAACTAAACTGAAATAAGCTACTCTTCATCAGAAATCAGGGAGTCACACTGGGTTTGGCACTGGCTTAAATAAATCAATTAAAGTACTGATTTAAGTTAAACCAATATGCTAGCAAGGCCTTAGGTTTTCATCTTCCAAAGACTTATGTGCATGCTTCGCTGAACAGTGGGAGTGATTATCTATATAATTCATGGTAGGAATACGGCCTTATTATTTAAGGATTCAGCTATATAATATATACTATGTTTGCAGATCTTTGCCTCTGTACAGGGCTTCTGTGGATTTTGAGCCACTTGTTCTGGTTAAAATATATTTTCAGCTCCTCCACCCACCCCATATGCTCTCATGGCTGTGACTGTTGGTTTTCCCTCCTCATTCTCATGAATTGCACTGGTAGTGCTGGTGAGGGACATGCCACTTCTGTGGAGCCAGGCCATTTTTTATAAATATGTAAATAAAATTTACCTCCTTTTACTGACCCCTAGAAGGGCCATTTTTGGCCTGCAGCAAATATTTATGTGTGAGCTGTAAACCCCTGAAACTGAGGGGTTATAGTGGAAATGCTGACAGAGTATTAAGAGACCTTTAACCCTTGGTTTAGCTGGCCCTGCTATAATTACAGGTCTGTCTGTTATTTTCAATAGCACTCGTCATGACCTTGCCTCTATTTTTTAATTATAGTAGAACTTGTGAAGGGAATTATTACTAAGTTGGGGGTTCCCCCTCTCTCTGAATTCAATCTTTATTAAACATGTAAAGCGCTGAAGAGGCAGGATTGGGCTAATAGCCTTTTCCCTCCCCTTCCCTCCCTCCTTTCTGGACTGTGGTTCAAGTTGTGCCTAAGCCCTGAGTAAAATGAATGCTGTGATTTGAGCCTCCCAAGTCCCCTGTGAGCACTGAAACTGGCTGTACAATAAGCATCAAAGGTTAATGAACAAGAGAAAAAAAAGTTGACATTTTATTTGGTAATGGTTCTGGTGCTTGAATTCTGAATGGAAAAGATGAGATCCAGGAGGAGGTCACTTTTTCTTTTCTCCCTCCCTCCCTTTTTTTTCCTTCCCTCCCTTTTTTTTTTTTTTTTTTTTTTTCCAAAAACATCCATGTCTGGAGGAGGCAGGTCTTATCAAACCCCAGAAATGCCTCTTTAGAAACGTTTGTGATCGCAAACAACTGGGCCATAGCTTGCAGTTTAAGGAGAGCAGCTGGAATACATTTTTCAAGCAGCACTGTCAGTCCCTGCTCTGGCTTCTTTGTGCTCTCCCCTGCTTTGGGGAGGGAGGGAGGGAGCTGGGGCTACGATATCCAGCCCCTTTCGCTGCTGACCCATAGCAGTTGGGAGAGCTGTTGGCGCTCAGAGTGGAAAAATGCCCCGTTCCCATCAGCTGTGCAATGTCCCATTGGGTTTTCACAGCTGCCCCCTGCAGAAGTTCCCTCATCCTCAGTTGCCCAAACTTAATGAGGCTGAAGTTGCCCACTGAGTCTGAAGCACGCAGGGAATCCCCAAGGAATAAGGATGTTTTACAGCTTGGTGTACCATGCTGAAGGGATGATAGAGGGGTGTACACTTCCCTGGCTGGTGAACATCTCCCTGCAGCCCAATGCTAGCCTGGGTATCTCCACAGGGGAGACAGCAGCACCCTTACCCAGTATCAGCATTGGTTCTCCTGAAGCAGACATGTCAGTGTGGTTGGAACAGTGGAGGGGCCACACATAGCCTGGAGAAAGCGGGATCCTCCATCTTTAAGTTACAGGTTGGGGGAAACTGTTTTGGAAAGAGCATTGGCTTTTCCTGTCCTGGGACTTAACTAAACTCTGCATTTTGCCTACATGAACCCCCTAATGCTGAGGGGAGGCAAGCAGGGAGAAAAATCTTGGTGTCGAAGAGCACAGCAGCTACTTGCATTGCAGCACTGGCTTGTTAAAAACAAGAAGATGACAAGAGCTATGCTCCAAGGCAGGAATTTTACTGGGATCCTCCATCTTCCTGCTTACGTCCTCAAAATGAGCCCGAGGAAGGGTACAAGCTTTGTGTTGACCCTCACTCCCCTGGGGAAGGGGACCTTGGCTGTTCTTTCAGTATCTCCCCATCAGATCCACAAATTGAACCTGTGGAGCAGTTTAGGTATTTTCTTTTTTAATGGGAGTGATGGATTGGCCTTCAGTGGCTGAATGACCTTTCTGTTCCAGCCTAGGCAGCTGCAGAGGGTTTGAGAAGCATGACTGGATCAGGCCCTTAGGAAATGCTTTCACTAAAGCACTTTATGTACATTCGGAGAGCTCATGAATCACTGGGCTTTGCAGATAACTTTACCCTTAAAATATAGTCGATTATATTCATTTTAATATTTACCCAGGTAGGATGCAAAGCGTGTGGCCATGAGGCGTAGCGCGGCGGTGAGCGATGGCTTGTCTGCATTGTTTATAGATGAGTAATTAGAGCTGCTGTGCCGAGGCTGTGGGATGGGGACCAAACTGGCTGGATATTTATTTACATGACTCAGTGAATGAAACTGAGTTGGAAGCATAACTTATAGGTGTTATTCTTTCCCTCACCCCACTCCACCACCCCCAAAAAAAAAGCAATTTTGGAGTATCCACGCATACTCGATGCTGTATCTTGACACTGCTTATTTTGAGCAGCAGCTTCCTTTATTGAGGTGAAAGGAAAATGAATTAGCAAAAGCTGGCACAGGTAATTAATATTGTGTGGGCGAGAGAGGGAGAAGACTTTTTAAATGGCTTGCAGTACATTTATAAATCTGTCCTGTGGTGTTCGCTGCTTGTAGTTATGGCTAAGGATGCTCAGCTACCCCTCATCTACCACCTCATGCCACTGACTGCCTTCTCCCATTTCATGATGTTGAGTATTTTACCTTAAATAATTTAGAGCTTAAATTAAGTATTTACACTTAAATATGGATGATATGCAATTATTAATGAAGGCAACAGCTGCATGTTGATCAAATGTGTGGGTTTTTTTCTGGGAAAGCTGAGCATTTTGAGATACAAAATTTTACAGTGGAGTAATATCTGTAGGTTTAACCAATCTTATCAGTGCTTTCCCCCAATTGTTTTCTCCTATTTTTAAGTATACATTGATATGGAAATTATTATTGAAATCAGGACTGAAAGTAAGGCATTATTTGAAGACACAGAAAAAGCAACTTCTTTTCCACAGTCTTTTTGATTTTAAACTACTGAAAATGTGTAAAATGCATGAAAAAGTAGAGCCCTTGCTCCAAATAGCATTACTATTCCCAAATTGGTTACAAGGGTGGGTTTCCATTTTTCCACCTGCTTCAATTAAGCCAATAACTAGGATGTACACAACCATTTTAGCTTATAAGGTGTAAAGTATTTTAAGGGAAGAGGGGCTTAGAAAGGTTAAGCTGACACAAGGTAACATGAAAGGAAAAATCTGAACTGGGACTGGAGTCTCACCAAGCATCGGGTTGTTTTGGTTCACGTGCCTCTATAGAAGAATTAAAATGCTGAATAGCAGGCTTCTCTTTTCATGTACCTGTCCAAAACAGAGGGGCTTATGTCTACAAATTAATCACAAGTATGCCTATGCTGCAAGCCAGTGTTTATTTCCTTGTTTTCTGGGGTGCTGACAGTTGTATAGGTAAGCTTCATGCTATACACTTCCTATGTTTCTCTTTGAAAGCTAAATTGTATCTTCGCAAATCTGGAGAACCAATTAGGGCAAACCATGAGCTGGCCAAGAGAACTTTGTGTGTCCCTTGGGTAGCTGCCCTGTGATGGGGTGACCAGGGGATGGCAAGCCAGGTCACTTGCTCCCCGTATCCTACTGCATTTTTCATCTAGGTGCTTCTTCTGCCTTTCCTCTTTCCATAACATACCAGGACTGGCATGGATAGATTTTGACTGTCATGTGTAGAGAGATACATATATATATATACATATACATATATAAGCAACATTGGGCCAGATTCTCCAACCTACTCCTCCCTTGTAAGTCTATTAAACCCCAAACCAAGACCAGTCTCGCTTGACACTGGGATTTGCCTTTCCTTCTTTCTTTCCTGTGGTATCTGTTGTTATTTAACATGGCACTTACAGTTGTTGAAGGCAGTTCATTTTTATTTCTTTTAATATATAAAATGCTCAGAAGCAGTTATTTCCTTTCTGTAGGCAGTTATTTGCCCTTCTATAATAATTTGTATATTCCCTAAATGCTATAGGGATATTCCTCTTGCTAACTCTGGCTAAAATAAAATATAACAGAGGAAACCACTGGCTGTACGTTAGGCCAGGTCAGGAAAGGGGCAAGTTGATTTATGCTTCCAAATGACCCAATGCCATGAAGCGTTTAAAGGCACTCTGGCTTGCAAGGATGTGAGGAATCCCTGGTTGCCCCTGCCAGGCACAGCAGAGCAGCAGCCCCCGCACCAGCCCTGGGAGGAGGGTCCCATCCAGTGCCCACACCATGCTGCACAGAGGGATGCTGCTGGTCCCACCTCTGCTTAGAATCAGGGAAGCTCATGCTTTCAAGCCATTTGTCTGCTTCCTGAAATCCTACGTGATCCACCCAAGTGCCAAAGTAAATGAACAAATCACATTTGTAATGTTTTGCTCGTTTCATCTGATTGATTGCCAAGAGAGAAATTTCAAGGGGTCTACAAGTCATTCAGGTGAAAGAGCGGCTTTCTGCTGTATTTTTCATGTGAGGAAAAAGCTGATCTATAAAGGATTAGGAGCCTTTATTCAGAGTTTGAACTTTAACATTCCTCAAGCCTCGAATTTTTAATCTTCAAAAGAAAGTAGTCATTTCATGGCGAGTTATGAAACGTGAATTATTTATTCCACCAGTAAATATGTAATTAGGCATATTTTGAAAATCTGTAATTAATCCCTCACCCCTTAAACCCATAAGAAATGCTAATATGCCTCTGAGGTAAGGCAGGTTTCTATAAAGGGCATTATGTAAGCTGTTCTGATCTGTTGTGTAATTATGTTTGCTGTCTGTAGTGGAAAAAAAAAATCCTAGTGAGAATTTGTTGTGGAGGAGAGGGAAGAAAGGGAAGGAAAAGCTTTGCTCCTCACTGAGCAGGAGGCAATTATTAAATGGCAATATATCCAAAGCTTTTCATTTGGTTGGGTTTCAAAGGGTGTGGTGCATGCATTGGGCAAGAAAATCAGAGCTGATTGTTTTATTCCTACTTGATCCAGCAAACTATCAGCTCTGCCTCAATAACCCCATGGCCAAGGAGCTATTTTGGCCTGGCTCATACCCCCACAGCTTAACACAACTGTTGTTACCCCCTCATCCTCTTGTTCTGGTACCTTCCCCCATGGATTTTTCCTGATAAAACAGGGAGATCTTGAATCCCAGCAGTACATTTTGAACCTTTTCATGTTCACTTTTTCATCTTACATCATCTCACACAGTATAAAGAAATATGACAAAAAAAAATATATTTTATCTCTCTCTCTCTCTCCATATATATATATATATATATTTGGCACAAGAAGACTTTCCAGCTTGTTTCTGGAGTAAGGAAATCTGTTGCGAAGAAAGTTTATCTGACTAATTTGACCATTGTGGAAAGTCCAAGAGCACATTGCTAAGCAAAAGCATGGTTTTAGTTTGAAACCTCTGACCTTCTTTTAAGAACCTTTCGCTAACGACAAGGGCCAGAGTTCTGTCACTTCACTGTAAGAGCCTCTTCTTGCCATTTTAACTTCATTAAGAGGACAAGGACAAGCTACTGCTTGAGTCGATGGAAGTAAGGAGAGTTTTAAAAGTCAGTTTTAGTGAGAATTTGGCACTTTGACACTTAGGCTTGGACTTATGAGACTCCATAAGGGGCCATTACACATCAGAAAAGATGACATAAGTTGTCTCAAAAAGCAAGGAAATTCATGCAGACATGTTAATTGGTGATCAGTAAATACAGCCACCTGACTACAACCTCAGAAACAGTATGTTGCTGTTTTCCAAACCAGAACAGCAGGGGAAATATTTTTCTGTATGATGTGGACCGTTTCCAATACTTAACCATTGTCAAAATCCCAGTTATTGAGCTCATTAGGTCATTACTTCCTCACTCTCACCAGTGGAGGCATGTGGGAACCTTATATCCTTTTTCTCCATACCAATTTTTACTTTTGTCCCAAGGCAAGGACCTTGGATCTAATCTGTGGCCTCAAAATTATGTGGCCTCAGAAGCCCTGTGAAAGACACACCTTCAAATGTGTGCTGAACTTGCCCACACCCTGGAGAGCAGGCAGCATATGCTAACTCAGTACTTCATGAAGAAAGGCTCGCTCCCAGAAGTGAGCCAAAAGGTTGGGCATCAATCAACCAGATGTACAGCCAGTTCTCTTCTGAAATGTAGGCAGCTTCAGGTTAGAAAATCTGTAGCTCCTAAAACTCTGCAGTAAGAAAAATGTGCCTGTAGAAGCCAAAAGATACCCATCAGGCTGCCCCTCAGCAGGAACATATCCCTGAGTCATGGCATCTGCAAAGTGGTACAGCACCATTGACATGAACATGGCTTTTTTTAGTCTGAACTAGTCTAAAGCAATAAGAAATACAGCTTCCTGTAGAAGCTGTTGACCTGCTGGTGAATTTCTCATGAGTATTTTGGTGTTTGTTGAATTTATTAAAAACCTTGGAGATGTGAGATGATGTGAAATTCTCAGCTTTTGTCTGAATCAAACAAGTTTACCAACAGGGAAGATGCTGCTTCACTGGGCAGAAAGTCTATGAAAATATAACCTGCTCCACTGTGGTCTCTGTTCTGAAAGCCCTTAAAGACTAGGCACCCTCTTGGGACAAAAAAAAAATAAAAATAAAAAGACATTTCCACGGAGTCATTTAAGCCACCTTAAATAGATGTGTTGGCTTTTCCATATGCATTAGCCCACAGAAGATGGACAAGACATCTAATTTTCTGGTGCATGAATAGTTGAGTGAAGTGAATAGAAGCTCAGCTCAAGCTCTCAGAGAACCTAGCCCAGATAGTAATTATGAATATGTATCTCTGAAATTTTATTATTTTTAAGCCCAGATGATAATTTCTGGTGTCCTAAATGATGAGTGTTCAGCACTGGTATTTGGCAAAGCTGAGTCTGCTTATTTTTATTTCAATTACACATAAGTCAAAAATAGTCTTGTTTGTATTTTAAGGCACAGTAAAGAGGGAGTATAAATTCCCATAATGTGAGTTTTCAATGAGGTTTCATTTCAGTTTTCAGTTCATTTTGTAAAGTGAATTTACAATAGAAATGCCACCAGTGGACATTATAGCCAAAAGTATGCTGGTTTCAGTGATGTAGAGATTAACTCCTCCTCAGACAGTGCTTTTGGTGAAGACAAGTGTCTGTGTCAACAAAACAATCCCAAAAAATGTAAAGGACTGTTGCAAAGAGGAAGGCAATAATCAGTTCCCCACGCCTGTTGAAGATAGGACAAGAAGCAATGAGCTTAAATTGCAGCAAGAAGGATTCATGTTAAAACCCTCGTGATAAGAACAGAGATGCACTGCAAGACACTGCCTGGGGAGGTGGCATCGTCTGCAGCACTGAAGGCCTTAAAACTCCAAAGATAAGCATCTCTCAGGAATGACACAGGTGCCATGGGCCAGGGAAGGGACTGGTGACCTCTGAAAATCCCCTCCAGCCCTTTGAGGTGATGACTCTTGGGGGTTATGCACTTTGGGGAGGTCTGTGATGTGAAGCTCCTGGAGAGTTGTTGTGCCTGTTGGAGGTTGTCATCGGGATAGGGGCTCCACGCTGTCAGGCCTGGGGAGCAGCAGCAGTGGGACTGGAGCTCTGAAGATTGATAAATGAGTTTGGAGGAAATGAGAAGGAGCACAAATAAGAACTAGCATGCCCAGGGTCAGATAAAAAGATAATTAGGCAAATTGGGTAGCACGAAGGCCAAGTCTTTCAATGGACCCTCTCCTTGTTTTTCTGAGGAACTCTCAGGGTACATCACTGTCCACCTTTCTTGTTGGCCATATCCCTGAGTGGAAAAGTAGGAGAGATTGGAGTGTTTCATTTGCACTGTTCAGTAGAACAGGAAAATGCCAAAACCTATAGGAGAGAGAAAAAGGGATGGGCTTGGGAGGAAATGGTGTGGAGGGAGAAAAGACACTGAAGTATCAGGAGCCTTTAGAGGGCAGTAAGTATCCTTGGAGGGGAAAAAAGGAGAAAAAAAAAAAAAAAAAAAAAAAAAAAAAAAAAGGAAGCTGTAGCAGATGAGAGATGGGATAGGGTGTTCAAAGGAGAACCGGAAGGAAATGCTCCAGGATTTCGGTTGACAAACCTCCAGACCACACTGAACTTCTCAGGCTTGTTTATACCTGACTGGCTTCTAATAATGTCCGTGTACAGAGATTTGTTGATAAGCTCAGGTGAATAGTAGTGGTATGATAAATATGCTTCTGCTTGGTGCCTGCCAAGATATTCGTGGAAATTTGGCGTTATCTGTCTTTAAACTCAGGACGGTGTGATCCACAGTTTGGTATAAAAGTAAGGAATCAGTAAACCAAATAAAATCAAAAAAACATTGAAATGCTACCAAAGTGCTTTCCTATGGTGTTAAATGGTCCCTCCCTAAGGAAAGAAACAGATTCTTGGTCCCAATATATAAATATGTGTCTGTGTGCATTCATGTTTGTGTATTGTGCAAGCACCACACCTGGGATGCACCTGACCCAAAGGGAGAGGTGGAAGTGACACGATGCTCATGCACCCTGGCTGCTCTGGCAGCTGCTGTCACCACCACAGTCTCATTCCCAGAGGTAACCTTCTCCAGAAAACTTTGACTCCCAGGCAAGCTGGGCATTTACTGCAGATGAGCAAATCATGTCTGAATTTTCTCTCTTAACACCATAAGAAAAACTCCTGATTTGATCTGCCAGGTGTTTCTGGAGGCAATATCCCCTACTCTATCAAAAGATTCTCTTATGTGTGTTCATTAAATGTTTGCTGTATGGTAACTCCATTGTGCCATTGCATTCCAGGCTTCTGTGGTTAGTTGCTCACAGGAAAATTGCTCTTACACTAATATGACTGCACAGGGCAGATTAATCTGCTGCTGCACATAAATGCCTGCCTTGCCAACTGGTTCTTGTTAGTCGGTTTGAGCGGAAAACCATGGGAGAAATTTGAAGTGAGAAGGCATACAAATGTAAAGCCAGGATCTAACACGATGTAGCTGCTTTGCTAGCTTATCCGTGGGTCCCCACTTCCTGAGTATGTTTCATATAATTACTACATTACATTTTTAATTATGTTTGTTTTCCTCCTTGCAATGCCCATTTCTTACGTTTCTTCTTCAATGTATGTAGTACCCCAGCAACATCCACATTTATAATTACAGAAGATAAAGTTATAATATTCCTGAGGCAAAACTGCATTTTAACAACTGTGCTAATGTGGAAAACAACTTGTGCAGAATAAATATGCCCTACAATTAGTGGTATGCCGACATTTTTCATGGTTACCTTACATATAAATAAACTCAAGCCACTGACATTTTTCCTGAGGGCTTTTTATCTCTGCAGCCCCAAAACTGCAGACAGATTTGTTGTAAGTAACACTATCACCATAATAAGTTTGAAAACCCATTATTTTTTTTTTAAAATTCATCTGCTTTTGCATCTGCATACCTCGGGGCTGGGCCGGTGGGTCTGATATTGTCTGTCTGATGAACCGTCGCCGCGTCCTGGGCTCCCCGAAGCCTATCATTTGGCTGAGGCTAACAGGAGGTGACTGGGCAAAGCCGTTTCACCTGAGGGTGGGCCAGGTCACAGGTCACTTGTAATAGCTTCTCCATGCATCTCCAGACCTGTAAATGAGACCAGAGCCTGACTCACTCCACTACACTTTCTTTGTCTTAGACGGATGCTCTAATCAAACAAATTACCTAGCCCGTGATCACAGCCACTGAGCCAGAGATGGTTTTGCAGACGCTTGTCTGGAGCCCTCCAAGCCCCCTCGACCGTGCAGCGCAGCTTAAAAGAACAGGCTAATGTTTTTCACCAAAGGTAATAAAAAGACTGCGGTCACTTGGCTAAGCTGGCCTTGGAAAAAAATCTCCAGAGGCACCGCAGGACACATTTTGACACACACAGCACAGCAAAGGGCATGTAAAGGAAATAATGAAGGGTCTGGCTGCCCTCAGTGCAGGGGGACACGTGCTACGGCTCTGTGGACCCAGCATATCTCAGTAAAGCCTAAATGCAGTGAATAGGTGTACCTTACCTCTGGGCAGGATTGCACTCAGCTTAGGTTTTTATTTTCCTTTTTTTTTTTTTTTTTTAAAGGGGAAAAAAAACTGAGATGGGCAAAAATCTCATGGGAAGAAGGTGAGCCCAACCATAAATAACTGGGCTCACCCAGCACCAATAGAGAAAAGTACACAGGCGTGGTTTGTTTATTGTAAAAGTCAGCCTTAGGCAAAGGATTTAAAACTGATCAGCCTGCTACAAACATATTATATTAGTCTTGTATTTATTTATTGCACAGTCCTTTAGCTTTATTTATTGACTGTCATTCTCTACTGTACTGCAGGCAGTGCTGTCACTGTATTTTCTTAAAACTTTCACAATAAATTTGTAAACATAAAAAAAATTCCAGCCATCCCATATTTTTCTCCTGCATTTTTCAGATACTTTGGCTTTTGTAGAAGTAGTGTCTGTTGTTTACTTGATTCTGACTCAAAAAAACAAAAAGGAAAAACAAAAAAAAATCAACCAAAACCCACCCTAGGTACTTTCTAGTTTCAGATGTTTTGTGTGATTGTAAAAGAGAAAGAAACCAGTTTTGACTGAGAGAATGAGCTACTGCAAACAATCTGTTGCTAATATAGTCTAATTGCTAGTGATATTTTGAGAAAACAATTAAATTGGAAGTGGGGTTACTTTGGTGTTTATTGTCTGTGACAGTTTCTTTTGGAAACAGGCTCAAGAGCTGACAAACAGAGGCTGTGATGATGTGTGAGTAATACTTATCATCGATACAGAGTCAGCCAGCAAAGGGGGGAACTGCAAAACGGGCAAACTCACCTGTTAGACACATCAGGATGGGCAATGATCTGTTACATGGTCAGAGGTGGGCCCTTCCACTTACCTGTATTTGAATCCTACAGCATCACTGTCCTTTTATTGTATTAGTATTGGTAAGGTGGCTGCTGGGTTTGAGCTAAAAAATCCTTATAAATTTTGTTGTTGTAAGGAAAGGTACGATATACTGGAAGAAATACATTTGAACCATGAGTGTAACAGCTCAAGGGAAAAGTCTGGGCAAAATTCCCATGGATTTCACCGCATCCAGGTTTTCACTGCTGGTTGTCACTGTGATTAGTTAAAGGTGTAAACAGATGTGCCCTCTGCAAGCAGCTGTGCTGAAAGAAGAGGTTGTCACCTACCACCAGGCCTCCCACTTGTTCTTTAACACCCTCTGCTGGAAAACACCTTCTGTCCCTCCCTGCCAGCAAAGCTGCTCAGCTGGGTCCATCCAGTCCCATTTTGACCATCTCCAGGCCACGCTCCAAAGAATTTCTGCTGAGATGAGGCCATTTCTGTGCAACCTCCACCTGATGGGCTGCAGCCATTGCAAAGAAACTGAGCAGGGATGTAAAGGTTGGCTTGAGGTTACAAAAAATGCTGTGAAGACTTGGTATAAGCCAGTGGTATGGTTGGGCCAGCAGTACTTCACAGAGTTCTAGTCAGGCCACCACATACAAGCTACAGCAGAAGTGGCATGAGACACAAAAATTTTCAGTTCAAAAAGGTCAAATCTTTGGAAATATGAAACCTGGCACCCCTGAAGTTGCCCTGATAGCTGCTGTAAGGGAGCAGATGCAGACCTGATGCTGGTTACTGAACTTGGTACCACTGGGAGAGGGCAACACCAGCCCCAGCCCCAGCCCCAGCCCAAACCATCCTGGCTTTCAGCAAGTGCTGAGCCTGTGTCACTGCTCCTCAGTGTCAAGAAGTCCAAATGTGGCAAAGTCTATTTAACCCCATCTATGTGTTCATTGTTGAGCTGCAGATTTCACATTTGAGAGCTTTTCTATTGTGGTAGAAAGTCTAGGAAATACTTCTTTATATCTCCTATGAGAACACTGGTGCACACAACATCTTCTGGCTCCAGAAACTTGAGATTTAGGAAAAGCATCAACTGCCATCTAAGTAGGAACAAAATCAGGTGAAGGGTTTTGACAGTGAGAGACTGTGTCTCAGGAGCTTTCTCAGTTTTGCCCTCTCTGCAGAACTGCTTGCATCAAGACCTTAAAAACCCTCTGTAAAAGCTGTTTGCGTGTGAGCAGATGGTATTTCATTGTCTTTTGCTACTGATCTTGAATTATCAGCCTTTATAATGAAAATGCCAATTCAGCCTTGACTGTTCTGCTATAACTCTACCAGGACCACTATAATGCACACACCATATATACTGAATATTTATTATGGTACTGTGCATATTATTTATTGTATATGCAGCATATTTTGTAGGTGAAAAATGATACCTTATCTAAGTCAATGAGCATAACCAGGAAAAATATGGCAGAGTAATCATGTGATTCATAATTGACATCTGCTCTCCAAAGACTTGGACAGAATCTGAATTTTCAGCATACGCTGGAAACACTCTTCTGTTTCCTGGCCTGGGCATAACTGTGCCACCGCTCTCCCCAGCAGCTCCATCAGTCTTCTGTACTTCCATAATTCCCTGGGTGCATAGAAAAGCTGGGCCAGCACATGCTGAAAATATTTCAAGAAGTTGCAAAAAAGCGCTGATGTTTTTCAGTGTCCAGAAACAAGACAAGGAAGCAATTTTTTTTCTGTCCAAATGCTAATGAAGACCAGCCCGAGTGCATCTGCAGGGTTTTCATAGATTCACAGTGGGATTTTTATACGTACGTGTGTGTTCATGTATTTAGGAGTGTATCTCCTGCTCTGATTTCACCACTCTTGGATACCACCACACAGTCTGGACGTAGCCAGACCAGTGAAACCTCTGCAGCCTCACTCCCCTCCAGTAATGACTCTTTGGTCCAATTCTATCCCCAAACCTCGCTTCATAAATGTGCCTTTTTCTGACACAGTATAAGGGTTCCTTGCATATATTTGCAGCAGCATAGGGTCAAATTGCCAAGAAAAGAGGATTTGGGGTGTGGGGGGAATTGGTTTTTATCACTTCTGCTCCTTCTGATCACAAGAAGCTCATGGTGCAGTGGGTGATTTGACTGCACTCAGGTCCTTAAAATGGGTTGTCTCATCAGCCTAATTATTGATGAGATTTACAGCAGACTCAATGTATCAATGGAATACATAGGCACCAGTGAGCAATTCCCCATAAGAGAGGAGGAATGTTAAGAAACCCACAGAAATTATATAGGAGGTAAATTCATACCTGGTCTATAGACACCTGACTGAGTTTCAGGAGAATAGAAGAGAAATGAAGCTGGAATTTGAGAGGTGGAGTTGTGTGAAGCTTTTCAGTTCAACAAGCACCAACTGCTTGGAAAGATTTCCTCTCACTGTCTTAATTTTTCTTGCTTTTGTAGATTCTTTGGTGCCTGCTACTGTGGCTGGGAGAAATCTAGAGCCATTTCAGCCCATCACAGCCTGGCTGTGATACGGCATCCTTGCACGTGTGGGAAGGAGGGTGAGGGTGGAGGGGAGAGGATGATGAAGGGCTTATCAGTATAAAAAACAACAACAGGGACACAGTAAGAGTTTTTGAACAACCGTCCAAATCACATTATCGATGGCATCTAGAGACCAGCCCACATCTTCATTGGCGCTGCTCTCACTGCAGGAATGTGGCCAAGTTTGTCTCAGCATTTGAGTTACTCTTCCTTGTCAATGCCTTTTTTATTTTTTTTTTTAATTTCTTTTTTTTTTTACAGATAAGGCTCTGTTTACAGCACACTTAAAAGCAATAGTTGAAGAGAACAGAGGCTTCACCACTTTGACATGCAAAAGACAACAAATTTTATGTATATATGAGGGGAGATAATCCTGCTCCTTCTGAAGCCTTTTGGAAGATTCCCAGTGACTTTGCAGACTTTGAATTACGGCCAGCTTTTTCTTTTTCTTTTTCTTTCCCCACCCCCCACCCCCCCTTCTCCTCTCTCAAAATGTCAGGAATAAATATTTTAATTCAAAATGGCACTGTGGTGCCCTGCAGCGCTGTGGTTCAGGACCCTTTCCCCAGCAGCCTCCAGCACTTTTCCTGGCAGTGGGGTGTGCAGCCAGAGCACAGCCCTTGGGCAAGCACAGCCACACCGGGGAGGTGCCAAAACATTGCAGAGCAAGGCCATTGTCAACTGTCAGAGAGGCTGTTTTATACATTCAAAACTCACAACAAAATATATATATGTATATATTTATACAGTTCAGTTGGCTAAGTGAACTACTGAGGAACCTGCATGCTGCTTGCAATGTGCCTGCTATGGAGTAAGACATAAAAAGTCATTTTAGAGAGAGTTTTAAAATATTTCAGGTCCTCTGGGTATGCCAGATCAATGGCAATAAAGCCAGAAATCAGTGCTTTATACCAAATAACCAAATCTGGTTTGTTTATGCTGCCCTTGCCCCAGGACGAGCTGGCAGCCAGGCAGAGAGAGGGATTACTTTACTGAGAGCAGGAGAGGAATAAGGCTTGTGAGTAGCGGCTGCAAGAAAAACCTCTTTAAAAATGTGTTGAATTTTAATGAAAGTAGCTCATAATGTGTAAGAGGGAGAATGCTGTTATGTCGCAGTGGACTTGCTTACATGTCTAGCCTGGGAGCTGTTGGGAAGCCTCATAGTCTGTACCATGGGACTCAGTGTGCCTTGGAACAGTGTTCCAGGAGTCAGTTGTTTTTATACACCCAGCATGTGCCCATGCATATGGATAGGTAGAGAGATGAACGTACATTTATGTATATTTCTGTGTGTATAAATCTGTACATACATATATGCATGTATGTTTACATATACATTTATAGACACGATGCATATTATTGAATATACATGCTATACCTTTGTATGCATGCATGCATATGTATATATGCTTGAGCTTCTGTGAATTTTTATGAGATAAACAAAACATTTAAAAAAAAGAATGATCTAAATAACGTAGATGACTAACAAAATATAATAAATATACATATACAGGTGCATCTTGAGGTTTTACATGTATACAAACGTATATGTGAAACAGTTTCATAGCTATTTTACCTTTTCAGATAATATAAGATGAGCCAGATTATATAATATTCATAGTGGATAATTGATACAAAGAAAATCAGAGCTATCCTCCTCATATATGTGTCAGTTTAAAGTGACTGCCTCGGTGATGTTGAAACCAGCTTCCCCAAGCTGGTTTTCTGCAAGTGGTGCTTGGAAATGTTCTTAGAGTGATGGTCTTTGGCTTTAAAAAGTGGCTCACCTGCCCTGCTGGGGTGCAAGGTGCTGTCAGGAGCAGCCCCAAGGGTGCCACCAGCACCTGACACCCACGGCATCGCTCACACTCCAGCTCTCTGACAGCAAGTGGGGTTTTCACTGTGAACATCAGGTTTAGATATGTTTGAGAGCTTAAAAATG
Source organism: Anabacerthia variegaticeps (assembly GCA_035583185.1). Taxonomy (NCBI): domain Eukaryota; kingdom Metazoa; phylum Chordata; class Aves; order Passeriformes; family Furnariidae; genus Anabacerthia; species Anabacerthia variegaticeps. The sequence goes on along the minus strand of JAWWEW010000112.1, from coordinate 16,566,842 downwards.
AATCATCATTTGCTAATGTTCCTATCTCCTAAATGCTTCTAATACACCTATTATCACATCATTTAAGCATCCAGAATGGTACTAGGAAACATTAGTCTTCTGCCAAAAGAATTTGAAGTGCATTTTCTGGCTGCAGCGTTAAGTTTCTTCCCAGGGCTACTTAGTCTTGATGACTGTCTTCCAGGTAAAGCAGAAAGAGATTACCTTCTCCTGCCAAAAGGGATAGAGCTGTCCTGATTTTTGCTGGCAATTCTTGGCATGCTGCTTGGAGCGGCTGGTACCCTGCTCCTGTAAATTCCATTCAAGGAAAAAAACCACGATACTGGGGGTTAAAAAAATAATGAGAAAATTGATAGTGTTTCTGGAAGTCAAATGAGCATCTCTGTGTCTCCACTGTGTCACCTGGCTAATGCTGAGAGCTGCTGCTGGGCCTGGTTTTCACAGGGATAAACCCAAACCACCAAACATGGCTGGTGCAAACAAGTCACAGCAAGAGCCCTTCAAGGCAGTAGGTTCTGCCAAAGCCCAGCTCAGACAGATGCTCCATGCTCTCCCTGCCCCAAAAAATGAAAAGCAGAGGTCACTTTAATGTCTTACAGGCTTAGAAAAAAATGAAGAGGGGAAGCTTCTTAATAGGGACAAAATTTATTCTGGGCTTCTCAGGAAACAGCATGATTCTCCTTCCCTGTGGCACTTGGTTCCTCCAGCACGTGCCCACAGGTGCAGTGAGCTGTGGGGTCTCAGCTGCAAGAATTCCTTCACCAGAGGAGCTCTTCTGGGCACAGGAAATTTTCCTTTTCCCCTCATTTCCTGGTGTCTGAGATCCTAATTTGTCAAGCCCCTGCTTTGGAGCAGGAGAAAAGCAGAGTCCTGTGAGAGCGATGTGGGTTGCCCACCCCTGCGGACAGGGCCAGAGAGGCAGCGGTGGGCATTCCCCAGTGCTTTTCAGATGCCCTCAGTGAATGAGAGAGGGGGGCAAAAAAAACCTGGAGACGTCAGAAATGCCAACACTGAAGGAAAGAAAGAAAGAACGAAGGAAAAAGCACACACACATCTGTAGCTGATTTAACTGTATAAATAAATGGTAGGTTCCTTTGGCACTCCCAGCACAAATAATTAGATGGTGCATTTGGGTTCTAGGACACCATAGACCAAAAAACATAGAGAGATATAAGAGAGAGTGACATGTATATATTTGTCCTGAATCACATGTTTATCTTGTTCCCCCCCATGCAATTAAAAATTCATTAATAACCATTTGACAGAAATAAAAGCAGGGCAGGGAGGTCGGACTGGGCTGTGCATCAGAATGCATGAGCAGGGAGCTGGGGGCTGCTGTGCTTGGAGTGAGACTGGGGCTCTGGTTTTATTTAGGGCCACGCCTCGGCAGTTTTAAGACAACACAATGCAATTACCCTGACCACAAAATGTTCTGCAAGAGCCCGATGGTCCCCGATGCCACCAGGAAGGGAGATGCTGGGAGCAGACCAGTCTGGCCGAAGCGTCCACAATGGCACCGACAGCAGTCATCTCCTTTCTCAGGCAGCCCCAAGATGTTAAGGTGAGCTTAACTCCATACACCTCTGCCAGATCCAGGGATTCATCTCCCGTAACTACCTGTTTCTTTCTGATGGAGGTGTTCAGCTGAGGATGGGTGAAATGGATGCTGATATCCAGAGCTTGAAAAAGGTTCTTTCCTCCTTTTAAAAAATCCTTGCCAGTGCTGGGAGTCTGCTGCCTGTGTCAGGTGAAGCTCCCTTGGCACTTTTTCTTAGGAGTAATGAAGACATCGAGCCTTACATGGATTCCATTATTACTTTGTTTTATTGTGTTGTTGTTTTATGAGGGACTTGAGGCCCACAGGCAGCAGGAAGGCGCTACCAACTAAACCAGGGTGGGGAGTGGAGGAGGCACGTCGAGGCTGCCTGGTATCGGGGAATGATTTCATCCAGAGCCCTATTGTGGCAGGGAAACAATTCCTGTTTACCAACAGGCCCACTATTGTGCTGCTGGTGCCAGAGGAAATCTGCGGCTGAGCAGAGTTACACAATTGTCGGTGTGGTCCTTGCCAGAGCCCTTGGATCCACGAAGCTGGGACAGCAGGCAGGGCTCAGCATGGCACATGGGTACCAACCTCCCTCGGTGAACCTGGCCATGCAGCCACAGACTGCTATTATTTTGCTGTGAGCATCAGAGGACTGACCCATGCTGATACGCCCTTGCCTACTTGCTTCCACACCCTCCTGCATCAGTTTTGGGGTCTTTGGGTCAATGCAGTGTGTGACCACACAAGCAGTGTTATGGGTACTGTGTGGGGTGCAAGCAAGAGAAGGATGAGTCAGCTTATACCACCCTTTTGCTACTTTTAAAGCTGGGCTCCAGGTAGATAACGTTAGTACCAAATCAGAGAGGCATTTTTGAGTTAGGATGGTAAGTGGTGTTCAAGTGTTTCAGTCTCTCCTTCTCTTTCCCAGACTTCCTTATCCAGAATTTAGATCTGCTACATGCAAATCCTCATGTCCTGACCTTCCTCCTCTTCTCTTTTCACCTCATTCCCTTTTAAAATGGACATTCCATTTTAACCTGTGGGCTAGGGAGGAAGCAGCTCTACAGGGAATGAAAATGAGACAATGCTAATGATGAACGTGGTGCTCCAGGCAAGGTCGCTCAGAAGTACCTAATCTGATTTGCACATCCAAACTCCACTGCCAGAGTCTCTGAACTGAACCTTCACGACCCTCCAAAAGTGGAAACACTATGTGTCTGGACAAGGAATCTGCAGCTGGTGACTATCCACAAAAGGACATGGGGTCCTAGATAGTCAGAGAAGGCTGGAGGGTCAATAAACTACTTTGTGGCTTCATAAACCCCACACAGCCCAGCTGCACATTGGCGGTGGGGCTGTGGCAGCTCCTGAGCAGTCTAGGTTGGGTTTTAAGGGGAACACAAACATCACCTTTAATATTACAGATGTGTCCATGCTCACATGGCTACAGTTCATGCAGCTACATGTGAGCTAATTTTACTGAAGTGGTTTGGGTGCTTCCAGTGATGCAGATCCTGTCTGGAGCAAACTATGGCAGAGATCTAGGATTTACCTGCATCTCAGGAGGGTTTCATTACCCACCCTGAGCTCTATCTACCAGGCTTGAAGCTACTGCAGATATATCCCTAACTGTGCAGCAGGAATGTTCTCCAGCTCCTGTGGCACAGAGATCTGGTTGTTTGTTGTCCTCCACTTTCCTCAACCACCCTGTCTCCTTCTCATGGGGGCAGCCCTTAGGGTTGTCATCACCAATCCTGCCCCAAAAATCCATGCTGGAAGATAACAAATTACCTGGTTTTCTGCATCTCCTCTGAAAACTTGGAAACAGGGCTACACAAGAACTCAACTGGGCTGCAGCAATACTAACGAACCCCATAGGACTTTCCTGCATGAAAAGAGACTGGGACAACCCTGAGAGAATGAAACAGCTAAAAATGGTTTTAATTTACTTCCCTGTATGCTGTGTGGTCACCAAGCAGGGACTGGGTCAGCCTCCGAGCCTAATCATTGTTCCTTCAGAAGGGCTTTTATAGGAGCAGCCCATCCGAGTGGAGTACCACATGCTCCTGTGGTGTCATGTCAGAATTTCTGCAAAACCACACATTTATACAAGTGTGCAACCTTGTATTTTGTTTTGGGATTGGATTTTTTCTTCTTTGTCATAGGCTGCTGGCAGATAGGGTAGTATTCCCTCAGCCTGTTATGAGTGTACACTGAGCCATTCCCAGCCAATTGGAGCTTTTCCACAAGATGGTACTCAGCCCAGTCTGTAATTGAAACAGGGCATGGATACTCCTGGGGAAGGCAAACGTCAGCCAAAAAAACAGGCCTCGATAGTCAGAGATATTTAGTATACAAATAAGAAGTTGTTTCATAAATATCTTATAAAAACTGTAATTTACTTCCCAATATTTCAGCAGATTATCTTAATGCAAACAGCAGATGTATTTTGGAACGACGAAACAAATGTTTAGTGAAATTAAAGTTATTCATGTGCAGTCACACAGGGAATATTTGCATGATATTTTACTAATTGCTCCAAAATCTGAATTGTAGCAAATAAACAAACAGGGGGAAAAAATAAACCAGCAGAAAGATTAGCCCCCAGGCCTCTCTTTTTAAGTTCTCTGAGTCTTTCTTCAACAGCTCAACCTTTTTTCTCTGGTGTCCTGGGGTTCTTCCCCAGTCTCCTCATCAGTCTTCTCAGGCCCGTTATCTCTTTTGCAGGCCCCTATTCTTCCCCAAAGGAATTTCTTCCGAAAGGGGCTTGATTTTATTCTTCCCTTGGAGTCCAAGCAACCTTCCCCAGTTTGCAGTTCTGCCTGCTCCAGTTTCTTATTCCTTGACTGTAGTCAACATGACCAATTTCCAATGGTCCAATTTCCTTAAGCATTTTGGGGAAGTACTTGCTATTTTACCTAGCTCAGAGGTTGCCCCAAATAGGATTAGACACACAGCAAAACCCAACATAAAAGGAGTAGGTGCTATTTTAGTGGCTAGGAATTCAGACTTGAGTTACTTTAACCTTCTCTTACAAGTTTCAAGTTACCGCAGCAAGAATCTAGTTGTAGTTGCTGATTGTTATGACATTATTTTTTGTCAGGTCTATTTATTTGCCCTCCCGGAAAAGAGAATGTATTTCAAGACGTCAAAATATTTTGTTCGCCTTCATTTGATTGCAAGAGGAGCCTTAGGTGAGGTAAGAAAAATGTATGTTTATCAAAATATGGGTGCGCAGTAGATGGTTGCAGGATTCTATATGTTTCATCCAGTCAAATTGAAGGAATGCTGATGGTGCAAAAAATCAAGCAGTAGGAAGTTAGCAAAGGTCAGAATTAAAATTGATATGTCTTGAAATCCTGTTGAAATCCTGTTGACTCCAGGAGCAAGTGAGCTGTAGCACTGGAAAGAGAGGCCCTTGGTTTCATGCTACAGCTGCTTTTGACCCAAGGTAATGGAGTTTCTCACAACAATGAGAGTCTCTTAATGTCTTTCTGTCAGGCACTGTAGGTGACTAGGAAGTGCACGTTTTTTACATGACTTCTACAGCAAAGAGAATTTTTCTAACCAGCTCAACCATTGAGATCCAAAATAACATTGGAAGTCACATCCCCAACACTGTAAATGTTTCCAGTTGCATTTTGGATTCTGGAGGAGCATCTGGGAGCCTTGGAGGGTGCAGCCACTGTTTGGGCACTTTGTTGCCTAGACAGGTCATGTAGGGCCACCAAAACTCAGATGTTGTCTCATTGGCAATGCAAATGCTGCTTCCTTCCAGTGCAAAGCCGGTGAGGAGGGTTTAAATCTGCAAATTAAGCTGCGGGTCTTTTCTAAAGAATTGCTGTCCATAGATGAACAAGGGACTGCAAGCTGCCATTGCCCACAGATTGTACTTGGACAGCATCTTGGTTTGCTAGGGGCATTCATTCAATCCTGGAGTCCAGCAGGATGTGGGGTGGACACGTCTTAAGATCACATAAAAAGCATTTTCAGGGTCCTTCTTTTCATGCTGACCAGTATTTGCATTTTGAACTTCTTTTTCCTGTTGCTTGTGAGGTGCAGATGGATGGGGATGCTGAGCTAAATGCACAGGTAGGTGCTAAGGTGTCCAGAATTAATCGGGTCTGTTGTACATCCCAGATAGTCCTCTGCAAAATTTGTTAAAGTACTTCTGAAGGGTCAGTGGATCAGTTCTCCTCTAACCTGATATTTTATTTTATTTACTTAAAACAACCAAGGTAATACAAAAGGTGATGGGTATATTATCTGACTAAATAGGAAAAGCAAAGGGGAGAACAGGATATTATTGTTGCTATTCTTTTTTCTTTAAAGGAGGGGGTTTCCATTCATAAAGTTTACATTTCGAACTCACTGAAGTCTTTCTTTGGCCTCTCCCATCCGCAGGTCACCGCAGGAATATGTAAAAAGGAAATGTTTTATTTTAACAGAGTCTAACAAAGTACATGAAACACACCCTTGCCACCACATAACATTCCTTAAGTTAAATCACAGAACATTTTCCCCCCTGCCTTGGTCTTTTATTTCACTGAAAAGTATAATATTCTTTCAGGAAGCATAAATTGTATTGCTGGAAGTAATAGCGATCTCCTAAGCAAAATCCCATAGGACTTATGCCACTCTGAAAAGCTGCATTCAAGTATATCCAGTGTTGCCTCTTTCCTTAACATTGCTCTTGTCCTCATGTACAGGGAGCTTTGGATGATGCCAAAGCAACTGGATATTTTTCATTGGGGTTTTCCACATGTTTTGGCCTTTACAGGCAGTCCTGGGTCTTGGGAGAAGCTGTCAGAGTCCTGTCCAACCATCCTAAGTTTTGTTGTTCAATATGCCTGTGTAACATCCATGAATGTAAATATGTACATGAATAGAGAGGGAAATAGACGCATTTATCTTGGCTCAAGACAAGCAATATCTCCCCTAGGAGCTACTTAGGAGGTTACTGAGGAGCCAACAGCAAAGTGCAGTGGGCTGTACCTTCCTACGTGTGTGCTGTAGAAATTATTGGCGTGTTGCTGATGTTCATGGCGAACAAATAGTTTATTTCTGGGCTAAGAAAGATTCCAGTGTAAATACTCAACTGGCAGCTAGCTGGAAGTTTGCCACTTGAAGTTAAAAGGCCCGTGACCAATGGTGTCAGATTAACATTTCCAAGTTGGACAATGTACAAATGGTGTTCTTGGACTGGAATAGAAATAGATGAAAGTGGTCTACTGCAGTGCAAATAACAAACTGGCAACCAGCTGGTCATTGGAAAGAGAACATGCTATGGGAATATGCTTTCTGCAGAAATACTTTATTTTGGAGATAAGTATCAACAATAGGAAGATGAGGCTTGTTTAACAAGAACCATATGGTCTCATCCTGCTTTTATTTCACTCAATGGCAAAGCCCTGAATGTCTTTTGTAGGTGCAGGATGGGGATTACTGATAATAAATAAGAAATACATAAAGTTGTCTGATCTACTGCTGCCCTTCAAAAGCTGTAAACAGATTATTTTTAACCCACATGCTGATATTTCAGGAGACAATAACTGAAAGGAAGCAGAATTAAGGTGCTTGCTGAAAAACAACAACTTCTGACAAAATAAGCCAAGACAAAGATCCATTCAAACCAAAGTTACCAAACTGTGTGAAACCAATACAGCAACATTTCCAAGCTGATAAGTGGAGAAGTAGTGGATGGGTTCATTCAAAACAAAAAGTTAGTTTGAATTTTTATTGAGGGAAAACAATGGGCTGTAAAAAGTAGCTTACGTGCAAATGGGGGAATAAGGCAGGGGCTTTGCTGAGATTTAAGTAACTACACGATTTATTCTGCTAGCAATATAATTAAACATAACAGAAGTTAGCATTGCACTTTTGGTATAGTCACAATATCGATTTGTGCTACAGAAAAGGGAAAAGAAAGAAAAGAAAATGCAAGCCAAGGGAGTTGCAGCCTCAGTGGAAAATCCTGTTTTGGGAACTTTTCAAGGATGTAAAACATCATCTAGAATTGTTTACTTTTATGGGTAGGAAGTAAAAAAGAAGTCAAGTAAGAGTGGAAACGGCATTCTTACCACAGTTGGAAGGTCGCAGTGAAACCAATATAACCCGGCATTGCAAACTCATTTTTTAAACTAGCTGTGTTTTGTTGCCTTTTTTTTTCTGTAGTGCCTAAAATTTGTTATTTTGATCTCAAAGAGATATCAAGCAGGAAACTATTCATTTTCAAGAAAAAATCAAGATCTGAACACAAAAAAAAATACGGGTTATGTATGCAGAGGCTCACATCTCTCTTTGGGTGTTAGTACTCAATCCCATTGATTTCCAGGTGTCTGAAGACAGCTTATGACAATCAAGGATATCAAAATTATGTTGTGCTACATATTTAGATACATCATATTACTAACTCTGCTGGTTTTGCTGACAAAGTTTCCTTATCCCTTATCCTTTCTTCTTCCTTTTAACAAATAGTGGAAGCATAGAGAAATAATACAGAACCTGAAGCATGTGAGGATTCAGATGTTCAATTTCACTGTCTTAGTTCATCTCCACTTTCAACTTTGAACATCCCTTCCCTTGGACTCCCTTGTCTTTTCACAGATGTCAAAACAGTGTTAAACCATTTCTGTGTTACTCTGGGCTCCTGATGCCCACCTCAACCCCTCCATTTGAAAAATGCTGAGTGCCCAGCCCAAATTTCTGTAATTTGACAGTGGTTTGAAGGCAGCCCAACGATGAAGGTGATCCCATGCTGTCTGGTTGTGTTTATGATAAAAGTACATGCCAGGTGTGGTCCTGACCTAAAGCTTCTGAATATGCTGGGATGTTTCTCCTACATGACTCAGAGTAGGTTGGTCACAGGTGGGCCCTGGTGGAACAGGACTTTGGATGCCAGCACTTTCAGGACTCAGTTTTACAGTTTCCAGCAATTCTCTAATAAAACAGAAGAAGAGAGGACTTAGGCTGCCCTGTGTCCTTTCATAGGACCAGTAGTAATTTGGCAACGTTACCAATAAATAAACATCCAGGCTTCCCTAAAGAGTGGGACTGCACCGCCCCACTGTCCAGGTCCCCAAAGCTGGGGGGGAACCTTCTGCTTTTATCCCTCCTTTGCTTTCCTTGTCCCCAAGCAGTGGGGATAGCTGAAGAAACCCGTCATCGTTTCATTGCTGTTTCTAATAAACACATATGGTGATGCCTATAACAAGAACAACAGCGAGTTGCTATTGTTCAGCACACGGCCATATGTGGGCTGTCCAGCGGCTCAGCAGCTGCATCGTGAGTGCTCAGGAATGTCGATAGCCCAGAGAGAAAGGAATGATTTTTAAGGGCTCTGAGCCTCACAAATAGTGTGTCTGCTTTACATACTGCTGTTGCTAAAACAACTTCTGACCATAGTGTGCCAAAAGCATAGATGCAGTGTTAGTCACTGCAGAAGTTTACAAGGTGATTAAATTGTTAGCAATTGCAATGCAGAGACTGAGAAATTAGCTGGGAGCATGTAGAACGGAGATTTGTAAAACAAAAAGGCTCAAATAAATATATATAAATATTTGGTGTATATATACGTCTGTATGTGTGCATTTATACACTTTGTACTTTTTTTTTTTGACATCAGAAACTCAGGCACTTGCACACCTAGTACTTCATGTAATAAAAACTTTGACCTCAGCACTAATCCATATTTATTTTATCCTGTTGTGCAAGGTTGAAAGGCATGCAATTTACCAATAGTTTTTTCTCCATTAGCTACACTTCCCTCTGGCTGCATACAGCTCTGTTTGGGCTGGATGATGCATACTGCAGTGATGCAGAGGCAGCCCAAACATGATGGTTGGCATGCCTCATGTACAACTGTGTTTCTAACACCCTTCTTTTCCTGATGTCATATTTAAACAGCAACCTGACTGAAAATGAACAGCCCATCTTTACATCTTCATTTTTTCCATCAGTGTGTTTGAGGGAGGAGAGAGAGAGGCTGTGATTTAGAGAAAAGAGAGCTAACACTTGAAAGCAGGCAACAATTTTTTAAATTTGGACCAACACATGCAGACAACCAGTGCTTTATTTAAGCCCTTGAATAATTTAACTGATTCTGCGTGTGTGTGTGAGAGAGAGATGCTGAGTATCTACTGTAAATAAGAGGAGAGAGAGAAAATTGTAAAGGATCCAAAAATCAACCACTTGCATATGTCTCCAAACATGGATTTTAGAAGTCTGATTTAAATACCACAGTGCAAATGAATTTGGCCAGTGTTTCTAGCACATGGCAGGAAGTCTTGGTCTTGTACTTCTTTTGCATATGTACACACCATCTTCGTGGCACACAAATTACCTGTATAATGGGACACGATTTGAGTAACCCATAATGCCCCAGGAGGAACCACATCCAGGCATTCACAGAAACCATAGACCAACTCAGACTGCCAAAATCCACAACCGTTTTTGCCCAGTAAACGAAACCACAAAAAATTTGCATGCTTAGATATCCTGACAAAAAGTAAATATTCTGGATGACGTACTTCTCGATATCATACCCACTAGTGTGAAAAAAAAAAAAAAAAAATAGAGGGAAAAAAATTGACTTCTGTTTACTCTGTCTTACGGAGTTCTTTCCAATGGGTGAAGCTGAAATGCCCACACTGACCTCCCTTGGAATAACGAAGGGCCATATTTTCCCTCTGACAGACGTACAAGGCTCTTGATTCCTCCTGGGAGTAGTGGCAGAACTTCAAAAAAAACCCTGCTCCAAGACCAGATTTTCAGAGGTCCCCAGCATCCCCCGGTTCCTGTTGATTTGTAAGCGAGATGCAGCTTGAGGTTTTGCTTGTTCCTCAGCTGAAACTTTCAAAACTCGTGATTTCTCAGCATGAGTCAGTGTTTTATGTAACCCCAGCTTGCATTCCTCCAAACCCCTCCTGAGCTCGGAGCGCTCCGACAGCCAACCTCAAATTCTTCATGCGTGCAGCTGACGACTTCGGCCCTCTGATGGTGGCACAACAGGCTCCCCATGCTGCTCATGGGGGGCTTCAGGGCCCCAGCAGGGCTTTCCTGGGTACTGTGGGGACCGAGGGTGGCAGCAAGCTGGACTGGAGTAAGGAGCTCCACTCCCAACAGGCAAGACATTGGGCTTCCCTGCAGCAAAAATGCCCGTTCCTGGGTTTGTTCAGTGGATATTTTTGCTCTTCTCTGCAGCAGCAGCATCAGTTTTATCCATGCATCTGCAAGAAAAAAATAAAATAAAATAAATTAAAAAAAATCCATTTAAAAGTGATAGAAAGGGAGGCCAGTGATTTGGTGGATCATACTTGCTGTTGGTCTTCTGCAGGCAGCTCAGATGGCAACTTCAGCTCACATTCCTGGTACCCTGCTTCACCCTGAAGGCAGCAACCTGAAGCTGAGGACCTCAAAACAAGCTTGAGATGTGGTATATTACACCATATTTATTTTTTTTACCATTATCTGTGAAGGCACTGAAATATATAAAAGCAGATCAAAACAGCAGGCCAAGGTGAGAAACTACACACCATTTTTAATTCCATTTCTGATTTTCTTTTTTGAAGTGAAAAAACTCAACCCATAATGCTTCCCCTGGCAGCTTCCCATGCCCATTTTTTGGGGGGAGCTCCTTGCTGGTGGGATAAACCTTCCCCAAAGCTCTCAGCGTCAGGCATTTCAAAAAAAGCAGAGAAAATCAAAGCCTGAACAATTTCCTAAAATAAGTATCATTCTTTGTCTTACCATTTTTAATCCCATATATGTAAATACATACAAATATATGTATTCACAAGTAAAAATTATGAAGTAGTCCAGCACAAGAAACTCTTTACAATATTTAGAGAAACCATGGAGAAACGTGAAGATCAGGACAGGGGAAACATGTGCCAGCTCGCTCCACTAACCTACTTAGATGCAGCTTGGTAACAGCAGAACAACCAGCCATCTGATGCTCTGGATGCTGTGGCCACGTGCTGGCACCGTGCAGACCTCAGGTATTGAAACCCTCTCCTAGAAAAATGATGATGGGATATTTCTTATCCTTCTTATTGCATGAATTTTAAATGCTTGTCTGTAGGGTCACAGCCAAGTTTTGCAATTGTAGTGATTGTAGAATGCAAGGAACGTGCACCACAATATTGGGGTTTGTCTCTTACTCCTTGGCAACCCAACAAGCCAGCACCTTTCCCAAGATGAGAGTGTTGACACCTTCATTACTCCAGGAAAGGGCTGTGTTGAAATACTTTTTTCCCAAAATACATTAGTTGGTCTTAGAAAAGATGTAGGCTCTCCAGATGTCCATGCATGGTCATACTGATACATATTCCAGCACTGGCACCTACTTGGTACTCAGGCAGGAGCAAAATGGCCATAGATTTTCCGGGAGAATTTAGATAAAATCCTTTTTTGCAACTTACGGTCTGCTTTAGCCTTTTTTTTTTTTTTTCACTACAAACCTCAAAAGCAATCCCCTCGGACATAGTTATATATATTTCACTGTAAGTGAAAGAGAACAAAACAAATAAAGACACAACGAGGCTCTTTCTCCACACTGGTACCTTCTTCAAACTTTCTGCAGAGGATTTCCAACAGCAATTGTTGTCGTATGGTAAGGGCTCTGAATGAATTTACTGATGGTAGCTGGGGGGGAAAAAATGGGAAAAAAAAATGAATTAAATCCCTTGACATGGAAGGTATGTCATGAACTTCCCCAAGATATTTGCAAATGTTTCTGCCAATATCAATAAATCCCTCAAATTTTAGGATAGGCTACATTAATTACAGGATGGCATTATGCATTTAAAGGTCGCTGAAAGTTATATCTGCGAGCAGTCGTGTTTGAACTGCACGTTCATGGGAAATACTTGGAGTTTTTATACATAGGCATGCAGGCAAGCAGCGATAGCTTCCATGATGTTTTAATAGGCTTTTATTAGTTCGTACTTTCCTTGTAATCTTGTTTTACAGTATGTGCATTCAATGTGTTTGTGTCTATGCTCTTCACGCACACATCGCAGGATGCCAAAACATCCTTCTGCTTCCTTGTTTCCAACCACTTAGTCAGGCACTTGAATGCTTTCCAAATCTTGTTAAAAACCAGAAATAGTGCTATCACTTCTTGTCGGAGTGCACAGAAAGGGATGGATGGAAAGGGCAGTGGAAAGGTAAAGGAGGAGACTTAATAGCTGAGAGGTGTGGGGGTCTTCTTGGGGAAGCCCAGGAGATCCTCAGTGCCATGATGCCCAGACCTGATTTTGGGACTACCCACTACTTTGCTGTGAAAAGCAGGGTTTTTGGTTCACTTGCTGGACGGAGAAGTGCTGCAAAGACGCTCCTTACACATTACAGAACCACTGAGTCATATAGCATTCAGAGCTGGAAGGGATCCACAAGGATCATCGAGTCCAATTCTGAAGTGAACAGTCCATACAGGGATCAAACCCACAACTTCGGCATTGTAAGCATCCTGCACCAACCAGCTGAGCTAATCTCAGTGTTAAATTTAAAAGTTTAGAAAGTAAAAACTCCCTGCCCAAAAATCACAGGGTATTTTTCTGAGCTGACAAATATTAATTTATTTCTACAATAAACTATCTTTTTTTTTTTCCTCTCTCCAGGAAAGTTTAAAGTAACATCCAAATAGATGTGGGCTTTTTTCTGAGTAAAATAGATTTAAAAATCAATTTTATTGTGTTCACTAATTTTTCCTTAAACTGAACTAAATAGACATGCTTAGCTTAGATTCAATAAATGCTACAAATGTGCATTTCTGGCGAGTTAAAAATTGCTCCTGAAACTGTTCAAAGTGTTTCAGTCAGGTGCAGCCTTGCTGGATAACACTGGGACCATGCAATGCTGGTGGCCTGGTGTAAGTATTACAGAATCAGAGATTATGCTGCATTAGAAGGGACTAATTAACTGTAGGCTCACAACTGGAAGGAGCAGGGCAGGGCAGTTTACCTTGGATTGCTCTTCCAGGTGTGGATTCTCTGATGTCTACAGGCAAATGAGCTCATCCCATTGCCATTAGGGGAGGCAGGCATGGTTGCCTTGGTTCCCTGTCTCCATGAGGTGGGAATATCTGTCCAGTTTGATTGCAGTTACCCAACAGGTTTAAAGCATGTGTTGACGCAGACGTGCACCCACACCCACACACCCACGCAGAGCGTGATGAGCAGCCAGCCCCTATGGCCTTAAGAAACCCAGTTTAAAATAATGTTGCCTTAGGAGACTCATGCTATGCATGACTACGACAACTGCAAGGCTCCCACTGCCTCCTGAGAGGGATTGGGGTTTCGAGTTCGGCAAAGGAACTTGCCAAGGAGTTGTGACACAGCCCTTGCTGGGTGTCTATGCTACAGCCCGTGGTTCCTCATGGTCAAAGGATGGTCAAATAACATTTGCCAGATTGTTTATTTGGCATATCGCCCACAATCTGAAAAACTTATTTTACTTTTTTTTCTCCCAGATGACAGGCTAAATGCAAGGCTTACTTCTGAAATTATTAAAAGGACTCCTTTGTCAAGTCTTTGGAGAAAATTTGAAGTCAAGTGCCAGGTTCCTCCGTGTCTGTAGCCCCAGCCAGCAACAATCACGTGCCAAAACATCTGCTCATACTATCTCCTTACAGTAATGGGCTCCATCATGTCAGGTAAGAGCTATCCAAAGACTTCAGGTCATGGGTTGGGTCTTCCTGCTCCTCCAAAAGTAAAGCACATGGATGAGCCTCTTCCGTTAACCTACCTGTGCTTGGTGCAGCAAGGTTGGATGACAGGTCATGTTGGCTTACATAAAACTGCATTTTTTAAATGAGTGGCCTCTTCTTTTTTAAAGTAGAGTGACAACCCTGGTTACCTCAAGGCTGATGCACTCTTAGAAAGTGAAATATATATGATAATAGCGAAGACAGAGGGGAGAAAATCTCTCTTGTAAGAAAACATGGCACATAAACACACAACACAGCTCAGGTCACGCCTTCATTTCACCCATAAGAAGTTCGTGCAAGTGCAGAAAAGCCAAGGTTTTTCTCCTGCCCCCCAAAGAAATATAATCCAGAGTTTATATCGGATGGTTTATGGGAGTTTATTGGAATATCCAACAGGGTTCATGTAATGTGTCATAAGGCAAAGCCTGTTCATTGGTGATTTACAAGCAGTGTGTGCCGGTGTTACTGTAATTTATAGACCACAGATGGTCAAGGGGTGCCCCTGCTGACTTGTAGCTGAATAAGAAGCTGAGCCCTGTGTGTCATCTGCTGCAGGTACCTCCAGCTCACTTCCCCAAATTAGTTCTGATAGAGATCTGCCTTCAAACCCGGAGGGTCCCGAGACCTTTGCCTTGCAAGCTGGGACTTTTTCAGGAGGGGAGAGGATAAGAATGTTTAAGGCTGGGGGAAAAAATACCCCAAGCCTATCAGAACGACACCAAAGGAAAATTGCTTTTTGCAATAATAACTTCCCTGTACTTCACTTGATGGGTTTGTGTCACCTGTTAAATGGAGAACGAAGGATGTCAATCCCCCCTTTCATACACCCATCTAAGACAAACATCTCCTGTGCAAAAATTTATATATATTCATAAATCTCCCTCATAACAACCCTTAGGATAGAGCCTATCTTTGTTCCTGTCAATTTACCCTTTCAGGTAATTACTCCTCAACTGTGTTTTACTGTGATTTTTTTTTTTCCAAGTTTACTTCAGTCTGTTCTTCTTTAAAAATTTTTAAATAATTATCTCCTTATTCTGGCATCTCTTTCGGATCCCCCGGGACTTCACTCCTGGTGGATGCACAAGGTTGAGGGAGGACAGGACTGGCTGCACATCTCACGCAAACCTTCGGGAGATTTATTTTTTTTTTGGCCAGGGGATTGGGCCCCTTTTCACTTTTAATTTCTCTGGTTGACAAAGTTCATCACGTTGCCTCATATTTCTCCCAGCCATGTTTTTTTGTCTTGCTGCGTGTGGCCTCGTCCTGCGTGCAGAAATACCGCAGTGGTCTCCAGCAGGATCCAGCAGCCTTCGGAGGGACGTGCCGGATCCAGGGACGCCCAGCACTCGGTTTGCCCGCTGCAGCGAGGTCATGCATTTTAACAAGGCACCGCCGATCCCCTTTTTAAAGGGCATTGATTATGTTTTGTTAAAATGGGCTTTGAACTCAGCTGACCCTCTGCCGGTAGGACATTTCAGGGCTTTTTTTCTTCCTGGACCACACTTGACACCTGTTGGCAAACACAGCTGCAAATGCCGCTGAGAGAAACCTGCAGCCGAGCTCAGAACTAAGTGGCTGAATTTTTTCCCAGTAGTAAAAACATAAGAGAATTTGGTGGCTTCTCTAGTTAATAAAGAGAAAAAAAAAAAACCAAAAAACAACTTTGTTTTTCCTTATCAAGATGGGGGTGGGGGGGAAAGCACCCTATAGACAAAAGAAGCAGAAGGAAAGCTGTAATGGAAATAAAATTGACAGCCTCTCAAAACTCAGGTGGCACTTTCCTTTTCCAGTTAATTACAGTTTTAATTACATGGCTTCTTGTGACTCCTTGATACCTAATAAACTAGACTCTGTGGGGCGGCAAAGTTGAGTTTTGCTTGAACTGCAGGTGTAAGGCTCAGCATGAAACATAAATCAACTTCTTAAACATGTTCCCATGGTGTGTTTAGGCTTTTTCTTCCCATTTGCATGTAAAAATCACATCTTTTCACCATTGTTGGGTAGAAAATAAAAGAAAAATATTGAAGCTACAGTGCAGCGAGAATTACCTTTGTGTCTTTGGATATAAAAATCCCCTTGTAGTAGGGGGAAAAAAAAAGGCTTTTTTTTATTTTTTAACCCCAGATATGATAAATTTTAAAGGAGCGATACATAGCCCACAGAGACCCTCTCTCATTATTTTTTTTTTTTTTTTTTTTTTAGTTGGGGTAAGTGCATAAGATAGAAGAGGAAAGTACTTTGGCAGCATGAAAGCAAGGAGAGATTGGTATGTAGAAATAAAGAGACATCCAGCCCATATGAGCTGCCTCTCCTGAAGGCTTGGAAAACAGACAGTGTCTGTTTCTTCTTTGTGTATTATTCCATGGAAATCTGTTCTCCAGTCAAGTTCAAGCACATGCCATATATTACCCACGAGTGGAGTAACAATCTGATGGCCTGTAGCAGCAAAAAGCTGGAGACAAATATGGTCCCAAAGTTCCTACTGGGCTCAGTTCCATGGGACCTGCTGGGCCACAAGCCTATGGCAGGAAGCTCTACTGTCAAGATGGTCAATGGGGATTTCAGTGGAAGACTGTCCACCTTCTCTCTTCCCCAAACCAAACAAAATTATTTTAAAAAGAGCAAGAGGGGGAAAAATAAGAGGAGGAAAAGAGCCAGAAGAGCTTCATCTATGCCATTTGGATGCTGGTGCAAAACATGAGCTATGAGGTTCATGTGTGCAACACGAGTGTATCAACAAGGTCTTCTTAACCTGTCAGACTGGGAAGGACTGGTTTTTTGATGTCCTCCTATTAGTTTTATCTTCAGCTTGTGATTTTTCTGCTTAAGTATTGGTTTTACAGGAGTGCAAAAAAAAATCTATGTGTTAGGAATGAGGAAGGAGAGGTCTGGGAATTAGGTGCTTTAGTAGTAGTTTTCCAGGTCCAGTAAGGGGAAGGTGGGAGAAATAATAATGTCCTGACTGCCTTTTAACAAAAATATTTATTTCTGTTGTTTTTTTCCCATTGGTTATTACCTGAAGGAGCACTACTCCATGGCTGGAGCAAGCATGCTGAACGAGGCTGCCCAAGAGCTTCATGCCCATCCTTCCTGGTACCCACCTACCTCCCCCACGGCACATCCCAACCTCAGACCCTGTCCCATGAACACTGCTGGCATCATACTGACACTCATAGTGTTCAGGGTCAACTGAGGCACAGTCAGAAGCATCTCCCTACATAAAAATGTCATATGGCTTGGACAAAGTAGGCAGATTTCAACCTTAACTTCAATAGAAATCCTGCCCAAACTAGACTTGTCTGGTGTCATTTCACCTTGATGCCCTATTGATGAGTTGTTTATTATTATTGTTGTTGTTGTTGTTGTTACTAATGCTGTTATTATTGGTTGCTGCTCTTGCTAAAGCTCTCCCCCCCCTCAGTGTATGTCCTCTTTTTTGCATCTTGTCTATGTTGCTTACCTGAACAATTGCACTTGCAAAGCATAGGTTTCTCTTGGATCGATATTCTGTTCAGTCCCCTGGGTATAAATGTCTTGTACTCCTGTGGTCTGTTTGTGTGCAGTGTTTGGGCAGTCCACAGAAAAATGTGGTGAGCTGGATCATGGTCTGCAATTCCTGTGTGGAAAGGAAATTAAAAAAACACACAAGAATACTCTTTTTTTCCAAGGCTTTCTTGCCAGACACGGTCCTGGAGGACATCAGTGCCATGAAGCCCTGATGCTTTACAGCCTAAATCATTAAACGGGAGCAGACACACCTCAGACAAACAGCTCAGTTTCTTTATATACCAGTGTTAATGCTGAAAATTAACCAGGGAAGCAAAAGAACTCAACTCTACAGCCAAGAGAGAATTTGCAAGATGAGAAAAAGAAGAATTCCTCCTGCCTTTCTCCCCCCAAAAAAGTGTTTCATCATCTTTTCCAATTAGACTTAATTTTCTTTTTGAAACCACATGGAGAGGCAATTACACTGCTTTATATGGTTTCATATATGGTTTTTTCCAGAGTGGGAAAGGCAGAGTAAAATTAAGGGAGCTAGTGAAAGGAAGGAGAGTAGGGAAGGACAGGAACAGGAGTTTAAAAAATAAAGAAGTATTTGAAAAAGCTTAACTCTGGAAGGGTGTTTTTTCAGAGCTTGGCACCCCACATCATACTGGGGTGGGGGGCATGAGGCATTAGAGCAACAGCAAGTGATGTAGGCTTATGCTGGAGAGAAATCACACAGGGCCATGGCTCAGCAAACAGGTGGACTGAATGGAGAAATGGTGATGGAAGAAGCAGTAGCAGCATCCATGTCTGTCATTCTAGCACTTGAGGTAATGTTGCATGCTAGAGGAGCTAGATAAGAAGTCGAATATGCAAAAAGTTTTAATTCACACCAAAGAAATTAAGCACGACTTTCCAGCTGAAGCAGAGTACACATTTCTTTTGCTTCTCAATGCTTCCAGAGGAAGTTTTTGGATGAGGAAATAAAAGCACGCATGCATGGGGTGGGGAAGAGGATGCTTGATTCTGTGTATAATGAGTTGCCTGTACCTTGCTTGTTGGGAGCATAACTGGTGTGAGGGACTGGAAAGAGCCACAGCAATGAGGTGGAAAAAGTGCATGAAGATGTTAAGGAGCATCCTATAGGGAATACAACCCTGCAGCATGGCTGGGCCATCATGGAAGGGGAGGATGGTGGTGCAGGAACAGCAGCGTAGCGTGCATTAAACCATATGCCACGCACCCATATGGCAATGTGGTCTGAAGCCTCTCCAGGCGGTTCCAACTTGGAAAGGGCTTGAAAAGTTTTCAAACGGGGTTTTTATGGTCTGCTGAAACACAAATGCCCATTTTTCATTCCACAGGGAAAGTTCATCTGAAGGAAGGCAGGGCAGAGACAGCCACCCTCACCCCAGCCGCCTGGTTCCTGCTCCCGAGCTGGGCAAAGGAAATATCAGAGAGTGGGGAGCATATTTCTTCCCCAGTTGTCGGCAAGCTGTGCTTTAATATGGCATAACAGACAGTGCATGAAGGAATATTAGCTGCAAAAATGATCCTATTGGGAAGGAAGCTTGGGAGACGGTTTTCTTTCTGAACTTGACACCAGGGCTGGGAACCCATTGCACATCTGTGCAACCCTCCCTGGGGACTGAATGGATCAGGTGCCAGAGGTCTCACCCTTGCTCAAAACACCACCACTGAGGTGGGCTGGACTTGGCTGGGGAGGGTTTTTATTTTTCAGAGCAGGGCACTCCCCATTGTACTGGGGCAGTGTGCATGAGGCGTCAGAGCAGCAGCAAGGGATGAAGGCACATGTTGGGGAAAAAATCACATACAGCCATGACTTGGCAAGGGGATGCAGTGAATAGAGAAACAGAGATGGAAGAAGGAGCAGCATCATCACCACTGTGGCTGCAGAAGCTGTTGACTGTGCCTTGGCAGGAGCAGAGTCACCAGTTCCCACAGCCCTTGGCTGCTGCAATGGGCTCCCAGGCATACTGCTCATGTCCTGGTGGTGGTGGGGCATGGTATGGAGGGGTCTTAGTCCTTTTTGGGACATCTTTTGGTCAAACAGTGCATAGAATGAAGGAGCAAAGTTGGCTTACAACAAAAGCTGGTAAGATCTAAAAGGAATGGATAGGGAGAAAAATAAACCTGCCCTCTCAATGTGTTTTACTTACCTGTGATATTTTATGGCAAACTACAAGGTGAAATGTCCCACTACATGGCAGACATCAGAGTTTTCTTATGATTCACCTGCCTGTTAGTGATCTTCTTTAGATTCTCCTCCCAGCATCTTGTAACCAAAGGAGAAAAAACAGTTTTCAGGAAAATGTAAAATAATCCTGTAATTTACTGGTTAAAGAAAAAAAATCCTAAAAACTGAAAAGACAAAGAATAACATATCACAAATCTTGCTCTCCTTTAATCTCATGGATTTGGAAAGGGCTTTGCGATTTTTGAAGATCCCAGATTGTGACCTGTTTAAAGCAGGGCTGGAAGAGGTGTCACAGCAATGGAAACATGCTATGAATGAGGGTCACATACCCACTTCAGAGCAACTGAAGAACATGGAGAGGATAACTGACCATCCAGCAGTGTTCCTACCCATGGTAAACACTGCAGATCAAGTGCCTTAGGGGATCTGTTATTTTCTGGTTAAACAAGTCTATCTATTGTTCTAACCAACTTAGCTTTTTTTCAGCTGACCCCTCACAAACTCGGTCCAAGCTCAGCTTAACAAACCTGGGTTTTAATTTTTAGGAAGAACATGACTTATAATTTACTGGATAGTTGTGGTGATCCTGATGTAATAAATTCCAACTTGTGTGATGTGCATGGGCTACTGTATTATAGATATTTAACAAGTTATATGGAAAAAAAAAAGAAAGAAGAAAGTGTAGGGGCAACAGAAATCATATTAAAGTAACTAAGTAAATGTAAAAAGAAGGTTAAAGTGTCTAACTCTATGTGGCATAAAGGCTAAAGCAAACCAGATCTGTTTTCTGGGTACTTTTTCCATGTACAGCTGTAACCAGGCTGCATAGAAATAAGGCAAGTATTTAAAGACAGGCAAAAAAAAAAAAAAAAAAAAAAAGAGAGAAAGATCTAAAGAATTTGGTTGGCATTGATAGCAATCATTTCAAAAAGCCCTGGAACATTTAAAGAGAATTAGAAAGGATTTTGCTGGAATCAAAGGGAGAGCACTTTCCATGGCTGGACGTGTATTTGGGTATCTGCAAACTGATTACATCAGAGTGAGCAGAACAGCCTTGATCATCCAGGACTTTTAAAAGAGAAGAAAGGGGTTTTCCTGTTTGGGCTCTTTTTTTCTCACTCACACATCTTACAGTTTTCATTCTTCTGCCTACTTGATCGTAAAGTAACATTTATTTTGGCACAGAGAAGCGTGGAGAGCTTTGACGGGCCCTGTGGGTCGAGCAACTACAGCGTGCACGGAACCCACAGGGGTGAGCAAACCTGGAAATATTTAGGCTTAGAGGTCTTTTTTTTTTTTATCCTAATCTAACTTTTTTTCTTAAAGAAGAGGCAGATACCTTCAAACTTCACTGCAATATCCACTGCCATGCAGCCAGGGCTCCTGCCTTACCACCTCACCACTTGCCATTTCTTTGGCAACACCAATTCCATAACCAGCTTTCCTGTTGCATGAGACAAAAATGGTTTTTGTGAGAATTTTGCTGTTGCTGATGATTTCCCCTTGGTATCAGCCAGCAGAGAGAGGGCAATCAAGCCTCCCTAAATCCCTGGCTTGCCCTCTCCTTCTTCACACTGGTGGTGGTCTTGGCTCTTTGCTCCAGTCCCTCTGGCCAGCTGGGAGGGAGCTGGGATGGTGCCTTGCTTAATCACCACGTGACAAGGGTGTATTTCTGTTTGTGAAAAGAGTACAGAGGAGAGTGAGGCAAAATAATCAACCTTAAGCCCCAAAGATGCCAAGAGGGGCATCTCCTCCCTACCCCTGCACTCCCTGGAGCCACTTTGGCTCATGAAGTCTGTTGAAAACAATTCCCTTTATTTTGCTTTTGCCTTTTCTCTTCATTTAGCTTTCTCCTGGACTAGGCAATGGATTTAGCTAGCAGAAAGTGTGGGAGAAGGGAAAAGGGGACTGTGGCAGAGGTAAATGGGAGGGAGACTCCCCTCACACAAGGGCTCGCATTGGTGGGGCTCTTTCCACCGCCCCACTCCTTACTCCTCCCACCCAGCCATGGATATAGAAGGTCAAGACAAGGGATGGGATGAGATCAACCGAGTGGTGAGAACTGGGGGTCTGTGGGTGGAGTTTTTTCCCCTGAAGTCCCAACATACATTTGATAGGAATTTTAAAGCTGAAAATCTGGATCGAGCGCAGGACGGATGTACCGCAAATCCAATGCAAACAGGCAAAAATGAAAATGAAATTGCATTCATTCCCGTGCTTTTCTACCGCCTCTATGTTGTCAAATTCTGTAAAAAAGCGTACAAGGTAACCCAACTCCAAACAGAGCTGGTGAGAACCTTTCCTTTCCATTTGATGGAAAGATTGAGCTGTTTTTCGGTCAGGGAATGGATTTGCTTGTCATTTTCCCCAATGATGTTGGTGAGTCATGCGCAGGATCTCCAACACCCAGAAACTGTTACATTTTTAAACCCGTGCGTGGATTCCCACTGTAACCCACGGACGAGGAAACAATCCCACTGGGACTGCGGTGGGATGCTGAGTTACCTGGAGTGGGGCTTCCTGGTGCCCAGGGTACCAGGGGCATTTGGCCACACACCTTCTCACTCGAGCATGTCTCAGCTCCAACCTGCAGTCCAGAAGCCTGGCTTTATGGAAAAGGAAGGGTAGGAAAACTCACTTCCCGCTACTGACAGAAAGCAAATAACAGTACAAAAAGGGATGATTCACCTATTAAAATATGCACCTTTTTCTTTGCAGATGACCTTTTTGTCTAATTTTTTGCAGTATTTTGCCCGTCACAGTTAGCATCCTAAATAACACTAACCCACCTCTCTGCTACCAACAGGAGAGGCTTTACAGTGCTATGGAGAACTATTTTGAAGGTACAAATCACTTGACCTAAAGACTCTCCCTGGAGTGTCAGTGCTCTGCGCTACATTTTCCCTCTGCCAAACCCTTTATTTAGCACATGCTAAAGAACATTTAACATTTAAAGATCCCCTCTGTACATCCTCTAAATGTCTCCATTCTTTGCTTGTAGATTAATATGTCTTCTGTGAAAATGAGATAATTGATTATAGAGCTGTATTATTTACAAATGAAGTGTTGTTCATGTATTGACCTTTCATTTCTATAGCTCGATACTAGTCCTTGTACAGCATTTTTAATTAGTAATGGTAACAGAAGAAAAGAGCTTCTGTGGATGTTTTAATAAAAGGAAACTTTAAGATTACTTGCACATGTAAAACTGCAAAAACTAATGTTTGATCAGATTCTACATCCCAAATCTCCGCTTGGAAAGAGAAAGGAATCTCCTTCTCCTTTCAAAGGCACCACAAGTGGTAATGCAGGGGAAAGGGGCTGATCAATAGACACAACTGAGCATCTGCCCTTCACCCTGCTCTGTTAGCTCTTCTGCACCAGGGGATTCATTTCAGCCCAATCTTCTTGATGAGCAACCACCAAAGACCATCTGAGCATTTCAAGATGAACAGCACAGATAAAGTCAGGGGACTTGGGTATATCCACAGGCACAAAGCTTTCAAAAGCAGTGGCTATGAAGTACCAAATGCCATTGTCAAAGGTGCTAGAAATGCCAAAGAGGCAGAATGTAGCAAATTCACCCTGCTGAAGCAGGACAGGGCTACCTGGCCTGTAGAGTCAGGCTGGAATAAATAAACCACAGGCTGTATGGGTTGAGCAGGAAGCCCTCCTGAACTCCACCCCTGGCTATGCTGCCTTGCACTCAACAGCCATGAGATCACAATGGCTCAAACCCAGCTGAAGGAGGGATAAAGAGTAAGGAAGCAGGAAGAAATTATGAAATACAGCATAAATACAGTCCACAGGAGTTTGAGGTTTAAAAAGAAATATGTTCTGCTTGGGAAGAGGAAGGAGATACCTCATGAGAGACACTAACAGGCTTGGGAAAGCTTTGGATTTAAAGAATAACCAAGAAAAACCTCTACTGCCGTGAGTCTGACATAGTCCTCATATAAATGATTCAGTCTGCTTGTGTCTGGTTTAGTTTGGCCTCTTAAATGAGTAACTGTTTCTAATGAACACGGGGATTTTGATGGGGAAGAGGCATGCTGGAGGCAGGCAGCTCTGTGGCATGCAAGGCGAGCCTCTCACGATGCTCTTTTAAGGTGGCTGATCAAAGGCAGAGATGCTCACGACACACAGAGAGCACAAACCCTTGCAATGCTTTAGTTTCCACTAGTAGAGGCAAACAAACAACAAAAAAATATCTAAATTTAGCTGGACAATGTGTTTCTAATCAAATTCCTAACAGGCAGAGCTGACATCAGGTTGATTCCACCATCCTTCCCCAGGAAGGTGAAGGAGGATTTTCCACATGTACTTTGATAGATTCAGACGCATGAAGAAAAGAATCTGAAACATAAAGCACATCATTTAATTTCTCTGTAACAAAGATGTTAGTTACAGCTATAAAACAAATCTTGTAACTGCAAAAGAGGTTGGGGTTGTTTTCTTTCTTTTTATTAATGCAACAGAAGCATATTAAAAATGTCTGTCATTGCAAGTCTGGAGGAAAGTATTAGGTTCAAATAAGGTCACTGAGAAAGGATAGAGGAAAGTAATGAAGGGAAAGCTTTTCGGCATCCTGTGGATTCAAACAAATAGTACAAATTAATCTTCAGAGGGGCTGTTTTGGGGGTGTTTCACCCCAATACACATGGTCCTACATGCAGCATCCAGAGAACTGATGAAAAAGGGAAAAATCTCTGTGCATCATCTTTTCATCTCCTTGGGGAATGTGACGTGCTGCTTTTTTCCCAGCTAAATTATTTGCAACCTCCACTTTGTCTGAGGCATCTCATCTACCATTGTCTTGCTAAGGGGCTGGCTGTGTTCCCCTCAAATTATCACCACCTTCTGGCCCCAGTGATGATCCCTTATTCAGTAAGAACACTCCTTCAGTCCCTCCTAGTCAATGACATTGCAAGAAACAAAATTAAATGTATATTCAAGGCAGCTGAAGCAATTCTGCTGGTTTTGGTCAGGGTTACCAAGCAAGGTAAATCATACATCTATGACACAGCCCACGGTATAATTTTGCAGGAGGTGGCAGCAGTTTTGGGGCAACGCCAGCTTGTAGCTGTCCCCTTATCTGCACAGAAAAGTCCCTAAACAGGGCCCATCCACCCCAAATGACCAAATCTTAGCCTTCATCACATCTGAAAATGAAAGGGTGGGAGTGTGCTGCTTCTTGAGCACAATATATCCCATACATCCAGCTCTCTGGGCTAAGCAGGATGCGGGGACCCCTCAGATGTGGAGCCAATAGGGAGCACTCTGGCTACCTGGGATTTTATAAATCTTTCAGCTATCAGTCTTTCAGAGCTCCAAATGCAAAATCCAGCAGCCCAGGATATCATGTGGATTTATGACTTGGGATTTATGAACTGGTCTGGATAAAATAAGAACTGCTTGGCTTTTTTTTTTTTTTTTTAAATGTTTGATGAAAAGAAATAGTAAAAAATGAAGGCCTGATTCTCTTTTCCCTTTTCAAAACTTGATGTTTATACAAATGTAGAAGTCTTGTATATATTCAATTATTTTGATTTTTCTTCTTACCTGTGTGTTTTCTGGGGCTGGAATCAGAGCAGAGCACAAGTAATGCTGCTCTCACAGGGTTTCCTGCCTGACAGGAATGTCTCAAAGAATTGTGGTGTTGAGGCACTTCTAGCCCTGCTCCCAAAGATAGAAAAGGGGCTGGTAAATGTTTAAAAAGGTTTCTGGATGTTTCCAGGGAGTAGGATAGCTCCCCACAATGCCATTACTCCAGCTCTCACCTGCTTTCAGCACTTTTTTCCTTAAATAATTTTGCAGTTCATGTTATTTTCCATTTGTTGCATGCTCAGTTTTTAGGGGTGCATGTGTGTACATTTGTGTATGTGTGTGCACATGTGCTCATATCCCTGTGTGTAGATTTGTGCAGCTATAAATGGACAGCAATTTTATATACACCCATGTATACACATACACATATATATGTGTGTATATATATATATATGCATGCACACACATGTAATCATACCTATTTACAGCCTCATAAACAGGCACACATACACATTTATTAGAGTGTGTATTATGGACGTTTTGTATAAAGTTTGGACTCAGTGATGTTGGAGGTCTTTTCCAACCTTAATGATTCTACAATTCCATGATTCTATTAATTCCATTATTAAAAACCAATATAGACTATCAGGGTTTTTTTAATACTAATGAACTGTATGTATTTTGCATGAGAGCCCATTCCAAAGGATTTTCTAGCCTTATCTGTAACTTACGACTTTCCTTTCAATATTTCTTATTAAGAGAGAAGATATGGTATTTACTTTGGTCAGAAGGAAAAGCTCTCAGATACGTTTTTGCCCCCTCCTCTGACTGACCCTTTCATACCTCTGCCCACAGTTTCTGGGTAATTTGAAGCCTGTGATCCTGAAATTCTGTTCTTCCTTTTATGGATCAAGGTATCCCTTAGGAAAATGCAATCTCGTATATAGCTCCAGCCTTCCAACCTACCACCTTCCCCATCCCCTTGGGCACAGAAATATTCACGTACTAGCACCGCCAGACCATGCCAACACCTCCACCCCAGGGTGCTGAAACCCTCGCACGTGTTCTTCACCTTCTCCCCTCTCAAGCCAGCACCACGTAGATGCTGATACCACTGTGTTTAACCTCCACGTGAGACGTGTACGCACCAGAGCAAGCTTTTACATCACCTCTGGTGCCTGAACAACCTAAGGTGGGGGTGCCCATCCCACCAAGGAATTCAGGCCAACCAAAGAAACCCTCCCAGCCCCTATCCCATGAGCCATGGCATGGAAATGGAACAAACTCAGCCTAAGAAGTGTCAGCAGCCTGCTCTTTCTGTGTCTGAAGGAAAATGTTTATTTTGTTTTTAATTACCACACATTCAGAGTGGGGTTTTTTTTCAGCATGACTTGCAGCCCAGGAATAATTTGATTTGGAGATTTTGTTTTGAATAAAATTGAGGAGCCCAAATCATGTCTCAGAGCTAGATAAAAATTGCTGCATAAAGAAAAAGAAATCCACAATTATATTGGGCTTTTTAATTGATTAATTTTTCATTTCTTGTGAATTTTCCAATTGCCAACGCTTTTTAAGCTCAGGGTTTAAGCTCACCAGCTTTGGGGTGAGGAGAACAGCAGACTGCTTCCAGCCTTAGCACCTCCCTAACATCACCTTTGGTTAAGAAAATTTGCTGAGAATTTCATGTGAATTAATGAAATTTAATGAGCAGTGAGAAAGGTGGTGTTTGGGAATATATCTCTCAGTTTTCACCCCACTGAGTGTTTGTATCCCTGGTACCTCAGGTATCCACCGCGGTTCCCCTTCAGGCACTGGGGTCATTTTGGAGGCAGAGTGGGGGACAATCTGAAAAACAATTTTTCTCTTCTGCAAGCCTTTTTCTGTCCAGTTTTCACATCGCTGGTAGCCAGAGAAGGACAGGTGACTCTTGTGAGATCAGGGATGTGATGCCCTGCACCAGAGCAGCCGTGCCAGCACTGCTGGAGCCAGGGAGGGCAGCAGGGCAGCTGCTGTGCCTTGGGGATATCCCAAGCCCTTCAGTCCTGTCTCTGCAGCACCCAACACTAACAAAAGTGCGCCAAAAGCATCTTCACTCGGCTGCTGGGTCCCAGTACGTGGCTCTTGCTCTCCCCCAGTCCCGTTACCATCTCTGGCATGATCCGCTAAAAATTATCTCTCCATCAGAGAGTGAGGAGGGGGCCGGGGGCAGGCTCTGGTGCAAGGCACTAAGTGTCTGGACCCTGCTAAGTTCAAAGGCAGCCTCCCTCCCACCCCGAGGAGGGATGTAGCCGGCCAGAGGATGGCTGGAGGCCACACAGACGGGAAGGTATGTAACAATCCATTTATCACTTTGCAAATATTAGTGCTGCTCGCATTTGCTGCAGCCATATTTCTTCTTGGAAATTGGTGAAGTGAGTAATAACAATGTTATTTATTCTAAGACCTTGGAACTGAGAAGCAATAACAGGGGGACTGTTCCCTTGAAAGCTTCGGAGGTGCAGGAAATAAAATAGGGGGGCGTGGAGGGGAGAGAAAATAGACCAACAAAGGTCTGGAAGAGAGAAAGCCATTGAAATCTCTTTTTTAATTTCTTTGCCCCAAAGGTAATAAAATGCATTTTGTAATGATTTATATCTAAACAAGGAGGGCTGGGAAGAAGGGCGAACATTTCAGATTCATCTCAGGCTGGAACATCCTGCCAGGTAGCAGGGTGTGGACCTTGGATTTGGGATCTAGCAAAGCATCTCCTTCACCACAGAGTCTGCTGGTTCTCTTTTAATTTTTTTTTTTTTTTCTTTTCCCCTTTCCCCCTTGCATCCCTTATCTGAATATATAAGGCTGCCCTTTGCTCAGATTTATGGGTTGGGGCAGCACTGTGTGTATTTACAGTCTCCTGACCTGCAGACCTACAGCTGAACAAGAGCAGGAGGAAACCAGGGCCTGTTCCATAAACAGAGACAGATACGAGGGGGAGGCAGCAGGAATTGTGAGCAGCACTTAACATTTTTAACTATTTGGCCAAGCCAAGGAATTAGAGATTAGATTAGAGGCAAAGAAAAATGAGAAGCGGGGTTAAAGATTTAGGGAAGGTGGAGGAAGAGGGCAGCAACAACCAACAGTGGCCTCGGGTTTGGCATGGGGAGAAATTAAAAGTCATAGACATTTTATAAAATGTTTTCCAGGGTGAAAGGGAATAGAAATGAAAGCGAATCTCCAAAGCATTTTAATCAAGTTGTGCTTTCCTTGGGTAGAGCCAAAAAGCGCTTTTCAAGTTTAATTACCTTTTGAGGAGGTAGATTACTTAGTCTGTGTTTATTCAGGTACTAATTGCCTCAGATTAAGTCAAAAGAAAACCTTACTCAATGATAATAAATATTTCTTCGGTCCATATCTACCAGTAGCTTTGCTGGCAGAAATTCGGTGCAAATGAGAAAATATTTCAAAGGGACCTGAGAATTACTCGAGTTCTCCAAGGCAAAGGCAGCAAAAGTGGCAACAACCTGGAAAATAAATATATGAAATGCAATGTATGTAGGGGTCACAATATAGCACAAGTATATCAACATGATGAACAGCTTTGATGAAAATGGTAAACAAAACCACCCTCTCTTCCTGTGGCTTGTTTTACATTGCAATAAACCACTGACTCTATAACCTATCAGAACATGCTGAGATTTTATGCATCATTTCCAACTACTATTTGAACATTTGGTTTAGAGTAGTCATGAACTATAATTAATGGGATTTTTTTTGTGTGTGTGTCCTGATAAAAAGCAAGCTTTATTGTATTTTATTACCTGTTGGTCCAAAGCTCCATACAGATGATGTAAATTCACTGTAGGTTTTAGGCTAGGGGAAAAGAGGAGGTGGCGGGTTTGCACATGATTATGATGAATTAACATTTACAATTTCTAATCAAACCCACAAGTTTAGCTTGACATGCCCTGTCCAAATTTTCTTTTCTCCTATGAGCGAGATGGGACGCAGAGATTTCGGCCCAGCTCAGTCTGCCAGGAGGAGAGGGGGAAAAAACCCCCAACAACCCAGGCACCACAAAGACCATTGAGATGAATGGCTCTATTTTATGAGCCATAAAAGTTTTATTCATCTTGACACCGAAACAGGTTTAGGCGGCGAGTTGACACGCCTTAAATAAATAAGTGGAATTAATTCCCCAGCTCTTGAAACAATAGCAGCGTGCCCGTAACGCGGAGAGCTGCTCCGTTGTTTCCCGTTGCTGCTCGATATTGATATTATTTGTGGGTTGGTTTTCTTTTTTTTTTTTTTTTCCTCTGGGGCCTGGTTACTCCACTTCAGATTCTTCCCCTGTTTTATTAGAGGTTGAAAAAGGTTCAAGACCTGGTTGTACCACTGCTCCCACCGACAGCTAAGGAACCAGTTTGGCGTCTGGTTTGTCTGTTGTTTTACTGCTGACCTTCAAATCAACTTTCCCCCCTGACCCCAGGAGGCATCTATCATGACAAGAGGCTGTTTAACACAAATGGTGCCCATTTATAGGGGAAGAGAGTCAGAAGATTTCCTTGGTTGTTGGGTTTTTTTTTGTTTTCTTTTTCTTTTTTTTTAATGAAGAATTTGGTTTTTTTCACCCCTCTTTTCTCAGTCACCACAGGTGAAATCCCTCCTAGCAGCTGGCTTATGAAATAATGCGAGGGGAGGCCTTAATGAGCTGAAAGCACCCTCAGCTGGAGATAAATATATGCAAATGAGATGCACAAACAAAGGAGCCCGGACAGAGAAATATCTGCAATTCCAGCAAAATGCTGCCTGCAGCTAGAAGATGAACAGCTTTGATAAAATGGTAACAAAAAGCACCTTTTTCTCCTCCAGCTTGTTTTACATTGCAATAGAGCATTGTTATTGTAACCCATTGGAGCATGCAGAGGTTTTCTGCCGCTTCAAAAAAAAAAAAAAAAAAAAAAAGAAAACCGAAAAGAAAAAGCTGAAATAATGGATTTCCCCTGCCATAATGAGTTGTATCTGTTTCTGTTCCAGCTTTCATGAAATTTCATCCATAATCTGGGAAATATGTTTGGTGATTAGTGAGAGCACTCTCCTTCTGTTTAACAGTTTTCAAAACCACTGCAATGTTTGTGGGTCTTGATACATATTTTTAGACTCTACAGTATTTGAAATGTAATTAAATCCATTTTGTCTTGAATTAATATAATAAAAAGGGTCCCTTAATTCAGATATATAGGGGAGATTCAGCTCTGGATATAGCCTAAAATAATGAATTATGCCATCCTCTTCCCTGGATTTTTGAAAGAATAATAGTTAAGGGCGTTCAGGCTATGAAGGTTTCCTTCAGCAAATGCTATGATCATGTCTAGAAAACATTACATAGCCCTAGGAGAAATTTCCCTGGCCTTTGTTTACATCCCTGGAAGGCAGCTGAAGTTGTTGGATGGATCCAAGCAAGCACTGAGTGTGTGCCAGGGAAGGGAGAGGAGGGCAGAGTGACAGCTGTACATCCGAGAGTGCATTGGACGCAAGTCTGATCTTGAAATGGGGTTTCTTTACATTCACTTTCAGTACAGTGTTTGGCCCACTGTTTGTCATTTCACCATGAGGCCACATACTCTCTAAATAAGAGTGATCTGGGCTAAAAAGAGAAGTTGGGGTTTTTTAAATGTATCTACAATATCAGTTTGTTCTTTTGACAATGGTGGCCATGCATCACTTTTGAAATAAAAAAACCTGTGCTGGAAACATCAGTACCCATAAAACATTTAGAAAGAAGTTAATCTATCAAAATTAAGTGTAAATAATTTAAAAATGCAACTCTGATATTTCAGCTGTGTAAATATATTGAACCTGCAACACGCTAGTGAACATGTCATTTTCAAGCACAGCTTTGATTATAAAAAATGTAAATGAAGATATTTGAAGTACAAACCAGGGCAAGCAAGAGGAATATTTTACTCATAAATCTAACAATCACACAAACAACTGGTAAAATAAACGGGAGGCGATTATCAGAAAAGGCAAGCAACTCCCAGATTTGCCAGCAATTCCATACCTAGTATGATCAAATATTTGGGTTTCTAAACACATATCAGAGAGGAAGAGAAGTTAATTCCCTGCAAAGTGAAATAAACTCTAGGATTTGAGTCTGAGTAGCCTGACTGAGGCATCAGATCAAATCTTTAAGGATGAAAATAATGGTAGGGATAAGTCCAGCCACTGTCTTTTTTTTTTGGCCAGTAGTTCTCGAAGTGCTGTGTGCAAGGCACAGATCTTACTTTGGCACTTGACCATCTGCAGCTGCTTCACTCTGGCCCCTAGTGAGTTAGTGTCCATGAAGTCCATCTTAATGAAGTAGAGGAAAGGGTCTTCAGGAATATAAAAGATTTACCCTGCTTAGCATGGAGCTGTGCGCAATGTGAAATAGAGAGCAAGTGGTGCATGTGCTGATATTTGAAAAGATCCGAGGTTTAAACAGCCCTGTTGAAGAGGCTATGAACTGTGCTTGGAGCTGGCTTGGAGTGCTGAGCAGTGCAGAGTGCAGTCAGCTCGACACCCCTTGTTCCTATAATAAAAATGCTAAGGCCTTTTTACGTATTTATTGCTGCTTCCTTTGAGCTTTGGGTTTACTGGTATGCAAAAGGAAAAAAAAACCAAGCATATGCTCTGTTGCTCAATCAACCTTTTCTCAATCCACACCAGTTATCTCAGTGAGTCATTATGGCATAATTACAATTTGAACACGATACACTGTTTGTAGAAAAGTATCTATTTTTAGCAGAAGAAACACTACAGTCCCTGAAAGGAGGAGAAAGAAAGAAAAAAAGGAAGAAAATCTGTAAGCAGCAAATCAATGCTATTGTTAAGTGATAGTACGAGACACGCTGTAAATTTACAATGCTTGCAGTCTGCCACATAAGAACCACATTGAAAAGAATTGCCTACCAGGGGTTAAATTCATATGCCTGCGCTGCAGCCTATTTCTGTCAACACTCAGCTCAGGAAATAAACATTTATGCTTTCTGAAATGAAAGTGTATTTTTGAAGACTAGCCGTCAGATATTTTTTGCCCTTCACACTTTCAAATGCTTAGCCTTTTTTGTAAGTTGACTGCAAAGTGCATCAGTTTGCTGGGCAAAAAGAAAAAAAGATTCTTGACAAGTGCCCATGGCATCATTGTCAAGCACACGAGTGTCTAGCAGAAGATGGCAGGAGGGTTGGCACAAAACATGCTTCCTTCAAGCCTCTTACCTCAGGGGTACCTGACTCTTGAGAAGCCTTTCAATCCTTCCAAATGATGTTATTGCAAACTGTCATCTGGTTTATTTGGAGTGTGCTGTATCGCAGATAAACATGCTGTTTAACTGCGGGTCAAGGTACAGAGTCACTCTGCGAGCAAATGCCTGAGATACATTAAATGGCATTGACTTGGGGAGGAAGATGGAGAGAGATCAAAGTTGTCACCAATATGGTACGTGCTAAGGGGGAAAAAGGTACACAACGCTGTATTTTAAAAAGCTATTACACAGTTCTACATTTAAAGGGGTGACCTGCAAGACTTTTGCGGATTAAGGACCCACACAAAGCACGACAAAGTCCAAAACTGTGTCATTGTGCAGCATCTCCTGGTGCTCTGGAAAGAGTTGAGAGGTGTGACTGGAGAGGCTAACACTGGTTTGGAAAACTAGAATTGTGTTTTGTTCAATTCAGAGACTTTTTAAAAAATAGTTGCAATTCAATATAGAAAATGTCCACTTGTCAGAGAATGTGGTTGACCCGGGGGCTTCACATAGCAAAATCTCACAGATTCAGAGTTTGGCATGAAGTAAGTGTAACCTCCTCCAAACAATTACAAATAAATCTTTGTATATAAAATAGATATATATGCCTGTGTAATCTATTCTGTATACAAATACATATTCCTGTATAATCTGTTCTTTTAACTGTGACTTGTTGAACATGTATTAAAAGGGCATTGCTGTGATACAAGAGACATGGTGGATGCTTTCACATTTTCTGAAAAAATCAAAACAAAACCAGATTAATTACAACTTGATGCAGCTTTACATTCCCACGAGGGATGCCTTTAAAAGTTAAAACATGCTTTCACTGAACAGGCTTTCAAGGGAAAGTTACTTCGATCAGGAAGAAAATAGTCATGTTGATTTGATTTATTATTGAAGAGTGGAACAGCATGGTTTGTATTTGCCAGTTTTTCTATAATGTGAAAAATTTCTTTTGATTTTTTATGTGTCATATACGAATAACTGGTATATTTACTGCTCTAGAATGCAGATTTTTCAAGAGTGCAGCACAATAAATTATAGGCAACATCCCATTTTTTCCCCCTCACAGGGCAAATGTAATTTTCTTTGACTGTGGCACACAATAAATGTTATTGAAACATAGTATTATTTATTAAAAAAAAATAAAAATAAAACCAGTGCGAAAAAACCTGTACTAAAATAGATAAGCCAATAAAAAAGGAAGTTGGGGAATTTTCAGGAAAAAAACAGAATACAGAGAGAAATTGCATGTTAAACTTTTTTAATCAAAACTGATTTTATTGCTTTTTGCTTAATTAAACCCCACAGAAGTGTGTGAAACATTGTTATACCTGAAAAATTGTTAATTTGTAAATCACAGGGACAAAAGGGCTCCACTGCAACTTTAAAGTTTCTATGCACGTAAATGTCAATAGAGTGCCTTCTCCATCATCAGCACTAAATTCACATTGATGCCTCTTTTCTTCTCTGTATTGATCCTTCCATGAGAACGTAGATTTGTATCTGTTAATTAATGCGTCCTGAAACAGCGTTTGTATTAATCAGGCAGATAAGAAAAATTGGATGCCTGCACCCTCATGACAACCGTAAAAGTGCTGGCCCTGATAAAATCGTGGATGGACCTCAATAAAAAAGTTCCTCCTTCCACTCAATAAACTAATCATCCTGCTTTTAATTATTCGGCAGAAAGATGTGTGGAGATTGGAGAATGTGTAAATCTATTTACTAACAGCAGTGTCTGGGAGGGAGAATGGGGCTGTCACAGGACGGTGCTGCAGGCTACATTCTCTGTCCATCTGCTACTGCAGAAAAACTGGTTCTTGAAAGACGGGAAGGAACAGAAATGTTGAAGCTAATTGAAATCATGAATTCCTCCCTATAACCTTTGAAATGATTATTTCTTCTCCATTTCCCTCTTATTTATTTTAATCACAGATGTGTTATTTTCCATTGTCACATCTTCAAGGGTTTCCTGTTGTTGTTGGCTCCGTTTTTGTTAGGGTTTTTTTTGAAAGCAGAGAGCTACAGTTCTATCACAAGACTCAAAAGACAGTAAGAGAAAATGAAAACAAATAAGGAGGGGGAGAAAAATGAGAGAGAGAGAACATGCAGCCAGTTTTATGTTTCATTTTTTATGGATGCCTGGTGGTTTGGATGTGGGCTTTTCTTTTTTATTGTATTAGTTTTGCTGCTTAGTGCTTATAGAGAAAATCTTGTTTGGAGTAGATGCCTTGCAGATTTGCTAGTTTATGATATATTCTTGCTTGACTGTAACTCTTGACTTTCAAAACAGAAAAATGCATTTAAGTGTAATTGAATGCCAAAAAGAATGTTCTTACAGCGGGAACCCTGTCAAAGGACATGTAAGCAGCTCCATAAACAACTAAATGAAAGCCTCAGACATGTCTTAAGACCCTTTAAGAAAAGCTTGACTAATCCCCTTTGATGATTTTATTAAGTACTTGTGGTTGATGGTGCCAACTGGCAAACTGCTGCATTTCACCAACAGGCCAGGAAAATCACTTCCTCTCCCATATTGTCTTCTAGTACCTAATGTGATTGGGATATTAGCAGTTTGATGTAATAAATTAACAGGTACTGTAAACAAGAGTCTGAAAAGGTAAGACAGGAAAGATGTTTGCCTTTAGTGATCCTATTAGGAAAGACAGCAGGGAGAGGGGGGAAAAAAAGCAAAAGTTAAATTCATTAAGAGGCGTTTATTAAAATTTTGATTGCCCTCAGAAAGAGGATGGTGTCACTGCTATTCAGTTGGCATTTCAATATGCCACCCTGTTATTTCAACAAGTGTAGTAGGCACAGAAGCCATTACTGAAATGAGTAGTGTCTTTTCTGAGAAAGGTGGGTGTTACTTCTCTATCCCCTGAGGTTAAAGAGAATCTTTCTCTTTTTGATCATCACCTTAAAACATCAAATCTTCTCTTTATAAAAGTTTTACTTTTTTCTCTCCTAGATTATCCTTCTTGGTTTATGGTAGTAATGAATAGAGTCAGCAGGTTTCACAGCACCAGGTTTTTAGAACTAAGCACAAGTATTTCAGTATAAAGACATGATACAAATGACAGACTGACACTGAAGTACCCCCCAAATTAATATGATTCTTACAGGAAGAGCCTGCAAATTCCAGCTTGTTTAGAACTTTGCTTTTGATTAGAAAACACTTGATTTTATATTGATTCACTTTCCTGTAGTCAGAGGAGAGGCACAAAAGGAGAAGGGAGAATGATAGAATTACATGCATATTTTATCGCAATGTATATGAAAGTAAACTAAAAGGAGGAGCAGATTTCTGATAAATCCAAATGTGCCTAATATTTTTCCTGGTTTTTTTTTTTCCTCTTCAGGATTCTCCACTTTGTCTCTAGCTGACCAGATGAGCCTTCTGCAGAGTGCTTGGATGGAGATTTTGATTCTCGGTGTTGTATACCGGTCACTTTCTTTTGAAGATGAGCTCGTATATGCTGAAGATTATATTATGGATGAAGACCAGTCCAAATTGGCAGGCCTTCTTGACCTTAACAATGCCATACTGCAGCTGGTAAAGAAATACAAGAGCATGAAGCTGGAGAAAGAAGAGTTTGTCACCCTCAAAGCTATAGCACTTGCTAATTCAGGTTGGCAGAGTGGCATGACGGTTGCTACATTTTTAATGTGTCACCTTTTTTTTCCCTACCTTCCATAATACTTTCTGCATGCTTGTTTTAAACATGGCTTTAGAGTAAGAAATTACTAATCAGGTTTTAGCTAAAAGGCAACAAGCAAAGCAGTTCAAACTAAGAACAACTGTCTGTTTCAAAGTAATTGGGGAATATGTTCCTAAGGGAGTGGAGAATATTCAGCTGTATCATTTGGAGAGTATTTTACAGCCAGAGATCCCTTCAAATGAATATAGATGTAGTTCTTCTAAAACCATTCCATAATCCCGACAAGCCTAATCATTGCAATTAAAAGGAAAGAAAGGATGCTGAAGAATAGGCTATATATTTTCTCTTTAAAGGCAGCTACTGATTTATTTGATAGAGTGAATTCAGGATATGGGAGGTGGGAGGAAATCCTTATTAAGTCTCACAAGGACCACTCCTTAACTTATGGATTCTCTGCATTTATGAGAGTGCTTCTGCAAAAATTATTACCTGAGCAGCAAGAGTTAAAAATCTCAGAAAGAATTTTTTTTTCCGCATTTGAATTTAAAAGTGCTGAAGCAGTGAATACTGTCAGATAAGTAAAAATCGTTTGTGCTTTGTTGTTTTTCCTTTTGTGTCTCCTTAATGCTTTATTGTGGTCTTAAGTCCCTTTTAGCATTTGCATAAAGTTCACGATAGATCCCTCTTTAATGACGTGCCGATCATTAGATACCTGTGTGTCAATAACATGCTCTGATGCTATGTTCCATTGACAGTCACACCGTGCCCCTCCATCTGCTTTTGTTTTGACCCTATCTTTGAACTTTATCTTGGTTGCTGGCCAGTAGTTTTCCCTTTAATTACAAGAAGGAAACTGTCAATAAAATCTGTTAAATGGGATGCAATGAGTGGCTTGAATGGGCGGACGGCTATTTGTTCAAATTCTGCAGCATTCAAGGTATTGACAGTTTGTTTTCTGGGGCCATATGTGACGATCAATCTCAGGCTGGGCTCAGCCGCGCTGAAAAATGAAAAACCAGATTGCTTTTGCTTACTTGTGGATGACGACTTGTGATTTGGCGCGGTCCTAGTGAGATGAGACCTTCTGCCCAAATTGCCCCCCTGAGAGCCAGGACGCGTGACTGTTTTTAGAAATAATTTTTTAATTGATTTTGTAATTAACAGTTCATCTACAATATTGATGCATGAATCCTCAGATTGATAGGAGGGAAATTGTTTTCAACAATGAAGTTGTACTTTCCTATTTATCTTCGTAATGTGATTTAGCACTCTGCATTTTTAATTGGAAATATAATTCAAAAACATGCAAAGCCAAAATGCTTGTTAGTTTCTTTGTAAAAATGTTCTCCACCCCACTAACTCTGCCCTTAGTTTTAGAATATTATCTTATTTCCAAAATTAACAAAATGCTGAAATGCCTCTAAAGATCAAAATTATTCTTAATTGAAGATTTATTTCTAATTTTTGGCCATTAGAAATAGACACTTGAGAATGCTTTGCAGCTACAGGAAGGTCTTTTTCTCAAAATTGGTCATGCTTAATGATCAGAGCAAGGAAGTTGTTTAGAATTACAAGTCTAAATGGTGAAGATTTTTTGTATTTATTTTGATTCTGTAATTCAAAGACTAAATTAGAAATATTTCTGCAGTTAACTTGACAAAAAGGATAAGGGCTAGAATATAGGGGATATGATATTGAATACCGTTCACACCTTCTTTTCCCCCCCACAAAGAAAGGCATGCAGTGTTTAAGTAATAATAAAAAATAACTGCTGCCAAAAAAAAAGTTTAGTCATACATTGTGCATAGAGTGTATCAAAATCATCTGTAGCTTCATTAACTTCACTGGAAATTACAACCAGGATAATGTCAGAGATAAAGACAGTTCAGCATACTAAAATTCAGGGCACATTGAAGTGAAAACATTTCCTTCCCTCATCTTAAAGGAAATAAAATTGCTGTCTTAAAATGAAACTATTGCAAGGAGGAGTTTAAAAGCAGCGCAGCCATTCTATTTCCCTTTCACCAGCGTTTTGACTGCTGGCATTCACCATTTCAGCTTCAGGTTGTACATGCAGCAGGTACCAAACTTCTATGAGCTGTAGCTACACTAACCTCTAGGTTTAAAATAGCACCTGCAGAATTACAGCCCATCAGTGGATATCAGACCCTTAGTGTTTCATTTTACAAATGCTGCTAAAATTAAAATAAAATTGAATTAATTTTTTTGTCTTTTTTTTAATAGACAAAACCAGAATAGCTTATTTTCATATAACTAGGAACTTGATTAATATAAATGCAGCTATATAAAAAAAAATAAAATGCCGTTATAAAATCAATCAGTAGCAATTCACATTTTAATATATTTTATTGCTACTTCTGCTTTCTTCTGTTATTCATTTTTGTAGTTTAAAATATGTAAGCCTTTCTGTAGCCGTAGGGAGTATAATAAGAAATCTTGGACGTTTCAGACATTTTTGCCATATCTGCACGGTCTAGAAAGATTCCCAGGTTGACTCTACAGTAAACAGTAGACAAAGATGGTTTTATACCTCTGTATCTGTGTTCATGATTTATGATACAGTGTCAGAGTACTTTCCCTGCTGGTGTTTGGGAGCAGGAAAAAGAAATTGTAGATTGTCTTCATATCGATTGTATTTTGTTTGAATAAATACCGCAAGCTTTGTTTTGGCCAACAAATCTCAGTAGTGTGAGCATTAAAACACCCCAAGTGGTAACTTTTCTTTAGGCCTACAGAGCCTAATTGTGCAGCATTGGATCTGGGATAATCCTGCCATTTGGTCCTTAAAAGGTGGGGAGGAGTAGCTGTTTTTCAGGGAGATTCTCTGACAGCCACTATCAAATGTTCCCTTTGCAGCATTGGCAATGCCACGCCACTTCTGTAAATTTCCAGAAATGCAAGATGTAGATTGACATTGATTTCAAATGAAGTGCAAATAAACTCTGAAAAGTTTAAATACATATGTAAGAGCACCATACTGAAATGTGTAGATATTTCAGTCATGCCTACATTGAAATCTATGCAGGCATGATTTCCACAGCTATATTCAATATGTAAATATGGAATTTATCAGGTTAGTTGTAAGCATCGGCATTGATTCAATAGTAATTAATACAGCCTTTATGCCTGAACTCCAGAGAAGTCCCTCTTTCTTTGGCACTGTCCTTGTCCTACCAGTGTCATGAGTTCCTTCCTTCTTTCCTACCTTCTGTACACAAAAGCCAGGAGGTACCTTGAAGCTGCAGGATGCCACTGCCCTGCATTCCGCCTCACACCGCCCAAATGAAGCAAGCTGGCACCAATGAGCACTTTGTTTACCCACGCAGAAAATCAACTTTGAACGGTTTCCAAAACATGCATGTACCAATTACTTCCTCGTGTGTAAGGGAAGGTGAAATATTTACAAAATATGTTTGAAGTGTACGGAAGTGCACGCACCTGCATGTGAACACTCCAGCACAAAAAAGATGACCTGCTCATCTCTTTTGTGTTAGAAAATGTTTCTATGTGTCGATTACATACCGGGAGTTGCAGGTGAGCAGTTTTTTCAAATTGCCTAATCAGTAAGGACTAAATTGGGCCCTCAGTCCAAATGTTGCAGAAGAGCTTAGGAGTCACAAATGAGACCAGAGTTTTAAGAGAAGCTCAGTTCCTGTCTAAGACCTAACGTAAGGAACTAGAGTGTCAAAATACATTAGTGCATTTGAAAGTCTGATCTGTATGCAGCTGCTTAATAGGCTGCTGGCATCTTGAAAAATCTGACCCAAATGTGGATGCTAGGCACTTAAAAGTATAACCCTATGCACTGTTGAAAATTTAATCTTAAACACTAATACTAGCTGTCTAGCCTCTACCACAAGGAAGGAGAAAAGAACTTCTGCTCATCGTCACAATTTCTGGTCTCTGATGTTAACTCTCCTGAAAAACAACCACCACCCTTTCAGTACTGCAGGAGTGAAAACCAGGAAGTATCTTGTGCATTTTAGCATAATGAAGTGCAGATCAATATTGATGCCAGTAAAGTTATACTGTCATCCCAGTATCTTACAAGTTTTTTAGCTTTCCGGACACAGTGTACTCAGAGCACTAGACTATCATCATTAAATGATATTATCATAATAGAAATTAATTGATAGAGTCCAGTAAATCACTTACTCCACATGACATCATCTTTATTGTATACATATGTCAGAACATGCTATATTTAATTTCTAATAATATCAATTTTTTCATTTTGTTTTATTTAGTCATCTTGTTAGTGTTAGAATTCATGATTAAGACACATCTATCTTGACTGGGCATATATATATATGTATACATACATATACATACACTTAGGAGTGTGTTGCAAGTGTTTATTTTGCCAAATATAAATAACAAGGTCTTAATTGTTTGATGTAGTTTTGTATATAGACTGGTACAGCATAGAAACAAATTTTTGAAACAGAAAGTTGCTGCTATAGTCAGTTTTCATGTTGCTTGAACACAGTTTCTTCCTCATATTCCATTTTAATGTAATCAAATAGATGGCACCCACAATTCTTAGAGAAGATAAATAACTCTGCTACCATTTGCTTAATGTTAGCA
Organism: Anabacerthia variegaticeps; assembly: GCA_035583185.1. NCBI lineage: Eukaryota > Metazoa > Chordata > Aves > Passeriformes > Furnariidae > Anabacerthia > Anabacerthia variegaticeps. The sequence continues at coordinate 16,525,792 of JAWWEW010000112.1, read as the reverse complement.
TAAAGAAATGGCAGCAGATTTAATCAATGGTTAATTAATGGTTAATCATATTTTTTTTTTTCTGGTAGCTGGTCTAGTGACTGAATAACTTTGAGATACTCGTCACGTAGCTATGGAATAAGTAGACATTATTTATGTGTTAGTAGTCTGAGACTCACAAAGGACAAGAAGCGAGGCCAAACTAGTGGCTCTCAGTGATAATTCCTTGTATCTTGGTATATCTTGGAAAGGATTTTGAAGCCTTCAATCAACGTTTTCTTCTGGCTGGTATCTCACCCCCCAGCTCTCTCATTTGAATTCCGTTTTTACAGACTTTTAGTAGCCTTACTGAGTAGGTGCTCAAACCAGTTCATAGTATGCAATTTGTTCTGCATTGCGGGTATATCCTTTACTTATTGCCCTTGCTGCCTATCCTAGTGGAAAGTAAACCGTTTCAGGAATAAAAAAAAAATACTGGTTTACTGTGTTTTGACTTACTTTATGCCAGTGGTTTTAGTTCGCCACTAAGCCAGTTAGTCCTTGAAATAAATAGGCGTGTTCCGTGAAGCAATTTCTTTTCTTCCCATGCCTTTGTTTCCTACTGTGTTCTAAAAACTGTTTTGAGGCTTCAGTTTCTGTATCTCTTCTGAAAAGTAGGCCAAACCAGGGCAATCCAGACTAAGTCCTCATTCACTAAAATCAATCATACAAGCTTTTGTTCTGGTTTTTGGTTTCCCATTGCCTATAATTCCTATGGATAAGGAATTCTTTATTCCTCCTTAATTTTCAACATACCTTACTATAGAAACATCTGTTTCCAGTAGAATACTTGAGATTTCAGATCATTTTTGCCATACTCTTTTGCAAGGGAAAATACTCCGTTTGCCTCTGTGCTTGCCTCTTAACCTAACCATGCAGACCCCAGCAATAGTTCTGTTCAGGAAAAACAGACAGATAGGTAGTCAAAATGAAGTATCTTTGTTTACCACATACAGGGAAGATCAAAGTGTATGTGGGTCAATTTCAGTTCTAGACTGGAAAAGGGTGGGAATTCTTGTGTGGTGAGGTAACCAAAAATCTAGTTTGATTTCCTATTGACAATTTCCATAGGTTGCTTCTGTCTTAAGCAATATGCTTTTCAAAATGTCACTGTGTTGTGTTTCTCAAAAAAAATGTAGAGAAACACCATGTGGGCAAGCATTTTGTGTCCTTATGAAAATCTGGCATAGGAGGAAGGGATCCTGTAACTCCGAAAATAGTTCACCCATTAACAAACAGTAGATTTTGTGAGGCCTTTTGATTGGCAGTACAGTCTAAATAAAAAATTCCTTTTATTTGAGATATAATCCAGATTAGGACTTTGTTGTCCTTGTGTAAAGCAAAAGCCGTTTTGCTGTCTGTTCTTACTCTTTATCCCCTCCTAGTTCTTCCAGGTCCCTACAACTTTCTAAACAGGTTTACCCAGTTTGAGTCTGTGAACTGCTCAGCTGTACAGAATCACAAATATCAGAGCAATTGCTGTCTTTCAAGTACTTGTTGGTATCTACTTCTCCAGTTGTGGTTTTACCAGCATCCTAATGTGTGTTTCACTGCTGCATGCTCCCTGCTGCTTGATTCACTGTAATAATTTCTTCCTTCACGCTGTCTGAATTTTCTGACATGAAGAAACACTTCATTTGAGACCCCTGGTTTTCTGCCACTTCTTAGTGATATTATGTACAAAATACATGAGTACCAGCCTTTAACTTTGCTCAGAGCTGTGTTTCGAGAGGTCTTCTTGCCCTCGTTTCAGGTGCTTTCCAGTTTTTAGCTAGTTGTTGCCCTTTCTGATGTGTTCTAAATGATTCCTCGGTGTCTGGATGTTTGTTTCCTGCATTTGAGATGAAGCTTGAATTTTAAATGAGGTAGATTGTAATCTGCATTTCTGTCTGGACCTTGCGGTGTTTTTCTTGGATGAGAACTCCAGTTTTCTCCTATTCCTGCGTGATGATATGATCAATCAACTGATCAGAAGATGTACAATTCTATTTTCCCATCCTGTGATAGTGAAAGAAAGCATTTGTAGGGATAGAATGAGATTCTCCAAGCTGAGCTTAGTGAGTCAATGTCCTCATTTGTTGATCTCAGTCTTTCCCGTCGCAGCTTTCATCAGGGACAACTTTTCCCCTTCCTAGACTGAAATCCCACGTTCTCAGCTACACATTGTAGCAACAATTCTTGTGTTCATCTGTTGAGCTTGGTTTCACAGCCTGGGATTCTGTTTTTGCAGGGCATTTACCATCAAATTCTTCTTTCTTTCGAATGAAAGAATTTGAAATTTGAAATTACCCTGTTTAATTCCATTGTTTATATAGGCACTGATTTTTAAGTGTATTACATACAGTTACAGGTTTCCTCTGGATATTTCCTGTGTAGGACATAATCATAAATGATCCAGACTGTCTGCAAAGCCTCTGAAAAAAACCCAAACCAACCCATAAACAAAAGGGTTTTTCATGGTATAGGAAGAACATCCAGACTCTTTGTGCCTCACTTATAATTCCATTTCATATTATCTGTGAAATTATTTCTTTATTTCTGGATTGTCACAGAGATCGTGTGTATTTCCTGAAATTATAGTGGTTTTTGATGACATCACTAAGGATTGGGTTTATCCCAATAAATAAGCAATATTTAGCAATAAGTTAGCCTGCTCTGAATTCACTTCTACATCTGCCAGTCTATAGTTACTGAAAAGATTTCTCTCTTTTATTTTTTCTCCTCTTTTCCCCTTGGCTAGTTCAGCATTTTCAACCATTTTCCTTATTTTCAAAGGCTTACGCCTGAGGGATTAAGATCTACATTCGTTTAATATTGGGAATAAAGTGGAAGTTCCAGACTGCAAGGCTAAAACTTGAAGAAGGATCTTTGTAGAGATTAATATTTTCCTGAGCAATCTGCAAGCTGAATCATGGTCTAATTAAATAGCACAGATTTATTGAGTTTGCATTTAAACATTGGCAGACCCTAGAATGGGTAAAGCTGAAATGAGTTTGAATCTTTGCTGTAAATGGGGAGTTAAATTATCATAGTTATTTGATTACATAATTTTTAAATCTTTCAAGCTAAATGGCCATTCTAAAAGAACAGTTTGAAGTCTTAATCACTGTTGGAAGGGTCCCTCTCTGTGCTGTTTTTTCTTACCCCAGTTCCTGTGACCAAATCGGTTCCCCAAGGCACAGCTTCCTGAACTGCTCCATGAACCACTGTTTGGCAGCAGTGCTTGCATTAGGGCAGCAGAGAGCTGGCTGGCCACATTCTTCCCCCCTACTAAATTGATTTCCAAGACAACAAAAAATGCATTAAATGCTTTACTACTATTACTTTTCCATATAAGTAATTACTCTGTTTACTGGAGGGATGGTACGCAATCATCCCTTCAAGGAGAGGGTAAGATACCTTTGTTTTGGAAGCTGTCCATGCGGTGGAAGAGTTTGGGAGCATTCAGTATAGTAGCTGTGTTAAAAAGCAGGTTTTGATCCACCTCTGATTCTTGCATTTTCTGGGCAGTGTTCTCTTCCTCTTTCCCCTCATCACTCAGTTTCATTTTAAGAAATATGTAGAGTGTAGATATTTTTAATGCTTCAGGCCAAATTGCTACTCAAACTGGAGAGTTAAACATCTTAGGCAAGTTTCACCTCTTTGTGAGAAAGATATTAGTCTGGATTATATCCATTATCTATTTTCAAACTCAAACATGGTCACAGTTGCAAATACTGATTCTGGGAAGAATCAGACCAGTTATGTAAGCTTTAAAAACTAAACCTTTGTAGTCACATTGTCCAGAAAGACCTGTCTCTTTATGTAGTATGGTGTAAAAAAACAGTCATGAGAACAGTCAGTCTTTGACTCACCAAGGATTTGTTGCAGATAAAATGCTTCTGTGTGGTACCCCAGCAAATCTGTCCCTGGCACTGACGGTGTGGGAGAGGAGGAAGATACGTACTTTCTGCACAAACAGTGTATGGTTTATTGAAAAATTATTTGGAGTAGCAGATCTTGTGTTCTATAGCACAGCAGTGAATAGCCAAGGACTTGGTAAAAAGAGTTAGGGAGTAAAGAACAATTTGTTTGGAGTTTGCATTCCAGTTTAAGCCCCGGGGCACTATGCTTAAGACATCAGCCACATCTGTATGTGTGTGTTAGCATGTCTGCGTAGATTACATATATTTGTAGGACACAGAATTCAGAGAGTTTCTCTTATTGACACAGAATTATGAAACAGAATTACTGTATTAGAAAACTGTAAAAAATTTATGGATTTGGGGAATCGTTTCACGTTAATTAGAACTAAATTTTGCTAGAGGTTATACTTGCCTGTCATCTTTTTAAAAACGTCGTGGCCTTCTTTATGCCTCAGAAAGAGATTTCTGCATCTCTGCTTTCAGCACAGTGCACCTTGATGTGCAGTACCACATCCCTGCAGCGTGTGTCTTAGTTGCATGCTTCTTAGAGCATGTATTCGCTAAGACTCAGAATTATTAAATGTGTAAAATTCCCGTAGGACTCCATTATGTGTAATTAACAGATAAACTGTCATCAGAATCAATAAAACGTGCTAAGTGATCCAAACTTGTATATAATTAAGTGTCTGTTTTAGAGCAGAAACTGTAACTTTTGGTTTTTTTCTTTTCAATCTGCACGTTTGTTTTGACAATAGAAGCTGAAACGTTTTTGTTAACCTGTTAATTGCTGATCTATGTTTCGCTTGACGTGTTTGGATTTGAAAGGAGAGAGGTATTTACTATCTGACCTAATTATCTGAGGAAATAGTTGCACGTCAGCTCTTGGGAAATGAACCTTAGGTGCCTCTTAATTCTCTGAATGTAATTCAGATATTTGAAGCATGTGCAAAATTTGATGTTTAATCATCGACAGGGTGAAACATGAGGCTCCATCACATACTGATCCAGGGCATCAGACTGCTGAATACAGGTCTTGGAAATTATGACAGGAGTGGGTTCTTCATCCAGCTCCTCAGTTATTATTCTGTCTGGGAATGGAAGCTTTATTCCAAAACCAAAGCAGCACTGTACTTACTAGAGTTTCCAAGAAGAAGCTTTAATTTTGCCACATCCCAGTTTCACCCTGAGCAAAGCTTGCACAGTGTAGCCTGTCCCTGAGACTTGTACCCCTCCACAGCAGTTCTATTTTCACGTGGTGTTTTATTGGTTCTGTAAGCTTGTCGACCATACAAATTTTGGTAGCTGTTTGGTGGCCTTTTTCACCTATGACTGTTCTTCCTTACTTGCATTCACCTCACTTTGGACCACATCAGGGCTTTTTTGGCATTTATGACTACATAAAAGTCAGAGAATTAGGGCTGCTCATCCAAAGTCATCTCAGCACGGTCCGGTAACTGCATATTCTCAGGGACATCTTCCCTTTCTGTATCTATTCAGTTGAGGGGTTTAGAGTTATTTCAGTTAGATCTTTTCTTTTTATTTCACACTTCCATTGCTTTAATCTTTCCAGGTCATGTAGTAGTTTAGTTTAGTTCCTGGTGTGTGTTGTGTCTAGGCTTGTCACTCAATACTTACGCCACCAAAGCATCTCACCTGGAAAGGTACAGGGCAAGGTATTTGCTTTGAGTGTTTTATGAAAAATGCAAAACCCTGACACTAACAAGATAAACCACCGTCTGAGTGGGTGGGAGAGACGGATTACACCTTGTAGGAGATGTTAGCTTCACAGAACGAAAGCTGTTCAGGAACATGCTAAGTGTTGCCTGTCTGTCTGAATATGGCTGAGAGAGAAAAATATTGCTAAACCTAGCAGGAAATCCCATCAAACCCACACTTCCCTAGCACTGGTGCAGTGTTCCTAATCCCACAGTCAGCATCTCTGAGCAGTGAGCAACAACCATGGCTTCCAACTCGGCAGCCTTGGAACCTGACACCGAGTTTTACCCAGCTTTTCCACAGCAGGGCAGTCATCCTTGCTTCCCTGATAGAGCACAGCCCTCCATTCATTCAGCCCTCTGGTGCTGTCATTTCTTCAAAGCAGTAACCGTAAAGATGGTTTGCAGAGCACCGAGGGTGACTGTTTTACTTGTTTGAGAAGGATGAGGAGAAGAATTACTTACCCGAGAGTTAATTGTGCGTTTGTAGTTCCGTGGCATTTCCATATACTTTGCTGAAGGTCAGTATAGAAATTAGTGGGTAATTATCTTCCTTCTTTGAGAAAGGGGATGGACAGAACCAGTGAAAGTGTCATGCAGCCATAGCATTATCAAACTCCTGGCACACCAAACTGAAACCTCCTGTTGCTCTTTTGTTTTGCAGACTCAATGCACATAGAGGATGTTGAGGCAGTGCAGAAACTTCAGGATGTCTTACATGAGGCTCTGCAGGATTACGAGGCTGGGCAGCACATGGAAGACCCACGTCGTGCAGGCAAGATGTTGATGACCCTCCCACTTCTGAGGCAAACCTCCACCAAGGCTGTGCAGCATTTCTACAACATCAAACTGGAAGGCAAAGTCCCCATGCACAAACTTTTTTTGGAAATGCTGGAGGCCAAGGTCTGACTAAAGCATCATGGGCTTCCCCATCATGCACGTTTTAAAAAAAAAAAAAAAAAAAAAAAAAGGAAAAAAAAAGAAAAAAAAAGGGAAAAAAAACAGGATAATAATGGCAAAGAAACTTAGTGTTTAATTAAGGAAAAAATGACTGCACTGATATTTAGCAGCAAGACTGTGAAGCAGCTTTCAACTTTTTCTTCTGTGTCTTTCTGATGCAGTTTTTTCTTTTCCTTTTCTCTCTTTTCCTTTCTGTTCTTTCCTTTCCTTTTTCCTTTTCTCTTTTTTCCTTTGCTGCTGAACTTTTTAAAAGAGGTCTCTAATTGAAGAGAGATGGAAGCCAGGCCTGCCAAAGGATGGAAATCCATAATATGGATGCCAGTGAACTTATTATGAACCATAATGTCCCCAATGACAAAGGAATCAAAGAGAGAACCACCGTACCTAGCAGTACAGTACAACACGATGAACTGACTGAATGCAGTATTAGATTTCATAGGAGCAGTCTCTAATTAGACGACTAAGCGACGATGCATCGGCTGCTTCTTATCATTGCATTTTCCATCTAGATCAGTTACAGCCATTTGATTCCTTAATTGTTTTTTCAAGTCTTCCAGATATTTCTTAGGTTAGCTACAATGTAACTTTTTCAGGGAATAGTTTAAGCTTTATTCATTCATGCAATACTAAAGAGAAAGAAATACTGCATTTTTGTGCTGGCTTGAACAATGATGAACAATAATGAAGGACAAATGAATCCTGAAGGAAGATTTTTTTAAATGTTTTGTTTCTTCTTACTAACGGAGATTTTTTTGTACCAGCTTTACCAGTTTTCAGCCATTTATTAATGTGGGAATTTATCTTACTAAAGCAATAGTCGAAGGGAAGGTGCATATTATCACGGATGCAATTTATGTTGTGTGCCAGTCTGGTCCAAAACATCCAGTTTCTTAACATGAGCTCCAGTTTATAACTAAATGTTCACTGACTCAAAGGATTAGATTACACCTGCAGTATATCCGAGTAGGCTAACATAGAAATACTCCATGTCAAATACGAATCCGTAACGGTGTTAGGAGACAGCGACTGTACAAAGGTGTGGTCGCTATGTGATTTCTAACTGCTTCAGTTGCAAATGAACGAGATACTGCCTATTTGCAAAATTATAACCTCACACGCAGAAGAACCCTATGAACCAATAGTAGCTTAGAGGCAATGAGGCAAACGCCGCCGTTCGCAAAATTAAGAAATCAGAGTAGTAGAGTTCTGACCAAATTGAAGAATTTAACACTTCTATACCTTATTTATTGATTTAGATTTTATTTTTTAAATGGCGATCCTTAACAAGTAGCTAAACCAGTATATGTGCTTTTCAACCAGTATTGTCACAGCATGAAAGTCAGTCAGTTTCAAGACTGTTACGAGGTGTAATCTAATGTATAAACCGATTAGATGCCCCCAGAAAACTACAGTCGCTAAATAACCGATAAACAATAACCTCCATCAAATGCTATACCAATGTACCAGTGTTAGTAGCTGCTCCCTGTACTATGTGAACATCCTTATTCTATGTACACAGATGTAATTAAAATTGTAATCCTAACAAACAAAAGAAATGTAGTTCAGCTTTTCAATGTTTCATGTTTGCTGTGCTTTTCTGAATTTTTATGTTGCATTCAAAGACTGTTGTCTTGTTCTTCTTGTGGTGTTTGGATTCTTGTGGTGTGTGCTTATAGACACAGGGTAGAATTAGAGACAATATTGGATGTACAATTCCTCAGGAGATTACAGTAGTATATTCTATTCCTTACCGGTAATAAAGTTCTTCCTAGTAATAATTAAGAGATCGAAACTCCAAACAAATACTCGTTATGAACAGATACACACTGAAATCATAATATTTTCAAAACAAGGGATAATTTCTGTAACAGTTTATTATAGAATACCAATGTATAGCTTAGAAATAAAACTTTGAATATTTCAAGATTATAGATAAGTCTAATTTTTAAATGCTGTAAATATAGCTTTTATTCAATCATCTCTCAGATGTTGTTATTAACTCGCTCTGTGTTGTTGCAAAACTTTTTTGGTGCGGACAAGTTTCCAAAACTATTGCTACGTTGTGTGCTTTAAACAAAATAACAATGGGCCGATGCTCCCGTTGGCCTCGTGCTAGGAAAAAAACCTGTGTATCTATCATTAGCTATATGGGACTATATTGTAGATTGTGTTTTCTCAGTAGAGAAGTGACTGTAGTGTGATTCTAGGTAAATCATCATTAGCAATTCATTCAGATGGTCAATAACTTGAAATTTATAGCTGTGATAGGAGTTCAGAAATTGGCACATCCCTTTTGAAAAATGTCAAAAAAAAAAAAAAAAAAAAAACAACTCCTGGGAAAAAGGTGCTGATTCTATAAGATTATTTATATATGTAAGAGTGCAAAAAAAAAGTTTATTTTCCAGAAAGTTTGTGCAGGGTTTAAGTTGCTACTGTTCAAGTACACTATATATATATAAATATATAATATAAATATTGTTTTTGCTGTATCACATTAAAGAACTTGGGCTTCAGGGTCAAAAGCCAATCAACTAGAAGTATACAAAAACACACAAAAAATGGAGATGTGTTAAAGGCACACGGTGCAAACTTTAGTTTTCATTTTCCGTAATTTTTTGGAGCTGCAAAAGAACAAGTGTCTCAAGACTATAAAACTATTACCTGAAACTTAGCTAAAAAAACTGCACGGGCTTATAATGTTGTTCATCTTAAACCTTGCTGGAGAAGAGTTATTTCAAGACCACTTACTTAATGTGAAGTGTTGGGAAAATTTCAAAGGGTGTATGTTTTAGCCATAACAATTTAATTTCTATTTTTGCTTCATTTTTTAATTTTTTCTTATTTAAAGCAATATGATTGTGTGACTTCCAGAAGTTACACATTTGTTTCAATCAGATCAGATTGTTGTATTTATTCCACTATTTTGCATTTAAATGATAACATAAAAAGATATAAAAAATTAAAACTGCTATTTTTCTTATAGAAGAGAAAATGGGTGTTGGTGATTGTATTTTAATTATTTAAGCGTCTCTGTTTACCTGCCTAGGAAAACATTTTACGGCAGTCTTATCGTGCAAAGATCGCAAAAGGACAAAAAAAATTAAACTGCTTATAATAATCCAGGAGTTGCATAATAGCCAGTAGTTAAAACTGAAACAAAACAACAAATGAAAACAAACATGTCTATAGCTGTAGATGGGCTTCACATCTGTATAGCAATCAACTGTATATTTTTGTGATGTGTATCATACCGTGTGCTCCAACCAATGTCCATTTGTGTAAATGTATTTATTTTATATTGTATATATTGTTAAATGCAAAAAGGAGATATGATTCTGTAACTCCAATCAGTTCAGATGTGTAACTCAAATTATTATGCCTTTCAGGATGATGGTAGAGCAATATTAAACAAGCTTCCACTTTTGATTGCTTTTATTTTATTTTTTGTGTTGTGGGGTTTTTTTGGTTTTATTTTCTTTTTTGGAGGAGGAGACAGACCAATTAGCATTACCTTTTGTTATTTCCATACAAAACTGAGCCAGTGTTAGCACTTCTCCCCTAAAGTACAGTACGAGTGTAAATAAATGCTATATAAAGTCTTGTCAGAATGAATTCCAGTGTGGTACAAGACATTTTGCATACACTTAAATATGCAAAATATCTCATAGCACATTAGAATTCAGGCTGGCAGGCCTTTATATAGCACTTATTTAATCTTAAAGCATCTTCACATCAACCTGCATTACTCAAAATCATTGCCTCTCTGTCAATGTCATAAAAGAAAACTTTCCCACTATTTTAAGATCACATTAATATCATATAGAAGTACTTTTTTTGCTTTCTCCATCAACAACTGAGTCTGTCGTTCATTTCCTACTGCAGGAGACTCCTTTAATGTGTTCTGAGTAAAAATAATAAAAAATAAATAATAAAAAACCCCTCTATTATTTGATCCAGCATTGCTGAATGGAAGTAAGTACCCACCAGAGCAATAATACAGACTGGTGTTACTGAAGAGCACTGATAGCTGTCAGGATCCAGGCGGGTTAAACAGTGCGATGGCAAACTGGCCATAAATGGCCTCTCGGTCTCTCCCCTCGGAGAGGCTGCAGCCCCCCTCGCTCGGGGCCAGCCCCTCTGTCCTGCGGACCCTTCTGGAACCATCACAGAAGTGCTAATGTGTGCTTTTCTTGCTTTTTAGCCGATCTTGATAGTATTTTGTCGTTGTGTTTGCCAACGTATTTCTCACCTTCACTACTGGCCATTCTCTGGAGGTTCTGGCTGATGGCACAGAGGCTGCTGAACACAACGGTGATGCTCAGGGACGGGAATTGTGTCAGCCAAGGTACCGGGGCAGCACCGCGGGCTGTTTGTGCTTCGCAGTCTCTAAGTAGCAACATGCCTGGGAATGGGAGGGCAGCCCTTCCCTGCTACCAGTACTGTCTTGTTTTAGCTATCCGAGGAAATGCGGGGCTTTTCTTTGAGTAGCTGAACAAAGAAAGATGAATCTCATGTGGACTCTTTGAAGACAGTCAGAATTGGGTTTTATTGTTGTCACTGCTGCGTACACAGGCATACGTACATACACATATACATGCACAGAGTTGATTCCCTCACTTTTTTTGGGTTCTGATTTTTAGTTATTGCAAAGTAACTCTTCAACAGAACACACAATACGGCACCTTGAAAGTGAAAATAAAAGTGTTTCACACACCAAGGGGAAAAAACATGTAAACAGTGTCACTCTTAGTCTTCCTCAATATGCGGTTGACTCTAGTGATTGGCTAAAGCTTTCCCATACAATTAAATCATAATTTCTATACCATTTTTCATGAGAGGATGACAAAGCACCATCCAATCAGAAACTGAGCATCACAGAAGAAAAATGCAGGGAACACTCACATGAAGCCACTTCTAGGTATACATCTCTGCCAAGCGGTTCTGGGTTTTTTTCTTTCTGTCTGTCTTCTCCCTATGCTGTCTCTGCAGTAAAGCCAGGACAGGCACAGAAATCCATTGGAAACATTTCAGTAGGCAGTAATGTTTCAGTAGGAACCTGGGGGAGTTTGGCTAGGAGCACAAACCTCTCTAAACTGTGAAAATAGTTAGTAAGTCCTTAAAACAAAAGGGTTTGGGGCACTGGCATTTGTATTTTGACCAACACAGCCTGCAATAGCTCTCAACTGCTGCAGCCCCAACCTGTGGCTACCACAACACCACTTGGCTAAAATACAGAAATGGCAAATGGAGAGAGCCTTCCCCTTAGGGATATGGCTTAGCTCAGGGAAACCGGGTTTCGACTGACATGGTTTACCTTGTACCCCTGGCCTCCCAAAAAAAAGAAGCCATCCCAGCCCAAGAGCATGGGTTTGCCTCCGGAGATGCTTGTTTGACAGGCTCCTCGCCCTGCCACTGTGCCTGCCTGGCCGTGGAGCGCTCCGCTGCCCCACGCTGTGACACTGGCACCCGTGCCCGCTCCCACGCTGGCCGATGCCGTCAGTAGCGATGCAAAAGGAAAACACGCTGCTCGCTGAGCTGGCTCCTAAATGGCATGGGATTCATAACAGGCTCCCAGTTTTCTCTGGAGCTTCACATTCAAGTAATGGCCTGACTTGATGCCATTTGGGATCTTTGGTTTGTTGGTTGTTGGGTTTTTTTGGACCTTCTGAGTTTGCAGTTTGAGAAGGTCTGGCAAACACCGGTAAAAAGTGGTCTGGTGTGGTCCCTCCAGCTGATCCTTTCTCAGTGAAAGAAACGGCATGGAAATCGTGCACCAGTCAGTGCTATTGAACATGCAGCTATGTGTGCTTCTTAATACACAGTGCCAGTGCTGCTGAAAGACCAACAGAGGTTAGATATGGATAAAAAAAAACAAATCACCAAGACCAAAATGAAATATTAGGCAATATTAACAGGGAAGGAAATACTGTCCTTAGACAAACACCCGTATACATTTTTAAGTGTCCTGCAGCATTGCCCAGTCATACCCTACTGGGGAAAAAAAAAGCCCTAAGCACAAAAACACCTGAGTTGTTTGGTTTATTTTTTTTTTTTTAAGCATAGGCTTTTGCAGCAGAAAACACCTCTTTTTTGTTAACATTACCTGTCCTGGATCTTGCACTAAACTCGGTAATGGGACAATTTCCATGTTTTCTACATTTTTTTTCCTATAGCCTTTGTTAATTTTCCCTAACAGCTTTCTTTACTTGCACCTTTCCTTTACTTTGCATTTCATCTCTCTTGTGTAATGTAGGTCTCTGATTTCACATGGCACTTTGCTAATTACTATATCCTTCGTTATACATCCTGCCTGCCGTAGCTGCCTCACAAGGCGTGTGTTTTTTCCCTTCTGATGAAATGCTGATTTGGTGTGTCTATAGGTTGCCTTTAACATAGAGATCACAAACTTCCTCCCTGTGTTTGCTGTTAAAGAAGGGTAAAAAACCCCAAGTAACTATGGAAAATAATATCGATGTATTTATTTGCTTTTAACATTTTTGTGCAAAAGTGTTTGCCTTGCCACATATGGCCATGCTAATCTTAAGTGTTTCATTAAGATTAAGGGCTGCTCACTCCAATGTTCGGATTCCCAAGCCTGGCTCCTTACAATCTATGTTAATATAAAGAAGCAAGTGGCGGTAGATTGATTACATGCAGGCTCTTATTATTAAGCAGAACAGAAAAGAAAGGAATTTCAAAATATAATCCTCTGTTCCCAGGAGTATTTGTCTTGTTCTCCATGAAGTTAAAGGTCTGAAATAATGTGCCCATCAGGAGCTCAATGTTGCATGTCCATGCCAGTTGGTCCAAGGGCTTGTTATGATGGTAATGACCTGCTGAAACGTGAGCTTTGATGGCAACAATACAATTGCTACCAGCTCACCCGCTGGGAGAAATATTTTATTATTGTCAAATGCCCTCCGCAGAGATTTGTTTTGCCTGTTCCTGTTTAAATTAAATTCAGAGCAGAACTGCATTATTATTTCTCTAGAGTATATTTGAAATAAACAACTAGTCTCCAAATTTAGGATTCCTGGTTAGTTGAAATTTTCTTATTAGCAGAAAAATTACAATAGGTGACAACATAGCTGCAGGAATATTATTATGGCAGCCATACAAGAGATTTACACACTGAGAGCATGGCCTAAAAGCACAAGAACTCCCTTCTACTTTACAAATGCCAGCCAAATTAATAATTAACTGTGCCATAAATTGTCCAGCCTTCAAGAATGATGTCAGTTCTCTTCTGTGTCACACTGGAGGAATTTTGTCATAAGACTAAGTGGTGTTCTTTATAAAGAGCGTTACTTTTATGAAGAAAGCGGCCCAGGAAAACAGCCCTTGCCACTCCATATTACAGCAGCTTGGCGAACAAGTGACAGCAGGACTTCAGAGTCATTTACTGCTGCTTTCTCAAGGCAAAACTATCTCCTTACCCCTGTGAAACAGAGCAAATTTTGTTCCACATTAAATGGGCCAGATTATCTCTTCCACAAGCTAAAGAGACAACACTAAATCCCAGCTCATGTAATTTCCTTCAAAATTGTTCTGCTCGGGCTGGGTGTTCCCAGGAGCGCCACCAGCAGAATTATCCAGCAATTCAGCTGTACTTAAATTGGCAGATGTTGGAGATTTAAGACAGTCCCGGAGCCTTAGCACAAATCCTCTACTCCTGTGCTGCCTCGTGGCCTCTCCTTGCTCGCCAGCCAATGCCACTGTGGCTGCCAAGCAGCTGATCCCATGGCCCCACAAGCTGCCTTGCTCAATCCAGCATCCAGAGCCAGGAGGGCAGCAGAAGATGTGCTGTGGGTTTGCACCTCTGGTTATAAACAGTCTCTAACCCTGCATTTCTCATTCATGCAGCCTGGTTTTGAGCTTGTTATTTGCCTTTTCCCTGTCTCCTTAGTGTTCATGCCACTGAAAAGGTGCTCCATCTCAAGACTGAGTGATTTTTGTGCCCCTGTTTTGCTGAAAGATGCTTTTCCAAGTGGGGCACTTGAGCAGTGCAACACAGGCATCTGAGCACGGGTGGGGTGATACCTGTAATAGTGTGAGGGCAGGTTATCTGCCCCATCTCAAGACATAGACACCTGTTAGAGGAGCTGCCACACACCTGAAGCGGGAGGAACACTTACAGAGAAGGGAGGACTGCTGGGTACTCTTTCCCTGCAGCGATTCCCCCTCCAACTGCCCTTCCCAGCTCCTTGCACAAGGAAGCACCCCCATCAGCCAGGGGCTCCCTTGCAGAGAACAGGGATTGCTGCATCCAGAACCATGAGCTGGTGTGGTTGAGGATGGCAGTCTTTTGCAAAGTACAGACATTTGCCCATCCTGGGTGTGAGCGAGTACCTGCTGTACTAGTCCTCAACAGGCTTTTCAGAAAGAGAGTTAGAGGGTAAATGGCAAGTGAAAGGGGTTAAAAGAAAACATATTTTTAAATCACAAGTGCTTTATGAATCGCACTCCTAACACTCTCCAGTTCAATCTACCATGCTCTGTCTAATTTCACAGCTTCATTGGGAATGGCCACAAGGTGAAGGACTGGCAGTAAGAGGAAGTCAATAAGGGCAGAATTCTCATACCAGGCTGCAAAGGAGTCACAGAAGTGCCAGTGTTACTTGTCAGAGGTTAACTTGGGGTCTACAGGGCTCCCCTGTGGTACTGAATAGAAAAACTCCATATCATCCTTGGTAGTTTCCTTTTTTACCTCTACCCTGATTTAAACGTAAAAAGAAATGCCTGGGTCTGAATCCCAGCAAGCATCTCTATATTCTGACAAAGCGTTTCAGTCTTCCCGAGGGTCTGTAAGCCTCCCACCCCTCAGACTCACCAGGTACACCGGTCTCTCTCCCTGAATCTTCACTGAATATTCTGTCCTTTCCTAGGTAACAAAAACACCTTAATGAATCAGGCCTATAGCCCATCAAGGCTGAGCTGTACAGCTTAGTCTCAGACATGGAATAACCTCCTCTAGCAGAGGCTGACTCCCAGCTCATGGCCATGGCTTCCACCTCAGTTAACTCCCAGCAGGCTGTTCCCACTCTGCTGTGAAACCTCAGTGTAATTGTACAGCCACTTTCTGTGACAAAAAAAAAAAAAGTAATAAGTAAAAAAATCTTCCCCCCCCGCCCCCCAGCCTTTCCACTCCTTCCACTTCAGGCTCCTCATTCTCCTCCTCTCTGCAGGACCAGCACTATGCTACCAATGTTGGCCCAAAAGATTTAAGGTGGGGTGAAGGTGGGAAATGATATTTTCCTTCCAGAAAGTGTGCTTTTTTCACCTTACTGCCCAGCACAGATCATGGCTCCCAGCTCTGGGCTCAGGTCCCCGGCCCACACTGTTATTTCTATCTGGAAGAAGAAGCAGCTTAAAATTTATTTGGGCTGGCCCTGGGGATGCTGTGGTATAGAGGGTACCCACGTCTCCAGCTTCTGCTGAGTTTAAGTCTGTAGAGTGCAACACAAATAGCTTACAGCAGCACCAGTGACCTGGTCATTGCTATTTACTAATGAGTAGCAAAGGGGTGAAGGAATACAAATCCATAACAAGTTTCTCTTGTGCTCTGGTTTATGCAAACTTAGGCATCTATTTACTGGTTCTTTTCCATATCTAGGGTGGAGATATGCTCCCATGTCCCACTAAAACTGTGGGAAATAATGAATAAGTCCATGCATGTAGTCTGAGACTGATATTCCACAGTATTCCACTCCTTTAGATGGACAAAATAAACAGTGGTGGTGGGGAATAGGTAATTTCTTGAGGCCAGTTTCAGGTGTCATAAAACAATGAGAGATGCAGACAACTACAGTGCTGCACTGGTTTTGCTTTGTGTCTCAGGTTAGAGTAAAATGAACAAGTTCTTCAATTTCTTTCCATGACTCTTCGTCCTCTCCCATTATTATATCTTATCCTCTGACTACAGCAACAACAAAAAAAATGTCTTTGATATATTTGAGATTGTGGTATGTTGATGGATTTTGGGCAAATTGTTAAGATGGGCCTTGATAGTGCTGTAAGATGTAAACGTGCCTATACTTGCAATATATGAGGTTTTACATAGTTCCTACATTGATTTCCTTGCTCCTTTGTCACCTCAACAGAGACCCACTCACAAGGTGACCATGACAAAAGTGTACAATGGAGAGGGGGATCCCTTCCCCCTCCTTCCCTTACTCCTTTACATTGACCAAATGTCTTTCTAAATGACTTGCTGAGCCAGGCTATTCTTATATCTTACATATAAATGGACTCTGTCTTACAACCAGAAGATTCAGGGGAAAAAAAATTTCAGCTCCCAATGTGAAAAGATTAAGGTCAGTCACTTTACACTACAAAACCTTTTCACAAGAGCAGCATAACAAAGGGATCCACGAGCCTATCCACAACATGGTTTATAGCTCCAAGAAAAACAAGAGAGTCTATGACATCCTTTTAGGACTGTACCACTTCTTTATAGACTTACAACAGAAACAGCTGGGGAGAGGAAGGTGATATTAAATAGGGAAAAAAGCTAAACTTGTCTCCCTATTTCCATTTACTTACTGACACTGTTTTTCTCACGGGGAGAACATATACAGCGTACTTGAGCATAAGAGATTCATAGAAAATATAGCACATTATGGATCACATTGGGTCACACTGCAGCAAATATAATGGTACCTGGGAACCAAATCTGAGCCTTTATTCCTCTGTGTTTCCTACATCAGTGTCTAAAAGCAGGCAACAGAAGCTGTGTGACTCAATACCTGTGCAGCACAACACGCGCCTTGGACTGATGAAGTTTAGAAATGCCATTCATGAAGTCAAACGCTCTTAACAGATGTTCCAGACTAAAGATAAATTAATTTTATTTGGCACTGTGGCCCAGCCAAATTGCCCTTCTTTCAGTAGACTTCATTTTGGCAAAGCAATGAGTATCAGAAAGGACTTACCTAAGGCATAAAAAAGTCTATTTAAATTTATAGACCATGCCAACAGCAATAGGAATCTGGAGCAGAGTTTGGTTAATATAAATAAACTAATGGTGGCCAGAAGGGGTAGCATACAGCAGTCATCAAGCATGCCCATGGATTTGGAAGAATTTGAAGATGAGAAGGTCATGTCCATGTTAGATGAGGGAGGCAAAATCTGCAGAAAGGAAAAGAGACCTATACACGGAAGAAAATGCAGCTGTGGTGGGGGAGAGAGCCAAATATGGACTGAACATAAAAAAAAAATATTTATGTGGGAATGGGGTGTGCAACAGGAAAGAGGATGAAATCTTGCTTTTTTTGTTATAACAGCCTACCACTCTTGGAATCAATACAGTTAGTAGTAGTAGGAGCAGTAGGACTGTTAAGTCAGTGCAGAATATTAACTGGGCCAACAAGGCTAACAAGGTAACAGGCAGATACTGGGATAAAGAGGCATCTTAAAAAAGGCTCTTTGATTTTGTGATAGAAATTGAAGAGTGATCTGAGCTGGACTCCCCTCTGGAGCTGATGGGGCTGTTTGGGTGTTTGTGTACACCTGTGACCAGCAGGAGGCTTCCAGGTGCTTGAGCCTGATTTGCTCTCAGCTGGCATGAATTGAAGTGATGCCCTGGGACAAGCCTGAGGAAAACAGCAGGTCCTAATTCTTCTTTATTTAGAGCAGAAAGAGAAGCCGCTCTTTTCCTAATTTGAGTCAGACGTGGTTTAGTGCTTTGGTATAAGATCTAGTCTGGGGTGAAACAGCTTTTTCTCTGATATGCCAGGCACTGTTAAAATACGTCAGATTGGTGGTTCAACTACAATTAGAAGCCTGGGCATACTGAAACATGTCGATTGTTGCTGTTTGGACTGAGTGGGTGGTGAAGCACTTTGTCAGCCTGTTCAGTGGAAGCACTTCTGATCTGAAGGCCTTGAAAGCTCCAGTATTGCATGGAAGGTAAGCCATAATTAAGAGAAAAAAAAATGGTGGGTCGGTGGGCAGGCAGGCACAAATAACAGTGAGAGGATCCTGACCAGGCCACTAGGAAACAAGTGCTTTGGCAGCTGATGTTCAACTATGTGAAGGCAAGCTGAGGGTCCATGTTCCACATTCTATAAAGGCAGCTATTTCTGGAAGCTAATTACCCCTCTTTTGGAAGTGGTGTTAATATATATTTGTAGGACACAGGATTGGAAAGCAGAAGGCCTCAACTTGTTGGAAATCAATTTTAATACCCCTATGGCTCTGGTAGCCTGAGTGTCAATACACTATCTACAAGTCTTACAGAGGCTTCTCTTTTGCAATTAAGACCTCCTGATTTACTGCAGGCATGACACTCAGATTGAAAGACCTAGGGAGGTGTTTTATTTTCAGGGAAAAGGGAAGAACCAACAATATTATTCATAAAACTACACTTAAGCATAACTGCTTTTTTCTCTCATCTTACAAATTATTACCAGATTGGAAGTATATATTTAGTCATGAAAAATTGTCTTTTGCCAGGGAGAATATTTCTACCTCTTTTGACTTTTCTCTGCATTTTACACTTGCAGTGTTACTGCAGTGCAAAGCTTCTTGGCTTCTCTTCTGAACCCCAGCCCTCACACTGAAGGGATGAATCTGTTTACTGGGATGAGACAGGTAGCTTGAGATAGGCACAGAAACCTTAAAAGTAACAATAAAGGATTTATCACTGTATCTGTCTCTTGCAAGAAGTTCCCTCCTATTTGCCAAGAATAGGGAAAAAATAAAATCGCTATGTTTTTTCCAGTGGAGCAAAATTTATCTTGGATTGAACTGTGTCCTGCACACAAATTAGTGTGTAACACCTTGGCTTCTCTTAAACCCTGAGTAAGGGCAAGCTTCTATACCTAGTAATAACCAGAAAACAAACTACTTCATGTTATGTGAAGGAAGAGCACAACACTTGCAGCTCCCTCTGGGGAGCCCAAGGTGATCTGCTGAGGGGAGAGACCTGTGTGGGTGAGGGCAACATACTCTGGGCATCGAGAGTGGATGGTCCTGGTCCTACAAGTCCTTCGTGTCCTTTTTGTGGAGGGGAATTCTGGCTAGGGAAGGGTGAGCTGCTGGGAACTGACAAAATAATTGCTTTGACTAAGTTAAGCTGGGAAGAGATGGTGTTGTTGGAAACCAAAATATAATTATTTAGGAGAGGGCCGCAGAGGGAAGGCAGCACAGTGAAGTGAAGGGGGAAAGAGGAGAAGACAGTATTTCCAAGATGCTGAGGAAGGCTCTGTCAAGGAGGCTGTGTGTGCTTATGGATGGTGGGAGGGGGGCCAGCCATCACAGAAGACAAAACAAGCAGCATTTCATCTGAAAACTACTGAATAGGGACTGTGGTGAGCATTAAGGTGTTGAGATGGGACAGCCCTACCACAGCTTCTGGCTTGGCTGCAGCCCAACAGAGAGGAGAAAGAGAAACCCACTTGCAGGCAGGGTGGCTTTGGCAGCAGCAGCTGGGAATTTTGCCACTGTTGAGGATCAATTTTTAGGGACAGTGTTTCACTTTAGGCCTTCTAGGCATCATGTTCAATCTCCTTCACCCTCCAGCCTCACCAGGAGACTGCAGCATGGGTATTCACTCTTTTTTTTTTAATTTCTTCTAAAATGATCTGTAGTAGCTCCTTTTCAGAATACAGGATTTTCTTAACAAGCACATATGCCATTTTAACACCAGCTACATGAGGAAAAATCTTGTGGGAAACATCTTCTATTTAGTACATATTTAACATATCTTTATAAATATTTTAAACTGAAGTGATTTTGAAACAGTCTTAGAAAACTCACCAAACTAGGTAGAACTAATCTGCACAGATTAATTTTGTTCTCTAGCCCACGTCTATGGGGGTGGCAATCTTGCCATGCTTATTGATTATCAGACAAGACTACTAATCCCCTTAAGGTCATTAAGTGTACTTAATTAAAGAGCAGTTAGCAAGCTTCTCTTTACCAAGTTAATAGTGGCTGTTAAAAGTGATTTGTACATTACCAATATGGCAGCCATTAATCTAAAAGTCAATTTGTCATTTATATTTTTCCAAACAAATACATTCAATAGGCTGCAAAAGGTGGCTAGAAAGCGTTCAGCATCTGTTCTTGTTGTTCACGTAGGGAAGAAACTCTGCTTTCTTAAACTGTAAGGCTTAGGCTGTAGGAATTTTCATCTAATCTCTTCTATATCTCACTGTCTTGCTCCATGCTGAATTGGCATGGGGAGAATAGGCTAACAATCTCAGAAATACTCAGTTCTGGCAAGTTTCAAGAAATGTAACTGCAAGATGGGGAAACTCAGTGTCTTCTCTTACAGAAACCTTGAAGTTCTTTGGCTTATTGACTGGCAATTGGCACAGACAAAGTTCCAGAGAAGCTTCTCATTAAAGAAGGGACAGACACTTCTCTGTGGTGATCAGTGACACAGCCTGAGGGAATGGCCTGATGTTGTGTCAGGGGAGTTTTAGGTTGGATCTCAGGAAAAGGTTCTTCCCCCCAGAAAGTGGTTGGGCACTGGAAAAGGATGCCCGGAGAAGTGGTCACAGCACCAGGCCTGACAGAGTTCAGGAAGCATTTGGATGATACTCTCAGGCATATGGTGTGACTCTTGGGGATGGTCTTGTGCAGGGCTAAGAGCTGGGCTCGATGACCCTTGTGGGTCCCTTCCAACTCAGCATATTCTATGTCTCTATGAAAGTCAAGGAAGGAGACTGAGGGTACAGTTAGGGTGACTTAACAGATAAGGAAGGGGAATCAGGGATATTGACGATGAGAAGGGAGGGTAAGGGAATGCAATGCTATAGAAATCTGGATTTTCATTGTTCTATTAACATCAGAATTAATTTTTTCATTACTGTATGCAAGCATAAGTACATATAAGTTTCAATATTATGTATTTCAAGATTAAATGTGTAATGCAATACATAATGTTTTCTGGTTCTTATTGCATACATAATTTGTTTTGGGAGGCGTATATAGATTGAATCTTCAATATGGATGTTGCTTCACTAGCAGAAACATCTTGCTACAATTAAAGCAAACATTCTTTGGCAAAACACCATGCATCTGTCATTTTCTCTCTCCTACGGATTTAAATATGTAATTTAAGACCAAAACCAAAAGTATCTAGAAAATTGTGACCCCCTCAACTGTACTTTTAGGGAGCAGGATAGGATGAACATTGCATTGGGGATGGGGGTATAGGGGTGAGGATCATTTACAGGACAGTAGCTCATTCTGAGCATGCCCATCCCTTCCTCAGCTACATCTCAAAAGTGCTTAGTGATGCTCTTCTAGACAATTGCAAACCAATGAGGAAAGCCACTTCTTTCCCTATTTGACCCGAATAGGTTGCTTTGCTGGGTGGAAATTTAAGTTCAGGGGACTGGAAAAAATCTCAGGGTAGAAGACTCACCTGTAGAGTATTTCAGACTTGGGAAACTTGCAAGGATAAAATGTCAGTCACAAAAGTATTGTTTTAACCCATATTAAGGCTCATTTATTTGCCTCCAATATTTTATTTTCCTGCTGTATCTGAGATATATATGTATATAAGTCTTTTACAAAGATAGACCCCATGTTGTAACCTTCTTTTCCCATTAAAAAATGGATTCTATACTTGCCGATGGGATAAAATTCTCATTTTGATCTCTAGATGCAAATATATCCATAAGCCAGGATAAAACATTATCTGTCCTAATCATACAGCCAGTGTCATTCTGTGATAACACCTGCATTTGAGAATTTCTTTATACTATATTATTTTTGCTTTACTAATCAAGACTGTTTAGAAAGTTATCAGGCACCTTGACTTATGGTGAAGGTCTGTCTTTGGCAAAAGTACCGATTTAAATCTTTTGCCAGCTCCAGTATGTCAGCAGAGCTTTCTGTGATGATGCTGGAAATAAGGCCTCATTTTAAAAAAACCAAACCCACACCAAAACAGTAAAACAAAACAAACATACATAACAAAAAAAAAGAAAACAAAAACAAATAAAAAACAGATGTGGCAAAAGAATTTTGCTCTAAGTGAATCAGTTTTCCAATTAAATTTAAGGTTTGCTGCACAAAAAGGTAAGAAAACAAAGGTTGGAAAGAAAACTAAAGAGTGGAAAAAATTGTGGAGGAAGGGATGACTTTTTTTTTGGTAGCATTTCATTCTGCTGCCATTGCTGAGAAAACGTGTATGGGATTGCTGAGGAAAAGTGGAACAAATCATGAGAAGCAATGCAGTGTCCACCTGGAAACAGAAGTTTGTTACCTGTGTTTAATACAAGCATAAGAGCACAGCCTAGATTTTATGTTTTTATTAATTCTTTTGGTCAATCACATAAAAAAACCTATGTAGTAACTATTATTTGTGTACAAAAAAGGAAAGGGAACACATTTTAGTTATAAGGCTGGGTTTGCTTTGTTTTTTTTTTTCCCCGGGTTTTATCAAAAGACAGAATTAGCTGCACAACTAAGGGCCAAACCAGCATCTCTCATGAAAAATCATTTGGTTCTCACTAGGGTGCCAAGGAGAGGTTTTTCACAGCAATGGGCAGGGACAGCAACAGACCTGGGGCTCAGCTGGAGCACCTGTGCAGTCATCTTAATTTTGAAAATGTATATACTGGTAAATGACAGAGCTCCCTCCCCCAAATACATTTAATCTGGAAATTTCCAAGCAGCTTATCTGCTAACAATCTTTTAATATTCTATTTATTTATTTAATATCGTTGCTTGGGCTGCTGATATAATCAGATAAAGGTCATTAAGCCAAATTTATGATTAAATAGGATAAAACTATTTATTCTCTTTACTCAGCCTATTAATGTTATAGCTTATGCTGACTAGATGTCGATATTTCAAATGAAGTTACTACATTTTTCAAATATCATAATTATATGAAAAAGCTATATTATCTCATTGTGAGGATTACTTTCCACTACCTTATCTGCCATAATGTCTGCACATATTGGCCTTCAGATTTCCTCGTGCTGCTAACTGCAGACATTTCTCTAAGTCTCCCATCTGCTATCTGCATTAACCTCCACATAGCTTCATTTTGTTATTTTATTCCTCAAGTCATTGTTACGGCTTTAAGGGACTGTTTGTCAGGCTTTGTGTTTTCATGTTGGTTTACAAACCAAAGTATCAAGTATTTTCTCCTTTAATTGCAGCCAAATTTTCTGTGATATGAGAATGTCACAGTGTAAAGCAATTGCCTCATGATTCTGGAATACATTAAGGGAAGAGTATTCTCTCAAAGTTATATTCACCAAAATGTATTTGACTTGAGCACCTCTTTCAAAGCTATGGACGCTTGCAAGCTTACTGGTTTGACCTTAAACCCACCCTAAGGTACAGTGCACCCGGCTTCTTTCCTTGTAAGAGCAGTGTTTGGATGTTTTCAAGAGCAAAGTTGCTGTAGTTAGGGCTGTTACTCCTTTGCTAACCTTTTTTCTCCTTTTAATTATCTATGGCCTTGTTTTCCGAGAGGCCAAATTAGAAGCTCGTAAATGTCCACAGACACTTTGAGTTTTGTGTAAATGCAGACTGCAAAAGAAAAGTTGAGTTTCTCAGACAGTTCCTGTTGTCACAGGTAGGTGGCCAGTTAACTCCAGTTTACAAGATGCCTGATGGAGATCTGAGCCCACCCACGTGTGTCACAGTCCCAGAAGAGAAGTGATGATGTGACCAGCCTAACTCAAGTCACACTCTCCTAGTGCAGATGCTGAGGCCGAGCCTCTTTATGACAGACTGGTGACCACATGGCAGCAGAGTAGGTCTGGCTGCAGAAAAAAAATTTAAAAATATGGCAGGAAAAGATAACTTTTACCCAAAAAGTATTTCGTGGTAGTTTATTTGAAAGGTTCCCAAGTAGCTACAAAGCAGAAACATAAACTATATTTTAAAATATGGTTTATTTGCCCTTTATATCCTGAAATTTTCTAATAAGTGAATCTACAATTTTTCATAAGAAGTAGTGTTAGTTCACCTCCAGATTGTTTGCTGTCTTGACTTTTTTTCTATAGGAATTGGAAAGTTTTCTCTTCATTGCTGACTTCTGTCTTCACCCTCATTCTCCAGGTTTTTGAGTTTCCTGTTCTCTAAACAGCTGGTCTCAATTTCATCATCCAAAACTTCATTTCTCTAGGCAATCAGGCAAATGAATTGTCTTCATCCATGTTTAAAATAAATTCATTCTAAATTAGTCTGTGCCCCTTCAGCGTTAATTTTCCATGACTATTATAGTCATTGAGCTTTATAGCATGAACACAAGCAAATATTAAGTTTGAAGGCTTAAATTGTTTTTCAGTGAATTTTAAATTGTGGGCTACATCTTCAGCTGTGATTTGAGTCAGTAGGAGTCTTCAAAGCCAAGGGATATGGTTTGTGATAGGGTGAGAACAGTAGCATTGTGTTGTCTTTATGCTAGCTAAAGAGCTGGCCTGAAAGTTGCTTCAAATTATGAATATTAACAACTTGTCTTATTTAAGTTACTCAGCTGTGGGACCAAAAATATTAAATGTAGTTAAGTATCATTTCAGTGTAGTCTGAAGTTGACTTAAATGTTTGCTATTTTGTTTGGAGATAGTTGTTTGAAAACTATTTAATTTTTGTTTCAGTAGTAAACATTTAAATGTGACATGCACTGAGGAATTTTGTGGTTGATTTGGAAAACCTGGGAATCTCATAAAGCCATAAGGTTTTAGAACATTTCTTTGGTGTTAGTAAGATATATCTCTGGCATGTGACAATTCATATGAAGAAATCAAGATATGAATCTTGTAGTCAGTCAGGACCAGAAGCGGTGGCTTGGCTCCTCCTCTGAACTATTCTCCAAAGGAACCTAATTTAGGCAGACTAAATTACACCGCAGAAAAGCCTCTCTATCTGCACTCAGTACAAAAGGCATATGAACCTATTCATCATGTATTTAAAGCTCTTATAACCTTATTCTACCTGCAATCACTTAGTTGAAGCTTATTTCACAGTACTTAACACTCTCCCCTGATGAATTAGGGTGCTAGTAAATATTATCAATGTGCTTAATATTTGAAGCCAAAGGGAAGAGGAATGTACAAAAGTATTACTTCAGTCTTCTGTATGTAGTTTGTGAATGTAATACCAAGTGATGGAAATATTTAATTCCTTGTCGACTTGATCTAGTTTCATTTGGTGACAACAAAGTTATCATCGCATGGTGCTTGTATGAAGGTAAATTTGACTCAGTCAGGATGTGTCAGGAGGGAGACAATGTATGTATCCAAATGAAGTAGTTCCACCAAGCTGAACTTGTTCCCCTTTTTGGATTTTTAGAGAGAAGTGAAGGGCTGAAAAAACATGGACTGAGTTCCTTCTATAGAGATCTGTCCTCCACATCCAGGCTAAAGTATGTTGGCAACATGTCTATGAATATTTCATTTCTATATTCATCTGCAATACAGTCAAGCCCTCAGTATTTCCACAGGGTGGGGGGAAATTTCTGTAATAAAAAGCCAATGTTCAGTCTGACAGCTTCAAAAGGAAGGCTTTCAGCATCTTTCAAGTTCCCTGTCACTTGTTATCCAGTTGTTATTGTGGGCTAACATATCAAACAGGTTTCAGATGGTTTCAGTGATGCTCAGTGTTTTATTTAAATCTATAAAAATGTGTTCTACTTATCAGACTACTAGTGTTTCGCATATGCTTTTTATAGCCAGAAGTATTTGGCTTCATGGCATCATGTAAAAAAAAACATGCTCGAGTTCCTCCTCCTCATGCTATTTCAGCTCTCTTTTTATGTGTTGCTGTTGGTGCTTTAGTTCAGGCTTCCCTGATGTATCAGTGGATAGACCCTCGGGAGCTTTACAGGGCAGGGAAAAGTATCCCAGTTCTTGATTAGAAGAGACTGACATATTGGTCACGAATGCTGAAGACTAGCAGGCACTTTCTACACAAAAGCCTTCATAGAAAATGCTCAAAATGAAAAAGACTTGGAGTTGGGGTAGGGAGCAGGGGGAAGGCAAGACAATGTATCTTGTCAGCTCTCTTTTTATTCTACTTGCCTACAAGCAGTTTGCATCTCATTTGAATAGGAAAGAGCACTGGCAAATAGAAGAGGCCAAGTCTGCTACTAGAAGATGATATGTATGACAGTGTGTGGGTTTTGGGGAGCAAACATTTCATCCCAGTTCAGTTGTGGTTACCCTTTCTTTAAACAAGTGCTCAGGAAAGATTATGAATCAGCTTTCTGGAAGAGAGCTCCACTTTTGCATCACAGAGCAGGAGTAAATTTCTAATTGCAGATTTGTTTTTTTTTCTTCCTCTTCTTGTTAATTTTTGGACTTATTAGAGATTAAAGTTTTCCTGGAAGTAGAGCCTTGGAAGACTGTCCTTTGTACTTTCATTGCTTTAATTGTTCCACAAATGGAGTATGATCTTTATGTAGGGTAAAGTATCACAAAAACATCTTAGAAGCAAGGAAGAGAAGAACAACTCCTAAAATCCCATTTAAAATATCCTAAGGGAGACAATGTCTCCTTTTGTAGGTGGAAAGAATTCTACATCTTGACTGGTCTTTTTCATCTGTCATTTGACCAGTTCTGCTGAGAGGAGCTGAGTCACAATAATTTGAGAATCTGTCAAAAGAAAAAGAATTCCTCGCCCAGATTAGGCGTGTAATTTTACTTTGACACTGAGCATATCAGTTCAGCAGTTGAAATGAGAAAGCAAAGCAGAGAAATGACTTAAACTGGGTCACCTGAGCTATCTTGTTTCGAGTGAGGTTGGAGGTCCTGAATCAGTACCCTGAGCTACCTCCTAATACCTCAAACGCTTGAGTTGGCTTTAGGGTTTCCAAGACTCCACTTCTGTTATAGGACTGCTCTAAGTTTAACCATATCTCCCTGGATCATCACTTTTGAATTAAAATTTCTTCAGATATTCATACCAAATTTATATCCCCCAGCTCTTCTGAGTAAATTTGCTTGCAGATTTCATTCAGGCTCTTCACACAAGGTTGAAAGATGGGACACACTTCTGTAATACTGGATTATGAAAAAAAAAAAAATTGTGACAAAACTCTTTCAGTTTCACATTTCATTGTTCTTGATATCTAGGCAAGCAATGCCCTATTGTGTAAAATAAGCTGAGAAGGATGGATCTGAATTATCAACATTCTTCCAGTATGCAAAATTAGAACAGACTGACAGGATATCTCCTTCAACCTCCGCAGCAGGTTAAGGGCACATTTCATGATGGAAAAATGTGATTTCAAAGCACACTTGCCATAACTACACACAGGGTGGCCTTAGTCTGTCCCATAGAGAGCAAATACCATTAGAAGTGCAATCTAATGTTCTGCTCATGATGATAGGTCCCAGTATTGCTGGGCCTCAGAGATACTACAGCAGTTCCCATACTTTTAGCAATATGACTAAATGTCAATATTTCTGTAGCTCCAAAACATTCTTGTTGTTTGCATTCACAAAAAAAACCAAAACCCAAACAAACAAAAAACCCACTTCAGTTTGCTTTACACTTTGATTTTATGTAAAAGCAAATTGGGGAAATTGTATATAGAGCCCAAATGGTACAGGAGAATTAAAAGCTGGCAGCAAATTTTGGTGGCATTAGAAATTTTAAAAGCATTTTCCTTAAGTGGGCAGGGATTTGGGGTGCAAGAATAATCATGAAAACTTATGTCTATTCTGAAACCACTTATGTATGTTTGTTTTTATGTAAAAAGAAAAATTTCCCAGAGGAATGGAAGTTATGTGATACAGGTGATCCATTCTCTGCCCACAAATAATGAACTGTCAAAGGTAAAACAACCACCAAATTGTCACTCTTCGTCTGTACCCTGATGTCATTACTAGTTCTCCTGAAAAGTTAGTAAGTCTCAACAAAAGATCAAAGTTCAGTCCTCAGAGGATAGCTGGCGAGATCAGAGCTATAGCTGGGATGGATATTAGTGAACCAGTTTATAAGCTAAAACATAGCTGAAAAAGTTTGCAGATTATAAAATTCTGCTCTTTGAAAAGTCTATTATCTCTAACTGAAACTAGGAAGGAATATCACAAGTCATTTGTCATTCATAACAGATTTATTTCTAGGCTGGAGTACTGAAATCAGAAGGTTTTGCTTTCTTCTAAATACAGTGCCTTTCACACAGAACTTTCAAACACTTGTTAATTTTTCTAGTTGTATGAACACTAGATTACTATGGGGATAACTGGATGAATTTTAAAATTGAAAATAATTTTAAAACTGAAAGTCATTTCAACTGTTGGAAAAGTCTAAGTAGACAACAGCAATGTCAAAAGGCTGGATGTTCAGTGAAATGCTTAGAATACAAACCATAAAGTACACATCAGTCATTTACACGACTGAGTTAATTTTGAGTAAGTTTTAAAAAAGTGTCAAGAGGATCTTTTGGTTTGTTTGGGTTTTTTTGGTTGACAACTGCTCCTTGAATAATTTGTAAAGATTAATTGAAAAAATAATTGCATTCCTTTAGAAACTAGTTTCAACAAAAGCAGTACATATTGAAAGGACTTCTGGAATCTATTTTAATGACTAGGAAAGGAATTGCACCTTTTAAATATGCAAATAAGGTGATTCGTTAGTAGTCATCTTAGCCCTGAAAACTGGACTGTAATATGAAGCTGCTTTCTCATTTACACTGTTATCCTCATGTTATGCTGATATGCTGATATCTTTAGTGTTACTTGGTAAAATTTGTATTAAAAATTAACATCAAATGTGTGGATGATGGCAGTAATTACTTTTCTCTATCCCAAACATCCAAATGCTGAAAGGCATAAATATAGATGTTTGCGTGATTTTTGTCAAGGTGTCCTTGAATGAGAGGATTTAAACCTCAACAGTGTTGCTTGGGCCCAAGCCAAGTCATGTGTCCTCGTTGGTCTTGAGGCTTTTCCTGTGAATGCAGCTGTCACTCTCCTTTGCAGAGTATCCTAATGGAATGAGACTTCTCTGTCCAGTCCCTGTCTAAGACTGTGGATGTGTAGCTGAGGCTATAGGAACCCCTAGGTATTTAGCACTTCTCACTTGAGCTGGATAGTTTTTTGTTGCTCCAAGACCAACTCTGCGAGAAAAATATCTTAATTATGAGGTTTATAAAATATGTCTTAAGCAAATTAGCTTGATTTAAAATATATACATATATAATATTTAAAATAAATGATGTGCAAAGTGCAAGGGGATCATCGCCTGCTATTTGAACGTTCTCTATAGGCATAGGCTTCATTGTTATAGCAATATTGATACAGCTAAAGCACTGCATTCCCCAGTCTTCAGCTATATCAGTAAAAGCATATTGATGCAAATACAGTTTGTTTCTCTTCCCTTAGGAAAACTGGGATATTAGGATTTATGTTTCCTCAGAGATTTTACAGAGGAATCAATTGGACTGTGGCTGTATCAAAATGCTTGCATTTTTTTGCATACTCCTGATGAAAATTGCACTGACATTTGTGCATATTCATTAGGATGGTCATGAAAATGCAATGATAATGGCGCAAAGTAGTTTTGCCTCTCGCAAAAACAAAAAAATGGAACACATTTTCCTATGGTTTTGTCTATTTAGTGATGTCCTATTATACACACATTCTGTCCTTCTTTCTGTGTTTTCTGAGGTATCTGTTAAGATCCTGGTCATCATGTGCAGGGCCTTAGAGATACAGGTAATTACAGGTGGACTGGGTACAGACAGACAAGGAGAATGTATCATGACTGAGATCTGTCTCCTTTTCCGTCAATGGTGTAACTAATTTAGATATCCTCCTTTGACTTAGCTGGTAGCTTTTGAGTTATCTGGGGTCTCTTCCCCTCTAAAGCTTCTGAGGAGGAAGACAGCAGGAAGCATGATGGTCTGGAAAGTTACGCCTCTCTCTACATAACTGGTTCAGAAACTGCCATTAGCCCTGGCCTCAGAAGGAGACTTTAAAGGTCAAATAAACACACAACTTGGGATAGGTTCCCTCAAAGCAGATTGAGACCATCTAAAAGATTGCTGAATTTAGAAAGGGTGACCCTGTTCTTGCCAATATCCTTGTACCTAATTTTGGCAGCCACTTGACTCCTTGGTGAGTGGATTCAACCTGCTAAATCCTCTGAGTGGAGTGGGACTGCCCATTTGGACAGCAGTCAGCTGTTAGATTGGTTCTGCTGCATCCTCTACCAGAACTCTTTCCCTCTGATTATCCTGACATACTTCCTATGCTGTGTACTTATCTCCCACTGGACTTGCTTATCGTGCTTTCTAGATTTACATTTATTCAACTAGAATGCAGTTAAATCAACCTTTCCTCACAAAGCTACTCCACTGGGAGTTTTGTGCAGAAAAACAACA
Organism: Anabacerthia variegaticeps; assembly: GCA_035583185.1. Lineage (NCBI taxonomy): Eukaryota > Metazoa > Chordata > Aves > Passeriformes > Furnariidae > Anabacerthia > Anabacerthia variegaticeps. The sequence continues at coordinate 16,494,887 of JAWWEW010000112.1, read as the reverse complement.
AAAGGTCTGTTTCCTCTACAGTCACTTCTCTTACTGTGAGAGGCTCCTCTGCTTCTCTGTTCTGTCACCAAGCACTTTTAAGGAATTTCTAGTCTTTCTCCTTAAGAATATCTTCACCAGTAGAGATGTAAATCTGTAATTCTTTGCTGTGACTGTTAGTGTGTATTTTCATGTTATTAATCCTATTTGTATTTTAGTTGATCATATAGGAAAAAGTTATAAAGATGCAGGGTCCTTCTACCAATTTTCTTTTGCCACAGGATCCTAATTACTGACTGCCCTCCAGCATTTCACAGGACCAGTCTGTTGGAGCATTTGGCCATCACATAATATTACCATTTTTTGGCTTTTAACAGTAGACCTTTTTGTTCATGGCTGAAACTAGATTTACTGCTAAGTTAAGCAGTTTCTTGAACTTCAGAAAAAGGGTTGGTTTTGACATTTGACAGTTAAACTCAGAAATTTTACTGCGCTTGATAATTCTTTGGTAATTTGTTCCTTCCTGCACATGTCATTGTGCTTCGTTAAAGTCAGTATCAATCTTCTCGATTTGTAGATAAGGAAACTAAGGCGCAGACATGCAGTTATTCATTTCTGAGCTCTGATTAGAATTTTGATTTTTCTGACTGCTTTGTTTCTTCTTTGGATAGCCCCTTTTAATCTACCATCTGAATTTTATTATGAGAAGGGTGTACTTTTATTTTTTTTTAAACTAAGCTATACTTATCCTACAATTCTAGAAAAGTATGAAATCCTACAGTGTGTGCTAATGCTCCTCAGAATTTAGGGTACAGACTAAAATGCACAAAATGCCTTTATGCAAAAATGTGTATGCAGTTACAGAAGATACACTTGTTAAAGGAAACTGGGAATAATGAGCACCTCAAAGTTAGGATGATGAATAATGTTCATGTGTTTCACTTACAGGCGGAAGTGTAACGAGCTTAACTCAGTGGCTCTGGGGAGACTGCTGTCTCTTTGAATGTAACAGCTTTAAAATTATTCTTGAAGAAAAGAGGTACCAGGAGCAGAGGGATCACAACTTTAAAGAAAAGCATGAGACTTCTGCATGCCTTTGAAAGACGGCACACAGTATAACAGAGGAACCTTTCAGCAAAACAGTGGGTATGGTAAAGTTCTTGCTCTGTATCAGTCTGAAGTGGAGAGAGGACCTGAATTCAACTGCACTGTGCTCCTGAGGCAGCCAGGGCCTTTCACTGGGCCAAGGGAATAAATTGGTCCTGGTTGCTGGAAAGGATTTGAAGAGCTGGCACCAGAGAAGGCAATACTGCAGTGCGAGCTGTAAAGGGATGGGAGGCAGGGAAGAAAACACCCAACTTGTTTCCTTAGTCCCCTGTAGGGGGGAGCAGATGGGGAGACACCAGCAGTTCCTCCCCCATGTCTGGTTCTTGCTGCTCATCAGGGATCTCACTGGTGAAGCAGGAAGTGTTTAATTCCTTCTTCTGGCTTGGGGACACCCAGACCGTGTCTGGTACAGGAAAGAAGGGTGGTGTGACTCTCCTCTAGAGATGGTGGGTCTGATCCTGGGTCTGCTACCCCAGCAGCTGGGCAAAGCTCAGCAATAACCAGTTTATGGCTCTGGAGTTTTCCCTTCAAATCTCTCCCTTATGACACACAGAAGACAGAGAGTCCTTGAGGAAAAAAAAATCATTTACCACAAACTTTGGAGAACTTTGGACTCAGGCAAGTTCAGCCGGAAGCTTTCAGAGGGGAGGGAAGGTGAATAGGGAGAGAGAGGGAAAACTAAAGGTCAGAGAATTAATGAGGAGTCTGTGCTGTGAAGGAGAGGGATACATTGCAAAGCAGAAGAAGCAACCGATGGGAAGTAAGGATTCTGAGGGCACAAGATAAAGGTTTGAGGGACCTGATGCTTTGCTGAAGAGTTGGTCTGAATAGAAAGTAATCAGATCCTTACAGGAGCAAATAGGAGGAGGATGTTTAGGGAAGGAGTATGTCCTTGGGAATGCATATAAGAGTTAACTATTGTAGTGATTTGCAAGAAACAATAGGAGGGGCTGTAAAAGAGAAGTGAATTTAGAAGCTTAAGGAGAAGAACCTAAATGCAGAGTTTTTTTAAAAAAATACTATAAAGATAAGTGAACTATTTTGAGAGCTGTGAAATAGTAATTTTCTGGAAGAAAAAGCAGAAGTTGAACATTTATAGGAGGAAATTATTATGGCCATGTTGTATGGTGCAGTCCCCTGCACACCTTTGAAAGTAAGGGAAGGATTTTTAGATGGAATGTTGCCTTTGGTGAATCTGCCTGACACTTGAAATGAGGATTGTCTTCTGTAATGTCTCAAGTGTATGTCTCTTCATAGAATTTTTGCTTGCTGACTGCTCCTGCTAGCAGCCATGAAATGGGGGATAATAGCAGAAGATCTAAAGGAAAATGAAGAGTAGTGCAGGGATTTGACTGAGAGCCTGGAGAAGGTGTTGAGTGCTGATGAGAACAGGTAATTGATTTATTAAGTACATATTGAAATGGTTGAAGGCCAGAGAGTGCATTGGCTAATGGTTTTTGAGAGAATGGGCTAATAAAAGAAAAGAGAAATTGTTACTTGGAGACGTCCTGTTCTGGGAACTGGTAGGAAAGCATATGATGGCTTGGGGTGGGAGGTGGTGTGGAGGAAATAACAGATGCTGTCAGGAGAGGAAAGGTTGACTGTGAGAGCCCAAGAGCTCCAGCTCTATAGGATTGGCCTTTCCTGCTTGGACAGGCTATTTACAGCCTATCATGGAGACTGAAAAGAAATTATGTGTAAAGAAGTCCTTGCAGAAGTTTTGTTTTGCTGGATTTACCATGTGGAGATGTAGAGTCTAGCTCAGAATTTTCATGCGAAGGAAGCCTGTAAAACTTGTTGACTAAAAGAGTCTTTCATTTCTGCCTTTCTAGTAACAAAGAAAGTTTTTGGTGCTAAAATAAGCAATGTGATGTACTGTACTTCTAAAGCTGTTAAAAGGTTCTTAACAGCTCTATAAAATACTTGCTGCCACCTCCTCCTGTGCTTTCAGAAAATTTTACTCCAATATTTATTTCACTGCCTTATACAGAATTTCCTCCCCTTTCAAACATAAGTTGTTAATTATTTCTGGGTTGTCATGATCAACTCCCCTTCAGCTATTAAAATGTACTTGCATTGTAGTTTTATTATTCCTTGCAAAGTACTGGAAAAAAAATAATTTTGCTAGACAGTTAAATTTGAAATACATATTGACTCAGCAATGCAAATGGATCTTTTATGTTAATTTCCTGCAAATATTCAAATGGTGTAGTTTTACCAGGAAAAGCACTCATAAAAGCAAGTCTTTATGAATATTCACTGAAAGTGAATTTTGAATTGTACACTTGAGTTTAATCTTTGAAAGTCATGCTGTGCGGGCTAGTTTACATAGGTCACTTCATACAATAGCAAAAATAGTAGAATGCAACTAGTCAACACTGCACAAATAGAAGCTAATATTGGTATAAGGTGTTTGCAGAACGTGATACAACAGCAAGCTTACCATACACTTCAAAATTCTGCTTTTTTTCAGAACTCTCTATGAACAGAAGACAAGGCAAAATTGTTGAACAAATCAGTTGTCAAGACTTTGCTCACCACTAATAAAAATATTGTTTTAAAGCAACTTTAGTGGTGCAGAACGCCCACATGCTTTGGGAGAGAAATGGACTACTTGCAATTCTACCTCAATCCTCCCAGGATTTATGATTCTAGGGCGATATTTTAAGTTGGCATTGCACTATACAGGTATAAAACACATGCATGCAATTGTGCACTGTTTATGCATACTAGCTTTGTAATATTGGAGTTTTGAGTAAGTGCCTTGCTGCATTGCCTTCATTTTATTTTTTTTCCCCATGTCCATCATACCAGATGATCACTCAGTTTTGGCAATGGTTGTGTTAGTTTGCATACAAGGCAAGCATTAATTAGTCCCTGTGGTTTTACCATCTCAAATAAGATGATCTACTGAGCATGTGCAAATGGGTATTTTTGAGGGCTTACAACTTGATCGTAGAAGGATGACTTCTCATGTAAAATTCTTGCTTAAGAGCATTCAGATTCTAGATGCGTGGTCTTCAAAATTTTCTAGTCAAGGCACAGACTGCTGTATAACAAACTAAGCTTTATTGTTTCTATTCCTTAGCAACCTGCCCTGACCTAGAGCCTCAATATGTCTTGAGACTGCTATCCAAGGGTTAAGGAAACAGCTGCAATGGAAAGCATTTTTTGAATGATGCGTTCTGCTGTGGATAGAGTGTTGAATCATTAGGATCAAGGTATGTCACAACTTTCTGGTGCGGGTCAGATTCTCCAATGGCATTGATGTTTCTTAGTGGCTAATGAAGGCTTTCTTTTCTGATGAGATGAACAACTGTAGCCAAAATCTTGAAGCACTCAAATTAGTTCACTTTCCTTGTGCCACAATTCTAATTGCTAAATGGGCACAATGAATTCTTCATGAGAATTCATTGCATAACACCAGCATGCTTTCTTGCCTAGTGGGATTCCCTGTTTTCGTATATGTGCATAGAAGAGCCTTCAAAACACTCCTGTGAACAGGATCCATATTTCCTGCAAAATCACTCTCAGGTTTCCCTTTGGATGTTTTCTCATCTTTAACCTCCTTCAGATAGTTTATTAATTATACTCCTGATGAACAAAAGGGTAGCGGTCCTTGACCTGGCTAATTGTGCTATTGGCCTGCAATGTGGTTTTGCAAGGTTTATCTTGGGTATTTGGATGAAATGTGCAAAGGGGAAAGTTTTGATCTCTGCTGGTTATTTTTGGGAATAGAGGGTGTAACATGAGGCAGGACCATTTTCACAAACTGACTACTACTGAAAGATGTGATAGTCTACTTGTGAGGTGGTGAGGCAGTCAAGTATTTGCATAATATAACAGCAAGTGAATTTTGAGGTGAATGTACCCTGAATTTCCTTTTGGACACCTGTTAGATCTGCAAGGAATCTTGAAGCAAGCCTTGCCAATTGTTAGAAAGGGGTAGAACAGAGCAAAATCTGACTTTTTTCAATGTTTCAGGAATGCCAAGAAATGCACACAAATCAGTCTGGTGTCCTTGGCTACTTGGCAAGCTCCCACCTCTGTCAGGCGCATGGTACATGACTTAGAGCTGCTCCCATCCTCTGATGTCCTGAGATGGTAGCTAATATCTGAGATTTTATTACTGTGTTGTTTTCTGTCCTCTCTTCATTGTGTTCTTGACCTGGTTTGTTCTTGATGTGGAAAAGCTCTGACCATCACACTGTTGATGGTACTGTGGTAACACACGCTCTAACCGTATTTATCCAGAGATGCTTTATGGACTGAGTTGTTGCACCATGCCTCAGACAAATGCTTTTCCCCCAGCCCTTCTGTGGTAAACAAAGTTCTTTACATTTGAATACTTTAGGGCATGTAATTCTGACAACGCAGCTACGATGCTGACTGACTACCATAACATGAAAACACTGCAAAGTGACTGATAACACTTCACCAGGAATTACTATTTATCTTTTATGACCTTAGGAAAAAGATCTGTATTAAAGCAGAGATGTTCCAGGAATGGTCAAGGAGCTTGTTTGATATGGGATGAAGGGCTTGTTAAAATGCATTAAGAGTTTTGACAGAGGATGATTTCTTAGCAGTTGTATATGTTGCCAAAGAATTTCGTCACTCTGTAGCCAGTAAAAGTCCAAACATGCAAAGGTGACAAGTTACTGGAGGCAATTTCAACAAAATTACAGTGAAAGATACCAGCCAGGTTGCAGCTCGTGCAACTTCCACAATAAAGATAAAATTTATAGATGCTTCATATACCCTCGGGGGACGTATTAATTGGTGCTTCTCTGTCCAGAAACACACGTAAACAACCCGCTGTCGCTCACGCTGAGCTCGCCGAGGACAGCTTCGCAGCTTGTTTGTGCCTGCTCCGCGTAGCTGCACCGAAGGGGCACACGCGGGTCGCGAAAACGCGCCCGAGGGTCCCGGCGGTGTTTCTTCACCGCGCTTATTTTGGTGGGGAAAGCACAGAGCCGCGCTCTTCAGAGTCCAAGGCGCGGACAGCCCTGCCGCCCTGCCGAGGGGATGTCCCGGGATGCTGCGGCGGCCGCTTTAAAGGACGGCGGGGGCGGGGAGGGGCGGCGGCGTTGCCGGGCGACGGCGTTGTCGCCGGTGTCACCGCCGGTGTCGCCGCGGGGAGCGCCGGGCACCGCCGGCCCGACCCGCTCCGCTCCGCTCCGTGAGCAGCGGTGCCCCCGCTCATCCATCGCCGCCGCCGGTGCGCCCCGGGCGCTCGCTGTTAGCAAAGCTCCACACGGGACAGATGGGGAGCGTGGTTTTTTTAATCAGCTTTGCCGAGCGCTGAGAGGAGCAGCCGGCGTGAGGTGGGCGGCGGGGTAAGGCACGAGGAGGGGTGGACAGGTGACACGGCCGGGGAATGCCGCCCGCCGGCAGCCCGGGATGCGGGGAGCATCCCTGGGAGCGCCCCGGGGTAGCGCGGCGGGGGTGGCGCAGCCCGGGGTAGCGCGGAGGGGACGGGGCGCACCCGCATCCCCCGCGGGGCGCTGCGAGGCTCAGGTAAGCGGGGCTGCGGGCGTCAGGTCCGGCCCGCTCGCTTCAGACCCTCAGGACAGACTTTGGGAGGCCGGAGCGGCGCGCCCCGGTGCGCTGCCGCGTCCCGTGTGCCTCGCCGTGACACGCCAAGCCGAGCGTCGGCCTCGGGTGACGCGACAGATCCGGGATAAGCCGCGCTCGGCCACGGGTGTGCGCGCCCTCGGTGTGGCCTCATCCCGAGCCCTGCCCGCAGATGGCTCAGCCCTAGCCAGCAAAGGCGCGCAGGTGGGCCTGCTGGCCGCAGTTTGGAAGAAGTATTCAAACCCTCAAAATCCCTAGCAGGGCATCGCCTCTGTGGGTGCCAAAGAGCGTGTTCCTTCTACAGACTGTGTTTTCTGTGGTTTGCAGATCCCACGTGCGTTTTGCGGGCCAGAAGACACCGATGTCCCTTGCGACTGAGCCCTTGCATGAGCGTTTTGAGGATGAAATGCTACGTAAACTCCTAAAGCACACCCCCTGAGGACATTGCTACCGACATGGACATCATTATTTATTTACGGATGCTTTAATCAGGAGGAGCTTTTTTGTAAACATGAATTGCTGGGCTCTTTCCTTGAGGTGTCGTTTCCTGTTTCATGCTATTGAAACATTAATCTTAACTTATTATAACTCATTTGTGTTGGTCAGCTCTCAGGGGCATTTCCCTAGGCTTGAAAATGTGGGAGCTTTCAAGAACGTGTCAATCGTGCCAACTCAAGCCACTTGTGGGCTGCCAGACCGAAGTACTTTTTGTCATAGCTCAGTAGCTGTTCAAAGTATTATATCCTGCACCCAGAGGTTTTGTGTTCAGGAATGTCCATACAGGTCTTCGCCTTCATCCTACACACCACTTCTTTCAGAAGGCCTTGGTACCTGCATCACAGAGGACAAAAGGGACTTGCATCCAGGGTCCTTCAGCAATGCTTCCAGTTTTATTTTTCATAATGACAAGGATTGCTTTTCTGCTCCCCGTTTTCCAAGGCTTGCAGCTTCATTTACGTTAACTGTATGGTTGAAACCTGAGCAAGAAGGTGTAATGTAAGTAGTATTGAAGGTGTTTACTTTCCTGGTGCTCTTAAAAAAATTGATCGTTGCAGTCACAGTCATTATTAGCAAGCTAGTTAAAATTTTAAAGGGTGCCGTGAGAAACTGTGACGTTTTTAAAGCCGTATTTAGATTGGGGTCTTCGCAGATGTCAAGACAAGTAGCTTCAGTTTCAGTGGCACTGACTCAAATGATAGTCCAATTGCTTTCAGTGGGAACTATTCATACATAATGTGCCTGTCTGTTCTCAAAATTAGAAATTTGTATTTCTGATACACATTTCTTCTAAAAGCTGCTAGAAAATGATGTCGTCAGAGGGTTGTGCTGTTGCTGCTTTCATGATGAAAAAGAAATTATCTAAAATATTAGGAATCCTCCAACACAAGTTTATGACTTAAAAAAAAAAACAAATAAACAAGGAAAGCTGCCAAAATGAGTATTTCAGAGCCATAGAAGAGGTCATAGTTTTTCTGGAAGATCTGGGGAATGTTGCCTGACAGAGAGATTATGTTGCTACTTTAACAAACGATTCCACTATTCAAACTGTTAGTGAAGCTCCACTAGGTGTTCACAAAATAGAGGTGGCTAAGTGTGCTCCCTCTTTTATTTGCCTACATCTTGCGTTTTTAGGAAATATTACTGTTATAAGTGACCTTTCAGCTTGACTGGGCCTTACTGCAATGGAAAACCTGCTCTTTGAAAAACGCTTCCCAGATCCTCTGAAAAAGGTCCCCTTCATCTATCACAAAAAGCAGAGGCCCCTACTCTTTCTTACTTTGTTGTGCAGATCCTCTTTTAAAAATAAAGCATACCAAAAGTGTAGTATGTTCCTTCAGAGTATCTGTCACAAGTGTTTCTGTATTTTGTTCATAACTTATTCTTGGAATGAAGCTAGTGATATGCTCTGAGGCATTCTTGGTACTTATTTTGCATGCTGCTGGGAAATCATAACTTGTCTAGTGGTATGAAAATCATTGGAAACAATAGGCATATCTAAAATTGTACAGTTATACTTTGTTTTATGCAATGATAATTACCTTTAAAAAAATCAACCCAACTATGGAATTAGTGGCTGTGAAGGGGAAATAAATGAGATCTGCAGGGCAAAAGTGACTTTAGTTTGAGTTCAAGTTAGATCAGCTGAGACAGTGGTGTGTTTAAAGGGGTCTCTGCAGCTTTGGCCTGTAGTTTTTTCTAGTCAGCATTTTCTAAACAATGGTTGAATCTTGAATGTTAGAGAGTCCATTCCTGGTGGTGTCCTGTGCCATGAGTTCATGTCCACACACATGCGGGCATATCAGAGTCTCATTCAGCAGAGCACATGCCTAACTTGAACCAGAAATGTTTTACTAATTTCCAAGCAAGCTGTTGCAGTGGTGTGTTGAGTGAGCTCCGTGAAACCCCTTTGTCAGTGGGATAGGCTTTGGATGCATGAAGCCTAAAACAATGAAATGTTATGTCCTTAGTTTCAAATGATTAAGTGCTGTGAAGAAACCAGACTCTACTGATGACTGATAAATCCATGGACTAGTGTAAAAGATTAACTTCCAATTGCTGCTGTGTTAATAACTACACAATATACATATTCCTGTTCAGTGAGCTTTATAGATCGCTTTAAAATTTAAATGCTTTTATTCAATTTTTGTAATAGATGATTTCATTCTTCTGCCCTGTGAGACTGCTGCTATTCAACATGTAGAAATGACAATGGTAAGGCCCAGGCCTGAAAACTGAAATTGGACAACAGTTATTCCAGTGCTCAGGATAATATACCACTGCCCAGATGCTTTTTTTCCCCATTGTTCACAGAAAAAAAGTGTGTAATTTTTTTCTTTCTTCATAAAAGGAATGAAGATCTCCAGTTGTGGTGCAACAGTAGTTGCACATGAATGGCCACTGAAACTCAACTTGGAAGGCATCTTACAAAAGAGAAGTAATTTACCAGTAAACTAAGATACTTTGCCTTTTATTGTCTGGTTTAGTGAGTCCTTCAGGTAGGCAGATGGAGTTTGACTTACGAGTTGTCCTACATTTTGCAGTCCCCGATGGGGAATTGTCCCTGTTACATGTCATTTGTGAGACCTTTTAAACTCCATTATCACAGCAGAGGAACTTCACAGAACTGGGATGCATTCTAACAAAGTTTTTGCACTGCCACCAAAGCACTAGGAAGATCAGCCAGAACAAGCCACTCATTTTACCAGTAGAATGATTGGAAGTTTAACAAGGTGGTTTTTTTTAATGGCAAAATGCTCTTATCAGGTGCAGCAGACCTGTGTGTTTTGGACATGCCATACTAATGTGTTTTTGTGCTGAATTTTATGTGGTCTGGCCATGAGAGTGTGCTTAGGAAAGAAGCTAGGAGTGTTGCTGCAGAGTATCCCATTACATCCTGTGACTTTTCTGCTAGGCATGTACCCTTGTAAGAGAATAGCAGGATTTTTGTGTCAGAAGTTATTGTGCTGGTGATGTGAGGATCCAAAGTCTGAAGGCCCTTTAACAATTGTTACGAAATATACGTGGATAAGCAGAGAAACACCAGAATTGTCTTCACTGGTTTCATATACAAAGTTTTCTTATGTAAATCTGGGAAAGAATACACTTTGCTACAAAGAGAGAGGAAAGTCAGGTTATTTGACGGATTTATTTGAAGCCCTAATGTCTTCTAAGATGTGTAGTAGAGATATATGTAGGAATGCTTTTAAGTCACTGCATGTTGGAAATATTGAATATAAGCAAGGGAATAGTGAGAAAGCACTATTTGTACTCCAGTCTTTAAATTTACTTTCCCTTTAGTCAGTAAGTGCAGTAAGTGAGCAGAGTTCTTGCCCCTGAATTTCATTCTTTCCTCATGCTTCCTCTCTTGCTGCATCTACTCATCACTTGATATAATCGCTTTCAGTAAGCCTGTATGTAGCCTGTATGGAAGCCTTAGCAGAATATAGGAAACTGTATTTGATGATAACCCTTCACAGTGGAATAGGATAAGAATATGAGTAGAAGCTTAGCATGTATGAATAATCATTACAGACAGCTTGTATCAGTGTAGTGTGAACCAGAGTAACTGCAAGTTGGATGACCAGGAGACACTGGTGGTGGACGAGAAATGAGATAAGACCTTTTACATGTAAAAGGATCAGCAGGAATTGCGTGCTTGTGAAGTGGGTAGCACATATATTTTTTAAATTTATTTATCTAAGGGACTAAAATCATATCCTATTACTTTATATCCATTCAGATGTTTTACATTAGGAATTAGACTGAAAGGGGGATTTGACTTAAGATACCATTCATCTGATTTGAACCAGTGCAGATGTTCCCATTTGCAAGTGCTCCAGTTAATGAGTGGGGATCACTGGCTAAACCATGTTAGAGTCTCTAGAATATTTTCTCTTTGAAAGCTGACTGAGCAGATTTGTGTTATTTGCCTTTTTTTCCCTCCAACCCCACCATTGAGATATATGTAGTCAGGAATTGGCTCTGTGGGACTGAAGGTTACCAGAAGTTGAAAACTTCACAAAGAACAGTGGCTTCTCTCTATAATCATGGCTGGAAAGGAAAATCGTGCTCAGAGTCAGAAGTAATGCTTCTGCCTATTTCACCTATGCTAGAACTGGTTTGGGGTTTTTTCTTTTTTTTTTTTTTTTTTCCCTTCATTTTCCTTCCCTCTTTTCTCCCTCTTGGTTTTTCTCTTTTAATAATAAGTCACAATTGACATTTGTTCTTTCCAGTTTTCAAAGTGATGTACATCAAGGTCGCTTCCCTTCTTAAAGTCACGACACCTTTGGGGATAAAAACAATGTGGGGATGTTTGTTTTAGATAACTAAAATAAACTAAAACCTGGATTATCCAGTTATTGTTTATCCAGGAACTCGGTAAATCCAGTTCCTAAATATTTTGCTACTTAGCTGAGCCTTCCTTCACATTTATTATCTAACGAAACTAGCATGTTTACAAGCAAACAAAATATTGAAAAGACCAGTGGACAATTTATTAAGAAATGTGGTTTTAGTAAGGTTGGGAAAACAGAAGTCTGCATTTTGCAAGGTGTTTCATTGACAACATTTCAGCAGGCTAAAATAGTTAAGATTAATTATTTTTTCTCTTTGATTTAAAGGGGAATTAGTGAATAAGGACATATCAAAGAACAGCCTTTTTGATACTTTTATAAATGCATGATAGGTGAAGACACTTATCAGTAAATGGGGTGGTTTTGGTTTTTGGTTTTTTCCCATGAAATATGTCTAAGTAAATCTCAATCTCTTACAGATTTTATTCGCTTCTCACTTGTGACTTAGTGCACTAATTTAGTCAGGTGTAACTGTTAAAATATTTGGCTTCTCATGCGTCAGTAAATTGAGGGTTATATTTCTTGAGCAGCTGAAATGTGAAGGGTAGAACTTTATAATTTTTCTTGTACTAATGATTACCTTAATAAAATACATAGTTGTTTAACAAGCATACATAGCCTATGCTTTCTCAGGACCCTTTCCAACATGGTGATTGGATTGGCAAAAACATTTCAGCAGCTAGAAATGCAAAATGGGTTGCTATGGATGATTTTCTTTATACCTTACATGTCATTGCTGCATTTACTATTGATGGGAATTCTTTGTGGGGAAAATGAGTGGGTGTGCTGAAGGGAGAGCATAGGATAAGCTGGCGTCATTGCTTCCTTACCTGGACAGGTTTGGTGGAAAGATGAAAGACTTATTTCCAAAGCATGTCATTTGTACTGCTTTTTGTGGTTATATTACTTTTGCCTTGTTAGACTAAGGATATTTTAAGTGCCTCGACAGGATGTGCTAAGTCACACAGCTTTGTATGAAAAGTATACCAGAGACCTGCATGGTGCTCACCAGTCAGTGTGGTTTCTGTCATGGAACCCTGAAGAGAGGAGACAAAGTGGACCCCTCTTCCACCCCTCAGTGAACTGGGGTTGCATGCACTACACCTGAAAAAAACCACCAACCAACCAAAGAACCCCCACTAAAACCCCCAAACAACCCAAAAACCTCACAGATCAAGACAGAAGATATCTTTGCTGAAGTTCTTTTACACTTAGTACATCCTGTGACTTTCACTGTCACTGAGCATCTTCTCAAGAGCTGTATTTTTAATGTTTATTTTAATACATTCTGGTTAGCATCACTTTACAGGATAGCACCTTGGCAAGAATGTGTATATGTGTGTGCCTCTGACCTTATGTTGTTTTTCTTGGTTATTTCCAAAGGTGTGTGATAGAAAAGGCTATTGATGGGCAGACTGTGTTCAAACTCACAATCTCTGAGAAAGAGACCATGTTTTATTATCGCACAGTAAATGGTTTGCAGCCACCAATAAAAGTAATGACACTGGGGAGAATTCTTGTGAAGAAATGGATTCATCTTAGTGTGCAGGTGAGTAAAATAAAAACCATTTAATATTTGTTGAAATACAACATTTGTGTGAGAATGGTGTAACTGTATAAATATAAAATAAATTGGGGGATTTAAATGATAACTCTTGAGTCTTATAAGCAAGGATCTTAATTTGGGAGCTCATTTTGAGGCAGTTGCTAATTTAGCACTGGAAAAAAAAATACCGTTCCCATTCTTCTGAACCAGTAGACTGAATAAGGCTGAAAATTCTCACTTTTAAGAGCTTGGGTATGTGAGGTGAAGAAAAGCTACTCATGTCTAACATTACCAATTAATCTTGGATCTCAGATTATTTCCTAAAAAAGAGAATGTTGTCCTCATCTATACATGCTATAATGTACTTATCTTACAGAGGTGTGTCCCATTTAGTTTTAAAATCTTCTTACAGTGTACATAAGTAAACGTGTGAGTTTGTGCAGGATCAATCAAGATAGTGTGTTACAGAGCTATTACCTCTTGTTTTAAAAGTATGATTCAGAACTGTTAGAGCACAGTCCCTGTGTTCCAAAAGTCTTCTGTTGACATAACTTTTTAATAAGTGTACCAATATCTACTGAGGATAAAGCAAAATTGAGTTTGTTAAAATTTAAACTGTATGTACAAAAATCAGTAAACAAACACAGAAGAAATTAAAATTCAGTTATTTGCATGTCTTGTAATTCCCAGCAGACGCCCTAGTAAATTCTATTTGTAAGCCAAGTTCAACTAATAATTATAAAACACAATTATCAGGTATTGAAATGTTTATCTTCTCCTTCCTTCATTTCCTTTATCCGTTCTATTAAATTTCATTTGGTCTACAGCACAATCAAGAATAGTTTTGCTGCTTTCTTGAAACTTGCTAAAAGGTATTGACTGTGATTTGGATTTTTAGTGCTGATCTTGTCACTTGTAAGAAGTATCTAAGCTGATGTCTTTATTTTTTTGCAGTTTTATTTTTCCAGGGTAACAGCATGGTAGTGCGAATAAGGTTTTGGCTGTTGGATTAAAAGAGTGACCTTAAGGTAGAACTAATGAACTTTACACTTCAAACACTCAAGGGTGCTATATTACTGCTGTTGCTGTCAGCTGCAGTTTGTACGAGCCTCAGAAACTGCTAAAGCCTGGGATAGCCAAGTGAAGAGTGGAAGTGCTGGTTAAATACACACACACCTTGAATCGCATTGCAAAGAAACCTGAAGCACCCTGTAGAATTTGGTCCTTTGTTTCTTTGAGGAAAGTTATTCATTCGTAGCAGGCGTAAAGAGGCATAGCTCCTAGAATCTTAAAGTAACTGTGGGCTTAATACCTTTTCTAAGTTTCTGAGCTCAGGGTAGAGCCTTACGTTCTGTACTTTGTGGTATTGTAGGACTCAACTTCCCATTAAAGATGACGGTAACTGCAGCATAATCCATTTAGCCCTAGGCCTGGCTATGAAACTTTAGGCAGAGGTTTGGTTTTTTTGTTCATTTTATTTTTCTTTTAGCAGCTGTCCAATATAAATGGAGAAATAAATGGAGAATGAGAATATGAGAGAGACTATACAAAAATATGCAAAAGTAACATGCACATGGAAGTGTCTGTGTCTTCAGACAATAGTAGTATGCAATGATATATGTATGAGACGGTTTCAGGCCAAAGGTGTCCAAAGCCAAGCAGTCAGGAGGAGCTGGGGGCCTGCAAACAGGGGAGTTCCCCTGGTCAGTGAGAAAAACTGAAATATTTGTACAGAGATGCCAGACTACAGACACCATGACAGAGGAGTGTGAAGTATTGGTTACAGATGTGAAACTGAATTTAGAGAGAGAAAAAATATGGTAGGATTGCAGATATGTTTGGAATTCAGGTGTAAGAGCATATGCCTACTCAGAAATGACGAAAGTGAAAGCTATATGGTGGAATAGCACCAAATAGTAATTAAATGATAAGAGGGAAGGAAAGAAGAAAGGACAGCACAGATTGAAAATAATTTCTTTGGAATAAAATAATTCTAGGGAAAGAGAAGGCTAGTAAATTAATTCTACTGAAGTAATCTAGGAATTTAAATCCTTGGGTTTTGGATTTAGATGTGTAATTAATTGGAGGGAAACAGTACTAAGAACTGTGTCCTTGCAGAGACTTATTTTCCAGCTTATAGCTGGGAAATTTAACTTCTACTAACAAAAGCAGGGCCCAAACATTCCTGTATGTTCTGCGTGAAAGGTTTCTTCATCAAGTAGCTGCTGAAGCAGAAAGTCTGGATATACCAACTTTGTTAAGTGATGAGGGTGTTATCAGAGATGTAGGTCTCAAGGATAATGTTGAGCATTCATAACTAGAGTCAGATGAAATAGAAGACTAAACAGTTCTTTGGTTCTCCAAGTACACTTATGAGTTTCAAAGAGAATAAGCAAATAGAGCTATTTTAATAAAGCAAGGTAAGCTGTGGAGTCCAGAGATTGACGGGAAAAAAAGGCCTTGAGGTTGTTAAAAATTAATATAATGAAATTAAGAGAAACAACTGCTCTTGAAGGAAAAAAAATGGGCATGTAGTGCCCAGGCTTATCTGACTAAATAAGCATCTCTGCAGCTAGAGACAGCAGAGTGCGTGAGCACTGAGGAACGGGCAAGCAAGTTCACAGAGAATGTGATGGAGAAACAGACTTAGCACTATAAAGGTGCCCATCTGAATTGAACTGTCAAGTGGTAAAAAGTTCTTAGTTTTTGTTTGTTTGTTGGCAAGACCTAAGTACAGTGGAAGTGTGCTTGAGATTAAGAATAATTTGAGTAAGATTACGATAATAAATACTTTGCTTCTGTTTCCAGTAACAAGAGTCACAGAGCAAACCCAACCTGGGTAACAACAGAAATTAGCTTGTGGAAACAAAAGTGATCATAAAGAGGTAGAATCATGAATTTACAAGCTTATTGTGTATGTGCAGCTGCAATCAGATGGTCATTGCCCAAAAATTCTGAAAGAACTGGTACATAAAATCCTTTGACAAAGATATATTCTATGCAAATCTACGACGTCAGAGGGGGAGCTAAAATGCTTTTATTTAGGAGGAGTATCATGCATTGATGCCAGCCAGCAGCCACCCACCTGGGCACTCCTCACTCCTGCCAGTGGAACAGGGGGGACAATGGCAATAGCAAAAGTGAGAAAATCTCATGAAGGAAAGGAGTCTGGGAAGGGAACAAATGGTGTTAAGGCAATCACTCACCACCTCCCACTACTCAGCCAGTTTCTTAGCAGCAGGCCACCTTGAAAGGAAAACCCGTCTCCTCAAATTCCTTCTTCTAATTCAGTTTTTATTGCTAAGCATGAGGTTATACAGTATGGAATATCCCTTGATCCCAGCTTTCTCCCTTCCTGGTTTCTTGGCCCAACCCTGAGAAGTGAAAAAAGAGAAAGGCTCGACACTGGGCGAGCTCTCTTCAGCAATAACTAAAATATTAGAGCGTTAGCAGTGCTGTTTTAGCCACAAATTTGGAACACAACACCATCCATAGTGTTGTGAAAAAATTTAACTCCATCCCAGCCAAAGCCTGTACCAAGAGGCAGGAGAAAGGATCATGGCAATGCAGACCTATTTGTCTTGACACAGTGGCATATGAGGATTTAGAAGAGATCTTTGAAGAAATAGATAAAGATGTGGAGCTAAATGAAAAAGGGGATAAAATGCAGCATGGATTTACTATAGATAGCTCATCACTGTCTAACCTCTTAGCTTTTTTTTTTGATGAGAAAGCTGATTTTCAGGCAAAGTAAATGTGTCAGATTTCCTCTATCTGGAGTTCAGTTTAGCATTGATGTGACAACCTATGAGGAGTTGTAGAGTCAGAGGGAACGCTCATGGGAAGGGTTGGCAATAGATATTGCTCTAGGGACTTGCTTATAATCCTGGGCAGAGGGCAGGCAAAAAAATATTGAATAGTTTGGGAATTAGTCTTTGGACCGGCCTCCTGTTACATTTTTGTTAGTGATCTTGGTAGAAATATTAAAAGTGTACTAATAATACTAGCCGGTAACAGACATAATCAGAAAGAGGGAAAGTAAGATGTCATACAGAAAGAGTGACATGACCAAAAAGATTAGGGGAACTGGCATGAAATAAAATTGGTATTAAAATATGCCAAGTAGTGAACTAGAAATTTCTCACAAAATTTTTTGCTATAAGTGGGTTATCACTAGAAAATTGCTGAAGTAGGACAAGATGGTAGTTCATATCAATCCATAGTTATGGGGTGGACTATAGGATTATTCCTGCAATATTACTTGTACAACCACTGCCAGCAAGAGGGTGGACATGAGTCATTAATAGTCTTGGAATGGACTGTTAAGAAAAGCTACTTGAGACAAGATGGCATCAGTCTAAGAGTAACTTCATACTTTTTAATAGTTTATGCAGCCTTCTTAATATGCAGTATATTGCTGACAGAGCTATTGGCTATTAATTTATTTGCTCTTTATATGCAGTAAACATTTGAGAAAAGTCAAACTTTAAAAGATCTGCTGAGCTAAGTTGAAGTGGATTTGCAACAAAAGTGAATTTTCACAATTTTTTTCCTGCTCTTCAGTTAATATGACTTTTTCTAATGATGTCTGTCTTTATTTTCCACTGCTTGTGATTTATAAAGGAAGTTATTTTTTCATTTTGCAATTTCAAACAGTTTTGTTTGGTTGGTTTTTTTTTTTTTTTTTTAATAAGGCCAGAAATTGTGAATTCTGTTTCCTTGAAATTACTGCTGCTATTCTAGTTGATTTCAGTTGGTGAGGATCAAGTCCTTCTGTGTGTTTGATCTTGATTTAATGATATTTTTCACTGCATATTTTTAGGAGTATATTAATTGAAACTCTGAAGGGACACAGTGGAGTAAAAGATATATAGCCTTAACTTAAAAGAATCTGATATGCACTGGAGTGTAACCTCAGAAAAACTAGTATCTTAAAATCTTAACTTTTAAAGAAATAAAAAATTTGAAAGCATAGCAGTGCATAATTAAAGTCAATTGTGTACCTTATTATCTCTGAGTGAAACCAATATCAGATTTATATCACTTAGTAACAGCATCACCATTGTGTGTTTTCTTATTCATTTTCACTGTTGAGAGTCTTTCACTTTCCCTTTGATACTTCAGAATTTATTTAACCAATTAAGAAGAATGGAATTTAAACATGAATTTGCAGATACAGCCAAGGCTGCTGAAACAGGAGATTCTTTGAGAACATGTCAGATTGATGTTTTTGTTTCATATTTAGTGTCTGCAATTATAAAAATAGTCTTTTTGCTAGCCTTTATTTTGCCTGATCATATCTATGTAACTCTGCCATGTTTTGGCAGACTATAGCACATTAAAAGCTTTAGAAAGTAAGTTTAAAATCTAAATGCAGAGAGGTAACCGTGACTGAATTACTCTCCTGGGAGGAAAATGCTCTTAGAGTGCCTATTGAAATCAGCATTATCATTTCAATACATGTCAAATATGAGTCATTTCCTAGTTTAGGCAAAATTTCTTTATAAATCTTTAAATCTTCCAGTTCTTTCAAGAAAAGGTTAAAGTACTTATGATTTAATGAGACCGCTTTACATCATAACTGTTTGACTATCACGAGAAAACTTGTCCTTTTCAATTTGCAAAATCCTTTTATTTTCTGCACAAGTTTTTGAATACTTTAAAATTTATTTTAAAAGCAAAGAACCTGAGACTTAAAAGCAGGGAGGCAAACATTTATTCTGTACACTCTCGGTGTATGTATTACTAAATACAAGGTGGTTTAAACTGTCTAGTCCTTAAGTTTAGTAAGGACATGAAGACAGCAAGAAAGCATTTTAATTTGACAAATCACTTTGATCTTCTGTGTGAAGTCATCGCTTACTATCTAATAGGATTAGTTTGTCAGTCCCAAGAAGGGAGGGGAGAATTTGCAGCAGTTCTGCATATTGGAGCTTCTTCTCTACTAATTGCAATTGTGTACTGAAAATATTTAGGAGGATGCAGTCTATCCGTATGGTTGGTGCTGTGCTCCCAGCAGACAGTGGGAATAAAAACACATGTTGCAGTCTGTAGTGTATTTTAGTGTCTGTTTAGAGTTCATGGATGCAAAGAGCTCTGCTCTCTTGTCAACTGGTTCAGCATCCATTGTGCTGTGGTTGCAGGCCATTCAGATAGCCCTGAACGTGCAGCCTCTGGGTTCTTTGATGTTACTATCACTTTTTTTGTGTGTGCTTTATCCAGAAAGTCCTACTGTGGTTCTTGCCTCTTCTCCTACTGTTCCGTGGGTACTTGGATGCTGACTGTTTGTGTTGATTTGAAAGTTCTGTTGTTGTAACTTCAACTTCTTGGGAAACTGGAGCGTTTCCTAGATGCCTCTATCTACTCTTCACTTATACTGTCTCTTAAATTACTTCCATTCTTTCCTGAATATGAGTTTGAATATATTGGCAGATTTAAATTTATAGTCCAACAGCTGCCTGGGAATACAAGACAAACTTCATCTGTGCCAAGATTTTAATTTCAGAGAATGGCAAAAATACAGTTTTTTCAATGCCATCTTGACTCCATTCTGGAAATTGTGAATGTTTTTTTCCAATTGCTATTGCAAATCCCCCTGAAGTCTGCCCAGACTCTGTATACATGGTAGGAACGGAATTAAGCCTTTGTATAGCCGTTGTTGAGAGGAGGTAGTGTTGAATGGTTTGCAGAAGCTATGCCTTATTTGTCTGCACAGTTTCAGACAAGATTTGAAAACCATGAATTTTCAATTTGTTTTGCATCAGTTTGTTTCCTTATGCAAAAATATGTTGCAGCCAATTAAATTGTATTTTTAATAATGAAAGCGCTATGCTAAGAATTATTTGCCTTCATTTGCCCCCCTAGTCTCAAATCTTTGTGTCCTGCAGTTCTTAGGGGTTTGTTTTTTTTGGCAATTGGTGTGCTTCTGCTTTTAATTTTTTTTTTTTTTTTTAATTAGATAACATTGAATAAAGTGGGGATAAGTAATGGTTTTTGCTGCTGTGGAAAAGGAGAGTCAGGCAGGGGTGTTGTTAGTGTTTAATTAGGAAATAACTGAGTCTTCCTAAGCATATTATAACTTCCTTTTTTAGGATAATTAATAGTTGGGAATCAACTTCTAGTAACCATTGTGATATGCCATGTATCTGTTTCTGTTATGTGTAGTTAAAGTTAAAATATAATTTTAAGCATATATTTTTTTAAAAAATAATTTTTATTTAAGGTTGTGGTGACATATTAATCTAAAAGCTACGTCGTACCAAATGGAAGTAGCTTTCCTGCTTCTTAGAGGAGAATGTTTTGGAAGGTGTTCTTTGTGTTCAAATTCAAGATTCAGAATAATAGAAAATGTTACATGACTGGATTTAGAAGAACTGAAAGAGCTGTGTGTTGTTTAACAACATCCTGTGAATTAAGCTCGTCATTAAAATCAACTATTTTCAGATTGCTAGAAATATGGAGTCCAACTGGGGGATGCATAAACAAAAAAATATTGTTTATACTAGATTGCCCTGGCTTCTGAACTAATCTCTTAAATACACATTTAGGTATTCGAGTGGGTTCAGGTATGTATGAATGTTCTTTCGCTTGTACATTTGTGTTGGGAGAAATTTAGAGAGTTTGGAAGTGTCTCCATGTACTTGATACAGGTGTTGGTATAAAACATCGACACTCACGGGGTTACATCTACATTATCAGTTTTGTGTACGGAAAGGATTCTTGTGTGTACAGGTTTACCTTGTGTCTACTGAAGAGCCCTGCTTATATTCTTGAATTTGATTCCTTTTGGGGGGAGACCAAGCTTGAAGTTGTACAGTGGAGTATCACCATGTTGAATGTACCATTTGCAATGTGAGCAGGAGGTCCTCTAGCAGGGGGTTCTTGGTGCATTGTACAGTGTGTGAGCAGAAAACTGGCAACTGGTTTCAAAGTCTTTGCTGGGAAGGATGGGTCACAGGTACTGTGGACCATTGTCCTTCCCTCTTTGTGATGTGCTAATTGCTAAGTAAATGTTTTCACAAGATACCTTAAACTTTTTTTGATGAATCTAGTCTTCATGAGTACAGTCAAATAGAGCAGCTTCTGCTTTTCCTGGATGTTTGGTCTGGTTTTGGTTTGCTTGTTTGTTTTTTAAGTAATTCGTACATTTCAGGTTTTTGTAGCTGAAAGACAGGCTTAAGTCAGAAGTCTGATCAAGAAATGGAAGATGAAACTTTCAGATTGTCTTTTGTGCAGCCTCAGTTATTTGTGTGTGAACGCTCTCACATCTCGCATTAACATCTGTGCATGCAGCAAATGGAGGGTGACATAAATGACATGCATAGATCTCATACAACTCAAATCCGTGTGTGCTGGTGGCACCCACAGGAGGCATCTTGTGGTAGGACTTCACATCTTGTCATGGAAGAAAAGAATATTTCCTGGCACTGAACAGCTTGTCATCTTGGCTGGAAAGTAGAAAGTTCTGGAATGAAAGGGGAGAAGGAACTCCTGCTGTCCACTTATCTCATTCCAATGCCTCAACTCAATAATGCTGTAATTTTTGCATCATTTAAGGACTGCTGTGTCAGCTGGGCAGTCTGTCTAGATACTCTGTCTTGGAGTATGCAAGAAGAGTAGATGCACAGGCACAGCTTCCTTTTAGATATACTGCTGACCTGTTTTCTGACAATCAGTGGTTTTGAATCTTCTTAAGCTGGGCTGTATTGAATAGCCACTGACTGACCTGTTTCATTTTAATAGTCTAGTTCTTTTTCTTATAATTTATATATTGGCCTATGTATAATTTATATTTTGGCATTGCACTCCTGTGGCAATGACTTCCTCATATGGAATTGTGGCTGTATGAAAGTGTTCTTTATTTTAAATCTGCTGTCTGCCAATTTCTTATGTCAATTTCTTACTATTTATCATTCTTATGCTATTTGGTATTTTGGCTGTAGAACTTGATCACATGGTTTAATTGTTTATAAATGAGATCTCTCCGTATATTGAAGCCATTCTGCAGTTTGTTCATCCTCTTTGATCTTTTTGGAAACTTTTGGGGTTATATAGGGATGCAAGGGTCAGAACTCCACTTAATGTTCCAGGGACTTTGCACCATAAGTTTCTAAACAGCAAAGTTTTATGGGTTTATTTTTAATTTCTTTCTCAGTAAGGAATGTGTTTCCCCTGTACTGATTAGTGAATGACTCTCTACAATAACTGCAAGACTACTTAGAGCAGTGACAGTTCAGAATTTAGTATTATGTTTATGTGGCTAAGAATATTTTTATCTTGTCTACTTCCTTGTGGGTAACACATTAGTCTGCTACTTTGTTGTCTGTTCCTTAACAATTTTGAAATCCTTTGTAACTTTGAAATAAACTTTGACTTTTCCTGTCTGGATGCATTCACTCCATCCTTTTTCACCTCACTAAACACTGTTACAA
The DNA here is from genome assembly GCA_035583185.1 of Anabacerthia variegaticeps. NCBI lineage: Eukaryota > Metazoa > Chordata > Aves > Passeriformes > Furnariidae > Anabacerthia > Anabacerthia variegaticeps. The sequence continues at coordinate 16,472,394 of JAWWEW010000112.1, read as the reverse complement.
AATGTTAAATAGGAGAGATTGTTGGAGGTACTGATAAACTACGGTCAGTGTGAAATGTGACCATTTAATCTCTCCCAAGTTTGAAACCTTTCTAGAAAGCCAGTGTATTACATTGGTCATTTCTTCCTTATCCCCGTGCATCTTCAAACAATTCAAGTTGAATCTTTTTTCCCCCCCCCCCCCCCCCAAAAAGTAATGTTGCTTTTTCTAGTATACAGTATTAATCCATTATTTTCCAACCAATTCACCCAGTACAGATTTGATTTGATGGATTCTCAGAAGAAGTAGTGTAAGACCTGGTCATGCATCATGTCTATAATTTTGATTTCCACTTGTTCTTTGCTCTGTGCAGGGTTAATTGAAAATAGGTTGTTTTTGTTTTGTTTTGCTTTTTGTTTCAGCTGCTTTCCTGATCTTCCATTGAATCTGAAGGTGCTATTTTTATTGTAAAAAGTATGCTGGAATACCAGCTTCTCTAATATGTTTTAATACCGTTAGGTCATTTATCAAAATTTGAACTTTCTTTAAGGTATAGCAGTACTTTTTCAGCAGTATGATCTGTTTATTTCCTGACATTCAGTTTTAAGCATCTTAGGCTTTAGATTTCAAAGATAGGCATATTTTGTCACAATCTACAGTCTACATGCATGCTTGGTTAGGACATTTCTGTTTTAGATGTTTTTTTTCCACCCAACTTTTGGGTTCTTTCCTAATTTGATACACAACTAAACTGGCTCTATTTGGGTGTAGAAGCAGTTGACCCTTCTTTGATTCTATCTGTTCAGAAAAGTGTCTCAATTCTGAGTTGACCTAAATCTTTTTTCCCATGCACTGATTATGTACAGAATCATACCACCTTGCTTGTCTGACCCTTTGTGATATTGGCAGCATTTCAAATTATGACACTGGCTTTTGTCTTCTGCTTCCTGAGTAAAAGCCAAAATATTTTCCTCCTGAACCTCTCTTCCTTCCTTTCTGGTGGTGTTTAGGTGTATCCTTGCTGTTGACTGTGATCTTAGATGGTCCATATATCTTGTGAGGTTCATTGTTTTTGCACCTGTAAGCAAATTGTCCCATGATATTCAGTGGCAGCATAGAAAAAACCATCAATATTGCCCCTAATCTGACATTTCAGAACTGCAAACCTTTTCTTTCCACTGAAATGCTTACCCTTGAAGATTTATTGTCAATACTCAGAGATATATGCCCTTCTCTTTCTAGCTTAATGATCGTGTCCCATGGGACTTTTGGTTCTTGGAATCAGGACTGCTCAAAAAAAAAAAAAAAGTCTCATCTCTCTGAGCTTCTCTAGGTGGCCTACTTGAGTCCTGATAGCAGATAATTCTGTTTCTTCAAGCTACTACTTACTTGCGCCATATGCATGTACTACTTTTCTGTAAGTCAGATAATTATGCCTGTTGCAAGTTGGGTTGCCACTCTTCTGCTGGACTTCTGAGTGCATTTTATTGTATTCGAAGGGCCTTTATGTTTTCCTTATATTGTGTCTGTTGGCACTCTCATCTATGCTGTTGTTCAATAATCTCCCTGGCCTTTCCATCCTTAGCTTGAGGCCTGTACCCTGAAGTGTACAGCACACCACTATGAACTTTAGGAATAGCCTCCCCTAGTCCTCTGCTGCCCCATCTCTAGCAAAATGTGATTAAGGGAGATGCTGCAAAAACTATTTTATTTAGTTTTCCCTAAAAGTAAGCTACCAACAATAAGCTACCAAAACACTCTCCTCCAAAGTCAGCTTTGGTCCGTGTTCAACTAACAGCACAGTTTGGATCTCTGGCAAAGCTTGTCTGGTAACATGCTTAGTAAGAATGCTCTGGAGAAAAGCAGTTATTATCAAAAAATGAAAAATGAAGCTTACAGTGAATTGTCATCAAAAAGAATGTTGGAGAGCTACAGTACAAAGGAATAGTTGAATGACCATTTCTAAAGGACTTTGTGATGGAAAAGGAGAAAGCAGGGCACAGAGGAGGAGAGAAGGGCCTGAAATAAGGTTGTGGGGAGGAATATGACAGGAATCAAAGGCAGAATTTTGTGGCTTCTTGACCATGAAAAGAAGCTAAGCCTTGAAAGAAAAGATGAGAATTTATTTGCAAAAATCCCTTAACTGGATACATGAACTTTTGTGATGAGGCATGCAGAGGGCAAGAATAATTGCTTTCTTCTTATGTAAATCATCACCTAAAAAAGACAGAGGAATGGATTTTCAACCTTTCAGTCCCAGCAGAGCAGATCAATTGTTCTAGAACCAATGTATTCTTGCATTAAATTTGGGAATGACTTACAAGTCCCAGTACTGAGTGGTGCAACATGTGCCAACTTCTTCAGATATAATCAATTCAAAAGGCTAGAATTTAACATGCAGCTGATAGAGTAATACAGGACTAATAATTGTATATTAGTAACAGCTTTGCCCTTCATTTGTGTGGTTATCTGCTTATTTTTGACTAGTGAAGCACAGAGACTTTGTTCAGAAGGGATATTTCATCTGACATCTAAATCTCATCCGTTATTTACATGGTTACAAGTAGTTTGTGAAAATTCTGAATCAGTGGTTGTGCTGTGTTTTAAATGGAGGGAGTAGGGAGAAAATGTGCGTTGTTATGAGATTCTCTAAAATGTACTTTCAGACCTTTTGTTTCAATTTATTTTGGCACATCTGTGTAACTGTTTCAGCTGCTAAAAAGCTGCTTGTTGAATCCTTAATACTTGTCTTCTTTCATGTTACTGTAGTGATCATCAGATGTTGGATCTGATTTGTTCTGTGACTTGGGGAAAATAGAGTCATTATGCAGCAAGAAAACAACTGTTCCCCAAGTGTTTTCAGGTCTGATAACTAGGATTCTCTGAAGTTTTTGTATTTGGAACTCATTTACAGCACAGGAGTCACTTGTTACACCTTTTCATGTAAAAAGAACAGAGATTGATCAGTGGTTGAAATAGTAGTTCTAGCTAAGCTTATTTGTTCATTACTTTAGTTTCTAATAGAATCTGTGTTTGCAATTTTGAACTTTTGGCTTCTCTCTGCCACTCCCCTGCCCAGATGTGTTTATTCTGTCCTGAGGCATCAGTAATAGATTGATTCAGCTCTACTGACACTGGCAATAGAGAATATTCTTCATTAGTACAGTGCTGGCTGGGGAGAAAGTGGATAGCTGTAGTTAACAATTTTAATACTACTTCCTACTACTGAAGTACTTTTGAAGTACTGGCCAACAAAAGATTAAATGAAAATTGCCTGTGTAAAATTAGAATGCATAGTCTGTTGAAAAAAGGTCACTACTCTCTGATTCAATTTTTTAAAACAATGTTTACTTTTTAAAATCCGAATTATTTTTAAATACAGACCATTTCAAAAGCTGTCTCTTTTCACCTTGGTCTTTCTTTGTCTTCAGCCTGGTTTATCAGATAACTGAGTGTGAGTTATATCGGTCATTTTTTTTACACAATACTAAAATTACCCCATCAAGCAAGTTAACATACATGTTTGTTATTTTGTATCCTTCTGCTTGCTGTTACTTGTGGTTTTGCATCCTAAAGACTTTGTTTATGAGATAGCTGTTAGTTTTTCTTTAGCCTCTAAATTGCCTTACAGAGGGACTGCATTCCAGTTGCTTTCTGAATTTGCTGTTTGGGGTCAAATTTGTATTAATATATAGCTGAATCTTGAACAGAGTTAATTGCTTCAAGGAGCACTCTGGAGTTCCATGTTCTATCCCCTCTCCCCCCTCCCCTTTAAAAAAAAAATTATGTTGTTCTTCAGGGAATTCAAGCTGAACTAGTGGATATATGCACAAAAAGAAAGACTTGGATTGAGGGAAAACCATTTCCCGCTGAGAAGGGATTAACATTGTAGGAGATAGTGAAAAAGAAAAGTAAAGGAGGGCAAAGAGAAAAGCTAAATATCTTTTATACAAATGCTAGGAGCATATGTAATAAGACTGCTGAATTGGAGTGACATGTTTTCAAGGATAAGAAAGATATGATTGGAATAAGAGAGACAACCAGGAAAATGAAGGGGGATTTAAAATGCCAAGATACACAGTTTCAGGGAAGGGGGAGTTAATATAAAGCTGGAAGAGATGTAACAATATTGCTGAGGGATGATACTCCATCTGAAATCTGCAGTAGGAAATACTCCTGCTCTCATCCCCTCCTTACTTCTTATTTTTTATTTTTTTTTTTTATTATTTTTTATTTTTTTTCCCTATTTCTTTAAAGTAAGTTCAGTTGCTTGCATGTGGGGTAAGGACAGTTTAATGGAGTTGTGATTCTTGGCTGTTGCACTAGACTTGCAGGTGATCAGAAAAAAAAAAAACCGAAGTAATAAAAGTATTTAAGACATAACGGTCCTTAAAAAAAGCAGAACTTGGATTTTAAGGATGTTGGGGTATTGAGGAAGAGAAAGCAGGGAGACATTGTTAGAGATCAGGTATGATATTGACTATATTAAAACTACAAATAAGAGCATGTTTCTACTGTTGCTGTAAGGTTGTGGCCTTTATACTGTTAATGAAACAGTATAGAATATTGTCACTGTTATGGAAAGATTGTAAATATAAATCTGTAGATGGGGATAAGAAACAAAACCAAATGATCAAAAATCGTGATATTTGAAATGGTTGTGGGGTTGGGGGTATGTGCTAGATGGAGGAAGCAGCCCTAAAGTTATTGATTTTAGCAAAGCTAACTTTGAAGGAAAGCAAAATGCTCCTGGGGTTTTAGCCTGCAATCCTGTGATGAATGGGAAATCCACTCCACACAAGTAGAGAGTACATAGTGTATAAAACACGGAGAGAGGCTGCAATTAAAATTCATCCCAGTTAAGTCAAGAAAAGGAAAGGCCGATATGGGCCTGAGGCAAAAGAAGGAAAGGCAAAGAGACAACTTGCCCCTCCCGACCTTATGCTTTTTCCTTCCCCTTTGCTGTTCTTTACCATTTCTTCTACTGTCCCTTTATCCTCTCCAGCCCTTCTGTTTTAAGACAGTTCTGTTGCTGTGGTCCCCTGATGAGGTTTCTTCCTCAGGCCTCCTAGTTTTTTGGGGTTTTTTTTTGTTTTTTTTTTTTTTTTTCACACTGGATTTCTCAGTGTGGGCATAACTGTTCAGAGTGTTCATAACATGGGTATGAGTCGTTTTCCCCTTCCCCCCAAACCATACTGTGCATCCCCTTAAACATGGTTGCAAGCTGTATGCAGTAGACGTATTTCTTGTTCTCCAACTTCCTCTATCTGTTTGTGAATCTGGGATGATTTAAATTCACTGTAAGACAAGGAGTAGCTGAAGCTGGGGAAGGAAAGCAAGGGGCATAACAACTCGTGTGGATGTTGTGGATATATGAAAATTTTTAGAAAAAGGCATTGTGCTGTGCTGAAACATCTACCACAGAAATGGCAGGAGTTCTCTGAGACACAAGAGTGAAGCAAGCACATACATGGTTGCAGGTGGTATTCCTTTCCTTTGTGCAAAATTAGGACACAAATTGTGTCTTCTTTAGGGACCCAGTGTACAAGTTGCTTTATTGTCCAACCTCCGACATACACAAATTATCAGACATCTTGTTTCAAGGTATAAAGAATAGATGTGGAGAAAAAAGTAAATCTAACAATCTGAATCTGGGCAGGTGTAAAATGACGTTGCTGAAGTTTATAGTAGCTGAAGATCTGGCCCTTAAGTAATGCAAACAGTTGGAACAAATTTTGATCTGGCATTTTATTTTTAAAAGGTGAACAAAGATGATAATGGGAAAAGTGGATTTTGCTGAGTGATTTAATGGGACGCTGATGGAAGATTGAGTAGTCTTTTTCTGTCAGTCAGTTTGCATTCCTTTTTTTTTTAAAAATTGCAGTGATTTGTTAACTGCAGAAATTGGCAACAGGCAGAGAGGATGACCATGTGGTCTTACGGCATCCAGCTGATGACCTGTTTCTGAAGATGGTATGGGGGATCATAAAGTTTAGTTCCATGTGTACTGTGATGATAGTTGCATCTATATTTAAAGCTTTCTGTCACTGAAGCACTCTTGGTGTTGTCAGATGTCTATTGGACTGGATGAGCTGCAACTTCTTGCAATTGAATGTCAATAAGACCAAAGCAATTTTGGTTGATTCATAGCACCAGCTTAAGCATATTCACTCGCACAGATTACATTTGACAGATAGTTACCTTCAGCTGAACTCTCTGGTTAGAAGCCTTGGTATATTCTTGACAGTGAGCTTAGAGCTGATGCCTTATGTTTATTTCATATCCTGTTTTTGCCTTCCCAATACTGCATGTGTATGTCTACATTTAAATAAATTCACAGCTGAAGTACTAGTCACTCCACTTGTTATCTCTGGACAGAATGTTGTGATGAGTCAATTTCAGTATTAAAAAAACGGTGGGGTTCTTTCCCATCTAGGCAGTTTTAATTTTGAAAGCTATCTAATCAAGGATTTCTATTTATTTATTTATTTTATCAGGAGCTCCTGGAAAGGTGTCTGTCAAAATATAACAACAAGAGCATAAGAAAGAAAGAAGTAGGGGATATAAGCAAAGATGAAAAAGTGTTTTTCCTTTTGGACTGTTTTTCTGGTATTCTACCAGTTTTCTGGCCCTCAGGGAAATACAGTCAGCACAGGTGTTCTTACCCCGTTATGTTAGTGAAAGTTAAAGTCCTCTGGGTTCTGCAACATGATTGTGCACAGTGTCATCAAATACTGATGTGTGTTAGCATCTGCTATAAATTTTGTAAAGAAAGGCATCTTTCCACATAATTTCTCATAATGGTTTTAAAATAGTCCTAGTTAATATACAGTTTCATTCACTGATTCAGTTAGTTGATCCTGTTTATGGTGAACTTACATATATTGAAACTTCATTTGGAACATACAGAAGAATTAAACTTTTGAATTATTTCAAATCATTTCCCTGTATGGGCTCCTAGTCACCTTAAAGCAGCATCCTGATTTGAAGTAAAATTTAATGATTTAATGCAAATACCTCGTACACATACTATTTACACTCACAACTTCAGTTTCTGTTATTAAAGTCCAAAGGTGATTTTTCTGTAGAGCTTAAGGAGGTTCTGTAAGGGAGATTTTGGAGGTTTTACTTCCTTCTCTCAGTGAGGAATAGGATTGAAGCATCCTTGAATTTTGATGTGAATGAACAAAAATTAAAGTACTTAACAAATTAAAGCAGTTGCTGTTGCAGGCTGACATGTTCTGGTGAGGGGACAGAGTTGACTTTATAGTTTTGGCAACAGTTGGATAATGCACCTCAACCTAGAGCTCTGTTAACAGATCTTCTTTCTAAAAATTATAGAATGATCAGAAGTAAAGAAATCTCTCCTAGCCATGGATGCTTAACTCAAGCACTTTCTTTTTGAAAATGATCATGATAAAGTCTCTGACCATGCTGTAACTTATGTCAGTGGTGGTGGCAATGAAAAGCTACCGCTGCATTTTTTGCCATGTGAACATACTATAGGATTTAAATATTGAAGCGGAGGAATTTAGAAAAGTGTAATAATAGCAGGTAGAATAGATTTTATTATGTGTGTGGCTTTTGCTTTCGCTATTATATATTGGGCAAGCAGTCTAAAAACAGGCTTGAATATTTGAAATTGTGTCGGGGTTCTAGCTGAAGCAGCACCAAGCTCACTGGCAAATTTGTCAGGCAGTTCTTTTGCTGGTACAGAAGGTGCCATTTGTCTGTCAAGTGTTATGCAGATAAATTTTCTGAGCTGCCTTGTCCTCCTGGATATTATTCTTTAATTTTCACAGCCCTCCCTCCCACAACTCCCCTATCCCTATTAACATGGTTATTAGCATCTTTTTTGGTCTGTTTGAGAACAAGTTGCTAGACAAATTCTTCCTGACGTATCCTTGTTTTCGTATGTTTGCTACATAAATTCATTCTCTTGCCAAGTTTAGATCTGCCAAGTTTCCTCTGTGTTGTCTCAATTTTCATTCCAAGTGAAAAATTAAAATGCAAAGTGCAAAAGACTAAAAGTGAACTCTTTCTGTTTTAGGGTTTTTGTAAGCTTTGTCTCTAAGAGGAGGAAAAAAAACCAAAAAAAAGGCCAGAGAAGAATTTGATGTATGTAAGACATCTGCTGAAACATCTCTAGCAATAATGTCATCACTGCAGTAGTCCTTATTCTTGAGTTATCCATTCAGCTAAGGTTTTAAATCTGTGGTATGTTGAAAGGAGAGATAATCAATATAAGGCTGTAGGAACAGGCCGTGTACTAGTGCCAGTGAGTAGTATGTGTAGTTGGAGGTTGCTAATTGTGACATGGGATCCTGACTCATCTGCAGAGGTTTAACTGTGGGAACTGCTGCACCTCTTTATTTTCTAAAGCAGTCATCGGGTGGCTGACAGACAGGTTGTCTGAAGGCTTGGGAGGAGCACAGGAGTTTGGGGTCATAGAATATCCTGAGTTGGAAGATATCCACAAGGATTATGGAGTCCAGCTCCTGGCCCTGCCCATGACAGCCCCAAGAATCACACCACCTGCCTCAGAGTGATGTCCAAACGCTTCTTGAAGGCTGCCAGACAGTGCTGTGATCACTTCCCTGGGGAGCCTGTTCCACTCTCCGGCCACCTTCTGGACAACGAACTTTGTCCTGGTGTCTAACCTAAACCTCCCCTGACACAGCTTCATGTTAATTCCTCACTGGTCATCAGAGAGAAGAGATCAGTGCCCACCCTTCCCCTTCCCAGGATAAAGTATTTTATTCCCTGTTTGTATTAGTGTTTGAAAAAATTAGTCCCTGGAGACATATAATTTCCTCCCACCTGTACTTACTATGTTTTTCATGTGGTTTGGGGTTTTTGTGTTGCTATTGTTTTATTCGTGTGTTATTTTTTTTTTTAAGCTAAATGTAAATTCAGTAGATTAAAAAGAAGAAATAAAAGTGAGTAGAATAATGCAAAATAAGAGTAAGGCTGAAATGGGGGTAGGAAAGGAGCCTATGAGATGGATGTTCAAGGTGTGTGAATTCTGCAATTCATTTAGTGCAGAAAGGTGTTGAATTGTGGCAGAAAGTTGTCTGCCTTTTTTGATTCATCGATTTAGGAGCACAGAGGTTCTCAGATTTTTAAAAATATATAAACTGCAGCACTGTGATTTTTGGTCACTGGCTCTGCTTATATTACAGCTGAGGATTCATGCTAATGGTTTCATCCTATATTCCGCCCCCCCCCCGCAAATTCGGTTGCTGAATTCCATATCACTGACCTTTCCTATTTGCAGAAATTCCTTTAGAAAATATTAAAGCTGTGTGGAAGCCTTTTTAACTGCAGCTTCAGCAAGATTTGCAATTACTCAAGAAAATACTGAAATACATACCTGTGTGTGTCTCATCTCTTTGATATGCAAACCCCCTTTACTCTTTTGTTAACTGTTACACTTCTGTTTCACACCTGCTTTCGTAAAGATGTGAACACATATGTCCCCCAGTGGTAGAATATGCTGTTTATCTTTATGTGAGCAGGCAAAAAGAGCATGTTTAGACAGGTTGAAAGTGAAAAAGATTTTTATGCTCAAGTTTCTGATTAGACCATTATAGCAGCATCACTAATTCCCCTGCTTCCATCTATTGTCTTCCTTCCTCTGTTGTCGTCAGTGACCACTGTTGATTTGTTGACTCTATTAAAGTATTCAAGGAAGCCACAGGCCTGTCATTTTGGTCATAACCTTAATCTGTTTTCTCACCTTGGAAGAAAATGTGTTAATACACTCTCTGTTATTATAGAATGAACTCATTGGGCAAGTTCCTGATGTAACATACCTGCAATATGTTTAGAAGGAAAAAAAGGTTTTCCAAATCTTGGCTATTTTAACAGATAGCAAGCTATGATTAGCTGACAACTTTTATAAGAACTGTACCAAATTAAGTGGCAGTAAGCAATTGTAATGGTGTATTGTGTAATAATTTTTGAGCTGGATGAGTTGCAGCTCCTCTTGATTTCTTATAATCTCTGATTCCTTGTTATTTCTGAATGATTAAGCAAATCATTTATGCTAACTTCTGCTTTAATTTACATCTCTGTGAAGACTGTGTAACTTTATTTTTTCTGGAGTTGCTTTAGTTTTTGAGACAGGTAAAGGGAGGGTTCATTTCTGCTGGCTTGCTCATCTGGAAAATAAATGGAACATTTTTCTTTCTTTCTTATGCCTTACAGTTAAATTGTATAGCACCTAATTGCTTCATATAAAGCACTTTAAAATTCTTCAAATTGTATATCATCTTCTTAGAATAATTATTTCTGTTTCCAAGATACGATTTGCTGTAGAAATAGAGCTTCTTTAAAGGAAAAACAAAATCAGAATTATTTGAGTCTCCTTACGGTTAATTTTTTTCTCTTATTTGAAGGAGAATTTGCTTTTTTTTTCATACTGAGAAGCAGGCCTTGTGTTTTAGCTTGTATTATATTTTGAAATTTAACTTGCATTTTCAGCTAGGTAAATTTGCATTTTTAACTTAAAAATTAGCTATTTTTAAAATTTTAATGTAGAGATACCTGATTTTTTTTTTTTTTAATGCTCTTGTTCACTGTCTGATACATATCGTAGATCGCAGAACTGCTTCTTTTTCATCTTATTTGAAACAGTGGTATCCATTAATTGTACTGGAAGGTATTCATTTCCTAGTATTGGAAGATGCTTATTTGGTCCTTGTCCTTGTTTTAGATGTGTCGGTCAGTCCTGGCCCTGCCATCTGAAACTTTGTTTCATGGTCTAAATAGCCATAGGAGCTGAAGTTACGGTTCAAGTGCTTGCCATCACTAAGTTGGCTGGATAACTAAGTAGGCCAGGATTGGTATAATTTGGCTTAAATGACTGGAAAATACTTTCTTCATTTTGGTGCCGGAGTTTTCTCTGTTGTGGAACTCCTCATTTATGGCCTGCAAATTTGGGAAGAAATCCTTCTGGTTTATTAATGTCTTGCCAGACACTATGATCTAGTTATTAGAACAATAGATGATGAGAAGAAACATTAAGATTAAATGGTATTTTATGGTTACTAGAAGCTGTGATGATTAAGAGTAAAGAGAATGTATATTCAACTAGTAGAAGAGATTAATATTGTCTTGAAATTACTCCCTTTAATTTATCTGCAATATTTTAATAAATCTTTCCCATGACATTAAATATTGGGATAGGAAAGATAACCTATAGGGAAGGATGGTACTAACTGAAAAACAGTATGTCATTGTAACATATAATAATTACAAATTTTACAATATTTTGGGAAGAGACTACTGCATCTGTTGGTTTTGTGTCATTTAGTGCAGTGAAGCTTTGATCTCTGGATAGTGATCTTGAACTCTGCTATGATATATTTAGGCATTCTTTAGGATCTTTTTAATAGAGCATAAATGATTGTTTTCCATGTTTCTTCTTCCTATCCTATTTATTAGAAATCATTTTCCACAAGGTATATGGGTAGTGTTAATATTAACAGTGGCTTTTAATGAAAAAAATCTTACAAATGCAAAAAGACTGTAGTGTCCACTGAGGAAAGATTCACTTAACTTGATTTATTTTGGCTGAAACGGTGCAATTCAGTTCTACAAGGAAGAGACTAAAATAGTCTCAGTTGCCTTTATACGTGTGGAACAGGACATTTTGATGACAGAGTGATTAATGTGTGTGACTAAAAAATGCATGTTGCTTAAGTGGGCCAGATATCACACATGTACCTTGCAATGTAATAAATGTGTGGTATTATGTGAAAGACAAAACTTCGTAGGTTGTGGTCTCAGAATTCCCTCAAATTGGCTTTGGCTTGGAAAGGGTCATTGTAGTTCAAAAAAGTGGAGTCAATATAACTGCATCTTTTACTTGATAACATCTGTTCTGCCACTGTGTTGATGATGAGGAATATTCGGCTTTTTTATTTATTTTTTTTTAAAAAGGCATACTGTTAATTTTTATTGTAATACTATATATTTTTATTAGTCTTTATTTTTAACTATTATACTATTTATTTCTATATTGATTGTATCAGTATACATTATACTTATAGAGATCTGTCCAGTACAAGGCTAACAACAAAAAAAAAAATGAGAAAGAAAAAAGCATGGCATTCTTCATTCAAGGAACAACATTGCAAAATCAGGCAGAATAAATCCATGGAATGCTACTAATGAAACCATGGCTGATTGATGAAGTCTGGTGGCTTGAGATTCAAAAAGTATTCAAGAGCAGTAACATACAAGCTTGCCATGCTCCTGTATGCTTGCCTGGTTCTGCTTTTTGCCGTAGTCCCTTAGCCAGTGCAACTGTTCTGAAGTGGTGTATTTGGTTGGGATGCTTCTTTTTTTGCCACAGAGATTGCTGCAATACAGTAGAAGTTAGCAGTTCTGTTAGCAGTTAATACATGGAAACACTGGCTTTTGTTTACGTGACAGCTCTGCCTGATCCAAACCAAGTGGAAAAATTCGTGTTAAATTTCACTGTTGTGTTTTCTTGGGTAGGATCTGAATAGCCTGGATCTTTACGTGAGAAAATGAAGCTGTAATGTGTTTTCTGTACCTATCTCCTTTTATTAACAATAACATGTATGTAATCCTGTGCAGTGTGTTCTGGGATGACCCTGCTTGAGCAGGGAGTTTGGACTGGGTGACCCACTGTGGTCCCTTCCAACCTTACCCATTCCGTGATTTTGTGATTCTGCAGTACTGTGACCCATAGGGCAGGGAAATTTTCCTAGGTGGAAGTGATTTGGTTTGGTATTGCTGTCTCTGATGCACGATTTGCTTGTACCAAAGAACCGTAAGAGCTTAGTTCAGGATTCACTGAAGGAACCTGCTTCTCAGCTCCTTTGCCCACCTTTGAAACTCTTCTGGATCGTAACAAGAATGCTCTTAAAGGAAAGGGTATGAACATCTTTCACCACCTCAGTTCACCGTCAAATGGATTTTCCATTGCTTGGAATGGGTATTAGGTTCTCTGTTGGCAGGGGCTAATGTAGTTTTAGAGTGAATGTGTCTTAGTAACTAATCCTTGCTACCTCCTTGTGAGGTGATTTGCTAAGTATCTGACAGATGGGGAAGCACAGGAGTGTGAGGGGGTTTCAGAGCTGGGATTAGAGGGCTGATGTCCCAGGCTTCTGGTCCTGTGCTCTGTGCGACCACGAAGCCAACCTTTCCTACTCATCTCCTGTTACTCTCTTGGGGCAAATTCCTATTGAACGTTATTAATAAAGACAACAGGGGAATAATCCTGTTGTCCTAGTCAAGAGGGAAAATGTTCATTTAGTTCTGTGCTATTGTATGCAGTTTAATGCTAACGGTCAAGAGGCCTTAAATAACTACATTAAACAGCTGATTTGGTGCCAGCTTTTCTTGTTATTTAGCTTAGTCTAAACTGACACCAAACTTCGAGACTTGCTCTCCTCCCACAGTGGAGAGCCGCTGGGATTTTTTATACCACACATGGTTTCCCTCCTACATTTTCCTCCCATGTCAGATATTCATACCCCCTTTAATAACCAGCAGGGGGATCATTACATTGAGCTACTGCCAAACGCATAATGACTGCTGCCTTTGCCTTACACAGTCACTGCACTACTGATATCCAATTCAGCATTGTAAAGTGCTTAGGGCTACCTTGGGGATGTGCTATATTAAACCCAACTATTCTAAATCCTATTTAATACAAAGAGATTGGTAGTGGGGGAGGGGGGAGGGAGATTTAAAATTATCGTTAGTCACCTATTTTCAACAAGTAAAAATACCTGGTCGCTTAGGTCTCAATTCTGTTGCTCTTAAGTCGTAAATAGACCCACTGATTTTAGTAGGGGGTGTATAGAGGTGAGTACTCTCCTTATCATGGGGAGAGGCAGAATTGGGTCCTATAAAGCTGTGTCTGAGACAGTAAGTTTGTAAGAAGCTGGTGGGGGTGAGTGTGCCCATTTCTGAATTCCCCTTACAAATGTTTTACAGTGGAAACAGGAAAGCGGAAACATGCTTCATATCTGACTAAAAATAAAGCTACTCTTAAACTTGTAAAAGGCAACATTTTTATTTGAATGATATGACAGAGCTGCCACAGGAGTGTTACCTGCTATAAAGAAAGCTTAAGAATTATTACCTTTATTAGACCAGTGACACTGAGCTTTAGCCATACATTTCTAACTTCTGTCCCTCTACAGAGACAATTTTCTTTTCTTAAATAAACTGTCATGCTAGTGTTAATATATTGTTGGCTCCCTCATACTCTGAGAATACTGCTGATATAAAACATGTATATGTTAGATTGGTAATAGTATCTTTAGTGTAGCTGACTAGAACAAATGTGTTTCCCTCATGGCTGTGCTAATGTGATAAAGGAAAATTGGCTGTTCATCAGCTTTTGGCTGGGTAAAGACAGTAGAGATGGAACCACATTCTTTTTTATGCATTAATACCACTGAGAACTTTTCACTAGTTATATTTCATGTGCGGGCATGTTGTGCAAAGATGTTGTAAAACATGAGATAATGCTACAAATAACAATGTAGAAAAGGCTGTATCTTTTATGATGATAACAGTCAAACACCAAATGACAGTAACAGGCTGTAAAAAATGTGATGCAGAAAAAAAATGCAATGTAACCACCATATATACGTATACTTAGGCTCTTGCAAATAGGGCATCAGATGTTTAGAGGGCTTTGAATTAAAATTAAATAAAAAACTGTTGTATTTAGGTCATTGATGTGTCAACACAAAAGATAATTTAAAATGGCGAGATGTATTTTGAGCGGTGAAACTCATATGCAATAACTTTTTGAACAAATCTCCAGGCTTAGTAATTATGATAATAGCCTTCAAATTTCCATCAGTGGAAGGGCAATAAATATTCCTGTCTAAATTTGGGAAGTATTGACTGAATCTGGAAATGGCAATAAAGCTCAGCATGCATGTGTATGTTTGAAAGTGCAGCTTAAGGAGGAAAAATTCATCTGCACAATTTTGTGTAAAGCCTTAAAAAAAAAAAAAAAAGTCCAAACAAAGCCCTCCATCTTATTTCATGTTTTCTTTCTTAAAATGCTGATAGACTCATGTTGCCCAAGGCACTGATGCTGATCATCTGAGCTCAGATTTATAGATAATTGTGTCCATTTATCTTGGTCTGAAATTTGAAAGACTCTATTGCAGAATAGTATTGTGAGTGCTTATATTGTGGTTTTCAAGCTGGTATCTTGTTAACTGGTAAATAAGTTCTGTCTTTCCTCTTTGCAACAAATTATTCTGGCTTGTAAACCTTCTATGTCCTCACATAGGTACTGTTCTTATGGAAGCAATTATTCCAGGTTTATTTTGTTTTGATTAGCATGACTATCAAGACAGGCTAAAGCACTTCCTTTTTATTTAGCCTTAATAGATATGATTCACCAGGCATCCATATCTGCAAAATTAAAATAATGCTCTAAATTTGCAGCATAAAAATGGTGTTTCAAATTCTCAAAGCTACCAAATTCTCATGTGAAAAAAGCTTTATGCAAGCTAAATATTGCTAAAAATCAAGTAATTTATTTTTTGCAAATAAATAACTTTCTGAAATACAAGTTTTGAATAAGTTCAACTTAGCTTCTACAGTTAACATCATTAATAGGAAGCTGACTATAGCCATGATACCTATGATTTTCATTTTGTGTCAGCCTCTATTGTTTTAAATGAGAGTATTGAGTTTCATAAAATGTAAGGCTGAAAGACACTCCCATGTTAATCAAATTTTCCTATTTTTTGGTAACTTAAACCTGAGGATTTTTAATGCAAAAAGAGTACTTTGTTAAAACTCAGCATCTTGTGACTTTGTAGAGCTGGGAGAATGCCATAAAGTATTTCTATGAATGTTAGCTCAGATTTAAAATGAATTGGCAGGGAAGGGAACACTTGCAGAAAACAGTACCCTGGGGTGCTGGCTGAGTGCATATTCCTAGCCAAGGGTTCCCTTGATGTAAGGGAATTACCCACTGGGTGTAAAGCAGATATAGGCAGTTCCTATACCATTCCCTTCAGCCCTTGTAGAAAGAAACATGCTGGGATTAGGGAGGTGTTTTGGAGGGGTGTTAGAGGCCTGGCTGAAACGTGCTGTGTTTGGTTATCCTGAGCATGGTATACAGCCCCTTGAGGTCTGTTTGAACTGATGTGTATGAGAAGAGCTGTGACAGCTCTAACATGTGCCCATGGCCTGAAGTGGAGATGTAGCTGTAACCAGCCTTGTACCTTGTGAAACAGAACCTCCCTTCTCCTTTTCCTCTCTTCCCTCTCCCTGCCAGATCCCTGTGCTGTAGTTTCTTCTTTGATTTAACTACTGTGGAAATTTTATACTCTCTGCATCTGAATGGTGATCTGTTAAGTGGATGGACAGAAAAGAGGTAACTGCTTTCAGGAGGCACTGAAAATAAAGACACACAGCAAATAGGTTGAAGTAATGTTGCCGGTTAATCAGTGATAGACTGGGCATATAGAGAAATCAAAGTGATTGCATAACTAAACATGTGTTTGCCCCTTTACATTGATTCTATAGGTGTATCACAGCCGAATTAGTTTCTTCTTGAATGGCTGGGAAGATGACAACACACCTTTTGATTCAAGGATTCTTACGGGAACAGTTGCAGGTACTGATGCTGATGGTATTCTGCGAGTTGGACAAAGCTTCACAGGTGACTCTTGCAGTATTTTTGTGGAATGCACTGGAATATTGAAAATAAAATATGCATGATGTGGTTAAAAGAAGTGTGTAATTTTGAGTTATCTATATGCCAAGAAGTAATACCTTTCTGCAGAAGAGAATTCCTATTGTGCAATTAGTTTTCTTGAAAGATTGGCTGAAAGCCAGAAGTTTGGTAGACAATCCTGTAGGATCATAATTTATTCTACATGTTACTGCATATAGGTAGCTTTTCCTGCCCTCTCTAAAACACATGTGTAAAGTGACATGTTCCATTAATTTATGATCATAGTTTTTCTGAGTAAATATATGGAACTATTTCAGAATGCAAATATGTATGGCCATCAGACTACACTCCTCTCTGTGCAGAGTCAGGAACAGACCCGAAGATTTCTGGCTGTTCATGTTCTTCAGTTCTGTCAATACTCCCATAAACCACTAGCACAATGAGAATCTCTCAGCCTAGTAATGCCTAATAACTTTACTCTTCATCTGGAATTTTATGTGTGCTACAGCATGACATAATCATAGCAGAACAGTGGGGGATGTTTTGTTGCTTTTTCAAATTCTTGGCTCTGGAGGTCTAAAAACAGTGACCATTGCGCTCCAGGAACATGCACAATTTGAAGCTAACTCCTAAATATGGCTATATATCACTTAAAACAACTTGATTGTGGGCTTGGGCAAGAAAATATTCTGTGCCCCATTTCTTAAAGCTTGTATTTGTGTTTTGGATTCTGAATACTGGAAAACTAATAATTGTTTAAAAGAAAGGAATATTTTAAGATGCTTTATATCTTTAGTGTGTAAATTGATAGGTACAGTTGTACCTACTGTATCTCTTCTCTAATTAGAGGTGGCACATGGACTGGCTCATTACTTCTGTCTAATGAGCCGATCCTTGTGCCACCTCTCTAATCAGAAAAGAGATAGGTACAAAATGTTCTTATAAAGTTATTATAAATCATTCTTTTTTTATCAAAAAAATTAAGTCACTGCCCTCTATAGTTTTGTCCAGGTCCAAGATGGTTTCATTCAGGAGGGGTAATTGTGCAAGAGAAATCTGAGTGCTGAATTAAAGGTGCTCTCATGCAGTGCAAAGCTGCCTTCTGCTCAATAGATTATTTATAGTATATTTTCTTAGGTTTAGAGCAATTTGTTGGAAGAATGCAAGATTTTCGATTCTACCCAGTGGCACTTACAAACAGGTAAAGAACTTTTATTTTTGTAAAAAAAAATAAGATTGTGGTGAGAAGAAACTGTAGATAACAATATGCTTATTTCCCAAAGTGTAGCGCTTTTCAGATGTTTCCTTTGGATAATTGCTTATGATGATGTAGCTTTCTGAACCTCATTTCAAAGATTAGCTTTAATCTAAAAAATCTTGAGCTAAAATAAATTCAACAACTTAATGTGTTTTGCTTTTGAACTGTTGCTTAAGTAGGCTTAATATATGTAGTGGTATGTGTAGTATATATGTAGTGAAACACAACACTTAGTAATAAATATGTGCTTTCCTTCTTATTGTTGTCCTTGTTACAACCTGACTTAGTATGTATTCTGCAGAGAGTAGATCCAGTTGCTAGATTTCAATGCTTATAACTGTCTAGGTGTTATCTACTCATCATAATTCTGATATAATAGTGTGTGCTGATAAGCTTCGTCCTGCTGGATAAGACTTGCTAAGCTTTTTCAGAGCTCTGTGTAAACTGTAGGGCAAGGAAGGGAGCATAGCGGACTAGTCCAGTTTAGACCACTCAGATACCAGTGATGCAAATGGACAGGACAGGCACTCTAAGTGGTTAGCAGGCTGGCTTTGTGGCTGCAATCTTGGCTCCCTGTGCTTAGCTGTTTCTTTCCTGTGGTTTCAGATTCCCCGTAGTATTGGATGTCCATGTCGGGTATTCCTGGTGCTCCCCTCACCCCCCACACCCTCACCCTGAGGTGCCATTGTCTTAACTGTTCATTGCTTTCTGTATTAGATTGTCACCATAAGCCGCCAATGACTTTGCTAGCTCAGCCCACAGAGCCCTTGGCAATTGCTTTGACTTCCTCCATTCCTGAGGCCAAATTACAGTTGCCAGTGCAATTTCTGTTGCCCTCCAGCCTCCCTTCCTAGCACATTACAAAGAAATGTTACCTTTGTTATCCAGCTCATGCTGGATTAATCTAGTCAATTCGAGCTGGCCAGAAGTAGTCAGGTCCTATTTGTCTGTGTGGTGCTTCTGGGTAGGCTGCACGCAATGACACTCGCGACTGCAGACCTTAAGGCTACCTAATGATAGTCTTTCAATAAGATGTAGAGCAGCTTCCTAGGAGCTCAGCTGTCTGCAGGACATTATGATGAACTGAGCTCCTGTGAACTGAAAGTATTAATGTGAGTCTGAAATCCAAGTTTTATGAAAATTGTGTTGGTTGTATTTTTCAGAGCAATGCATGTCAAATCCTTTGAACTGCAATTTAGGTCAGTGAAATGAATAAAGTTTAACAAATGAAAAATAAGGTATTTTAAGGAATGTTGTGGCCTAGTGATGTCTTTGTAGATTTGGTTTTATATCCGTAAGTAACTTGGCCCAAAATGGAAAGTGTTGCCTGTGTACCAATTAATTTAAGTCTATGACTATGTAAAAGGCCCTGTAACTTTGAGTTCCATGGAATTTGTAGCAGCAACTAGCAAATATTTATTCGCTTAATAAGTAAACAAAGATTATGTTCTTACTGATAAAATAGGAAAATGGGAAAAATAACAGGTTTTTAATATAAAAATTCAGTGTCTTCTAGGCTTATGAAATCTTTCTTTTACAGCAGAGATGAAGAGATGAACAGATAAAGACCTGCCCCGGTCATGCATATAGCTATGCTTGCCTGCCTACCTACCTATGTTATCTATTTCAGTTGCTGATGTCAGAGGAAACTGAAGTGACTCAATGATTTGACATGGCTATATTGATTGCAAACTGGGCCAGCTAAAAAGTGGGCATTTGTATTAAAATTATTTAAAAGTGAAAATGTTTCCGTCCAGGTTTTCTAAGGTGCAATGTGATATTGTTCAAGGTGGTCTTTTTTGGAGGATTTGAGTTCAAACATTCAACTTTTCTGTGGTTACAGGCAATATGACAATGCTATGGTACCCTCAAAAGCAGTGTCCAGACCACTGATTGGGCTCAGACATGATGCTGAAATAAAATGTTAAGAGTTTTTCTCCTTGCAGCTATGCTGGATTCATCCTATCTAGATTTAGACACCTCAACAAGGAACTAATTTCCCTCACTGCCATATGTCTGAGGAACTCAATACATGTGGAGCAATGAAAGCGGCTCTGCTTCTTCACAGATGCTTTCTGAAGGTGCCTGCTGCTTAGCATTGATAACATAGAGACCTTGTAGGGGCTTCATTCCTAGCTTATTGCCACATTTTTATGAGCTGAAACCAGGCCTTTAGTGCTTCTACTATAATCTAAACTGAATTTTGTTTAATTTATGAGCCTAGAGGCACAAAGCAGCACTTGTCCTTTTTTATCATGTATGTAATTACATTTCTGTATGCTGTGACAGAGACATTTTGGAAGTGTTCTCTGGAAAATTCCCTCATCTTCATACCCAGTCTGAGTGCCGCTGTCCTGGGAGTCATCCCCGAGTGCACCCGCTGGTACAGAGGTACTGCATCCCCAATGGTGCCGATGATACCACCAATGACAGAGTGCTGAGGCTGGATGCAGAAGCCCATCCTCTGGATTACATCAACGATGATGACATAGGGACCACCTGGATTTCATCTGTGTTTGCTAATACTGCAGGTCTGGATCGTGGCGTTTCAATCACAATAGATTTGCAAAATGGACAGTATCAGGTAATGGGAAGGTTACGTTTGCTATTTATTAAATAAGCACTAAGAAAAGACTTTTGTAGATGTTTCATTACAATTCTGAGGAAATTCAGACCTTATGCTTTAAAATGTTATCCTTAGAGGCCCAGGAAGAAAGCTTCCTTTGTTAGTGTGTAACTGTGCAAAAGGCAACATGATGCACTATGGTTCTTGTCATTCTCTTTTGATGTGCCTGTTTTAACAAGCAGTAATCTAGCAGAGATACACCGGAGTGGATATCCTGTGGGAAGACACCAAGTTTAGGAACTGATTGCTGTCTTTTAACTCCACTTTAGTAATTTTAAACTTTAATTTCTGTTAGAACTTCTGGTGCTTGTTTCATACCTTCTGGTAGAAAACCGATTGCAGACAAATTAAATTAAACATGTTGAAAGCACACTGACATATCAGGGGGAGTTCTGTTTTGTAGATCTTCTGGATATAGTAGTTTAGTCTCCCAAAGAATATGGAAAGGGAAAATGATAGGCAGGCCTGGTGACTGAAGAGGCCCTATTACACCTGACACTCCACTGGGATGTTGAAGAGCGTCAGGATGTCTTGGAAGGAGGGACATATTGGTAGAGGAGCTGTAGTCACAGTAGGGAATTCACCAAACCTATGTATTCTTGCTAGCCTTTTTTTTTTTTTTTTTTTTAATCATTCATGGTGAGAAGGGAAAAAATACGATGAAAGGTTTTGGCTTCATAAGTAAGAATTAGTCCTTTAGTTAAAAGTAATTTTAAGTGTACGTGAAATTCTAGGATTTTGCTTATTTGATACACACACTTCTACATAAAAAGTATGCTGAGGGAAGTGGTCTTTAGAACAACACAGGTATTTGATAAGGTTCTGAGCTAAAAATAGGGAGAAATCTAGAAAATAAAAGAAAACCAAACTTACCTGTTCTCAGAGAAACAACTCATCAAATAAGTGGCAACACAAAGTTATAACCTTCATTTTTGCTAAAAGAATATTGCAGTAACAAATCATGGACTTTGTACATTTTTAAATGGTCTTCAAGAAAAAGTAGAGCTCTGATGCAACAGGTTAGTAGTTGTGTAGTAGTGTCTGAGAGTTCGAAGAGGTTATTTAACAAGAAAGGTTATCTTTGGTTTTAATTGGGAATATTTGGGCTGGAATATGGCTCCTCTTGTCTCTGAGTAGTAAAGCAGGCTGTATAGTAACAAAGGAAAAAAAGTTTATATTCTAATTGTTTTACAACTTAGCCATTAGTATCAGTTCATAAACTTGTTTTCTTATTTTAGGTATTCTATATTATACTGCAGTTCTTTAGCCCACACCCTGAAGCAATAAGAATAGAAAGAAAAAAAAGAGATGATCTAAAATGGGAAGACTGGCAGTATTTTGCTAGAAATTGCAGCATTTTTGGAATGGAGAACAATGGATCTCTGGAAAAACCAGACTCTGTCAACTGTCTCCAGCTTCACAGGTACGAATGGGTATTACCTGCATAATGCAGGTGCTTTGAACAGGTAACATCCTGATAGAATTCATTTCTATGTCCCAATAAGATAGAATCTTCTAATTTGGTATACTCACTTATTATGAACTACTGAATATATAAAAGATCCTAAATCTGACCTTTTGATTGAAGATTTTTAAAAAGTCATCTGTCATTTTTATCAGATTTTAGTCATTTATGAAGAGACAAAATTGATTCCTTGATTAATTTTGAGCTAGAGTTTTGAAATTTTATGTGTTTATGTTTTGAGGGGCTATTGTCAGTAGAATTACAGGACACTGAGATGATAAGTGGAGGAAGGCAGTGACATAACAGATTGTTTTAAAATGTCTGGTGGATGTGAAAATCTGCTCTCTGAGAATTCAACTTGTTCTGAAGCTTGTAAAAGAGGCCAAACTGAAGTACAAAAGCCAATCATTCAGCCTTATTAGTAGGCATGCAAAACATGTAAGATATTTCTTGAAAATGATATCTTGAAGCTTTCTAATCTTTCTAAGCAAGAGCCAATATAAAACTGTTGGGAGGGGGATAACATATATAATAGAGAGCTACAATGTTATCATTTTGCACGCATATGTGTATGTACACACGCATATATGTGATTGAATCTGTACCATTACATATATTCAAATGCACTATCTCTTGCCTGAATTCAGATGCCACTCAGTATTAGGCTTGTTAGTATTTAGCTGGAAATCAGTGAGAAAGTAAATTACCAGGTGCTGTAGGCATTTTGCTTTTTTTCGTTGCTTCACTTTTGCTACTTTTCTAAGACTTTTCAAGTGTCAGCATCTTTGTCTGTTCTCCAGAAATTCAGTATTCTGAGGAGAGGAGCATAAGGTCAGTTGAGTTACACCACTTCTCAGCAAAGGAATCTGAGCTTTATTGCTGATCCTTGGAACAGGGGTAGAGGAGAAGGGGAATATCTTAAGTAAGCCACGTGTTTTTGGATAAATAACCTAGATGAGGAGTAGTGCCACTTTCAGCCCAGAAATATATATTTGTATATTTTCTGACAACTACTGAGGAGTTATAGGTGAGCTGTTTCCATAACATTTTTTGTAAGCAGCACTGTTTCTCCCCTTCAATTAAAACATAAATGATGATAAGAAGTGATACAAATGAATGATTTTTGGGTACAGCTGATGTGCAGAGCACTTTCTTTGAAAGGTAAGACATATAATGGTGAGTATTCTGTGTGCTCAAAGAGGACTTACTGTTGGAACAACGCTCCAAATTTGTGTCAGCAGTGTAACAGAGTTCCCTTTATAGAAAGATTTTTGTGGTAAAGCAAAACTTGTTTCTCTCTCTTTCTCTCATGGCCGCATACTTGTAACTGCTAAGACGTCCACGTTGTCTATCTGGCATTTAGACACCTATGTGCTTGTGTCCTGATGGCCTAGCCAGGATCCCTGGGTTGACGTGGAAGGCAAATGACCTTGGCTTTGAAATCCTTACCATGACTTTAGGGTTCTTATTTTGGTGACTGCATGCTAGTACTGAATGGTCTCTTGTGTCCTTTAGGAAATGAAAGTGATTAAGGTTTTTGTTTCTCTGTCGTGTACCATGTGTCTAAGTTAGGAGTTGCTCGCTGTCCTTTGTCCCCATATCAGAGGCTTGAATCTTTGCTTAGTCTGAGTATTGGCAGACCTTTATTTTAGGATCTCCTTTGTTTTCCTGGTTTCCTGAGAAAACTGTGTGTGGATACCCTAAGATTTTGAAGACCTGCTTGTGTAGTTGCTGTCAGCCTTACAGTCTTTCTGCTGCTCCTTCTGGTGCTTCCATACCAAGATGGTACTGGTTGTCTGCCATTTGTACCTGTCTAAACATTTACATTGCAGTTCTATATGCCATGGAAGAAAAGTGTGCTATTTAGTTTTCTGCGGAGGGGAAGAGAAGAGAGTATCACCCAGAGAAAGAGACAGATACATTCCACTGAGATTTTTGTGAAGACTGACCTGGGTTGGGGCACAGTAAATTCAAAGTATGACTCAGCAGACCTAGTCTAACTAGAAATCTCATCTTTCAACAGCTCTGAGATATTTTGAAGTGACATTTTTTGACTGTTGTATGTCAGGTGCCAGCTGATAATGTGGGTTACCTATTTTTAATGAACCCATGTAGGTGTGCAAATAAGCCGCTATTCTCTCTTGCAGAGGCAAGTCCTACTCATAGCTCTGCCAAGTACATAGAATAACATGACATATGATTCATACCAAATTGTCCAAATGTGCAGTTATATATATACTTGTTTACTCAGCCTTTACTTGAATTCTCATGACTGTCCCTCTCCTTCCTGGGCTTAAATATACAGTTTGACTCTCAGTCCTACTGCATCCCATTAAATTCTCTTGCACTTCATTTGCTGGAAGGTGGCATGTGTTTCTAACTCTTCTCACTCATCAAATGAGATTATATGGTCCAGTGACTCTGGAATTCAAAATGTAATAATTGTTCCTCTATGGTTTTTATGTGTTTAGAAGGTATCTAACTAACAATATGGGCCTGTTAATTATTATGTTAGTCATAAGAATGATTTTCTTATGTGGTTCAGTCCTGGCTCACGTTTCTCAAAGACTGTGTTAAACATTTTAAAAACTTAATGCAGATGACACTGTATCAGTCACACTTTATTCATATCTTGAAGTTGCCTGCTAGAGGCTTTACTTTTAATTGAAAGCTTAGGGTCTGAAGAAGAGTGTGGTAGTTTGGGACAAAACAAACATACAGAGAACATTTCTTTTCCCCTTCTTAAATTCTGATGACAGGGAATCCACTGATATAAGAAATTTTACCCAGAAAGCACAAAACCCCTCTAAACAGTTGAGACTGTTTCTGAGAAACAGGATATTAGGAGACAGAATCTGTAAAATATATGATACTTTGATTTTAATTTGCCTCCCTCTCTATTTAAACAGCTTTACACCGTATTCTCGTGGTAATCTAACTTTTAGTGTTCTTACCCCGGAACCAAATCACCGACCTGGTTACAATGACTTTTATAATACTCCGTCTCTCCAAGAATTTGTAAAAGCTACACAAGTGAGGATTCATCTCCGCGGCCAGTATCATACCGATGAACCTTGGGTAAATTTTAGGCATAGGTACTACGGAGTTAATGAAGTTACAGTCAGTGGAAGGTAGGTGTTATGTGTCTCTTCCCACACCCAGCACTGTCTCTGACTATTGCAGCTGTGCAAAGCATATAAGGATCTGCCTAAAATTTAGTCAATTTCTTTTGCTTATACATTTATTAATGAGAATGGAATTTGATCTGAAGCAGTGTATCAAGTTTGGAATTATTGGTGTACTGTTTTTTTAAATCATTAGCTCAAGTGTTATTTTACAATTAATTATACTTATTACTCAAATCTATGTAAAGCAGTCCTTTCCTTGGAATTACCAATGCGTCTAAGCAAAGGCTTATGATTGAAATGATGGCTTGTGCTTTGCTTCAATAACTCTTCCAAGTTATAGATTCCCAGACGTGGCAATTTTAACAGCCTTAATGTAGAGCTCATTCTTTGTTTTAGCTGGAGTTTTCCTTTCAAAATTGGGCAGCTGTCAGTAAAAGTGTTGCATTATCTGTGACTGACAACTTTATTGTATATGATATGTGCTGTCTTGTGAAAGGACTAATTATGTCCTGTAAATAAAATGCAAATTTGGCAATGAAATAGTTTCCAAGAAGCATATGGTGCAGATTTTTGTTAGGAAGTATTATATTATTTTAATAGTTCTCATTTTGATGGAAAGAACCCCATGAGAGGTCATAGTTACCTTAAAATTCTCCATTACTAGTGTATTTTGATTATTGACTTAGATGTGCTATGATAACGCGTTTACTAAAATAGCTTTATCTAGTGTAACAGTAAAATAATTCCAGCTGTAGTTTGCAAAGCTATGCCATCCCTCCAGAAGAATAGCCCTTGAGGTAGAGTGGTATGGCTATTGACTATTAACTAAGGCTCTATACAGATTTTATTTTAATAACAAATGGACATCTTAACTGACATGAAATATGTTAAACTGTAAAAGTATGCCTGATATGGTTAAGGTTTCTTGAAAAAATAGAGCTGCACTGTAAGGCTTAATATTGATGAATAATGATAATCAATTTAATAAAATTTTATGTATTAATGTTGCATACTGAGAAACGGTTTTCATCTCATATTACATAAGGCAAGAGTAGCTCTACTACATGCAGGCTTTTGTTTTCTTGGAAAGCAATTGTTGATGCTTAGAAAGATATTGAGTGAAGTAGTCTTTTGTAGGTTACTGCACTTAAGAACATTCTCTTTGGTGACATTTATTTGTACTTAAAAAAGAACCAGACTATGTAATACACAAAATTGACTCTGTGACCATGTTATTGTTACTGCTGGAGAGATATGTTTTCATTTTTTAATTTTCTTCCCTACCTGTTGTTCTTTCAGGTGTAATTGCCATGGCCATGCTGAAAATTGTGACGCAGCTACAAATCCATATAGGTGCCTATGTGTCAAGGAAAGCTATACAGAAGGAAATAATGTTAGTCTGTCCTCTTCTGTCTGTCTACATCACCTATGAACACCTCAAAACTGGGATGTTAGTCCTGGGAAAGAATGTGTGCATGTGTGTTAGTCGAGTCCTGTCTTTTACAGGGACTTTCTGTAGCAGATTTGTATTCATTAAGGAAACAAAGAACCTCCCCCCGACCCCAAGCCATTTCCACCACAGACCATTAGGAGTGTTGTGTTGAGGGATTTTATTTCTTGTTGGAGGATTAGGCCACTTTCATATATTAGCTACAAACCAGAGTTTAGACTGTTTTAATAACGATTATGTATGTTCAAATACAACCTAGCAAAACCCGACCCATGATGTATGAGTAAAAAAAACTTGCTCAAAGTAAAGATTCTGGCCCTCAATTGATTAATTATCTCAAAAGACAAAAAAAAAAAAAAAAAGAAAAGGAAAAGAAGTTGATGTTAAGAAAGAATGAGCTACATCTAAGGAATGAATCCCACAATGTTATATTTCCATTGTGAGGACATGTTGTATTCCTTGCTATATGTGTGCTTTCTGGAAACAGACTTTCTAAAAATTAAGCAGAAGTTATGTGTAATAGCAATAGCAAAGAGGAAACTAATCTGCCATCAAAACCCCCAGGCAGTCAGTGCTTGCTGGAACAGAGCAAGGAGTGCTAACCTGAGAGAATTTGATATAGCTCTTATGATCGTGTGAAAGGTCTTTATAAAATTTCACTGGGAATCTGAGCTTCCTCATTTTTGAAGCAGAAATGAAGGATCTGCAGTCTAAATGGGGTTTGAACAGAAATTTCAAGTTTTCAGATGGGTCAAATTTGAAAAAAAAATTCAAACTGACAGTGTCCCTTTAATTAGAACACACATTGTGAAATGTTACTTTGTAAGGATTAATTATAAATATTTGATAAGATCTGGAAGTTCACCAAGCACTCTTGCAAGACTTATGCTACCTTGTGAAAACAAACCAAATACATTTTAATGATGTATCTGCCTTATCAGATATTTTCTGTCAATGTTAATGGGTTGTTCTGCTGAGTATCACATTTTTGATTGGGCATATACGCATTGTAACTATAATTGAAGTGCTTGAATTAACTGTATTAATTCAGAGTACAGTAAGGATGTTGTTTAATTATTTTTCTCAATCTTTAATAGCTATGTCAGTATCTATTAAATATGAAATAAAATAGGAGTAGTAATAAAATAGAATTAATATTTGGAAATACATCACTAATTTGAATTTTATCAAAGATTTACATGGAATGCAAGCAGCTTAAAAGTTTTGATTTTTTTTTTTTTTTTTTGGTGTAAGGCAAGCACTTAAAAGCAAAACAAAAATCCATCCTGATTTTTGACTATCATTGGCAGTAATAAAACTCCATTTTATGGACTTACACCTCTTTCTCAGGCTCCCACTCCATTGAATTAGGAATTGAAAAATAAATTTATCTATATATTTTTTAATTCAAGTAAGCACTTGATGAAGGAAGATTCTAAATGTAGCGTTTTTGGTAGGGAGAAGGAAAATGTTTTTGATAACAAATTGCACTGTCAGCAAGTAGTCTTTTTGAACTTCTATCTTGTTCTACCAGTTAGTAAGTCACCACAGCTGAGGGGGTATATGAAGGGTTTTGGATTTGGGGTGGGGTTTTTTCAGTATCTTGGACCAGAAATCAGAGATCCTTGAAAAGCTTTTAACATATGGCATTTTGTCCTTGTCACTTTTACACGTAATACAGCTAAAATTACCATCTTGAATTTATCTGGCATATACATCTGGCTAGCTGTTGTGCAGCAGAGCAATACCAGAAGTGAAAAATTTACATAATTAATTAGAAAGTTTAGTTATTTGCATCACCATGTTATGGAAGTTGACATAACAAATGGATTTTTTGGGGTTTTGTTTTGTTTTTCTCTTGAGTTCTGTTATGTGAAGAAAGATGATGAAATATGTTGCTATGAAATTTGAGATGATGGGAAGAAGGGAATGCTTAAAAATGACTTGCAGATGTTGAGGGACCAGATTATGAAGGAAGAGGAAGTAAATCCTCACAAAGCTTGTCTCTCGTTTTATTCAAAAAAGTGTTCAGCTTTTTCATTTACAAATTGTTCTGTAAATTACTTGTGTCCAGCTCTGAGAAATAGCTCAGTCTTTTACAAATGGAAACTGAGGCACCAAGAGTCCAGATTTTGATAATATTTATATGGAGACTAATTTATAGACATGAGTAAAGGTATGTTCAAAAACTTTCTGTGATGTCACATGAAAAGCTGTAAACAGCTCATGAGAAAACAAGACAGTCAAGGAAGGTCAGCCTTACCTTACAACCTCAGAGCCTTCTTTATATGGCACTTACTAGAGAAATGCAATAGCAAAATGTACAGGAATAATTGTACAAATAATAATATTAAATGGAATTTAAAGTAAGCCAATTCTGATAAATGGTTCAGAGGATATGAATGGAAGTGAGAGTGGCTGGATACAGTAAAGGCTTCAGGTGTTTAGAGTTTTACATGCAAATAACTAAAGGTCTTAAACATCTGCAGTCTGAAAACTGCATATGGCATTGTTGATTTATCAAGGATTGAATAAATAAGGCTTTTCATGTTACAGAAGAATCTACGTAAACCTTAGTTAAAGGTCAATTTGTATCATATTAAATGTCAGAATGAATGATACATAATACCTGAGGAGCTGTAAATATTAACCACATTAAGTGGTCACTCAATAAAAAGGACTTTCAGCTTGCAGAAGCAAGCTAGCAAAAAAAATTACACTTTTTGATATGTAGAGTGTTAGGATGGAACCCTGTAAGACATTCTTAATTTCTGTTCTTTCTTCCTTAGTCACTTGGAGTCACTTAGAGTGTTCTAGCTTTTTTTTTTTTTTCCCCCTTCCCTTCCCCCCCGCCCCCCCCCCAGTGAAACCTGGCTTTTAAGTTTAAAAGCTCTTTGGTCTTTGGGGAGTTCACAAGAGACAGATGTAGTTCAAAGCTTTGATAGCACATGGTCTTGATAGATAGTCAGATGCTGAAATGAGGGTGCTGATGAAAGCCATGAGGAAATTAAGATGACTGTCTTCAGAGCAGGGTGAACTGTGCTGGAATAGATATTACCTACATATACATCATCGTGGTAGTGAAAGTGAAAGTTCAGCATTGGAGATCTGGAAGTTAAATGTGATTCTTAAACTAATAAAGGTGTAACAAACTGCAGGGTGAAATGGGAGCCTAGTGCATATTTTTATTGCATAGAAGAGTGACACCTGCTAGAAAAACAGTTGTTTCACACTCACTGCCAGCTTCTGAATGACTGCTTTTTTTGCCAAGACTTTTAAAAGGAGGTTGTAGGCTGGTGGGAGTCAATGTCTTCTGCCAGGTAACAAGCAGTGGAAGAAGAGGAAAAACCTCAAGTTGCGCCGGTGGAGGTTTAGATTGGATATTAGGAAAAATTTCTTCATCAAAAGGTTTGTCAGTGATTGGAACAGGCTTTCCAAGGAAAGTCACTATCCCTGGAAGTGTTTAAAAATGTGAAGAAGTAGCACTCAGGGACATTGTTTAGTGGTTGACCTGGCAGTGTTAGGTTAATAGTTGAACTTGATGATCCTGAAGGTCTTTTCCAACCTTAATGATTCCATTATTCTTAAAAGTTTTGTTGAATTCTTAAAAGTCACAGAACAAGAGACATAGCTGTTCAAAGAAGCTCCGTGCTGTGTAATCACATGCTGTCTTTTTCTCTCTTGCTCCTTAGTGCTTGTGTGTCCTTTAACAATAGGTGTAAGCACAGGTGTGCATAAGTAACTGATCTAAGATTAAATCTGAAATGAGATGATGAATGCTTTCAGCTGCTGTGTGGCTGGCCATGCACAAATGGAAACTCAGGGCCGGCAGGTTGGTAGCTATTCCTGCACTGTTTTCCTTTCAAGGAGGACATATTTCCATAGACATGCTGAGAGGAGGAAACTGCGTGAGTTGGATGGCCTGCCTGGAGCTTGTTTCTTTGTTGCACTTCTCAAGTTGTGCCATGCCTTGTCTCATGTTGTTGGTGCTGTGAAAAGCTGATTTTCTTCAACTTAGAGGCAAAGGGAGAGGGAAGATGGATGTGAATGAGGGGAGGACTTGAATGAATTTGAGCTTGGTAACTTATGTAACAGTAATGGGCAAGGTGTTGCCCTTAGTGTACTTAAACTGAGCTAATTGCAATTAGGCAGCAATTGTTCTGATAAACAAAGGCCAGAGCTCAAGGTCTCAAGTGAAGCCCTGCTAATTTTCATTTTGAAAACTCCTTCCCCCACCCCCATGATGATGTGGGTTTTTGTTGTTTTGTTTTTAACAGATGACAAAAAGGTGCAGTGGCTATTGCTATCTTATTGCTTACTGTTACTTTCATTTATTAAAACTAAATTTCAGCAGTTAAGATCTTGTGCTTTCATTTTCTCTCCCAAGTAACTTTTGCTATGAGTTGAGACTGGTCTGCAGTTCTTGGACTATCTTAAGCTTATGGGTTTTAATTCAGTTTCTCATTGTACACACAGTCGATGCTTTCCCAGCATCAGCTGTGAGTGAAACAGTTTAGAAACTTCAGCAGATTCCCAGTTGTCAACATAGAGGTGATACAGACACACCAGCCTAGATACAATAGTGCTTGGAATAATAACCATGAAGAAAGACGAGCACTCTTCTGGAAGTGAAGAAAGAAGTTGCCCAAAGAGGAAAGTAGTTGCCCAAATACTTCACAGAAGCAACTTACTTTGCAGCATTTAAATTCCTTCTGAAAGGCGGAAATTCGCAACATATTTTGGTTCGTTTCACTCGCAAGGTCAAATGGTGACAGTACAGAGTACAGTTACTACAATGTTAGAAAGTGCAATAATGTTGTTTAAAATGCATCAAAATGGGTGCATTAGGTGAATGGCTTCTGTGTCTCAAACACAGCAGGCATCATTTTACATCCTTAGAAGTTTACGTAAATCTGAATGTCAGGACATTAGCCTGTGTTGAATATCTAAATACTTAAAATTTTATTCTTCTACCCACCTTCCTTGATTTAATTCTGTTAAATTAACTTAAAAATCTATAATAATTAAAATGTTGGGTTTTTTATTTTCTTAGATGCTTTCTCACTTTTTGTCTAAAACAAATACTATTACTATTGGAATGGGGTAAAACAGAACAAAACATGAATATAACGAGTATAGTAGTATTCTTGAGACAAAGAAATAATTTCTAATTTCTAAGAAGTAGTATTTTATTTATTATTTTTTCAGTGTGATCGCTGCTTGCCATTATACAATGACAAGCCTTTTCGTCCAGGTGACCAAGTTCATGCCTATAATTGCAAGCCATGCCAGTGTTACAGCCACGCAGTAAGCTGCCACTATGACTTAGCGATGGATCCTTTTCCTCAGGAGCACTACAGAGGAGGTGGTGGGGTGTGTGATAACTGTCAGCACAACACAGCTGGTAAGCCATGCCAGAGAGAACGGACTGTTTGTTTTACAGTCACTTTTTGACTAAGTTTTGTATCAGCTGATATTAGTAATGCTCATTGGCTGACAGTCCAATAAATTCTCATGTAAACGTATTTTTAAACTATTCACATAGTGCAGTAATAACAGGTGTGTCAGTTCTTAAGGAAAATACTGCTAAAATTTGATCCAATCTTGCGTCAGAACTTTTGTGCAAAACATATGCTAATAAATAATTAAAACATATAGTTTCAAAGCTGTTTCTGTTACATGTGCTAGAGCATTTAAATCCAGAATATCATCTTTACAATTGGATCAGTTTAACTGACAACATCTTAAAAAGGCTGTCAGATTTTGCTCTAATGTTAGTTTCTTACTTATTGAGTAAAGGTCTTTATTCAATGTAGGTAGTATATTTGAATACTTTTTAAAGCAGTTTTCTTCTGTGTCAGTTTTCTTGGCTTTTTCTGGGAAAGGGAAAAAAGAAAAGTTTCAGGTTCAATGATAATTTTTCAAAAAAAAAATGTATAGGCATTTGCATGGCACAGCTTTTATATAAGTGTGGTATTATATAACAGATGGAAGTTTAATGGAGTAAAACATAGTTTGTAACAGGTTCATTGTTTCATATGCTCTGGATCACTAAATTGGCAGGTAGAGATGAAAGGTGCATTAAAATGGACGTCCTGAAAATTATAGAATTCTCTCAAAGGAATAGTCTTTAATTTTGAATTATACAGCTAATTTTAATGAATTGGAAGCCATAATGCATAACCTTTCTTTCATGCAGGAAGGAACTGTGAGCTGTGCAAGGATTTCCATTACAGACAAGCAGGTGCAGATCTTTCAGCCACTGATGTTTGCAAACCCTGTGACTGTTATGCAACAGGCACCAAAAATAGGAGCCTCCTGTGTGATAATGTAAGTAGCCTTAATACAGAAAAAAAGGAAAAAAACGTTTTAATCAGCTGGATAGACAGCTGTAAGATTTTACAAAATGTATTTACGTGGTAACTAGTTTATTAAAAAAATGCTTAATTTCAGCCTTTTCAAAATGATATTTACGTCAGACATTGAGAGCTGAGAAAACACAGAGAGCAACTTGAGATGTACTGCTGAAGAGTTAACTCATCTAGATCAGCAACAGACATAAAAATGCTGTATGAAGAGTAGTTTTGTGATTCTAAACAGATACCTGTGCACTCAGTAATGTTAAAACATCTAGGTTTTGAGTGTTTTTGAGGGTCTTTATATTGTCTTAGTTACTGACAGGTTTTAAAAATTCAGACAATAAGCTGAGCCTGAAATTGAACTAAAATTAAGCTACTTTTCTCTGTAGCAAGACAAAGATTGATCTCCCATTTAATTTATAAAGTCCATTAATAATAAAAAAAAAGAAACTCACAAAGTGATGCTGAACAGAGAACATCAGCTATGCTTTTTAAGCCAATGGACCTCATTGACATGCAAGATGTCTACTCTCATAATACATCAATCTGTAACTTTCACAACATGCATGTTGGAAAAAAAGCAGAAAAATTGATTAAAATCTTGAACATGTGTTAAAGATACATTGTGGTTCATGTTCTATTCACATATGTCCTGTCCACTGCCAAAATCTAAATATTGTTAAGAATAGGGAAGAAACGTTTATTTGAAATCTATTTTAAAGATAGAATTTATTCTGTAGGTAATTGAGATAGAACTTCTTCAGCTTGTTGCCACTCTTCCCATCTCTTCTTTTTTTCAAGAATTTTATTCATAAAGCAATCTCTAGTTTTTTCCATAGTATGTCTCTTGTTCACTGCATTTTATTTAACAACTAACTCATGTGGGTTCTGTTGTATTTTAATCCTCAGTTCTGTAGTGGTACAGGTACATTCCCAGTTTGACTGAGTTCACCTTCACATTGCTGCATATGAATTGATGCATGTTCGGAGTGACATACAAATTTAGCACAATTTTTTTTTTAAAACAACCCCTTGCAGTAAAAATAAAAATGATTTTATAATTTTCAGTCTTCTGCAGGTGATGTTTTCTGACAGCAGCATAGAAATGGAAAAAAAAAAAAAAAAGCTTGCAAAACAGATAACCGTGTTAGGACTATTTTTCAAGATATAGGAAGAATGAAAGCAAATGTTGATTTATGTGCCCATTGTTTGTGGTGAAATTTTAACCTAAATCAACTTTAGATGTAATTAATAATCAGAGGAAGAATAGTTTACAGAAATCACTGCTTTACAGTGAAATATACAAGAATGTTGATGAAGCCTGACTATGAAACTATGAATAGGGAGACAAAATGGGAAAAATGGGGGAGACTATTGCTCCATAAAGCATCAATTGCTGCAGTAGAAGCAGATCAGGGAGAAATGACTGAGAGGCATTAAAGAATAGATTAATAAGGCTGGGGACTAAAGGCTGAAATGAATTACATGAAATAGGAAGGCATCATTGAAGGAAGTGTTTCCAAATTTGACCTGTGGAAGATGGAATCATAAGGAATAAGGACCCTACTCATGAAAGTTAATTGTCACATCACATTGATAATTTTCAAGGAAATTTGCCAAAAATGGGGCAGAATACACTTCTACTGCATAACTCACCACTTTCTTCAGATCATCAACGTTTTTTTCTTTTTTTCAAAGGGCCTCCTGTGTCACTATGTTCCAAAATTAATCCATTGAATCACAAATGAATCTGTTGAATCAAACAGAAAGAATATTTACTCATCAAATGTAGTATAATTGATGTAGATAGTTTACAAAATTGATGTACATAGTTTACAAGATGGGTAGAAGAACTTACTGTAAAACAGTCACTCCCATCTCAGTCGTTTGGACTGATCATGAAAACTTTATGCCTGTTCTGCTCACCTCTTACACTCTGCCCTCGGTGAGAAATGCACGTAGGTATGTAGCATTTCTCCCTTGCATAGTCTCTTCTTTCTTGTACACCTGAAGATCATATCCCCTTACAGGTCAGTGTGTGACTTCATTTGGATTTTTAAGTGCAAGCTGACATGTTAAAAACTTCAAAATTGTAACTTTATGGCTTATAGTAACAAGTGAGATTTTAGAAGAGTGGTGTAGCGGCGCATCCATCAGCATTAGTTGTTTTTGCAGAGAGATTTTCCTTTGAGACTGGTGAGTACAAGAGACAAGTGCTACAGCCTGATAAGTTGTTCTCTTCTTTGCTGGTTATTGACATTTAATTGGTGTAGAAAAGATGGCTGCATCCTCTTTGTGAATGTTTGTCACAAAACATTTCAAACAATCAGAAAGTCTAGATGAACTATTTGAGGTGCTGGAGTTTTATGAGGGTGAAAGAAGAATTGGCTGCCTTCTTCCCTTCTCTCTAACCATTCACACGTGAGAAAATTCTGCCAGAATACTGCTGATGTGATCATTCTTGCTCTGTATGGAGAGCTGGAGATTAATTTCTTCTGGCCCTTATACCACAATCCTTTACTCATTTTCCTGTGCTGCTTTTTACCCAGACTGCTCTACAAATGCTTATGTATTCAATCAGGCATGGCAGTTTGTAGTCCTTTCATGATTCTATTATAATAAGCCATATATAAAGCAGGGGGGAAGGCACTCTTTTCCCGGGCTTTTGTTTTTAGGCAACCCTGGAAGTGCTGCTGTTGCTTTTACCTTGTCTGTGGAAGTGCCACTCTGGTCTCAGTGAATTTAGGCATCTTTCTTTACTCAGCTTTTGATGATTTAAAAAAATTAGCTATTAATATCCAAATAAATATGTATCATGTACTTCCTGTTGCGAGGAAAGCGTATTTTACTGAAGAGACTATTGTTCAGAGTTGCAAAGACTTAATTGCCTTCTGTCAAGGTGGCACCTGTATTGTCTCATCCTGCAAGAAAACTCTTTCTAAAAAGACAAGAAAAGGCACAAAATGTTGCTGTTTTCTCCGAAGAGTCAAATGAAAGCAAGTTACAGTAACTTGTAACAAGCTACCAAGTAACTTTTTGAACAGGCTTCAGATTTCTCCTTTCTCTGTGCTCCTAAATATTTCTTTTTTGAATTTCTTATTTTTTCCACTAACAATTTTGAATGTTTCATGTAGTTTATTCTATACACGGTAGAAAGCTGATAGTTATATATATGTATATATATTTTTAAAGCCAAAATAGTGTTTCTATTTCTGTTTTCACTTCTGAGTTAATTCTTTTTATCTAAAATTAGAATGAGCATTTATCCACCTACACTATTTTCAACCCATTTATCGTGATTGACAATAAATAGATGGAATGTGTTTGTTACAAAGGAAAGAATATAGGTTGAAGCAGTTAATTAAAAGCATTTCAAAGAGCAGATATACCAAATAGAATAAAGAATGTATAGGATGCAAATGTGAAAAATTAAAAAAGTGCATAGTGGAGTCCATAAAAATCAACTTATAAAGAGTGCACTTTGAATCCTGGATGTCCCTAATAAGAAGGCCTTTAACCTTATTGCTAAAAAGAAGAGAAATGAGCTTTTGATGTTAAATAATTCCACAGCTTTATTTCTGAATATTTTTTACAGTGAAAATCTTGGTTTTCTGTGGTAGTCTTTTATTTTGGGGATTTGGTCCACTCCCACCCGTTGATGTATCATGGGCAGGGGGTAAATGCTTCATGTTACAGTTCAAGTAAAAGTAGAAGAAAGCTACTGACTTTTGAAAGTCATCATACGCGATGACAAGAAGAGATATCAGGGGAGTGCAAAGGAACTTCATTATTGCTGCTTATTCAATTTTCAGTTCCCACAGCTGACATATCGAGAATACTCTCAGGTATTTGGTGTCAGACCATTAACCTATGTGTGTGAGCCAGCACACCATAAAGTTCTCATTTCCAAAACTGAAGAAAACGAAAGGGAAATAAAAGTCCTCGGCCCCCTTGCTATCCCCCCAGTTCCTGAGATTGCAGACAACTAGATGCTGGGGTCCTTGACAGACTTGCATCAAGTAAGAAGGTAGTGAGGAGTATATAATTAGCATTTATATCAAAAAGGCAGAACATTGAGACTGGTACCAATCAATTGCAAAACTGGTGATGGCAGGATGAACAGCAAGCATTTCATGCCAGACCTGAATATACCCCTTAGTCTTGCAATGCCCTATAACTTGCATTTTCAGTGGGTCAAGGGAAGGTGCTTCTGCCCTAGTAGAGGATAAATAATTTAAATTAGTAATGACACAGCTAATGACAAAAGATTTTTGTCATATGTTTTGGGCTTCAAAACCAGAAGTTAACTTTGGTAAAAGAAACTTAGAAAGGTGTCAGCATTACTTTATTTAGTAATATGAAGCCTCATCTCACATTTGTTCTCCAGAATTGGAGAGAGTTTCTGATTACATTTCTGGCTGTATGTTCCTTCTATTACAGACACCAAAGAGTAGCAATTTGAACTTATAGGCATAGCCAAGGGGAAAAAGGTGGTTTTAACTTTCAGAAAATTTAGCATACCTATTTTTTTAGCAAATTCCATTTTACACTTTAAGCATACATATGGTCAACAAGAGTCTAACTAGTCAGAAGTTATATTTCTGATACTATGACATATACATATTGAATCACACTAGATGACTGCTATGGCTAAATAGTTTGCTCTATTCTAAACATTTAAAACAATTCTTTGGAATATGTCAGCCTTTGTCCTGGGTGCTTAAATCTCTTAAGTCGTCATATCAGTTTAGTAACTGGACATTGGGAGAGCTCCTGACGAGACACCTCTTTGAATCCATGATTCTAGGTATGATGTGTTAGATTAAAGTGTCCCCCAATTAAAAAGTGGTATCACTAGTATCTAAATCAGTGGGAGCTGCTCAGTATATCTAAAATTCAGAAACCTTAAGTAGTCAGCTTCCCCACTAAGGACAATGATGCTGTAGCTGTGATTTGTGCAGAAGAAGGTTGCTTGCATATGTTTTGTAATTGTTTACATTCGAGGATATAGGACTAATGTGTATTTCATAAGTAAGTTATAAACGACACAAGGGATAGATGTCAACTCAGCATCAGTGATTTTCTGTATCAAATAACAATTGTAATTATGAGGTCCCAAGATACACCACCACTTGGTAGTAATGCTTGGCTAGGCTCATTTTCATAGTGAACAATCTAGACAGATATTTTCCATAAGTGATTTAGTACCAAGATGGAAATGTTAATACACAGGCTGTTTCTGTCTGCTTACTGTTTGGGTCAGAACCAGGCCTCTCAGGCATAAGCAACAGGAGAACAGATTGCTTTCTGCTCTTCTAAAACTAGCATAAATAAAATATTTTTCTTTACATGACAGGTGGCATTTGAATCGGGGGGAGGAGAGGCAAGGTTCAGTAGTATTGCCAGTGCACAACAGGTGAAATCCTGGTTAACAAAATCTTTAAATGTGAATTGTTGCCAATATTCTCAATGATATCACAGTTTCCAGAGTAAGTTAGATTTACTATAGAAATAATAATAGTAATAACAACAGTAACTGCTTAGTTTCATAATTCACATAGATTTTTAGGTAGAATGTATAAAAATACGTTAGGTTTTAGAAATGGTTTGTTCTACCCATTTTTATGTAGATTTCTGTGTTCTAACCAGTGCTACACCCATTTCTGTGGCATTATAAACATTTGTCAACTCGTACAACTTCTTTGTAACAATATTCATTGCCAAGCATTTCACAGACCATTTTGGTACTTGTCTGTAGAGACAAATTAAAGATACTATTTTTCTTTTTTTCCCATTTTTTAAGCCAAATTTCTGCATATTAAGCCCAATAATTATTTATATATGGAGATTTCCAAATGGTTTTGTTGGCTGGACCCTGGAGAAAATTTGAATTCTTGAGTTGACCAGACATTTCTCCTTCACTTGAAGAATTAACATTTGTTCTTTGAGCATGTTTTTTTTTTTTTAACCTATTAACACAAAGTTTGGGGACATACATTTTTTGCAACTGAATGTGGTGAAATGTGCTGCTTCTTGTAATAGTTTGACACAAAATTATGCTGGAGATAGTGATATTCTTTGCTTCTCTTACTACTTAGTAATCTATGTATTTCACTTGTAACATCAGGAGAGAGCTACTGTTTGATCGCAATAAGCCTTGGGTTCTAGGCATTTGGGATAAGAACAGCTGCACTGTGTGAAATGAGACTCATCTAGCACAGTATCCTCTCTGATAGTTACCATGAGTGTGATCCTTCTGTGATATACTTTTCTAGATTCCAGTTATTTATGGATTTGGGACTACCTGAGCCAAACTCAAGGGTTTTGAGTAGCCGTGTTTGGTGTCCACATGTGGAATTAATCTAACTAATTTTTTAATGCAGTTCAAAAAAGGGTATTTGCCTATACACTTGTGCTGTATACACTTTCATGCTTTTAAGTTTTTTTCTTATGATTTCCTGGGTGTTTGGTCTTATAATGTGAGAAATGACGAATGTTCATTCTGTAAGACATTCATGATTTTGCAGCCATTCGTCTTAGTCATCTCTTTCCAAACTGAAAAATCTTTAGCCTCTTTTCATTCATATTTTTGCTTATTGTACTCACTCTGTAACCTCTTTTATTTTACAGAGAGTAACCAGATATACAAATTATACAAAGTGTTGATACAAAATGGATTTTTATGACACAATGAGATTGTCTATCTACCTTTCAGTTCTTTTCCTAATAATTCCAGTATTCCTATCTCCTTTTTAACTGCTTCAGACCTTTCAAGTGATTTGTAAGGGAAAGCAGTTTTAACAGCTCCTTTCTTGAATGGTGATAGCTAATTTTGGAGTCATCATTGTCAACATATATAGTCAGGATTGGTTTTTCCCAGGCATTAAGTTGGTACTTCTTGAGGTAGAAGTTAATTTGAATTTTTGATCATCCATTTAGTTCAGTCTAGGTGACCGAACAACATTTCCGTGTGTTGACTTGAAGAAATGCAGTAGAATCATGAAGCATGATTTTTCTTTGGAAAAAAAGTACCCCTCTTTTTACAAAAGAAACCTACGAGACCGTAGATCTCAGAAACTTCCTTACAGCCTCTTAAGGAGCTTGATGTAACTTTTATGATTTTATTTCCCTTTTACTGATGGTGACTTAAGCAATTAGTAATTCAGTAATTTTATATTTTGTTTCATCTGGAACTTCAGTCTCATGTTTAGTGTACTTTTCAATGGTGAGAATTTGCTAAAACATTTTCCTTCTGATATCTTGCTTTGAAAACAATCTTAAAAATAATTCCTAATATAGAAAGCTGTGAAAAGCTTTCTGTATTTCCATAGTTAAAAGCTGTGAAATACTTTCTTTGCAAACTCTGTTGTGGTTCTCTTTCCTGAATGCTACACATAACTATAAAAGCATTAATTGGTCATCTGCTTCAGCTCAAAGCAAAATTGTTGTCAGTGATAGATCCAGTCAGTCATGATTTTGTCTGGATAAGTCTTGGCACCTCTGGGGACAGAGATTCTGCATCCTCTCTGGGTAGCCTTTTACTGATGCTGCACTCCCCTTTTGCTGAAAAGTTCTGATGTCCACTCAGTATCTGCTAATCGTGCCAATTAATTATGTATTGCCCACACTGATTCTCTGGTAGGCTGCCTTTGCTTCTGACATTTACATTTTTTTCTTCCTTCATGCTTTAGACATGTTGTGTGTTAAAACCTCATTTTTGTATTGCCTTATTCTGGTTTTAAGATTTGGTGTTGGTTATTATCCTGTCCTTTTAACTTCCTTATTTTGACCCAATTTTCACTGATTGAAAATTACTTTTTCGATGCAATGCTTTCCTTTATGTCGTAGCTTTTAGAGTAACTTTAAAGATGTTTAAAGTACGAGTTGAGTACTATTGTGTAATCTGAATATGCTGTGATTACTAACACAAAATGTTTCTTTTACAGTTATATATTAAACTAGGTGGTTTTTTTTCATTTAGGATTAAACTCAGAGTTGCTTTTCACATGTGAGTTCTCTGATGAATGGCTGTGATGCATGACTGGGTCTCTTATAATACACTAAATATCTAGATCAAATCCGGTCTGAAAGGGAATTAACTTGAAAATCCTTGTTGCTCTGTTTTCTGCTGTTGTGCTCTTTTAAATTTTATAGTTGCTGTTGTCTTGCCTTTTATCAAATATTGTTGTCTTGCCTTTTTAATATCTTCATCTTCCTGAAAAACATGACTGATAAATCAGTAATACATCTCTATCATTAAATCATATTGAAGAGATTTGATGGACTACAGAATCCTTTTTTGAGGAAAGAGTAGGAGTACGTACTTCTCTAACTTTCATTCAGTATTTTCTACACTGAAAATTTA
Organism: Anabacerthia variegaticeps; assembly: GCA_035583185.1. NCBI lineage: Eukaryota > Metazoa > Chordata > Aves > Passeriformes > Furnariidae > Anabacerthia > Anabacerthia variegaticeps. The sequence continues at coordinate 16,431,065 of JAWWEW010000112.1, read as the reverse complement.
TTATTAGATGTTGAGATACTATATTTCACTTCTATTAACAAATCTTACAGCTTCATTGTAGATTTGAAGGTATGATAATAACATTTATTTTAAGTGGAACTTCCAAGTAGCTTTGTCTCACCTGTTTTTCCAGCTTTACTTGACTCATAGATTAAAGATGAAACAAGCAGCCATTAGTAGAACCTTCCCTTCTAGTAGCTTTTTAAAAGCAAACGATACTGAACTACAGCTGTTGATGTTATAGACGAATGCTAGTTTTGAATCACTGTACTTTTTCATACTGGGTAATATTTGTACTGAAAAAAAATTCCACTGACCCAAAGAAAATTACTTATAATAGAATTTATTGGTTTGGTGCCATCTACATTTCCCAGAACACGAGTTAAAAAAGTTAGGTTTTGTTCCTTGATTGTGAGTCCTAAACGTTTTGCCAATTCACACTTCCTGCAGGTCTGTGTTGCTTTGACTTCCTGTTTTTTGCCTGAGTTAAGCACTGACTGATGCCTTTCATTCATTTCTCCATCCCTGTGCCATTGTCCTTTCCCTACGGTCAGTTTTCCAGACATGTTGGAAAGTGATGAATGTAGAGATAGTGGTTTTATTTGTTTTGTTTTGTGGGTTTGTTTGGTTGGTTGCTGTTTGTTTGTTTGTTTCATGGCTTTCAGAAATTGAGGTGGCTTTTCAGGAACCGTTTAATCTTGTATAAGATGTGACACTCATACTCCCAGATCATGGTCCAGGCATAACAAAGGGTGTGTCAGCTCCTTCTGAATAGCAATGCTACCCACTTAGGGAGTAGGTGAGGGCCTTTATATACCTCCACTGAAGTGGAATGGTTTCGATCCCACCTGAACCAAGAAAAGAGGGTTTCAGATACTGCGCTGTTGGATCACATCCTTCACTAGAGGGAATGAAATATGAATAATCAGAAGGGAAAAGTTTCAACTCTGCCTAATTCTTCTGTAAGTAACATTTTCACTAAAATAAAGAAGCCCATGGTCAGAACAAAAACTGCAAAACTTGACCTTTGAAGATGACAGTTCTTTGCAGTAATGGTGATTCAAAAAAGTACTGTTTGTTTTAATAGAAGTCACCATCTATACAATGCAATTTTGTAAGTATTCTTTGCAGATTCTCTGTCCAGATGGTAAATATGGTTGCATTGTTTACTCAGTTCTTTTTCCCTTCTGTTTTGAAAGAACAGGACTTTTAAAACTCTATTTAAAAGTCAAATAGTTACATTCGGTTCAATATTTCTCTTTTTTCCTTTCTCTCAACAAATTAAAAAAGTGTCACAGGGGCTTATATATTTTTTTCTGTTCCATTTAAAATTTTCTCCTCCCCAACTCATACTCCCATTCTTGTTGCTAATGAATGTATCATCTAAAAATAGATATGTTCATGATTCTATAATATTTTGTATCTTTCTAGATTGGAGGCCAGTGTAATTGTAAGAGACATGTGTCTGGCAGACAATGCAATCAGTGCCAGGAAGGATTCTACAATCTGCAACAGTCAAACCCTGATGGCTGCAGCCCCTGTAACTGTAATACCTCTGGGACAGTCAATGGAGATATTACCTGTCACCAAAATTCAGGACAGTGCAAGTGCAAAGCGAATGTTATTGGTATGTGTAATGCAAGAGTTTGGAGCCATTTTTCTTGTTTTCTCTGGGAATAAAACACACTTGATTTCTAAATGAAAGGTATAGAAAACTTCTTTGCTGAAGGCAGATTATAAAAGTGAATGAAATTAACTGTTGAAAAATTATTAATTTAATAATTCTACCAAACTACAGCTTGAAGCTTAGCTTAATCAACCCTTTAGAAGTTTCTTTATGGCAGAGCTACATTAGCTTACTTAGCTCCATACTAATAAGTCACAGAAATAATGTAATTTGCTTACTGCATAGATGTTTCTTTTAGGAAATTAACACTTTTTCAAAATGTTTTATACTTAATGAGTTCTAAGCAAATCGTTTCCATGCTAGTTTTCTTAATAGACCAAAATAAATGGATTTTTTTCACAAAATATTCTGTGCTACGGGGTCCTTTGTGATAAATCTATCAATTTTTTTCTATTATATTTCTTTGAACTGTTCCTATGAAATGCAAAATAAGTCAACATAATTCCACAGATCATGTACATAGCTAGGGTTAGTTATCAAGGGCCACATAATTTTAATTTTGTAATTCAATGCCAAGCTGATTATAATAAACTGCTACCTTCTGTGTTATTTATCATTTTTTTTACAAGATGTGCTTTTTTGTTTGTTACTCCCACAGGTATTTTTCAGAAATTAGATTTGATTATAGCAATTTATTACTTCCAGCATATTTGAGGGGAGCCACAGCCACATAAGGACAAAATTTATCAAGTGCCCAAAATACACAGTATATATAATACACTTTGAAATGTTGATGTATGGGAATATTATGCAAGGAGAATTTCCTGATAAAGTGAGCCTTGCATGGTAACTGTGCATGTCTCAGACTATACATACGTCTCAAAAAGAAAGAATCCTTTTCTGCTTTGTTATTAACAGAATTAGTAATCTATTTTTTCTTCAGCCTAACCCTGGTTCTAGGTTGCATTAATAATGTTCAAGTACATATTAATATACTTGGTATTATATATACTCTTGTTTGTGATATTTGTAATATTGTGAGACTTTGTTGCTTTTGGAAAGTAGAAGAGGAAAATGCAGAATAACAGCAGATAATGAAAACGGCTCTTACCAGACTGAAGTCTGAGCAGTTTCAGTCCTTTTTCCTGTGGAATGCTATGCTTTTCGTACAATAAAAAGGGTGCTAAGAGTAAAAAATAACCTCTGTGCATCTTAAACCCACTCTTTACCTTCAGGAAAAAGGCCTTTAGAGCATTCTTAATTATATATTCTTTGCCCACATTTCATGTTTGCACCTGTGAAAACCTTTTTTAACTCAGTGGCAATTTGGCAGACAAGAAACGTAGTCTGGTTCTCACATTTTGTTTGTATATTAAACATTTTATCCCCTTGATGAAAACACTAAGAATGGTTTTTATTTTCACTGAAATATTATAAAAAAAAATGTGTAAATCTGTGCTTTCTGTACTTACATGCAGCTCTGGTGGAAGGCTATGCTTATGCAAGTGTTTGTTTGCAGGATAAAAATCTAATTCTTTCCAGACTAGATTCTCTTTTTTTTTTTTTTTTCTGTTTTCCAAACCAATTGTAAATAAGCTTCTGTATATTGAAATGTGTGCAGCAAACTTTAACGGAGAGCCTTCCTCTTTGGATTTCTAAATTGGTTTTTAGAGCAATCTGTCTATTGCCATTTTATCTGTTTAAACAAACACAATAACAGAAAAATGCAACTATGGACTGCAGTGTTATGAAACATGAACTGTTAGAGTTAACACAACTGTTAAATCTTACTAATGATTCTATCACCAGTAAAATACATTAGCACCAATAATTTTATTAAAGTAGGTCATTCATCTAGAATAAAAAGGTAGAAGAATGTGAATTAAATGCCAAGCGTGCTAACTCCCCTGTACTTGTTAACATTGAATGTGATGCCCTGTAGGCCTTCCTCAGTATCGTTAGGAATAGATTACCTGTCAGGAATATGTATGGCATATTCAAATAAGCACTGCGCATATTTTTAAAACTGATATGATATGAATCCATGTAGACCAATTTTAATAGTTCAAAATGAGTCATAATTCTTGTTAACAATACAGTTATTTTTAAAATTTGCAGCAATAGTGGTCCTTTTTTATTTTCCTTATTGAAATTAAATGATATGCCTTAGGTGAGTCATTCATCACTGTTAAAGGAACTTGCCTTCTGTTGGAGTTTTTGAGTTTTATCCATATATGTAATGCATTTCCTACCATCTTTAGTTTTATTTTTCTACATTTAAGTCGCTAGATGTATTTTTGTATGGTTTTGTATTTTTTAAATGATGACAATGTTTTGCTGGAACATTGTATTTATATTTTCCTATATGAAACTATTAAGTGATAGCTTCATAGTGAAGGATTTTCCCATTGCAAGGCAAAATACATAACTGAATTTGCATTTTTCATATAATAATCTGGTTTGCTTTCTTGTAATGTACATTTTATAAACCAACATATAAATGCCATCCCTTGGGGCAGGGATAAAGCAAGCATTGACTTTGAAAACAAAGCTAATAAAACTACAGGATGAAGCATGACAAAAACAGTTTAGATTTTAATGTACTGCAGGAGTTAACTTAATCATAATTTAGATAAAAATATTTCATTTTGGATTATGGAAAACATTTTCTGCTTTCAGTGAGGGCTGACAGTAAACACTAACAAATGTAATCAATGGTAAAACTGAAGTATGGTGTTAAGTGAATCATTTGTTGTAATTAGTCTAACTTGTGCTGTCCTAGAGTATATTTAATGTTATTAATATAATATATAAATCTATTATCAGAACAGATTGAGAGCCCAGTGCTATTCCCTGTGTATTGCATTTCTACAATATAGGGTGAAGAGTTCACGTAAGCATTGATTGTGCAACAAGTGCTGTTCTGGGGGACAAAGAGATTAGTTCTGCTTTGTCTTAGAAATGCTACAAAGAATCTCTGGCAGAAGTATCTTAAATTGTATTGAGAGGCCAACAGAAATGCATTGCTTCTGAAACAAATTGGAAAAGTAAACAGAATTTTGGGATGCCACAGTTATTCAATTGATTTGTGCAACCCTGTCACTCCTGTTAATTGTTCTGGTGAAGAATATTAGTCCTTCGTTTCTCTCTTTTATTTACACTAAGGTGTAGTTTACTCCCTCTTTTTGAAAACTGAAATTAACAACTTTTCAGGTTTGGCTTTTTTTTTTTTTTTAGTTATTAATACCTTTTCTCATTCTAGGTCTTAGGTGTGATAGTTGCAATTTTGGATTCAAAGCTCTCAGATATTCTAATGAAGATGGATGTGAGCCTTGTTGGTGCAACAGCCACGGCTCAGTGAACCAATTCTGCAACCCTCTCTCTGGGCAGTGCAATTGTAAAGAACGAGTGAAAGGGCTTCACTGTGACACCTGCATGGACAACTTCTATGGGCTGGATGTAACTGGTTGTAAGGCTTGTGAATGTGATGCTGCAGGGTCATTTTCTGGCACTCTGTGCGATGCAACAACAGGGCAATGTGCATGTAAACCAAATATTGGAGGAAGACGATGTGACCAATGCCTTGATGGCTACCGCAAAGTACAGAAGAGTCACTCCTTTGTTTGTCTGCCATGTAACTGTGATAAGGCAGGTACAGTAAATGGCTCTCTGCTTTGTGACAAATCAACAGGACAGTGTCCTTGCAAAGCTGGTGTAACTGGCCCTCGGTGCAGTCAGTGCATGCTTCATACGTACAACCTCAGCATGAGCAACCTCCTTGGCTGCCAGCGTTGCGACTGTGATGCTCTGGGCACATTGGCAGGAACAGTCTGTGACCCCGTTTCTGGACAGTGTGCCTGTTTGCCTCAGCGTCAGGGGAGAAGGTGTGATGAGTGTAAACCAGGTAAGGAAATTGGAAGGCAATCTTATTTGATGTAGTAAGTTATGCTTTTTTTTTTTTTTTGGTTACAATTGTAGTTCCTACAGTTTTTAATGTGTTTAGATGGCTTCCTGTCTGGCATGCCTCTGACATATGTTATTAACTATTTTTCCATTTCTTCCTAACTGAGTGAGTGAGCAGGAAGTATTAATGTCCTGATCACAGTCAAATATTTATTATATTGCCAGAGGTTGTATAATTTGTATTACTACTGCTTTTTCAACATGTCCAAAATAAGGTTAGACTAGTTCTAGATATTGAGAAAATATACAAATAATTATGGCCCATTTGCTGAATAAGAGGTAGATTGGCATAATTTAATGAACAGCAGCTGTCCTCATAATGAAAAATGTGAATTTGGAAGGCAGAGTGCAGTCTCTTCAGGAAGGGCACTTCATGCATAAAGCTGAGCATGGCACGGGGCACAGAGATGGTTGCTTAAACTTTGATGAGACTGGCAAACATGCCACTTAAGAAGCATTCACCTGCCTTGCTGTGTTGAGGATGTGCTGGCTTTCACAAGGACTGGTTACAGTTTGGCCCTCCAAGCAGATAATATTGCAGTTGCTACATATCAGTTCAAGATTTTGTACCATACTGTTTAATAAACAATAAAACAAAGTTTAAATGTTCCTTATGGATGGGAAGCTCTGTAGTTATATTTCAATGTTTTTGTTTCTAAAGTTAGGTGGGTGAAGTGAAACTATAGATAATATTAACCTACCCTTCATAATAATATTAAGCAGATAGATTTAGTTCAAGTTAAACACATACGCAATTTATTCAAGTAGCAGGTCACATTAAAAGGTACATTATAGCCCCATTGGTTTTAATATGCCATTCAATAATTTGAACAGAGGTTAAAAAAGCTGCTTAACCTCCATTAAGTATTTTTTAAAATGCTTTCATTTAAATTATTTTAGGTACATATACTAATAAATAAGGCAGCATTCTGTTTTTCTTAGTTCCTCCTCCAGTGCTATTTGACCTGCTAACCCTCTATAGCAGCCACTTAATCAGAGATCGGCAGAGGAGTGATGTCAAGGCTTCCCGAGTCAGTGACCGCCCTTGTCCTTGAAAAAGAAAGGCCAGGGTTTATGCAGAACTAAATGGTTTAAAAAGGTTTAATTGATAGTATGAACAGGCTGGTTTGCAGAAAAGCTTACATGGCACTCAAAGGAATACTTCCACAATAGTGCCTGTTAAAAAAGAAAAATAATTAAAAAACATTTTTGTAAGACTTATTTTAAAATTTTTAAACTAATAACTAGAAGTGTATATGTGCTGAACACTGAGTGTCTGGTGCAGATGAAAGTGTAAATTCTTATTGTTGTAAAAGCCTTGTATTGCTCCTAATACAGCTCAGCAATCTGCACCATTTCTGCTATTTTAGTGTTGATCCCAGTGGGACTTCGTTTAGATGTTCAATATATCTAACTTCTATTTCCAAAAGAGACTTTTCTATAAAACAGGGGAGAGTATAAGAAGTTTTCCATATAGATGTATGGAAGATCTTAATTGGTTTTTAGTACTGTAAATGTCCTATGGCTTTGTCTTGGGACAAAGATAAGAAAACTTATTCCAAGTGTATATGTTGACAATACAATCTAATTAAAGCATGCAACTAATTAGTTAATATCGACAGCCCTAAAAACATACTGAGGACTTCTTAGTCTGTTGGTTTGTGATGCAAATTTCCTTAGTGGAATACAGTAATATGTATTTTTATTCTTATTCTATGTAATTATATTTTAGTTAGTGGTATTTAAAGTAACATCCAATTGTAGCATATTTTTATGTACTTTGATAAAATTTGAGAGGTTTCCGAATGTTACTGAGAGTTGCCAATGGAGACAAATTCAAACTGGATGTAGTTCTGGGGAATTATTTTATAAAAAAGATTTTTTTTTTTTCCTTAAAACTTTTTGGAGCCTTCAGCCATGTGTTTAATCTATAAGACTCTATCCATGACCTGCTGTCTTTCAGTTTGTTCTCATACAAATAACGTTTTGGTAGATTGTTGCATATTTAATTTTTAATGTTTTCTTTCCTTTTTTTTTTTTTTGTTTTTTTGTTTGTTTGTTTGTTTAAGCTAATGGTGTATGCAAAGAGAGGAACACTTGATTCTACCATGAAAAAAAAGAGAACAGTTTAGTCTTGTATATAAACTTGCTTTTGAGATGTTCAGGATTGCAATGGTTGAGGCAGGATCTTTTCCACCCCCAGACTGTTGTGAACAGTTTGTCCCTACCTTGGATCCTCTTATGAGAGCAGAAATAGTATAAAAGAAAAATAATTTTAAAGTTCTTTACTTGTAAACAACAGGTTTTTATAGAGTGCTACGTGGTATGAAAAAGATGTAAACTAGCATGTAGGATGTGTGTATGGACACCACTACTGAGTTTCTGCGTACATACTGCCTCTCTTGGCTAGAAAAATGTGAATTATCTTGTGGCAACATTGTTCCTGTGGTTATCGTTGCATTTTGAAGCACAGTCTGTGGTTAAGAAATGACCATTACTGCCATAGTTGGTAAGCATGTGAAAGTGCTAAAGAATTGTTCATGTATTCATTTTCTGTACAGTAGAAGAAATAGTAAGAGGATGATTAAAAAAGGAAGCTGAATACTTTGCTGTGACTTTCATTCTTCCTTATGAAGAGTATGATTGACAAATGTGATCAGTTATGGTTGAATTGGAAAAAAATCTGAAAAAGAATAAGCATAATACTAGTTATATACACAGATCTTGTAGAGATTTGCAGTGGCTGTCTTAAAATTGGAAATTGGTTCTATTATACAACAGTGGATCCTTCATAAAGCAACTTTTATGAGCCTTTCTAACCTTGCTGTAAATTAAGCTTGCATTAAGTTGTTTCTTACTCTTTCCTGCCAAGTTCTACATGGTGGAAGTAAATAATAATAATAATAATGGTTATGACAAACATAATTTATTTGTGATCTGATGTCTTTTCTCTTTTTGTCTACATTTGATCGTGTTAATTTACTTATACATTAGGTGGGGGAAGAAATCGGTCTCATTTTCCTATCCCTTGCTCTTACTTTAAAAAAAGTTTTACCTGATACCTCAGGGTGGAGGGTGTGGTGGGGAGGGGAAGTAATGAGGTAGGATCCAGAAAATTAACTTTTAGACCATTTCTAAAAGGTTATTGTAAGAAATATCATACCAAATCATTCACTGCTCTACAGCAGTTTAGGCAGTATGACACGAGGAGAGCCAGGATGTTTAAGGTATAGGTTCTTTATAATTACAAATTCCCTGTTACAAAATAAGCAATATATGCTGTAGTGATAGATCCTGCTCAGACAGAATGAATTTATTTTCTAGATATGTGCTTATTTACCCATTATAGTCTTTTCTTAGACATTATAGAATGGAATCATGGAATCATGCAAAATGTCATGTGGGCAGTGATCTGGTTTAGCCTGAGTGCTTATCATTTACTGCAACTCTAACCTGGGTTCTGAAGAAATGCTTTGACCTTCTGCATGAGTCCAGGCTGAAACTTGTTTCCTACCTTCCTGTTACGTTCTGTGAGTGGAGTCGTTCATTGTGCTCAAGAGTGACATTGCTGGGAAATGGTCTCCTCTATTTATGCACAGGATGGGCACTGCACTGCGCAGACAACTGCAGTATGAGATAATACATGCTGCCTCACTAATAACTTCAAGCTATTTGGGCTCTGTGGTGGCTCAGTTCGGGGCCTCTCTGGAATAAAGTGCCAACAGCATGGTTTTTTATGATGCGAATGTATGTTAACTGGAGACTGATATCACTTCACTGTCCACTTGAGATTTATCTCACTGAGGACCAGAGGCTAAACTCGAACAAAGATTTGAGCAGTAAAATTCTAATGTTTTCAATTTGTTTAGTTCCTCTGCTATTTGGATATGAGCTCACAGCGCAACACCGCTGCAAAGACAGAGAATACCACCCTAGGGGTGTATATATAGAGCTATCTCTTGTAAGACAAATAATAAGGCCTTGGGCAATATGACATGTTACAATATAATTTTGGGCTCTTTATTATAAAGCAGGACATCAGGATGTTATTGGACAGCAAACAATATTCAGTAACTGAGAACATGACTAAGAAACTACTGATTGACCTTTGTCTGGAGAGAGAAGAGAGCAAGTGTGTGAGAAGTCTGCAAATACTATGTATCTCAGTAACAGTTGATTTTTTTCTATTGAATTTGTACAATAATAATAGCAACCAGCTGGCAGAGGTAGAAACTTATATCAATAGCCCTATCTTAGGATTCATTTTCTGAGATAGGTACTTGTTTTTGACTAGAGCCTGTTAATACTGTGTCACCAGCATCCTTTGCAGAGCTCTCATGCATTACTACTCCAAAGCCAAAGAGGTGAGGGATATAAAAAGAAAAAAAAAAAAAAAAAAAGAAAGGGAAAAAAAAAAGAAAGGGAAAAAAAAAAAAAAGACAGAGCAATTTGTGTGGAAAAACCCAGTAAAATGTTTATTACTTCTCAGGTAAAAATAGAAAACAATTTGGGAAACTTATGTAATTATATATTTTACTGGTATGCCATTACTTGAACTATCTTCTGATCAGAAAAAAATTAGTATGAACGGAATAAATTCATACATAGCAAAATAGGTTACGCAAGTGATACAGCATCATTAAAAGAATGTGTGTAAAAGCTCTCAGAAATTTCAGGTGAGGCTATGAATAATGGGTAAGTTCTTCAGTGACCAGATTAGAGCTGTATAAACTCTCTCTATAAACTGTATTTATCAGTAATGTGCTCAAGGCATAGATAAAGATTGCTTGTGAGGGCAATAGGATGAAAGATAGCATAGCAGAAGCATACCAAGTATACTGTGGGGAAGGTGAAGTGAATGCTTCAGTTCATAATTGCAAATAATATAGGAAAAGAAGGATAGGATTCAGAAGGAAAGCTTTTTAATAGCAGATAAGTAATTTATTTTTTTTCTAATCAGTTTATCAGTTTCTGTAAAAGTGTTTAGGATACAAGCTCTGTGTTATGGAGGAGTAAAATACAAATTTTACATAGACCAGGGAATACTCATCAAATGAAATTTTTCCTAAGAAACATCATAGTGTTTCAAGGATTAAGCCAACCATTGGTTGAGAAAGATTTAAGAGACTTTCTTGAGAAAATATGTGCATTTCGTATAGTTTACAGCAGGCCATTTTCAGAGATGAGATCTGACTGAAATGGACAAATAACTGTTCTCATATGTTGACTTTTTTTGTTTCTTCTGCTAGTGGGGCATTCATTAGTACCTCTCATGTCCTTGGGTCTTTACTTTCCCCACAGACACATTAATGTACTCCCCCTATTTTGCATTTGCTCTGTCTAAAAGTCTGGAGAGAGAGAGAGAGTAAAAAATCAGAGTTGGCAAATGGAGAATGAATAATAGCTTTGCAAAGTGCCAGTGAGAACGTTTAGAAGCTCAGCTCTGGAGGAAGACTACAATGCTTTATTTGAGTTAATGTGTGTATTACCTAAGCTTTGTTTCTGTTGTTTCATCCCTGATTTTGCATAGGTTGATAATAGTCTTACTGTGTTCATTTTTTGCTTATTGTCTACTCTCAAAATCCCTTTATTTTTCCAGGTTTTTATTTTTCTCCATCCAGTGTCGCTGGCTGTCTGCCATGCCTGTGCCACACAGCTGGCTCTGTGAATCAGATCTGTGACAAACTAAGTGGCCAATGTAGTTGCCAAGATGCCTCTGTAACAGGACAGACATGTGAACGTTGCAAAGAACTTTATTTTGGATTTGACTCTGTCACAGGGAGGTGAGTGTTTCTTTTTTTATAGGTCATTCTAACCTCCTTGTTACATTCTTCTCATAATGGCTGAATCAAAGGTTTGGTGATGATGAAAAGATGTGTTCTAGTTACCTTAATCTTTCTTTGAGTTCAGGTGCGCACTCTGATTCGAAGGGATACATTATGCAATCGTCTGTGCTCTTGAGAGCTGAAGGAAACAGAAATTTTGCCACAGATTTAGGTAGAAACAGCATGAAAGCTGTATAAGGCTAATGCTAGCTAATATTATAGCGATTTGCTATTTGTTTCTTTACATTTTCTCTACATCTTCAGTAAGGTGTGTTGTTTTCTGAAGTGTTAATCATTGGCTATTAAAATGCAGGTAATGTGCCATTCTTATAACCACTGATTGCTTCTGAATATTTCAGAAAGATACTTTAGTAGCAGAAAAAAATGAAAAACTGTAGATATCCCTGTTTTTCTGAATTTCTTTTGGTAGCAGTACAAATACTCACTGCACCTTTACGCTTAAAAATCTGCTTTTCTGAAGCAGTGTATTCTTTTTCAACATCCTGTTATGTGCCACAGGGTAAATTGTTTATCAAATGTAGCCTGGGGCCTCTAGGTACATTGGAATTATATGGATACCTTCCCTGGAATGTAAGGGGCAAAACGTATCTATAGGTAGTGCACTGTACTTCAACTATTGCTCTATCTTTGTTTTGCAGGATCATCTTTCTTGCTTAATCCTCACAATCTCAATTTCCTTTTAAATATTGTCCAGAAAGATTGCACAGGTCTAATGCTATCATATTTTCATGCAGACCAGTGGTGTTAAGATGTTTGGTTGTAATTTGTAATTTTGCCTTTAAAAAAAACCCAAACCACACAGCACAGGCAGCAAAATCAGTGCAATATTCTTACCGTGCTCCTTTCCCCCTGCTAGTGTGGGGTAGACATGCTTTTAGGCAGTGATTATCGGGGTCATCTTGCATATATTTGACATTATTCTGCAGATTTTTCACTTTAACTTTTATGTTACTGTCACTCGTTAGGAGATTTTTAGAATTATTTTTTACTGTGTCGGGTCGTAGAGGCATCTGCTAATGGCCCTAAAGTAATCTGTAGGAAGAAGGACTTCCTATTTTCACTTCCTCTCAGTTCTAATGGTAAGGAATAAAATCTGTGTGATATTAAAGTTCCCTTTTAAATATAGTTTCCTTACTATTAATGATACTCTTTTTTTAGTTACTTGAAATAGATTCTTCCCCCACCCCTGCCCCAGAGTTTTAACAGGTGGCAGAGACATTTGTGTCTGTGTTAAGCAATAGCTTTTCTGGATTAGATATTGGCCTTCAAATTTTAACCTGTCTTCTGAAATTCAAAATGTGAACATATAAATTATCAGGATCCAGACCCTGGTGTAAAGATAAAAAGTTTTTGCAGTTCTGGAATTTGAGTGAGACTTGGCTTTAATGTTTTAATAGCAGTTAATCCTCATGGCAGTATTGGAGACTACTCTGGTGGTACATTAACATGATTAACCTATGTCACATATGCTTGGCTTCCTTGGTTGTCATCTACTTGGACAACGCACCTCAGTTCCTCAGGCAGAAACATTCATCCACTGAAAATGATAATACAAGTCTTTATTTGTTAATCTATTTTAATCCATTTCTTTAACTGTTATCATCTTCATAAAAAAAGTAGTATGCTTTTCCTTTCCGTGTAAAGTTGCCAACTTATTTTAGCCATCCTTGCTCCAAGTGTCTTTTAAGGACTCTGTGTTTGCTGAAAGAAAAGGATGTGAGCTGTCTGTAGTGGCAGACGTATGTGTCTTTGCACAATAGCACAAAAGAAGCAAAAGTTGTGATGCACAAAGGTTGTGAAGCTTTAAAATTCCCCCACTCTGAGGAATGTGTGTGTGAGTTGATTTATTTTTTGACGTTTTAGAGATAAAACAGGGACTCCGTATTCTTTAATACATTTCAGTTTATGAAGCATTAAAATTTTCTTGGCAATTAAAGAATTAGAAATACTGGGTGTTTGCAGCAGTCTGAGCAGATCTGTAATGGTTGTGGGCATCAGTAACATTTGAAATGCTTTACCTCTGTATTGTTTACTGTAATGAACTGGTCAATGAACATCATAAATTGTTTATTTATATATGTATATGTCTTGACAGATTACTGTTTATGAAATCCATTTAGCAAGTGAGGTTTTCCCATAAGGATGAAAAATGAAGATTTTAAACAGATTGCTGGAGAGGCTCTAACTGCACCTAGAGAGTCAATGTAATAAAGGTTTCTCTATATTAATATTACAAAAACCATTTATCCTCACGAAATCAATATTGCAATTCATCTTGGCATGACATTTCTCTTTCCATGTTTTAAAAGTCTGTTTTCCTTGATTATATATAATTCTGTTTTAATAAAACTCAACTATATTTGACTCAGAGTACCTTGAAAAGGTAGCATTTAATGCTGGAAATATTTCTTACATGATTAAAAGTTACTTATTTTTTTAAAGAATTAGTCATTTTAAAAAAAAAAAAAAAAAAGAAAAAAGGATTTCCTTAATTGTCTGAATCCTTAATCCTGACTGAAAAGCATAAACTGTGTATAACAACAAATCCAGTTCTAGTGTTCTGCAGTTTAAGAAAATTACGCATGTGATTACACAAATATAATGTGCAATCTCATGGAGCAGAATATGATGAAATCTGTGCTGTTATTTGCAGGATCTGGAGCCTAATTCAGTGTAGGTGAAGGTAGGGAGCTTATGCTTTTCCTAGAAGAAAATGCAGCAAGGAGAAAGAGAGCCCCACCCTGCCAGGCACTGAAAACTGCCACTGTGGCTGTACGTGGATGTGAGTTTGATCGTCTTATGTGTGAATGATAATGAAAATTGCAATGAACAGGAGACCCTTATTCATAAGAGGGGCAGTAATATACAAGAACAGTAAGAGAAGCTTTTCTTTCTCTGTTTATCTATGAAGAAACTTTTGTTAATGCTCCCCCAACTACATAATCGTCATGTAATGAAATTTTGAAATAATAAAATACTGTTTTACTGAGAAAATAATTTTGTATTTTTTTTCTGTAACTGTTTTTTTTTAGTCCTTATGTTAAATTACTCTAAACAAAACCTCTATTTAAAGGAGGATTTGGTTACACTGTCTACAGATGAAAAGACTTAATAGAGTTTGAAAAACTTGCCCTTTTCTCTTGACTGTAAAGGAGAGCAAACTACAGTATAGTGGTTTCCAAGAGAGAATGTATTTTATTTATTCTCAAAAGGATATTAGTCCATAAAACAAATTTGCAGCTTATTTTGCAGCTTTAGCTTTTATCAGCCTTTTTAAGGGTGTTGAATGATTCCCCAGGAGATCACACAGCACGATCTGCTGTGGAGTAAAGGAACTCTAATACAGAGAGCTCTGCGATAGGCAGAAAATGTATGTGAAGAGTTTTCTTAAGCTTGTTTAAAAATCTGTCACATTTCATGTCTATTTCAGTGATTATTGACCTGAATTTTAGTGTCCTAATGTGAAAACAGTTTCCACCTTCCCCTCCTCTCTCCCTTGCCTTAGAAAGCTGATATCTAAAACATAGGTGAACTCACTTTTATTTCTGCTTTCATACAGATAGAAAGAGATATAGACCAAGGTGTTGGTGGTGACTGGCAAAATGGAAAAGTAACTTGTTTAAAGACACCACCATATATTTCCTTGGATCTGGTGAAGGTGGCCAAGGGAAAATCATCCAAATATAAATCGGTGACTCTTGTCTAGTCTTAGGGTTAGCGGAATAAAAGGGACATAGCGTAACTGTCTCTGCCTTGGATTTCTCTGAGATCTTTTTGCTGAATCATTATCTTGGGACCTGGCATATGGAGTAATTTAAGATTCCCTTGAGGGTGATGGTGCTTATACCTAAGAATTGGACTTTTCCAGCTCAGAGCAAGGGCAGTAAAGTGTAGACTTCCCAGTACGTTTCAGCTACACTGTACAGTCCTACGTTTCTCTCAGTCCATGTTTTTATTTCAGGACTCTTCAGCAATTAAAATATAGTGCAGTTAGAATCTAAAGTATGAGGGTTTATTTGCCATTGTTGACTTTCTGTTGTGACTAACAATGGCAGTCTGTATTGCAACGGGTAGCATAACAGTATTTGCAGTAATTTGCTTTGCCTAATTTCTGACATGTTCCAAGTCTTTGAATATTTGCTCAATCTGACATTGGTATCCATGCTATAAATGAATGTCAGTGGGAAAATTGTGTATCAGGTGAAGAACAAGTTGATCGCAAGAGGTTGCAAATGCAAAAGCCAAAGCATAAATTAATCCTGAAAGTATTTTGCTGATGCCACAGAGAGTTACAGATTTGAAATGTGGCATTTGTGTGATAGCAATGTTTTTACATTTTTTGTTCTTGTTAATTAAAAAATAATTTAATTTGCACATTTAATTAATTATTCTCTTCAGTTATTTCCAATTTTATCCATCCAACAGCAAAGAAATTGTGCTTTGTTATAATATTCATATTTCTGGTTTTTTGTTTCCTGTCACTTATTTGATTTGAGGGGTTTTTCTGCCAATTTTGGTCACCATTCATTCTCCTTTATTCACAGCATGCTATTTTTTTTTAACTTCAAGTTGCATTTGTGGACAAGAAATTAATTGATTTCCCCCCCCCCCCCCCAACTAAAGCCTAGTTTCCGCCGAGGTAGAATGTTGTATATTTTGTGCAGAACCCTCTGAAACTGGTTACATGTGTATCACTGAGCTCTTCAACTCTTAAGAAAGGCTGTGTGAGTAAGGCTGCAGGACTGAGCGCATAATGTGGTTATTACCAAACATTATTATCCAGTTTGTGCATGGATCAATACATATAAAAGTTCTTTAATTCTAAACCATTTTTATCTAAATTAGAATATTATTCTGGCATTGAAATGTTTCTGGTGGGCACTTTTTTGTAATTTTTTTAAATCAGACTAATAGATTTTCTGCTGTGTTTCAGACTACTGAACTGTTTATGATTTTTTAATTAGGTTACCCGGGAATCTTTTAAACAAAACCCTACTGTGCTTAACTGAAGTGTTAATGTGTTTTGATCACTTCCTTGATTTGTTTTTGTTTATAGATGTCAGCACTGTAATTGTCATCCTGCAGGAGCCATTAGTGGGACTTGTCATCTTGTTACTGGACAGTGTGTTTGTAAACAATTTGTAACTGGCTTGAAATGTGACAACTGTGTTCCTGATGCTAGTAATTTGGATGTCCACAACCTATTTGGCTGCAGCAAAAGTAAGTGGATGTTAGGTCTTAAAAGCATGTCTTTCAAATTAAAATTTTTTATTGATTTAGTGAGTGTTCAATTGGGTTAGCAGTACTGAAATTGGGTTTTACTCCCCTCAGACCCCCACCTATATTGGGTCCCTGAAGTTTGAGTGAGTTTTACTGTACCTTGGGACTGTTCTTTAGAGAGATGTATGGAATACTTTGTGTCATACACACTTTCTGCTTGCAGTCTAACCAAGGGGAGAAGTAATGACCCATAGTTCCCTTGCACTTTCCACCATGTTCTTTGTAGTTACCAACAGAGAGTTCACATTTTAGTCACATGAATACAGTGGTATTTGTATAACTGGAAGCTCAGCCCCCTTTCCTGCCATTGTCAGAAGATCTGAAGAACAGAAGGTCTGTTGAAAACCTGCTTCTGGTGATTAATTCCAATTCTGCTCCTCTGTGCAATGCAGCTTTGCTTTTTTCCTCCCTGGCCTTTTTTTCAGTTAGTTTGGGAAAACATGTGATGTGGTGTAACAGAGTGTGAGGAATTGGCATACTATGCTGAGGGTCAGATCATGAATTGTAATGAAACAAATTGCAATGCAATATCTATACTTCCACCCTTGAAGTGAGTCTAGATACGAAGACGTGGCACAATTTCATCCTTTATGTCATAATTAGTCCAAATAAAATGTTCAGATTTGCTTACCCCAGTGCACAGTCTCCAGGCTGGCAGGGATTTTAAGGAAGTAGAGGATAAAGTATATGTAATAAGAAAATTGAATTTTTGAGTTGTCTTTGGGTCAATGGTCAGGAATTGTTTTTGAGGACATCACACCATGCAATGCCAAACCATGGGGGAGAGGCCTCAGCTAATGCTGAAAAAGCTGTGTTGCACTTTTTGACACACCTTACTGCTGTACACACAGTCAAGTCTTGGAAGTCACGTAACCAGTGAGTGAGGAACTCTGCAGATGCCAGTTGGGTATTTCTGTCAGCAGGCCTAGTTAATAATGGCTGCACTGGTCATACTGTGACAATTAGTTCACATAACCATGTGTAATGCAACAACAGGTAAGTCATTCCCAAGTTATCTCTGGAGTATGTTTCTGGATCCTCATTCAACAGAATTATTTTTGGTGTGTTTGGCATGGGAATTTATATGATATTCATCCCTGTGACATGCACACTATAGATTTGCAAGCTGAGATGTACATGCACAAAGTGTTTATAAGCACAGACAGCTCTCACTTTGATACCAGCTTATATTTCATTATAAATCAGTTAAATTTCAAATAATATGCACTGCAGAATGTATAACATTATAAATAGACTGATTTGTTTCCAAAGATGATTTTTTTAGCTTTCCTTAAATTTTGGAAGTGTTTGGACACAGTTTTGCTTTGTTGCTCCCCATACTCTTCTGTAGAAGGCTCATTATCTATTCATTGTGCAGACAGTTGATTGGCTTGTTGTTTCCTTAAAAAATGTAAGATGTTTCAACTGAATGTATAATAATAATAGTACATGGCACTTTTATGATGCTGTTCATCTTCAAAGTGCTTTGCAAACATAAGCCAACCTACTTATTTATGTTGGGATATACATTGGATAAAGGTCAATAGCAATTCAACTCTAAAATTGATTAATAATAATATGACATAGATAAATTATATCATAGATTTTAGTTAGATAAAAATACATCAGGCAGTATTCTAAATGACAAGCAGAGTCCTCTTCTGGACATAAATGATATAGCAATTACAGTATTTTGGTTACTCATACCAAAATATTTTAACTTGTTGCACAGATATGGAGCTTTGCCTATCTTGATATTTGTGGTTGTTTTCATCGCAGAACAGTATTTCGTTGACACATGCTATTACTGCATATAAGTTGTTGCCAAGAGAAACAAATGTGTGTTGCTATCACTGTCCAACTACCAGTGTTCCTTAAGGAAAAGACCTATTTGCAGTTTTTCTACTTAGCAATATCTTAGATGCTGCACAAAAATCTGTAATACAGTACATTGCTTACACATCTAAAATGCACACCAGCAGATACGTGGGAGCAATATGCAATATTGTGAGACTGCAAATGGAGAATGAAGGTGATGATGGTAAATTTCTATGATTTTTCAGGCCTTGTAAGTATGTATGACATGGAGAGAAGTTTTTTTTAAATGCGAAAGGGGTTTAGGAGAGCACTTGTTTCCTTTGATTCTCAAACTTTACTCCTGTAGAGACTTTAGCGTATATTCACTTTCTAACTGAGCGGAACTCCAAAGCTCCAGATTGGCAGCAAAAAACCCTGTGCTCTCTAATGAGAGCTGATGATTATGTGTTCTGTTCAAACCAATGAATTCTAGAAATATTTTCTGCTATTTTTTGTCTGAGAGACTGCAGTAGTAGGAGGACTTTTCATCATTTTACTCAAAGAGCTTCATCTCATTTTTTAGATTTGTATTAAAAACCTGTATGTAATGTGGTGCACTGATTTTGACATAAGTCTCTACATCCATCACTTGTGTGGATTGAGTTCCTCATGACATTTTCTGTCTGCAACTTCATTCTTTATTTCCTCTATCCAATTAGCGTGTCTGAACAGACTTTGGGAATTAGCTTTTGGTGAATCAGTTATGTTAAGCAAATATCCACCTAATAAACAAGACGATAATTTATAAAAAGAGGGAGAGAAAGTCTGCATGTTCCTAATCCTGACATTTTCCTATAATACTTCATGCAGGGGAGTAAAGCTTGTTGGGTGGTTCTGGATCCAGCTCCTGGTAGATTATTTCATATGCTGATTTATGTGTTGCCCTGGGCTATTCTCATACCTGGAACAAAATGTTTTCCTCTAGGTACACACTCCCCTATTTTTGCCTCTCTTGGTGAAGAGGGTAGGAAAATGGCACAGTCTGCCTTTGAGCCAAGCTATAGCAATTACCAGCTGCCAAAGCAGGCCAGTCCTGCTCTGTGCTAATGCCCGGTGTACTGAGGGGCAGAGAGTGTGGCTTTCCTCAGTATAACTGGATTACTGGAGATCTTACAGTAAGATATGGACTCATGCTCTGATTTGAATAATAACATAATTATAGAATCATAGAATCTTCTGGGTTGTAAAGCGTATTTGAGATAATTGAGTCCAACCGTAAAATCGTATGTTTATGTGGACATGTGTATATCTATGCATATGAAGTTTAATTTCTAAGTTTAATTAGTTGTTATTTAATTAGTTATTCTCTTAGAAAGGGCCATGATCATACAGTTGGATTGCAAAAGAGGAGGGAATCCTCTTTATTAAAATGTGAGGCACTTAGCTTGTGAACTTCAAGTTTGTTTTTCTCTTTATTGATACTGGTTCCACTGAGTAGCACGTTTTCCAAAGTTAATGGCGGTAATAGCACAGTAGTATTTTAGTAAATAAGCATCTCAAGCTGATTTATCAGAATATTAGATACCTTGCTCTCATTGGTTTCAATTTCATTGGAAACAAATGGAAGTGAATTGCCTAAAAGTGAAGTGAATTGCCTTCAAAATTGGCCTCTTTATGTTTTTGTTATTTGATTAAGTACCGTTATTGTAACACCTCAGTAAAATTTGTACTTAGTTGGACTTTCCGTTTCTGTTCTATTAGAGGAAGTTGTGCCTGGCCTATGCTAAAATGGAATGAATCCTCTGAAAAAAGAAATTCTAATGGAACTAGAATCTTCAATAATGTGAAAATATGACCAGATAAATGTGTTATTGTTTTGTAGAGGTCTTGGAATACATTTAAAAAAAAAAAAAAAAAGGTGTTTGAAACACTGTGATGTACTTGCTTTAATTTGGGGTGGATAGGGGGATTAAGTTTATTTGTTTTTTGTTCAAATTTATACACTTCTTTCATGTACTTGGATAAACAGCTTTGTTGCAGAGCCTTTGGATGGATTGGTTTAGTCTGTTAATGTCTTGCCCTGATTACTGTGCATTTACTCAACAGTTTTTCAGTGAAGAAAGCTTATCAGTTTCCTTGCATTTTTCTTAAATTTGTGTGATTGTTGATTAGCTTCATTTTTACATCCTCAGTTTTTGTGTTTTTTTAAGCTCCTTTCCAGCAACCTCCTCCTACAGGAGAAGTTCTCAATTCCTCTATTATCAATCTTTCATGGAATTGCCCTGACTCTCCAAATTCTAACAGGCTTATTTACCAGCTGTATAGGGATGAGGAAGAAATTTATACAACTGAAGACTACTATCCTTATAGTAAGTAAAGTGACATCAAAGATTTCATGTTTGTGTGTGTATATATATGTGTGTGTGTGGATGATGTTTCTTAATTATTTCTAATTTCTGTCATTATAATTCTCTGTGGTTTTGAATACATTTTTGTATTTTTCTTTAATGAGTTACTGTTCTGTGTTATTAATTTTGCTTGAAAGAAATTAATACCATAGTGTAAAATCTGACACAGATTCACCCAAAATGACTGATATTCTTTTTTTCTTTTTAATCTGAAGAACTTTAAAATTAACTCACCAAAAATATTCACAGCAAATATAAGTAGACTCCAAAATCTAAAAAAGTCAAAGTCACAGATAAAGAATTTGGGTGAACAGAAGAGACCATAATGTGCTTAAGCTTCTTTTTTCATCTTTCTGGTTTAAAACTGTTAACAGATTAGGAAAGCTTTTTGTGGCCTCTAACTTTTAGCACCTTCCGTTAAGCTATCAGTGTAGCTCCTGATTTGTCTTTAGCAGCACCACTTCTCTCATGTTGAGGCTTGCCAAGGGATCCTCAGAAGGCAGTCCTCAAGGATTCAACACTCTGTCCAAGGTGGAAAGGCCATTTTGTGCTAATAGTGATCTACTTATCAAAGAAAAAGAGGTCGATTTGTATACTGTTTGTATGTGTATGTGGCCTACAAGTGTTTTTCTAAAGAAGACAGGTGTGTTTTAGTGCCACTAAGGTTTGGTTTCTTCTTAAGTTTGTTTCGTTTTCTTATCCATGCAGCATTAATATTTTGCAGAAGTTGAGTCTTTCTAATTGTTGGTGTGTGCCCTGGAGGAAACGAAAAAAAGCTATTATTAAGTGGGAACACAGATTCTTTGGAAAGGACCTCACATTTTTGTGTTTTGGCTCACGCTGCAGTGTTACAGTTCATTACTCTGTGGCTGATGCTGTGAATATGGGCACTCTGCTGTATATACCATGAGCAAAGATATGCAACTCTATGTAAGCATAGGATTAAGTGATCGAGAGAAACAAAAAAAAATAAAATTACAGAACTAATAGAAAATATTCCAATTCCTTAATTTGGTTCAAAGGCCTAAGTTTAGTAAAAATGCAAATTAATTTCAAAAGAAAAGCTATTATACTTCATTGTTATGTATCTGTGCTTAGTAATGTACTTGAAACAGTACATTGTTGAGGATGTTATTTCATGATACTACCTATATACTTTGTAGAGAGCAAAAAATTCTGCATATATTTAGCTGGATAATGAGACACTAGCATGTTTCTATTTAAGAAAATATAATCTTCCTAAAAACATAGATTTGGGTTCAAAAGACATTTTTGACATTTCCTGGCAATCCCCCAGGTTCACATCAGTGATGTGAAATTGTATTCTGGTGTTTGAATACATTGTTAAGGCTGTCAGAACTTTTGAAAATGTTATTTTTTTCTCAGTGTAGTGTGGAATGTACAATACTTATGTGCTGAGAGTATAGCTGGATCAAGATTATCATGTCTAAATGAGAGTTTTGTAGAAACATTAGACTTCCTGAGGAAAATTAAGAATAATCTTCCAAATCAGCATGGTGACCTGGATGATAGTATTGCAGAATGCCAAATTAAAACAATGTTTTCCTAACTGCTCTGGGGACCCTGAGGCTCAGTCCTTGTCTTGAGGATAAAATTAAGTACTTGCTCTAAAATGTAGAAAAAAACCCCAAACAAACAAAGTTGCTTACAATTTTAACTCCAAATCAAGTTTTTTATTATTTATAAATGTAGCTAAACACAAAATCATAAATTCATTACGGTTGGAAAAAGCCTGTAAGATCATTGAGTCAAATTGTTAACCTTGCACTGCCATGTAACCACTAAAACATGGCCCCAAGTGCCACATCAACCCTTTTTTGAACCCTTCTGGGGATTCCACCCCTTTGCCAGGCAGCTTGCTCCAAAGCCTGACCACCTTTCCAGTGAAGAAAATTTTCCTAATATCTAATCTATTATCAAATATCAAACCTCCCCTGGTGCAATTTGAGGCTGTTTCCTCTTGTCCTGCCACTTGTTACTTGTGAGGAAATGGACCCCTGCCTCACTTTGGCCCCCTTTCAGGCAGTTTTAGAGAGCCCTCCTTTTGTCCAGGCTAAACACCCTCAGCTCCCTCAGATGCTCCTCACTACACATGTGCTCCAGACCCTTCACCAGCTCCATTGCCCTTCTCTGGACATGATCCGGCACCTTTATGTCTTTCTTGCAGTGAGGGGCCCAAAACTGAACACAGGATTCAAGGTATGGCTTCACCAGTGCCATGTACAGGAAGGTGATCGCTTCCCTGTTCCTGCTGGTCACATTATTGCTGACACAGACCGTTGGCCTTTTTGGCTACCTGGGGACACACACTGGCTCATGTTCAGCTGTCAACCAGCACCCCCAGGTGCTTGTTCTGCAGGGCAGATTTCCAGGCACTCCTCCCTGAACCTGTAGAGTTTGCCTGGGGCTGTTGTGACTCAAAGGTAGGACCTGGCCCTTGGCCTTGTTGAACTTCATGCCATTGGCCCACTGATCCAGCCTGTCCAGACCCTTCTGCAGGGCCTTCCTGCCCTCTGAAAGATCAGCATTCCCACTCAGCTTGGTGCTGTCTGCAAACCGTCTGAGGGTGCACTCAATCCCCTCATCCTCTTCATTGATAAAGATATTAAACGGAACTGGTCCCAGTACTGAGCCCTGGGGAACACAGCATGGTTGGAGTTGTTCATCCGAGGAATGTAGAACCTTCTAACTTTTGGCTTTATCCTGTTTTACTTAGCCTGTATTCCTATGGAAAGAAAATTACCATTAATATTCATCATTACTCATCAATACTGAATGACCTTTCCTGTAATGTTGAGATGGTGCTGGTTACTTTTCTGGCACACAACATCAGCATTCTGTGTGATCTGCCTCTTCCAATCTCTGTACTGGAAAAGGGGAAAGTAATGTGCTTGCTGTTGACATTGGACCTGGGGCCCTAGAGTCTGGGTTGGCTCTAGAGTTGCTACAAATCCACGTCTCTTCCAGGAGGTGGGCTTCGGGGATTGATTGCTTGTAGATCTGGAGTGGTGTTGGCACAGCCATTTCTGGAGCAGGAATGAATTACGGAGTTGGAATTTTAGTAGGGAAGCAGTTCTAAATCACACTTGAGCTTGCACGCTGGAGGTAGATATTGTCCTAACATCCTTGTTGGTTCTAGATTTTTGTTCTAGGTAGTGCTGTAGCTGACCTGCTAGTCTTGGAGTGGAATGATGGTTTAGCTTGCTTGCTGGTTCAGGAACATGGTCTAACTCTAGCTTGCTGGTTGGTTCAGCACTGCTGGTTGGTTCAGAATCATTAACTGGTTCCAGAGCAGTTTCTAGATATTCATCATCTAGGTGATAGTCCTGCTTGCTTGCTGCTTCCAGGGCATGCTTTAGCTCACTCGTTTGTTCAAGAATGTGTTCTAGAACACCTGGTTTCAGGGTAGGTTCTAGCTTGCTTGTTGGTTCTAGATCAGGTTTCAGGTCATCATACGGTTTGGGGTGGGAAGGATCTAGCTCTGGGGATAGTCCTGTATCTTACAAGGATTTGCAGTACTTGCTGCTACTAATAGCAGTCTAGCTTCATTTTTTTATTTGTATTTCTTATTTTCTTGGTTTTGGTTTTTTTTCCCCCTGACATGCTTTTTTCCTTCTCTGTGGTAATTTGAGTTGCAGGTTCACAGGATGGATGATCCTATCATTCGATAAAGTGCAACTCTCCCAAGTTTCTACCATGCTGCCTCACACCACCTCTGTGGCCATTTTTTTCCCCTCTGGATACAAAATTTGGAACTGGACACATGGCAAGTTCCTACTTGTCCTGTCTTTCATGGCAGCTGTTTATCACACTCTGAGAACTCTTGCCAACTTTGGTGCCCACTCCTGTGCCCAGAAGCTCTTCAGCTGGGGCAGCTGTGTCCATGCAGTTCAGAAAGGGCTCAACAGTATATTTGAGTACTTGCACCCACAGTTGTGAACAGCATGCTAACCCCAAAGTGAAGAAGAAACAGCTGAATCCTGCCAGCAGGACTGAAATCTGAGTTATCTTCTGCCTGCCCACCAGGAAGTCTCAATAGCCATTATTCTGCTGGCAGAGTTGTTCTCCAAGCCTTGCCTGAAGTACCATGGTTTGCAAGGCTTGGGGATAATCTAGCCCAGTCTCCTTATTGCTGGATTCCTGTGCCGAGTTTGTGATCTCTATAGGGAGTTGATGTGCTGTAAGCAATTACTGGGCTGACACTGCTGCTTTTTTGCCATAGTGTGAAGAATTGAATATCTAGCAATACTCACAATTTTGTGGTCCTCTTAAGTTGTACTCGGGGATGACTTGCCAGCGCAGATGTACAGAAAGGACTTAGAAACAGCTGTATCCTCTCCATTTGCTTTGAAATAGTTTAACTATATCCTGCTATGACATATAATATATTACTCAATGTTCACTATTTCTTAAAGCAAAATAATGTATTTGTGGTATGGTTGTTCATAAATTCATATTGTGCTGTGATGACTGAGTTGTGTAACTGCTTGTGGATATATGCAGGAGCTATTAATGGCCATAGGTGATAAAAAGCTAACTAGAGTAATGGAAAGTAAGTTGAATATAGTCTTTGGATTATCTTTTTAGTAGTTTTAATAGTTATTTGCACTTTTGTTTCACTTCTCATCCAAGATCAGATGCTTTACAAATGAGCCATTAACACTGTTGTAGAAGTGAGGAAGTGAAAGCACACGAAGTTGAAATATTTGGGTTTATGCTATGAAATTAATCAAAAACATAGGTCTGAAAGTTTGCACAATGGTTTGAGGTTTTTTCTCTAAATTATATTTACTAATTTTGATGCTGATTTACATTTGAAATAATATTGTCGAGCAAAAGAGGAACGAGAAAACAATTGTATTAATCTTCACAATTAAAGCAGGAACTAGGAGACGTTCAGTGGAAAAAATTATTTCTCTAGTGATGCCAATGTGCAGTGGAAGGTAATAAAGGATAAAGGGGAGGGTTTTTTCCCCTTCTTTAGAAAAAAAAAGTTGAGAAGTTACAAGGTTTATAATGATCTCAAGAAGAGCATGTGAAAGGGCATAAATATGTCTTGGACTAGGGCTGGACAGACTTTAAGTACAAAAATTAAGATTAATGTGTTAGACTGATACAGTTTTCTTCTCACCTGTTTGTTCTAGGTGTTCAGACCTTCATGGATACCATGTTAGCTCCATACACCTTCTATTCCTATTACATCCAAGCTAGCAATGTTCATGGTTTTACAAGAAGTGCCTCAGTGACATACAGAACAAAATCTGGAACACCTGTTGGAAGCTTGGATTTAAATCCTGTGTTTCCTGTTAGTCACCACTCTGTTCTGCTTTACTGGACAAGTGTCTCCAATGACTCTGGGCCTGTAGAGAAATACATTTTGACATGTACTAGTGTGGTTGATCTTCAGCCTTGTGGTCAGTATGAAGGCTTAAAGACTTCAGCAATTATTTGGAATCTCATGCCATTTACAAAGTACGTTTTTTCTGTGCAAGCTTGTACTAGTGGAGGCTGCTTGAAGAGCCAGCCAGTAACTGTAGTTACTGCACAAGCTCCTCCAGAAGGGCTACACCCACCAGTGGTAAAAACTGTCAGCTCTACAGAACTGGCTGTGGAATGGTCACCGCCTGAGAAACCAAATGGTAGGACATTGTGTTTAAATCAAGGTCTTTGCAAGGAAAAAGCAGCATTTTCTCAAGTCTGGTTAGAATATCCTTATCCATGTGATGTACACTGAGAGGGAAGTAAGGCACTGCCCTAATTTGCCTGTTTGCCATTAAATATGTCCTCAGAGTTTGTGTTTTATTCTCTTTGAGTCCAGAACTCCACTGACTGTTGGGTCCAGGATTTAGCCTTAGTGGCATCTGCTGCAGCAAAAATCACATTTATAATTAAACATTTACAGTAAAATTAATTTTTTCCTAATGTGCCAGATCGCCTAGTTCAGACAGATGTGGTGATATTGCTTGACAAAAAATAAATAAGCAGATAACAGTTATGGAAAAAAATCTAAGAATTAACAGAGAAGTCTGTTTTTGAAACCATCCGTCATGTGCAGTAACTAATTCTATTACCAGTATAACTTTGTTAGGGATTAGGCGATTGCCAAGAGTTTCTGGTCTAACTTTCATAATAATATTTTAGGTTTCTGAAACTGAGAACGCAGCTGTTGTAGGATACTTCTGTGATGCCACAAATTTTATGGGTAAACACTGTCTTTTAATATATGTCCAATGGAGTTTTGTGAACTTGCATTTATGTGCACAAGTACTTGTGCATGTGAAAACAAGCATTTTGGTCATGGGAAACTCAGCTGTCAATTGGAGCATCTCACTTTTCATCTGCTTCTGGGTTAGACAGGAATAATGCCCACGCAAGAATTACTCTGTGTTTGGAGGGGCACTTTCCACAATGTCACAGTATTTGCTGTTAACATTTGTCCCTCAACCTGTGTCATAAACTCCTCATAACTTACTCCATAGCCATGACATGGATTTGTGGCCAGCACGGGCAGATTTAAGCAATATTCTCATATTTGTTTTGATGTCTGGTCAGATTTCCTGGTCTCTCCAAAGACAAAGAGAGAAGCTGTTTCTCCCAAGCAACCTCTCCAGTTCTGTGCATGATTACAGCCCCAAATAAATACATTTTATGGTAATTATCTCTTGGCTTTGCCATGTCTCTCACCTTTTCCATTTGGGAAATCTCCAGTCAGATTTCTTACAATCTATTCTTACAGTTAAACTACTTCCATGATCCACCCTAGATCATGTATAACTTCATACCCCAATACTGACTGGGTTTTTTTTCCCCCAGAGTGGTGAGGCTGCGTACATAATAGGTTTACACTGATGTAAAACTGATGCACATGTATCTCCTATCCAGTGGTATGTTCTAAAATGTTGGCATTAAAATGCCACTCAAAAATTCCCTTCTCATATTCTAAAAATTAAAAAGCGAGCAAACAGGGAGATTACCTTTCAGGAAGTATAGCAGAACTCATACTGTAATTCAGAGATTTGTTTGCAAATCCGAAAATTGCATGGAGGTGAAAATAAACAGTGTAATGCAAGAAATGCCAAAGTGAGCGTTTGGATGAAAATAGCCAAAAGGAAAAAAACCCTGCTATTACTGTATTTTCTGTGAATTTCATTGATTGAGTCATAACTCATTAAATATGTTATTATTAAATAATTTAAATTCACTAACTTTAGTGGCTTACTTTTTTCTCTAGGTATAATTATAAGATATGAACTGTACATGAGAAAAAAATTAAAACCAGCTGGGAACTTTCTTCCTTCTGAAATTCGTATTTTCCAAAGCAGTGGATGGCTGAGTCCTCAACCAGTTGTGGAATCTCCTAATGAAAATGCCCTGGCTCCACCACAGACCAGTACCACAGTCATTGATCTGGAACCATACACAGAGTATGAATTTTATGTGCTAGCAGTAAACATGGCAGGTAGCATATCTTCAGACTGGGTATCAGGACAAACAGGAGAGGCTGGTAAGCACTGGTTTGAATTTATTGGATAGATATCAGAGGAAAAAACTAGATTAGCATGTATTCTTAATTTATCTTTCAATAAAATGTGTCTAGTGGTGGCTTGACTAGGGAAAAATTCTCACTTTTAACTGATTAAAGATAGGTCAGATTACCTCAATTTAGCATGTTAAGCAAAAGCATTTTCTTCACCATAAAATCAAATTGTTGAGGAAAATAATTCAAGTCAATTAACTCAAAATTTAGACTGCAGGATTATAAAATATGCCAGGTAGTGTTCCTATTTGAAGAACTTGAGAGGGTTACCTCTTGAGGTGTATACTGCTTGAAACTTTTGTTAAGACCCAATTCGTGAGAGATGCCTCTGCCCAAATTAAGGTACAAACGAGACCATATGCCAAAGTCAATATTATGGATTTTACTTAACAATAAATATGAGGTAAAGAGATAGAAAGAAATAGAAAAGAGGAGAGGGAAAGAGAGAGAGAGATCAAGCAGAAGATAGTCACCACCCATGGATCCAGCAGCATCCCATGCTTACTGGTGGGGGGCCTGAGGTAATTCAAAACTTTTCACTATTTATACATCTTAGCAAACAAAGGAATTAATGCTTATTGGCTATACAGTTCTCTTGTTCTGTTGCTTAAATAATTTCCAATTTTCTAATGCTAATTGGTCTGCATGCTCAGTCTTTCTCTTCTTTTGAGTTTCTGGATTGGTGGGCCATGGGTCGGTGGTCACGATCTCCCCCTTTTGGAATTACCTCTTACCCAGTTGGAGCTGATTTCAGCACAGTTGCTGAGTTGGCTTTCCTTGTGGACTCTCAATTCTGCCTTCTTTGTGTCCATTATCAGTGATACATTCTTTCCCCCCCCAGCTTTGTTAACCTCCCACCTATTTCTGAGATAACACCCAACAATAGTCCTCCCTTTATTTTATCTCAAGTTCCTGCTGTGGTGGCTTATCTTACAGTCCAAGTTCCAGGTATCCATGGGAGCATATTCATGGAGGACTTCAGTGCTCCTTGGTGATCATGGGAGCTATTTCTTCCATCACTCGGGGTGATCTTTGAATCTGTATGAGCATTTCCTTCTTTCCAGTTTGCCACAGTGGGAATTTTTGGCTGGATGTGTTAACCAGAATGAGCTAATGAGTTCTCACCTCCACCAGGCCCTGTGTTGGCACCACCCTGTTTTCCTCTTCTGTGCTTATCTCCTTCTTTGGCCTTAACAGTGTTTGAGACGGGCAATGTGAGCTTTAACTCCTTTTCATATGCTTTTATGGAGGCCAAATGTCATAATATGGACCCTTTATTGTGAAGTGTAACAAGTTTGCAACATCTCTTATTGTGACCCTTCTGTTCAGATTTTCAAAAAGGCTTTCCACTCACATATTATTTGAAATATCAGCAATTTATTTCAATGCTTGCAGTAGAAATCTAAGGTTTTTGGACTGAGAGCGCCTATGATTTACAATTAAACATCTCTGTTATGTTACTGATGCTTTTGTTTGCTATTAGCTTGAAAATCGTGTCCTCAGTCATTTGCTCCTGCCACACAGCAGGCTAAACTAATTCCTCCTTCAAAATGAGTCTTTTTACTTATCTGTTCCTAAATACTATGTGTTATAAAAGTGTTAAATTGTATTTGGGAAGAGGTCCATTAGTGTGGTTGTTTGTACGTAGCAGAAGTGCTATGAGTTGGTATCCTATTATTACAGAGTAATCAGGTGGGGATTTAACGGCAGTGCAAACAATCCTTTAACAGATTTACTATGGAAGACAGGGGAACTGTTTTGTAAGAAGTGAGAGACATGTTAATTTCAAACTGGCCTAGCAAACAGAACTGCTTTTAAGATGCTGAAGTATTGAGCACTTTTTGCTTTTATCAGTTTTTTCCCATGTTGCATGAAGTTTTTCTTCAAGACCTTTTCATTTGTATGTACTTTCCTACCTGCTACAGGGGTTTGGACTGTAGTGTTGATTAATATTTCTTCGAAGACATTGGCAGGGTTTTATTCTGCATTCACAGCCAGAGTAGAAAACAGAATGATGGGTGAGGTACTTTTTGTGTGCTGTCAATGTAAGATGAAAATTCTGTCTAAACTGAAAAATAAAGTTTAAAAAGGAAAAAAAAGATTGTCTGAAGTGGTATTTTACAGGTACAGTGAAAAAAGCTTGCATTATACACGTTGCTAATTTATTTTATGAATATTGTTATATTAACTTTATTTCAGCCCCAGCATTCATGCCGTCTCCTTCAGTATTCCCTCTTTCACCATATTCCCTCAATGTGTCATGGGAAAAACCAGAAGATAATTTAGCAAGAGGAGAAGTGATGGGATATAGCATCAGTTTAATAACTGAACAAAGGTCCTTGCCACCATTTTCCGAGGTATTGTTGTTGGTTACATTAAGTTTTTCCCAACTGGTAATATTAAAATTGATAAAGTCTGATGTCCTCTGAGGTGTTGTGATGAATTGTTTCCCTGACTTGCTGTGTATTCTCTGATCTAACTTTTCTACCTATGAGTTTGAGTGCTCTGTAATGTTATACACTACTTTTAAGTGTTAAGTTGTATTCCTGAGCTGACTTGTTTTCAGTAGTGGGTGAGATTCAAAATTAGGAGCGATGAGATTGTGTAATAACATTTAAATTACCTTGCTATTTGCATGTGCTGATTTTTTATTGTTGCTATATTTGCTGATATTCTTAAAGCCATGTTGTGTTGTAGAAATCTCCATTTTCATTAAGATGGTACCTGTCTGGCTTCTTGGATGAATCTTTGAAGTGGGGAAACCTAAAATAGCAGAAAAAAACAGCTTTAAAAAGTCAAAATATATGACTTTAAAATACTGCTGTAATGTTTGTGTGACTGAGTTTAGCAAGCAAATATTGTGGCATTACTAGTAAGCCAAAAGCTTAGAAATGAGCAAGGAAACGTGATAGGTAATCAGAACGTGAAAATGGATCTGGTGCTCTGATACTGAATTTCTCTTTCGGAGCTGATTTTGTCTGTCGGTAGTGCCACAGATGGGCCTCAGTTTATTTGCCTATGAAGCAGGGGTACTACTGCTCCTGGGGCTATTGTAACAATACATAAATGCCAACTGCTTCTGGCCACAGGATTGCAAGGTTTTTCATCTAAACAACCATCTGATAACAAAGTTATATCAAATCCTACAGTTCGTTCAGTTTTCCTCCCTCTGATAAGTTAAAGTAAAGCAGATGAAAACGTCTGTAGGTATTAGTTATTCCCCTCCCTGCTAATGCCTGCTAATCATGTCACTCCTTCAATGGTGGTCAGATTTCACAACTTAATAGTGTCATTTTTGTCATTTCGATTGTAGCTGCAGTGTTTGTAGATAACTGCACCACCACACAGTTTTATGAGGCAATAACTTTGTTTCCTCATTTATCCACTCAGGAACTGGCTTATTACCTCATAAAACAGTGTGATGGGAAGTATTATCACCTAAATCCCAGCTTGTTCAGATTCTCCAAAATAATCCTCTCCCTCAGCTGGTCTTTGCAGGCTTTTCCATATCTGAATGAAGGAATCTGCAAGTTCAGAGACAAGTTTTTTATTAGTGAACATGTCATCAATTGGCAGGAATGAAAATATTATTAACCAACTGTTGTCTTCCAATCTGTTTGCTTTGCAGGTTTTGCATATAGCTGAGGCTCACGAGCTCTCCTACGTGGCAACGGGATTAAAACCTTACAGGACGTACAACTTTACTGTTACTCTCTGCAATCAAATTGGTTGTGTAAGCAGTGAGCCAGGCATGGGGCAAACCTTGGCAGCTGGTAAGAAAACAATCTGTAGCAAAGTGCAAAGCTGACACACAGTTTACTAATGAATACTATTATGATGATCGTAGTTTGATGCACAGTGACAGGGGTAGGTGTTGTATTAATACAAAGTGACTTGCCTAATTGTTATTTGTTTATCTTGACAGATTAAAACCAAAATGTTTTCAATGGAGGTTTAAGGTACACTATTACGGCAGTAGGATCAGTTGCAAGTTATGATATGGATATTTTTTGTTCCTGGGTGTACATAAGTGTGGCCATATCCACATTCATTTATGATGCTAAGAAGCTGCTCATTTTTTGTTGGGGTTTTTCAGCGTGTGTGTCATGTTTGCATAATGGGATGTAAAAGGCACCCACTGTGCCAATGCCTTGCTTAACACACAAAGAAGAGGAGTTGTACGGCTTTTCTATTAAACGGTAACATAAGTACAAAGTCTATTTGTGTGTCTAAATCGGAAGCAACATGCGTGTTTTGGCTCCGCTCTTTTGAAAGTATTTGTTTATTTAGCCCCTGAGATTTATGAGATTTTGTTTTGTTGATGGGCATATGCACACTTTCCTGTGGAAACAGTGCTAAAGAAGCTGCATGTGTCTTCCTGTGTTCCTTAATAAATTTTCAGCCTTTGAGTTAATTTCAAGCATGTTGTCCTGGATTTCAAAGGTATCAACTGTCTACAAATTTTGTGGGAAAAAAGCACTAGTAGAGAAGAGGCGGAGAAAGCCTTTATTTACTTTGAAGAAAGGACTGGCATAAACTCACTTCTTGGACATTGGGAGATCAAGAGTGTTTTAAGAGAGAAATTATAGGAAAACCAGTCTTACAAGTCTCTTTATTCATGGAACAAGGGAGTCAGTACAGTTCTTTAATATTATAAATAGAAGGTCAAAACTTGTGCTACGTGACATATACTGAAGAGAGCTGACTACTTAACATTGCGGTTTCATTTTGTACAGACATTTAAAGCACATGAATTAATTTTAGAATATTAGCAAAAAGTGCTTAACTAAAAACGTTAACCAGTTAGTGGTGGTGTCATATGGATGCTGTGACGATATTTGAAATTATCTCTCTCATATAAGTCTGTCTCTCATAGGAAAACACCTGAAGTCTTCTGCTGTACAGAATATTTTCCTAGACTCCCTGGGCTGTATTTGTTTTCTGAATTCCATCAAAGTTTCTCTGCTTAATCAATGGAGAAATATAGGAATGAGGAGTTGTCCAGACCCAATAAATAGGAAGCTTTCTATATATCAGCTGAAGTGAAATCTAAGCTGTTGACATATTAACTCTAGTCTCTCCTCAGTTCTTTGTTGTTTATTTCATTGCCTTTCCATTCGTTTTCAAGTAGAAGGCTGGCCATATACATAGCCTCCTACTTGTATGACTTTATCCCATACCACACAGAGTTCCAGTCTGTGCTGATAACCATGGCAACAAACATTGTCTAAACAGCACACCTTATTACTACAAATGATCCAACTTTGCATTTATACATTTATTAAAAGATTCAGAAACAATAGCTTAGTTATGCTTGACAGCTTGTTTATGACCATCTCCTCCCTGGTTGTGTTAATACTTGGAGACCTATCACATTAGAGAAGACAGGAGAATACAAAATAGTGTAGCAGACATGTCCCCATTTATTAGCTGTTTTGCAGTGAAGCCTTTTCCTACTTAATATTGTAAGTCTTGAAAGGAAAAAAATCAGTCCTGTATCAGGTTCCTTTTATGTTTTTAATGCATGTTATTGCATTAAATATTTGGCAAACTAAAAAATAAGATTGCATGTATTTTGCATGCAATTTTATCTTCCATCATTCACTACTTTTTTTGTTTTGTTTTCTGGAGACATTTGTTTTCGCCTATTCATACAGGTTAGATCTGTGTGTGTGTGTATGTTTCATTCTGTAAAACTGTTGCCAAAGATAATTTAAAAGAAGCACTACTTACCTGATGACAATCGAAGTGAGTTAACACTTGGAACAAAGTTAGGAGAAACCAGTCCCTGTAATTTGTAAGTCTTACTCCATTACTATCCTTTTTTTTTTTTTTTTTGTCATTGAATGGTGCAAAATGAAATTAAAGTTACCTTTCTAGGTCTCTTGGTGAGTTGTTTTTCATGAAGGAATGTTTCCCTGGCAAAGAGACAGCTTTCCTGGCTGGGTGCCAGTCCCCCTCCATGCCCTGGCAAAAGGAGCTTTTTGGAGGAAGTCTTGACTGAAATGTGCTCCAGCATGATGGTCCCCTTGCATTGTAACACAATCTAGGAGCTTTGAATTGTATTTCAGGTTGGACTAGAGGTTATACTAAATTAGACTAGTTCGTTTCCTCTCATCTTCAGGAGGATAATGGAAAACCATCTCTACTCCTGCCATGTATGTAGTATACTGGTTTTTACCACATGGACCATTTAAATCTATGGGTGCCTTGATGATTGTGATTTTGGCACAACTGATGTGTATTAGCAAGGGGCTTCTTTTTGGAATGGGCAATCACTTCTAAAATTTGTCACTAAAAGTCTCAACTAATTTTTAATCTTTGTTCATATCCATTAGGCAGAAACAAGGGCATGAAATCATTAGAACAAAAGTGCTGAGGAAGACAAGTAAGAGGTTTTGAGATAAGATTGAAAAGACAAAGAAAAGACTTCTGCAGTAAGGAGCAGAATTTAAGAATAATACCCAAGGTAGCAGGGACATCAGAAAGAGACTGCTGATCTTCCATGGAGAAGTCTCTTACAGTATAACTGGTTAAAATAATCCAGAAGCAAACATAACGAGTAGATTCCTTCTAACTTGGTTCAGTGTAGGCATCTGACTGGGAATATCTCGTGAACAGCTTTGCGGGAGTAGAGTGAAAGAAAACTAACATTGGCCCTGTGTCCTTGCATCTGTCAGACTGGCAAAAAAACTCCTCCTCACCAATACAAACCCCACAATATTTGTAAATATAACAAAAGAAGATAAACCAGAAGAATGTGAGGAGAGAGAGTGAGGAAGCAAACAAAATCAAATTATTAAGAATGGAGTTATTTTATAAATAGGCTGAGTGGAAGCTGTTACAAATGCCTGTGAAACCAGGAGGGTGGGATAAATAAAAGAACTTGAGCAGTTGTGCCTGATGCATGACTGGCTCTGAGAACAGTAAAAAAAAATTGGAAGATGAATGTTACATGGTAAATACAATATTGGGATGAAAGATCAAAAGAAGCATATGAAGAGAATTACTCATCTCTGTTTCTCAAAGAGAAAGGTGACTGGACAGAAAGAAAACCTCAATTTGGTCTGTTCAGATGAAATAACATAAATAGTAGATTTTTAAATTCTCAATTAATTAATTGTTTCATACTTTTTAATCAGTCTTTAAAATGGTAAATTAAGATGAAGCACCTTCCACAATTCTTGTAGTATTTGAAATATTTTTTATGTTGTGCAATATTGTGCCCATGTTCACTGTTGATACTTTATTTGAAAATCTGGAATCCGGTTTGATGTTTGTTCTTGCCTGTGCTACCCCAAGATCATTAAGTGGAACTGCATGTATGTAACTGAAGGGAATATTGGACAGTAATTACACATTTTTTTTATTGCCTGTGCTACCCCAAGATCATTAAGTGGAACTGCATGTATGTAACTGAAAGGAATATTGGACAGTAATTACACATTTTTTTTATTGCCTGTGCTACCCCAAGATCATTAAGTGGAACTGCATGTATG
>JAWWEW010000112.1:16286500-16394987 GCA_035583185.1 Anabacerthia variegaticeps | reverse complement strand
TAACTGAAAGGAATATTGGACAGTAATTACACAGTTTTTTTATCTCAATACATAGAGCAAAATCTTACTTTACTCCTTTCTTTGGGTTTTTCCGTGTTCAGATTCTTGTCTGCGAATGGCATTCAGCCTCAGGTCTAAGGCTATTTTTTTTCATTATTTCAAAAGCAGTTTTTGCTTTGTGGTTTTCTCTCATGTAAGACTCTGAACTGGTATTTTGGAATCTATAGAACTGTACCAGCTGCTCTCAGTGAGACACCTGGTCCTTTAAAGGTGTCTTTCTGTGACAATGTGTTTGCATAAAATTATGAATTACCAGTACAAAACATGCATGTTTTCAAAATTTTTAAGTGAGGCAGAGAAACACCTCTTTATTCCCAGCAATTTCTGACATTTCAACGGGATGAAATGAGCCATGTGAGTGCTTGGACTAGTACAATTGCTTATGCTACTGATCTCAAATCATATAGTCGAAGGGTGCCTTAAACAATCTATACAGATACGTTTCATTAACTGCTGTGTGACTGAGCTTATTTCTTGTAATTAAGTTCACCTTTCCTTTGCCCTTATTTTTTTTTTTTTTAAATTCATTTAAAAAGCACTTTTTAAGACATAGCAAAGTATGGCTTTGTGATGCTGCCATTTCCCCCAGCACATTGTATTCCCGATCCTTTGCTTTTGATGGCAATTACAGGGTTCAGAAGCTAATTTGTAGAAGATATTCTTCCAGCACCAGCTGCATCTGGCTTCTTGGCAGACTTCTCGAGCAGTTGTATTTGGTGGCTTTGGAGTTGCCTCTGGGTTTGCTAGGGTAATTCTGGGCTGTCTTACACTCCTTGATGTCATTTTCTTTTTGATTACCCTTTTAATCTGAGTAATTTGTCCATTTTTCCCATTCATGAATAAGGTCCGGTGCAGGCCCTTTTCAAAAGCCTCATTTGTTTATGCCTGTCATACACTGTTTTTCTACAAAATGCTATTCCTCAATTTTAAAATCACCAGTACCCATTAAACAGGTAGTAGGTAATGTATATTTTCCTTTGTTACAGAAGAGAAATATGAGGGCCATTTGCTGCTGGCCTGGAAACACAGATTGTTTTGCATGCATGTACATAAGTCTCTTCATTGTGAATAGGACCCAAAGTGATTAAACAAGCACTCTTAATATGTTAATTTATAATTTTAATTACAACAATCTTGTATATATAGTCATTAGTGAATACTAATATAAATATTTTTCTACCTTTTTATTCATAATGCATAAACCAATCATCCAGTTACTTCTCGGCAGTTGCCTGTTTCCGTTTCATAATACAGTCTTTGTTCTTAGTTATGAATGCATTTTGTTCATTCCTGTCTTGAATAATCCCTCATTAAGCTAGTCACTTTCTGCTCCATGCTAAAAAGGAAAAATTATCATGCAAATGTGGCATGCCATATTAAAAAGCACATTACCAAACACTTTTGTTGCTGTCCTTCAATTAGTTTCCCTTCTTTGAATTTAATTTCATTTGTTGTTAAACTACTGACTTGATGTATGGACTCATGAATTTGAGGCTGCTGCCAAGAATGTAGCAGGAAAAAAATCAAAGCCTCTTCAGAAAGCTACAGAGGCAAAGCTGAAATGAATTTGCTTCACCTTTGACAAGAACACTTGAGCAGCGCTGGAATCCTCTGATGATTCAGCTTGGCTAATTATCCAATTATTTATTTCAAGAATAAAGACGCTGTTTTACAATTAGAAAAGTGTAAAGTAATCTGAGAAATTTTGTAATGACAGATGACTTAAGTAACTTCTGAGATAAATAGAATCTGCTCAAACTTGACTTGCCAAGTGTTCAATCTGTAGTTAAACTGCACTTTGAGTTTCAGGAAATTAGTAGGGACGCAAAAGTTACTTGTTTCCTCTTCCCTACCAACCACATATTATACTTCAGAAAATAGCTCAAAACAGCTCAGCTTGTTCTTTTCCCTCTCTGTCAAATTTGCAAGGTTTTTAAGCTATGTTTAAGTTGCATTCCTCTTGATTAAAAGCTTTTGGTTCAAAGCAATACTTTTTAATTGCCTAATAATATAAGTCAGTTCTTAGGAAAGAACCGTGCATTTAGGAGTTCATTTGCAATATAACTGAAAAATTCATTGCATGGCAGTAAAACAATTTACTGTTAATTACAAGGAGAAGAATTTGCTGTACCATGCTCACAGATTGCCATGAATCATGCAGCACTCCTAGAGATTTATAACAGATGTGTAAGTGGGATGAATTAGCAGGGTTTAATAACAGAGACACAAATCATGCAGACTTCAAGGAGCTTTAATTGATATACTAGAATGTGACGGGCATGAATCACTCAGCCATTCAACAGCACTGTAACATATGGTCAGCTCAATATGCTGCATCTTAAATCGGTTGGTGAGTCGTTGGTTGTCCCATATGGTGGAAGCAATATATTTTTCATGATTTTTAAAAAATACAGTGTATTACATCTATTTTAAAAGAAATATGATTGCAAAATATCCATGCTACTAAATTATCTGTTGATGTCCATTGTGGGGTGGGTATTATTCTTTTTTAGGAAAGAGTCCAAAATGGACTCTCTAAAGAATCTCCTAAAATTTCAAAATACTGTCGGAAGACATAAGTATTATTGCTTGGCTCATTTACTGTTGAAATGACTGATGTTATTATGGAGTGCAAAAAAAGAGAAGAACATGCCAGAAAAGCAATAGCAAACTTGAGGTGTCTTGACGTAAAAATTGGTAGCAAAAATGAAATGGATGACCCACAGTGAGGGATGTCATTTTACCTGCAAGGTAACCTCAAGATGAAAAGAAAATATATTTTCCCTAAATTTTTGTCCTCAAATTTGCCATTTTTTTATGTTTTACTTTGTTTGTATGCATTTTGAATTCAACTTAATAATTAAAAACGGTATGCTTTTTGTTACTTCCTGAACTATTCAGTGTCTAGTTGAAGGCTTTGGTGGAAGAGTACACAAATACCTACCTACAGAATGCTGAGCAGGAGTTACTCAGACATATGTAGGCCTCTAAAATTTAGCCACAGTGTGCATATGTTATTCCTGGGACAAGAATCTGGCAGAGTATAGAAAAGCTTTAGCAGTTGTATTAGTAAACCTGACAGACTTGAGAAAGGAGTATTGTATCCTTAGAACCATGGCTGCCAGAACTTAATGTCAACAATTAAAATTTATTTTGATCCTTACCTAGTGTTTATTACTGTTTGTATACACAACAGACCTTACTAATACAGAGATGCACTATTAGATGGAATTACCATCTGTTCAGAGCGAAATGCTGGCATCTGTCTTCGAGCCTAAAACTAAAATGATATTATTTCAAACAAAACAAAATTAACTGCTCTTTACCTACCAACTTCATTTTTGTGTACATGTGTGTGCATAAACACGTGGGAAAGGCTTATTTGTAATAACCTGTGTAGCAACATCTATATTTAGATATATGACTTCAACATAAGCTGTATGGACCATCTGTCTTTATTGGTCTTTTCAGTGCCCTCTGCTACACAATGGCATGCAGCAATCATAGGCTTTTAAATACTGTTTTAGCTTTATAATATATTAAATATGTATTATATAGCAAGACATTAAAACTACATAATTAAAACACACAAAAATGTGACTTTGAATCCGCTAAAATGCAGTGCACTCATTATTTTGACAGATGTGTCTTAACAGAACGTGACTAAAAAAAATTAAATAGGTAAAATTATAGTCAATTCATCTTACAAAAAGTTGCTACAGGTACCACAGTGACACCTTTAGGAAAATACAAACTGTATCTTTTAGTATTGAATATTTTTAATTTCAGCATTTAGTACCCCACTGGGCTAGAGCTACAGATTAATTTTAAGTCCTGCCTGTTTCTGTGTGCAGTTGGGTTTCCTTAGGGTTTTTTTTTGTTTGGTTGTTTTTTTTGGTTTTGTGGGGGTTTTTTTGTTTGGTTGTTTTGTTTGTTTTTTGTTTTTGTTTTTTTTTTCTTTTTAGCATTTATGTAACCCATTATATACAGTTTTTTGTTGTCTTGATGTATAAGAAGTCTCAAGCATCAACAAGACTGTAGTTTAAACACTTACATCATAGCAAGGATGTTACTTTCTGAAAGAGTAGTCTTCTGTTCCATATATCACAAAATAATAAATTGTGTCAAGCCAGTGTTTAATGCGTGTACACAGTGCATTAACTGTAACTGTAGTACATTTATTTGTGCTAGAGGAGACTTGAAAATGATTAAAAAATCAATACTTCCCTGTCAGAGAAGCAAGTGTTACGATGCATTTAAGTAGTTAATTGCATAAGCCCCATAAAAGCTTCAGGTTTGGGTATCAGAGATGCCATAATTATGGTCCAAGTAACTGCCGTTTATTAATACTAGACTTTAAAGGCAGATATAGTTATTCTCATGACTGCTAGTCAGCTGTTTGCATTTTAAAAATAATGAATTTTAGCATTTCTGTTTTGCCATCAGTAATCTGAACTGGAGGGCTCAACCTCTTCAGTTCTCATTTAAAATGCTGACGTATGCTGGTTCCCTCAAAGGTGAAGTTTTGATTGTTAAGCCATGTTTTCTATTTAAACTTGTGCATTAATACCACAATTCATTAGTGCTATGCCCTACTTATGCAGGAAAGCTTATGACCTCACACTGCATTACTTCAATTTTGACATTGTAAATTTCTACCATCGCATGAGATACTAATTAGATTGTGAAGTCATAAATGATACCTAAGCAGGAATTTACAGCACATAGTGCCATTGGCAGTTTCCCAGTTCCCCCACTCCCTGCTTTCTCCAAGAAGAATATTTATCAAGTTATGGGGTGTGGGGGACAAAGAAAAAGAAAGAAGTAATATGCTACCAGCAAATAGGAAAAATGAAAAAATATGTTAATGATCTTGGAAATGAGCGAATGTTTAAAAGGATGTTATTAATTCATTTTAAATGGAGCACTCCCTTCTTCTCTAAAGAACTCATGCTATGTACAATGCTGGGCTGTGAAGTAATATGTCAGATTTTGAAGGCCCATATTTTAATTCAGGTTTTATTGTTCTTGAAAGGCGTTTATTGCTCTTTACTATGTCATTATGGGAACAAGTAATTTTTACAAGTTGTCATTGTATCTCGCTGCCTGGGTACAAATGAAGTTTCTGTTGTTCAACCCTTTTCTTTATCAGGGAAGGAAGGGGAAGAAAAAAGGCAAGGTAAGGTGTATATAGATTCTATACATAGTAGAGGGTTCTTGTACTTCTCCAGATGATGTCTTCTGTTGTTTCAGTGCTGGTCCTTTTCTTTCCCACCTGTGTGGCCACTGTGCCATTATCCAAACAGGTCATGCTGCCCTCCAGTGGCTTACTGTACAGTATTCTATAAAAAAAAATGGAATATGTTCTGTTAATAACTCAGCTAAAGAGTGACTAATGTTATCAGAATGTTTAAAAGAACATCAAAGTATTGAATTTAATGGTGGGAGGATCATCCTAATAACATGAAACTATCTTTTGCTGATACCTTCATGGAAACAATCTTTCATGGAGTCTTACTGTGCAGCAGTGTTGGTGAAGAAAAGAGAGAGGATCATTTTCCTGAGGTGTATAATTAATATCTGAACACGTGCTACTGTCTCGTGTGCATATCATGAGGAGAATAACCTGATGGGCCTTCAGTATTGTGGGCAAATAGCTGTTCTGCTCCTCTTTGTGAGGATAAGGCCAGTGAAAAGAGACTCATGTTGTCATGTGCCATGCTAAGACGTAACAAGAGTTAATTAACTGTTCCGATTCTGCTTTAGTTTTTCACTCACATCCATTGTGAAGGTCATACAGATAAATACTTACATTGAGTATGGAATGAGAGGCCAATCAAGGAACGAATACAAATATACCTTTTATGAAGAAGCTGATTCTTATTCTTAAAGATTGTGAAAAAATACTTTGAATATAATACTTGAGACATTTATCCAAAGCTTGAATAAAGAGTTTATTGTGCAATTAAAACGAAGTTTTTATGAAGATTGAAAATATTTTTTTGGTGTGTTTTTTTTTTTTCTTTTCTAATTAAGCTTCTGTGGATATCTGTGTTTATTTGGAAGATAATCAGAAACTAAAGTGGGATGTTTTGCAAAAATTATGTCATATGAAATAATTAATTTTCCAAGTGTTATGGATAAAAACACCTAGACAATTTTTATTCATCCACAGCTCCAAGAAAACTTAGTGCCCCTCGTATTGAAGGAATAAACAGCACAACAGTAAAGATCTATTGGAATGAACCTGAAGAGCTTAATGGCCCCTCTCCTGTCTACCAGGTGGAAAGGATGGATTCGTCTTTAGCTACCTTTAGTACAGAAGTAACAAAAGGGATCCGTTTCCCGGGAAATGGATATTACAGATTCGCTAGTTCCACTCTCCCCACCAATACTTACTTTACAGGTAAGTGAGTTTACTTGCAAAATGTACCAATTGTACTCTGCATTTGTTTCACCATTTATTAGGATGTTCTGTATGATTTTTATTTTAAAATATATGGGGTTTAATTTATTAATTTAATGTGATGGTTAGTGATGCATGGGCTATTTTTATTCTCAGTTAAAAAGCCTGTGGAAAACACTGGACGCCTGGGATTTTTATTCCTTTCTGTTTGGAGAGATGTACATGACAGTGAATCTTACTGCATATTTGAGTTGTAAACATAAGATAGAATTTATTTATTCTTCTGGGATGAAAACTTTTTAATTAATTTGCTGTGAGTTCTAAGGTGTGTTTCATTTGATATCTTTTTGAGGATTCCTGAGGTTGCATAAGCACTCAAAAAGCTCTGTCTTTCATATTCAGAACATTTGGGCTGTGATCTTGCTTGTTTTGTCAAGGAAAACAAAAATCCTGTCAAGCTGACAGTAATCTGCTACTCCTGAGCCTTTGGGTAGTTGTTTTTGGAGCTGGGAGTTTTTCATATTGAAGCAGGTCTATGTCCTGTTGTGATGACCA
Source organism: Anabacerthia variegaticeps (assembly GCA_035583185.1). Taxonomy (NCBI): domain Eukaryota; kingdom Metazoa; phylum Chordata; class Aves; order Passeriformes; family Furnariidae; genus Anabacerthia; species Anabacerthia variegaticeps. Next base: position 16,387,966 of record JAWWEW010000112.1, on the reverse strand, counting down.
CAATGGGTCATCACATCTGTGGTCTGTAATTCTCATCATTTGCTGAAGTCTTTACTTCTGGGATAAGGCCAAGAAATAGACTGTATGTTTGTTGAAAAAAAATTAACCTGGTTGAATGGTTAAGATATTGTAGAGGTCTGCAAATGAAATATTGCATGGGCATGAATGAAGTATGAACATTCAGAAGAAGAAATGTCAGAGCTGAAGATATTTAAAAAAAAAAAAAAGGAAAAAAAGAAAGGTGTATGAAAGGTCTGTGTGTGTGTATGTCAAGCCATGAGACTGACAGCAGCAAGGGGAAATCCAAAATGAATCTAGGCAACCATAAGAGCAAGCATTAGCTTGGTGCTAAGGCCACACCACGCAGTGACACAACTTAACCTGGTACTAAGCCTTGTTTGTTAAGAGAGATAAGGGCTGCAAAAGCCAGGCAGCATTGTTGACACACAAAAGAACACTGAAGATTTGAAGAGCACTCAGCTGACATGCCCTTGTCTTCAGGGTCACCACAGGTAATTCTGGCAAGAATATTTGAGCACAGATATCTTGGTACTTGCAAGTGTGTGTGCGCAAGTTCAGGTTTTGTTTAAAATAACTCCGCTTCTTGCCTCTCTGTGATCACTTGGTGGATCTGACTTAAAAAAAACCAAAGTTGAAGATGACTTCAGTGGTTTTTTTTCTGGCTAGGTGCTGACTTGACAAACAATAATAACAAGTGATAATATGTTAGTTAAATATTGACACAGTGTTGACTGGCAAAACCTGTCTCTGTGCAGGAATCTGTAGGAACAGCTGTTGGGCTCCTTTCCTCATCCAAATTCCTCGATGGTTTTCCTGACATCAGTTTGCACACTTTGCTGTATATTTAGCAAAAAAAAACAAAACACAAACCTTTGGTATGTTTCTTCTGTTGCCATGATCTAAACACCAAAGGAATTGTGTGCTGCAGTTTTTCTCACTGAAGCTCCTGTGAGCGCTATCACTGCAGTATAGTTAAATAGTTTAATCAAACAGGTAAAGAATTATGAGTATCACTGCATTTCATGCTTCTTGTCAGACTGTTGAGGAAGAGGGTGTTACAAGTGGGATTGTTAACATACTGGTCTATTTGTAACCAAGCAAGCCCAACACCAATCTACTCAGTTGTTGATTCAGTCTGGGGTTTGGTTATGCTCCAGAAACTGGGACTGATGCCTTGAGTATTGTGATGGCTGAGGAGATTTGAGAGAGTTTGGACAGACAGGTTGGGTAAAGATGTTAAAATAAAGCTCCCCCCATACTGGCACCTGATGGCTGATGACTGTTTGGATGAATATAATTTATCATAGCTTTGGATTGTATTCTTTTTTTTTTTTTTATTTAACTATTAGTCAGAGTGTTGAGAGACGACCTAGAACGAAAACAAACTAGACAATTTGTTCAGACATCTGCGAGTAATGACTGACAATCAGGTTAAAACAGTCTGTGTTTGGTACCAAAACCCCTATAATTCTGGTTTGGCAACTCAGTAAAGTTTTTGAGAAGTATTAATCTGGGTTTTTATAAGTAGATTTTCTGTCCTTCCTCCAAAACATGATGGAAGGAAAACGATAGCAAATCCAAGAGAGTTTAGAAAGACAGACACTTAAGGGAATGAAAAATATTCTTTAACTGCACTCTGCAGTTGTTTTGTTGTTGAGATCCTCTCTTATTACCGATCTCTGAAGACAAGCAGTTGGCAATTGTGCTTTATGGATGGAACAGCTTTAGTGTGCATGCAGCTGTGTACATTTTTGACACAAAAGCGTGCCAGCTTGTATATGTCAGTCAGCAGACAGATACTTCTCGGTGTGTCTGGGAACTCCCACTGTTAATCCAGAAAAAGATTGATCAGTTTATTCATTGCTAATAAATGCAGTTGTCTTCACCATCTCCCTGGCTGGTCTTACACTCCAAGGTGCAAGTAATAGGGGCAGATGTATTATCTGGGAAATTTTCCAAATTCGTCTTAAAAAAAAAAGTTAGTCAATAAACAAGTGGCTGCACTAAGCAGTGTCCTTCTGTCTGTAACAAAGCCTCCAGCTGCACAGGAAGATGTGCTCTGAGTACACATTAGATGAGAGGCAAATCAGGTAAAGAAAAGGATTTTTTTTTTTTTTTTTTTGGTAGAACTGTCCACATGCAACTTCTCAGCTTTTCGAACTGTGAAGAAGTGTTTCAGGCATCTGTATTATAATTTCCTAAACGATACAGACTTGATTTTTAGTACTTACTCATATTCCTTGAAGTTCTTAGATACAACAGCATTCACTGTATCCATCAAAATATGACAAGGCAAAGGAACTGTTAGTGTTGTCATTTTAGTTAAGGGACTTCTCTGTCTCCCATCACTCTGAAGATTGGGATATTCAGGTGTTTATCTTCATATCTTCCCCACAACACAGCAAAGTGCATGATTCTGATTTCACATATGGGGAACTGAATTTCAGATTATACTTAATGTAGGACTTTACACTTAAAATGCTCTCTAAAAATGGCTAGAGGATTTTACAAATTAATTATTTTGTGTGGTTTGCTTTTATTGGTACACCTTGTGTGATGTGGCTGTCAGTCTGGAGTCAGAATGCTGCAGTAACACTGTTGTGTTTGTCTTTCTGGTTCTCTAGGTGTCAGGAGAGGTACTGTCTATTTTATACAGGTGTAGACAGGCGAGCTTGGAGTTCAAAGAACTATAAAGAGCTGACTGTCTGAATATCTTTTAAATTCAAATTACACTTGTATTATCTCTTTAACGACTGATTGTAATGGTTAGGTCCAAAAAAAGCCTAAAGATGAAGTTAGTGAGCATGATGTCATGTGAACCTGGCCTGCACCATTAAAAAATGGATGAGAATATTTTGTTCTGCAAGAAACCAGAACAAAATGTCTTCATGTACTTTGTAGGAGAGGAGTACCAAGGCTTATAAGTGAGATCTTTCGAGATAGTTGAGTAGAATTAATGGGAAATAGCGTGCTGAACCGCTAAAATATGTGTGTGTGAATATCAATAACAAACCAGAGATATATTTATGATAAATTTTTGCTCCTTGCTTTGAGGGTTAGGACTTGAGATGCCTGAATGGATGAAATAAAAAATGATACTAAGAATTTTGACCTGTGTAACCATCCCTGCTTAGTGTCAGGTTTGGTTCTAATTTGAGGCACTACTGTGTGTTTCAGGTTGGCAACATAGAAATATCTCCTAAGGATTAGGCAGAGAGTCGGGGATCACGTATTTCTTTGAAAGCGTCACTCCCTGAGAAAGTGCACGAGGACACTATTGAGTATAGTGCTTGTATATACTGTTTAAACTTTCTAGAAAATCCTGTCAATAGTTTTTTTCTAGAGCAAGTATGCTGGGTAAAATTCCTAAGGACGGATAAAGGGAAGTTTGGTTTCAGGCTTTATTAAATAAATAGTTGCCAAATTGCTGACTGTTTTAGAAGGGAACTTGGGGGCCCAAAGAGCAAGTGGTTGAAAACTGAACCTTGAATATCCTTGACAATCAATGTCATCTGAGCTAGGAGTTTCAGGACTGCAATGTAGTTATCTAAAGTACAGTCACATATTACACAAATCACTTATTGTAATCTTTCCTGTTGCCCGTTGCCAGGCAGAAAGTCTGTGGCAGAGCTGATGGGATAGGGCATCTTATAGTTAGAAAGGACAGAAATTGCAATCAGTTGGACACAGGGGTGAGTGAGAAAGCTACTTGACTCCATGCAAAAGAAGTAGAATTGGGCTCCATAGGGAAACCTGATGAATCTGTAGGGATGTTCACGAAATGCTCATTGAGTAAAGATTGAGTCGCTACAAAAGAGAGTAGCAGATGGTTGTGTGGAAGGGGACATTCCTTCTGACCTCTCAAAATAAGACTGCTTTTCAAATATAACATTGTACATAAATTGACAGTTCTGGGACATCGTAGAGAGTTTTGTAAACCATATACATATCCTTTCTATGAAATGGAGCAAATCAAATCCTCTAAGTGTGCTCTAGTCATTGTTCAAAATGCAATCTGAGCTTGATGTCAGGAGTTCTAATTAAACATCCATGTGAGAAGGGTGGCCTTTACTTATTTAGTGATAAAAGAATTCGTTTTGTCAGGTGGATAAAAAAATTCTTTCTGATATTTTAAAAATGGTTGAATTAGCTATTAATATTTTAATGTCATTCCTCTTGAATGCCACTTGTTTAAAAAGAAAATTATTCATGTAATACCAATCAAAATGCAGTCCACTCTGAAGACATTTTTGTTCTTGGCCTTGCTTTGAATCCAAGTTTTCTGAAATAGGACACTACACTTAAAAATAAGTGGGCCTTGCCTTGGACTAAGTAGTCTTTGCTAACCTCCACATGACGTGTATCAACTCTGTAATAATTAGAAAATAACTGTATGAGGTAAGATGTTAATATATTAAACATTACAAGTAGAACTTTTTTACAGTGACATCTTTAGTGTCATAAAGTGATCTTAAAAATGTGTAAAAATATATCTATCTATCTATCTGTGCTAGTGTTTTTACTGCCAAATTCTGACTCAGATTCGTGGCTATTTCTCAGAGTGGAGAATCTTTCCAGTAACGATGTTTCTTAACGAGTTTGCCATGGAACACTGAACAGGCGTCGTTTACATTTGTTCTGAACAGAAGTGCCAACAATGGTTGTGGTCACTCAGTGTTGCATCTCCCCGTAGCTCTTCATCACAGTGAACCCTCTCTGCAGTACTGTCAAACAAATTCCACTCCATGTAATCTGGAGCAAACAATTGATAGTTGAAGGTGCAGATATTTTTATTAGTGTATGGAGCCAAATAGGCAGGGCTTTTCCAGCATCCCAGCAGAAATTTATGGAATACCAAGAAAATGAGCATGGTTAGGAGTCTTAAAACAATGTAAGAGGAAAAGACAAAAAATGAATAGTTTAGGAAAACAAAGAGTGAAAAGAGACATGTTAATAGTGTTAGAATATATAAAAAATTGTAGTTTAAATGAAGAGAAGAAACTTTTTGTGTGTACTGTGTGTAAAGCAGCAGTACATTCATAATAAACTGAAAATATAGCAAGGTAGATTGTATTCCCAAAAGACTTTTTTCCTAAAAGATTCAAGCTAGTTGAGCAAAAGAATTCATTTTGTGAGGAAAAAAAATGAAAGCTCTGACACTGCAGATTTTAAAGAATAGTTGGATGAGCATTTGTCAGGAATAACCTGGATAAAATTGATTCTCCTTTGGAGTAAGTGGATTGATTCTGTGACCTCTAAGAATGTTTTCCAAACATATATCCTATTATAAACTCAGACTAACCCAATAAAACTAGGAAAGATGTTCATTTCACCAAATAACTTTTAGTAGGAAAGAACTACCTTTTCTTTTCTGATTGACAGTTTTCTATAAAGAGGGAAGGTTGTATGAGTTGAGCAAGTTTTGCTTCTGTTTTATTTTTTCTCCATTTTCTAGCATTTCTTTTTATGACTAATGATTTGAGGTGGTAAGAAATTAATTTTAATCACTAAAGCAGAATAATGTAATAATTTCGGGTTGAAGAGAAATCATCTGGTCCAACCTCCTGTTGATAATGTGTCCTGCTAGACCTGTTAAGACCTTTGCTTGAATTTTCTCTCCATATGTAGTCAAGTGTATTTCCAAGAACTGTTCCAGTTTCGAGTCTGGTCAGGCTTTAGCTTTCCCCTCTTATATCTCTACAAAATTTTCTGCATTTGAACTTGTGTCCGTTGCCCCTTGTTTACTACAGAGCTCCAAGCAAGTGTGGCTCCATCTTCTTTATATCCTTCTGAGAGGTAATTGAGGAAAGCAGTAGTTTCCACCATCCTTCTGCACTTAAGACTGAACAAACCCTGTTCTCTCAGTCGCTTGTCATATGTCATGTACTTTGGCCCTCTGAATATCTTGGTGTCTCTCCACTGCTTTCACTCTGGTCTGCAAGTCCATTTGGGATTTTTTTTTTTTTTTTTTTTTTTTTAAAAATGCCAGAGTACCCGAAACTGCACTTTGGGATTTGCATTTGCTGGATTTCACAAGGTTTCTGTCAGCCTGTTTCTTCAGCCTGTCAGGATTTTTCTGTGCTGCAGTGTATTCACTACAGCTCTCTCTCTTTTTTTTTTTTTAATTGCCTCCAAACTTTTAGATAGTAAAACTGTTCAACAGAATTGGTCCCAATAGAAGTCCATTGTAAATGCCTCCCAATGGGCTTTGTGCTACTCGTCGCAAGCCTTTGAGTCCTGCTGTTTAGCCAGGTTTTTACTCACTTTTATAGTCCACCTGTGGTCCACCTATTTCTCCAGCCTGATGGCCAGGATTCCCTAATCTACAGACAAGCAAATGCTGTTAAATGTGTTTGCTTCAGCCTCAATAAAATGATGGAGAGAACTGGAAGAGGAGGACAGAAATCTGACCTTTTCGCTTTGTTTGGTTTTATGTATTCTTTGTCTATCTGCTGGTATTTTTTCCATTCATAGCTTTTTAAGAATCAGCCTTTTTTATTTCATTACACTGAACTGAAGAAAGTAAACAAGATTTTCTGAGGGACAAACTATTACACAAGAAATTCTTACACCAAGCTTTTGAATACTGAGAGAGTAAGAAACAGAGTACATTTGTTTTGCGGACTCGAAGAACACACTTTATGTGTTAGGGAACTTTTAATAGTGTCAATCATTTTTTCAGACTTTTATATTAAATCATACACTAAAAGACTCTTGGAGTACTTGCATTTTGTTGTGTCCTTTCTGTCTAGGTTGTTGCCACAGGACTTGTCCATAGAAATTCTTTTAATTTTTATGCCAACTTCTTACATTTTCTCCTCTTGTCTTCACAAAAGAATGATTTGAACCCACATCTTCATCTTCTGTGAAAGGAAGATAAAAATCTTCCATATCACCGTCAAGTGGCTGACTTCAGTAAGAAGGAGAACTGTCCTTTTTTCTGCCTGAGAACTGTTTGCACAGAGATTTTAGGTAGAATTTTATCTTAGTACTTAAAAATGAATTCACAGTTTCATCTTGAAAAACACATTCCTTCCTTTCTTCCTTTTGAATCCCAAGAAGCCTAAAGATAGGGAGCGAGAGAGGAGCTGCATATAGAGAAAAAGGAGTGATCCAGCACAACAAAGTGAACTCTGCTGCTTTATGAACAAAACAACTTAAAACATTTTTGAACATGCACAACAGGGACTTAGGCAACAAATAAGCCAAGCTGATGCTGACCTTGCCAGTGTTACAGGGGTAATATTTTCACCAAGATGAGCCGATGTTTTAGGCACTGACATACTTTCTATCAGTATCAAGTAGCTGCTTTTTGCTTTTTTTTCTTGTAACCAGTGCAGTGAAGAAAAAAAGAATCTCACCTTACGTATTATTTTTCATATTTGCCTCATTGACTTTAAAAGACCAACTGTGCAGCACAAGCTTTGGCATACAATTGCAATTTTTTTTTTCCTGTTTAAATCTTCTTGGCTTTAGTGCCAAAGTAGATTTTTGCCAGTGTTGTTTGGCATTCTGCACTGCATGGTTAAAACCATTTTCTTTTTCTGCTTGTGCACGGGAATTTCAGAGCACATAGTAGTCCCAGCTGTGGAAGTTCTGACAGCAGTAGCTTTCCTATTGTTTTATCAAGCTGCCAGTGGAAAGGCCCTTTCCTAGACCAGAGCATAGTTTTGACTGTCTGTGCAAAACCAGTTATAGAATTGAGTCTTTTGATTGTCCCAAATACACCACTTATCCTGAACTCTGTAAAACACCAATTCTTCCCCTTCTGTCACGGCTCTAATTGGGCTTTCGTTAATTTTATGTGAGCATGATTCACTGTTTTGGAATGTAGTGGGCATTCTCTCTGCAGGTGACAAGCCTAAGAATTAGCAGAAGAAACAGTTATGGAAGTGCTGGTTTTTTTGCTTCAGGCATGACATCTTCTGGGATTCCTTTTGTGCTTGTGCACCACTTAAAAAAGGTTCAAGATGGTGGGACTTGTGAGAGAGATATAGGGAAGTAAAAGTTGCTGAAAATAACAAACAAAGAAAAAGCTAGATGGTAGGAACTGCACAAATACATGATGTTTATTTAATTTAAAAAAAAAAAATAAGGCAATGAAAGGCACCAAGCATCTCTTGAAAATTTAGCCTGCCAGACATCCATGAACTCTGTTTAAAATTTCACTTCAATTAAATCAAGGGCTGAAATAGCACAGGTCAAAGAAAGAATTTGAAGCAGGTTTGAACAGAGAATAGAGTAGTTGAATGGATTTTCATCTTTTGGAGTTAAGGTATGAATGCTTCTGAAAATTCTCAAACTCAAATACCTGATGGTGCAGAGACAGGTGAAAGAAAACTATTTCCAATGTTTTTTTCTTTGCTAGAGCAATTGTGGTTTTTCCATACCAGTACTTCAGTACTTATTAAGATTTTGGAAGACTCTTATCTTATAATAAACTTGTAACCCAAAGTAGATTATAAGAGAGGGATTTGATGAGAAATAACAGCCAAAAAGACATATTCCTATAGCTTTGACTTCAATAAATGTCAAATTTCTGATATTTTATTTGTAAAATCTTATTAGTTTAGGTTGTGTGATGTCCTGAAGGCAGGAACAATGGCATTTGGTCAAGATTTTCATCTAGAGTAATCATACTAAATCCTCCTCTTGTGTTTTTAGAAGTGTAATTATACTGCATCTACTGGCAAAATATTGACTAGTCCAAAGCAGGATGGCAGGAATGCTATTATTTTTTATGCTGTTACGCTCTTCAAAGTTCTCAATTCCAAAGGGTGCGTTAAATCTTGCCCACTTTTTTCTGCACCCTTTAAAGTGACATTACAGCAAAGAAAAACCTGTTTCTTAACCTTCTTAAGACAAGCTCCTGCATATGGAGAAAAGGATCCTAATTTACAGGGTGATACTTAGAGTAACGTGAAGTGTTCTGGCATGACAAGCTCTTTTATATATTAGATTATTCATTTATTTATTCATTTATTTTAGGATCTCTTTGTGGACAGGCAGAGCAAGTATCTTTTTGTACTTCCTATTCTTGTATTCATAAGATCACAGAATACCAGGTTTGAAGGGGCCCTCAAGGATCATCCAGTCCAACCTTTCTGGCAAGAGCATACTCTAGACTAAATGGCCTCCACCCTGTCCTGCTGAATCCTGAAAGTGTGCAGAGTTAGGGAATCCACCACTTCCTGGGGACATTATTCCAATGGCTGATTGTTCTCACTGTGAAAATTTTTCGTCTTGCGTCCAACTGGAATCTCCCCAGGAGTACCTTTTACCTGTTACCCCTTGTTCTTCCATGTGACTTCTTGTAAGTAGGGAGCCTTCCTTTTCTTTGTAGCCGCTCCTTAAATACTGGAACATGGTGATAAGGTCTCCCCTAAGCCTTCTTTTCTCAAGGATGAACAAATCTTGTTCCCTTAGCCTTTTCTTCCATGACAGGCTTCCCAGTAAATTTATCATCTTTGTGCCCTATTTCTAGACCCTCTCCAGTCTGTCCATGTCTGTTTTGTGCAGTGGGAACCAAATCTGAACACAGTGTTCCAGGTGTGGCCTTTTTCCAGTCTTCTGGGATGTCCCCTGATCTCCATGACTTTTCAGATTATGGAGACCTTGTAGCAACGTAAACAAGCTCTCATAACACCCTTGAGTGGATATTGTCAGGCCCCATCCATTTGTAGGGGCCAGGTTTCAGTTCATATACAAATTCTTCCTTAGCTGACAGTGGGTCTGTGTTTGCAACAACCTCTATTTTGTTCCCGAGGCCTGGGATCCAACAGTGCTGGTATAGAGAGCTGGTGAAGAAAGTGATGAGAACTTCTGCCTTTTCACCATTGTCTTTCCTGCTTAACAGCGGGAGAAAATTTTCTTTCTGATTCTGTGGAGAGTTTTCAACAAGGGTGCAGCAAAGACACAATTACTGCTGTATTGGCTGGAGAGATCCTTGAAGTGAAATTAATGCTTTCTGGTATGTGCTTGGCCCTTATTTAGATTACTTCTATGATTGGTTATTTAGTCCAATGACTTCAGACATTGCTTTTGACTAATACTGAGCCTTTAAATTATTTCTGCTTTTGAGATACAAATTCCTTCCTGTATTGTTTTTTAAAGGGTGAAGATGTAAATACTGAATTATGTATTGACTAAAGTGTGTGAGGTGTCATGCATTGATTATGATTGCATTGTGAATTTGATCAAGAAATTTTCATAATAATAACATAAGGAAGCTTTTCACCTTCTAATTGATTTTCAGGGCGATTAAATTAAGACCTTGTCTAAGTATGACTGTCCTTATCAATTACTGGCAGAATAGAGAAATTAAAGGATTAAAAATTTACGTGTGTTAAGATTCAGTATTTAAGGTCTAAAATCAATCAGATCATAGACTGAATAGTTCCATTATGGCAAAACTATCATTCAGGATTAGACTCTGGTAATTTAGAGGGGGAAAAAAAAAGCTGTCTCACTCGTACATATGGGAAAAATTAAATTTGCAAAATTAAGCACCTAGAGCTTTGGAAATGGAGTTAAAATAAGAGCATGAACCTAGTTCAACTGTGTTATATTTATGTGTTATGATGACATGTAACCAGTTGATTAGAAACTATCTTTCCATAGGTTCTCTGTATGGTATGGATCAACTGTTGCCTTTTAAAAATCCTGTTTTGTATATGGCTTAATGTCTGTCTGACTGTACATCTTTTCCTAAGTACATCACAGAATATGCAGATTTAATTCTTTTTTCCTGTGCAGTTTTCACTGAAGTACCTGCGTACTTAGTAACCCTTGATATTCACTACTACAACACTTATATTACTGGTTTCATTTTATGAGTAGGGACTTTGGGTAAAGAAAAAAGATGAGTGTATGTTAATTTTGAGTGCTCAGTTTTACCTAGTGGGACATGAGTTTTCAGAGTAGATCATGTGTTTAAAGTAGTGTTTCTGCCACCCCCTTTTCAATTAGAAGCACTTAACACTTCCACACATCTCCATGGGGTGTTTAAATGCAAGCACTAGGGAAAATGAAGAGTGAATAACTCTGGAAAGTTTGACTTAAGTGATTTGCCTCATATTGCATAAGAATTTTATGGCAGAGGTCGGGACAGATTTATCCAGAGTGACATTGAACTGTGCTAGCTGTGAACTGTCTGTTCACTTTCCGTACTACCCTTCCTCTTTCATTAAACATCCACAGAGCACTACATCAAAAAAGACAGGCTTCTGTGCACAAAATCCTTATTTGCTACATGAATTCTGTTTTAGTTGCTGAACATCATAAAATCCTTGAGGCAGATATCTTATGGGAAATGTGTGTTTGTATAATTGTAGACTATATCATTATTCATCCTCTGTTTGGGTATGCATTGATTTTTTTCAGGAAATTTTGTTTTTGCTTTTCCTAAATTTTGAGTGTTTACCATTTTAGATCTAGTGTGGTCTAAATAGCTATTCTGAATAGTAATTAAAAGACATTCCAGTGTCACACGGGAATCCCAGACATATCCATCATTTGGAACATTGGTGACGAATACAGATGTCAATGGGTAGAAATCTTTAATATTCATGAAATCTCTTTCTGATCTGAACTATCAGAGATGTTGACTACTGCATTAAGTGAACATCTCTATGTGAAGGATAGAGTGAGTGCCTTTTTATTTTTTTTATTTTATGATTTATTTTTATTTTAATTTTTTTTCAATATTTTTTGCCTCAGTTTTGGCACTATCTATGATCTGTTTCTTGCTTGTCCCCCTTTCACCCTTTCTTTGTCCTTCCTGGATTTACCATTGTAATGCATTTGTCTTCTTTCTGTGTTCTTCAAGATGTGGTCATCGTTTTCTTTATGTTGTCTGTCACAAAATGGTAGACTGTTAAACAGGCCGAGAGAAAGACTCTTTGCCTTCCTTTCTAGTGTTCAGCAAACCATCAAAATCTGGTGTCCAGGACCAACTTCACACAAGAGCCTTCTTAGCTCCTACATTTCTAAGATGCAAAGTCTTCATGCAAATGTAATTTTTCTTAGAATTTCACTAGCATCCTCTACCTAAACATCTTGTGAAGAGTGACTTCATGACATTGATAAATTTAGACTTCTACTTTCTTTTTTAATTGAGGGTAACCGCATTGACAAATTCACATCTCTGATCCAATAGACAGAAGGAATGAAAAAAACTTTAAAACTTTTGCTATTTAAGATTATGAGAGTGATGTAAATTAATTCTTCAAAGTAGTAATGAAAAAGCATTTGGCATGAAGAAAATACAGTTCGAAAAGATTTTCTTTTATTTATGTAAGTGTATTTTAGAAACAAATTATGCAACGATGATGTCAAGGGCCTGGGAGATAAATTTAGTGCTGCCATCATTCAAATTTGCAGACCTTGGGAGGAGGTAACATCGGCATCTGGGTGTTAGTGAATTGTTTATTAAATGCACTGCCTTAAAAAGTGTGTTGAAGTTAAAGCATTTTATTCTGTCTAAATCTTTGTAAATTATTTTATATATGTACAGAGTTTCCAGTGATTATAGTGAGCTTTGTCTTAGGAAACAGCACCCAATACTTTTGAAACTAGAATGACATGCTTTTCACACAGTATTTGTTAGTGTCTTTCTTTTGTAAGTGTATATTTTTAAAAAAAAGTGTTGAACTTTAGTGTATTTGAGTAAATACTGCTTCTGTGTAGTTTGTGGTTTTGACTTGTAAAGTGTAATCCACTTCCTTGCTTTTTTGGGCTATACATTGCTGTATTTTTCAACCATGAACACAAATATCTCTAGAAATATTTTTTTTCCAAGATTATTCTACAATGTTAGATGTGAATACACTTACTGAGTCCCTATATTTTCCTCAGTAGGTTCATACTTTCCATGAAATGCACTGGACTTGATAGACTTCCTAAATAAAATGTAGAATTGTAACCTCAAATGACTGCAAAGTTATTGTGCAGTATAGTACCTGAGAATTCAGAAAGCAACTCTTCACATAACCAGTAGGATGAAAGCAGAAACCTGCCAAGTAGTTTTGTTCTGGCATAAGGACTGTTGAATATGGTGACAGAAATGGTATCTGTCTGTCTATCTACCCTGAATTACTGGAGAATTCACTGATCTCAGCAGCAAATTGTTGCTTGACTTTTTGTTTTGTTTTAAATAAAAGCTATTCTAGAGAATTATATACTGTATTATAGAAAGATTTCAAAAGGTAACTATACACTATCTCTGTATATACCGAAAATGAGACTTGATTGAAAGTAGTTCTGTGCTTACTGACTTGAGATCCATAATACCTTAAGATTAATTGGGAGCATAAATGGAGGAGCTGACAACCTGGAACCTTGACTGCTTAAAATTGCTGACCCAATTACTGCTAAGCCCTTTGCTGACATGTTAATATGTGTCTTTAAACTGGTAAATCACCACCATTTCGGTGTGTGCTAGAGTTGGTCCATGGGATGAAGGAAGATGTAAGTTTAATTTAAATAATTATTGACCTATTATGACCTTTTCATTTCACTTGTACTGCTCCTCTCAAGGTAAGCAATTATATTTTTATGGTATTGGATGGTAATCAATGTACAGGAGCTATCTTTATTGATTTAAGTAAGGCCTTTGATCTGGTAATCACCAACTATTGCTATCTAGACTGGCCTTAACTATACTGAATTTTTACTGCAGTTATTTGGTTTTAATATATACAGAATTTAGAATTGTATTAACATGTTGCAAGCAAAGTTAAAAAAAAATAAAGTTGAAAATCCAAAAGATTCGACTTCAAAGTCTTCCTTAGAAATTGGAAACAGATTATTTTATATAACCTGTGCAATTTTTCAGTTATAACTAACTTTAGATCAGCAATCCGATTTTATTTTTTATAATATCTAACAGATGGTCCTTTTGGAATCAGTTTTACTTAGTGGGAAAAGTCTGGATTTTTTATTTTTTTTTTTAAATTTGCTACTAGTTTTGGACATTTTTGGGAGGAAGGTTTAGTTAACTGGTTGTTTGTTTCATTCTGTCTCATACTGTGAATTCAGAGTTGCAAACTTCTTCCATTTGGAAAACAATTTGAAATTCTCATTGTTTTTTTTTTTAACCAATGTGCACCTTTAGTGCGAACTTTTTAAACAAATATTCATATAAATGTTTTGGGTAAGAATGATAATTGAGATATTGGACCTTAATCATAATTTACAGGTGGTATGCGAGAATCGTCTGATACAGACTCAGCTAACTTGTTTTCATTGTTTTTTTTCCCTCACTCCTCATTTACCTACTTCTTTTGTATGTCTTGCTTAACATTCTTCTCTGGACAGGTCTATGTTTTTTTTGCCTCCTCTTTTGTTTAAATGTATGACTTTGGAAAGACTGACTAGGTATGGGTTCAAACTGTCTTTAGAAAGGTGTGAAATTTGTGGTCATTTTTGATCTGCTCCTCTAATGAGTTCCAGGGCTTCTACCCTTCTTGCAAAGGCAGTTCAGTCTTGCTCTGGTGAGCCTTGAAACTAACAGCAGTTGTTCAGAGAGGTCACCAACTTAATGAAAAGGGCACTCTTGAGATATCTTGAACCACTTCCACGGCCATGAAGATTAATACTGGGACCTTACATTTGACCTAATATGCTATGGAGGGTCCATGTGGGATAATGTGCTTGTGGCAGAGTGTAAATAAAGCTGCTGCATTCTCAATTTTATTTTTTTTTCTTTCTTTTCCCATTTTTTGTTTTTGGTATGTAAGCTAAAATATTGCAGCTTCTTCTTGCTTAAGCTCATGAAGGTGAGAGTCGTTGTGACCAGGTGCATTCCTGAGAAGCAGTGGCATGATCTCCTTGCTAGTCAGTCACAGGTGGAAGGCAGCAGGATTTGGGAGGCTGCTGTCCCTGCCAGGCAGTGCTGAAACGGCTGGAACTTGGTGTTTTGAACTGTGTTCGTAAAGAAGTTGATGATACGGTAGAACTGATAATTAAAACCAGCAATGTTCTTTCCAGTCACTACATTCTGTGATCTTGTTATCGCTAAGGCCTGTAAAGTTGTTATTTTGGAATAACTTGTTCTTTCTTTGTTTGTCTACTGAAAAGGCACTTTATTCTTTCATATTTGCTCTATTTTGGTTTTAGGAACAGTTCTTTGCTTGTAATTTCAAAATTCTTCTGTCAGCATTCTGTATTTTTATCTTGTTTCATATTACTAATAGATTTAATTATGCAAGTAGTCAGTAATACAGTTGGCTTAATCCCAGCATTGTTGTTCAGTCATGTACGCCATTTTTTTTCAAGCTGTAGGTCAAAGACTAAGTGAAATGGTGAGTAGAGGTTGTGACTGATGGGCAGGCTGGAAAATTTTACCTTAAGCCTTACCATGATCCCATTTTGGGACTGCAGGTGTTGAGAGTGGAGGGACAGGTATCTCTAAATGCCTGTAGTAGGGTATATTCCAGTATAGCATTTGATTCTAAAATAATGTAGGTACTAAAATATATACAGTCCCTGACGTGGCTAAGAAGTAAAAATAAAAATGACTCAATGCTGGGTCTAATTTTATGCTGGGCAAAATTATGGGGATTTTTTTCTCCTCTGTGGAAAAAAAAAAAAAGTTAAATTCCTTGGAACTGTGATAAGCCTTGAAGTCATAAAGAATATTTACTTGTCTTTTGTGCTGCCGTTTAGGTTTTTTTTGTTTTTCCTCTCTGACTGGGGAGCCTGCCAGACAAAGGTCTCTTTCCCCATCAGGAGAAGTTTTTGTCCTGCTCAACATCTTTCTTTATGCTATCCCACCTTCTTTGGGAGTACTCTGGCAAAGCTAAAAGACAAGATAAAAGCTTTAAATATTTGTCTGATAGCAATGACCTCACACTGGTGTTTCACACAGCTGTAAATCTTATTATTTTTTGAAACTTTCTGTATTAAATAGCTATATGGGCAAAATTCTAATTAATTTTGCTCAGTTATGCCATAAATACCTAGCAATATGAAACAACGTGTTCTCCTGAACAACCCTAACCCTAAATGTGCTCCCGTGGCCCCCCCACTGTACCACATGATGTCTTTCAGATTTCAGGAGGGGATTGAAATAGAAGATACTACCTGCTATTGGTACAGCACTAGTTAAATGAGAGGCATTTAATACTGATGATAAGGAAAACAGATTACCACATTTCAAATTAAAACTATTGAAGCAGGTCGTATCCTGGCTATATATGATCTTAGGACTATTCTTGCTCATCTGAATTTCTGTCTTCCCACAAAAGTTCATCCAGCTTTAACTGGGTGCCAGTGTATTAACCATTCCCTAATATGCATTGTAGATGGCAGGTGCTAGAGTCTCTGTCATTGTGCCTCAAGGCTAAGGCACTCTGCCCGAATATATTGGATCAGCCAATTTTATCTGTGTTTATAAAGCTGGCATTTCTATTTTCTCAAGTTTTCCAGGTAGCCACAATGAGCTCTGTCGTTCTTTCATTTCTTTTTGTTCGACTCATGCGATATTAATAATATGAAGTTATTTTAGATGTTTTTGCTATGTTGCAATATATTTTTAAACTGATCATATACGGTGTGCAGGAAAAAGGGGAAGCATAAGCAAAAAAAAAAGTCTCTTGGTCCATCGGGTAAATTCTCAGAACAATATATGAGCATTTAGTCACACAAGTCCCATTAATGTTAATGGCCCCAAGCTTTCTTTTATTCATCACAGCACTGATTGCACTCGGTCAGCTCTTTATCAGTTTGAAATATTGACAGTAGGAGGAGGCGTTCCCTTAGCCAGGCCTGACTGTTGCAGTGCTCTTTTAACTTAGTCATCCTGCAAATGCTGCTATAAATGGATTTATTTCAGCAGATAAAAAAATACATCAACCGGATCACCTTACCCTAGTGCTAGCCCCTTCGCATTGGCTTCAATTTGCAAGAGCATTGATTTTAAACATTGATCATTACTTATATAGCACTCTATGGTTTTGCACCATCCTATTTATTAAACTAACCTGTTACCTGTGCTGCTGTTACAGTCCTATCTTTATCTTGTTAAGAAGTGATTATTTTCTCTCTCTGATTATGATTTAGATTACAAAACAAGCCTTTTCCCTGAAAAATATGTTGGCTGCAAGAACTTGAGATTTCTAAATTGTCTGCTATGCAGCTCCTCTTTTCTGTTAGTGGTTTGTATAGGACAAGGGATAATATTTTCTAACTAAAAAAAGTAGTCTTAGGCTAGTTGTGAGGAAGTTTTTTACAATGCAGGTGGTGAAACACTGGAACAGGTTGCCCAGAGAAAATTCAAGGTCAGTTTGGATGTAGCTCTGAGCAACTTGATCCAGTTGAAGATTTCCCTGTTCATTGCAGGGGGGTTTGACTTTGTGACCTTAAAAAGTCCCTTCCAATCCAAAACCATTATATGATTCAAAATTCTTCCAGTGCTTTCTGCAAATAATAATGTGCTTACTATAGCTATTGCAAGAGAGATGCTGTTTTTTTGGCCATATTCTTATAGAATGCTTTGTTTTATTTGTTGAAATAACAGACTTTCTTTTAATTGGGGGGAAACTAGTCTTTTGGGGGTCATGCCTTCTATTTTCTAAATATTTTTTAAGTGTCTTCCTCTTCTGTCCTCTAGAATCTATTCAGTGTTGGTCAAGAAGTAGTTGTACAAAATACTTTCCAGTACTGGGAAAGGCAGGGAACTGCAGAAATATATTGCTGTACTATTCTTCCATTCAGAGTCATTGTTATTTATCCTGATAGCAGTCTTTAGTGCTATACAGAATAGTATTCTTTGGGAGTTTGGAAAGGAACATGCTATCTATCTCAGGGATTAAAAAAAAGAGGAAATAATATTTTTTTTTTTCTCCTGACACTTCATATCTAAGAATGTCTGTCTAAAGTTCTTTGTTCTAATCATGTTTCCATGCTTAAATTTGGACTAGCATTATTCTGGGGTGGTTAGAGTTATAACAACTGATGCTTAGTAATTAATAGTGCTGTTTTATTCTGGTTTACTTAAAGGGTTTCTTGATTTACTAAAAATGAAACTTCACCAGTAGAGGGGTCACCACTAGCAGAATTCTCTTCTGTAGTAAATAGTGGGAATTTTGGTGTAGAGGTGTTTTAGTCCCTGGGGGATTTTATTTTACGCATTTTCAAGTTGTTCAGTGACTTGCTGCAGAGACAGAGAGGAAGGAGGGGGAATCAATTTACACGTAGTAAATAGGGAACAGTCTTTTCTCCCATCAACATCCATAATGGGATGAACAGAATGAAGGCTAAACTGGCAGTTGCAACTGTTCCAGGTAATATCTTTTGAGCCAGAAAAAAAAAAAAAAAAGTGAATTGTAGAACTAGGGGTGAAACTTTGTTGGGAAGATTCAAGGAGGTTGTGGGGAATAAGTGTTTTTGAGAATGTCTGTCTTTGGGAACACATGTAGAACAAAAAGGAAGTTTTATCTTGGGCTGAAAGTCATCCTTTCTGCAGAAGTTTTGGCACTACCCAAAATGAGTTCCTTTACAAAAAAAAATTCACATTTAATGATTATGTTTTAGAGGTTTTGTTTGTGATTTTTAAAAGCTGAAATTTGTTGCTAAAACACTGCCTCTGTGCTCCAGATTTCAAATTTAGGTGTTTCTTCCATTTATTTTCTTCCTTTAGTATTTTTTAATATCTCTTACTGTTTTATGTTTTCTCTCTCAAATTGTTTCAGTTAAGGGATTGAAATATATCAGTTTGAGCTGCTTATTCCAAACTCCCGATAAATGGTCACGTTAGCATCATTAATTTTCAAAAAATTAGGATATCATGTAAACTTAGTTATGCTTCTGAACTGCATGCGCTGAGGGGGAAAAACAAGCTGAATGGGAATCCCGTGTGAAGCAAAGACTGCATAATTGGTTTTATGCCAGACCTTCTGCTTTTCACATAGGCAGGGAAGGGCTAGGGAAATGTCAGAGGTGGAAATCAGGGCAGCACAGTACTCCTGCAGAATTGCAAAGTGACCACCAACTGCAGCCAGCCTGAGACAGGGCCAGTGCTCAAGGCTGCTTTAAGATAGAAATGCCTGGTTGTTCTGGCTTTATTAAACACCAACTGAAATCTCTCTACACCCAAGAGCCTCAGGATCACTACTGTATATTGTGGGAGAAAATATATGTTATTAGCTAACAACCAGTCTCTCCCCAGAGCTCTTACTGTGGGATGGGGCTGAGCTGGTTGTAAGGCTTCAGCCTTGATAGTGCTGTCCATTCTTTCCCCAGCAGTCTGGGATTGGGATTACCTGCTGGTCCCTGTGCCTGGAAGCCCTGCTGTCGGCTGCCCGGGACACACATGCTGTTCAGGATCCTTTGGCCAGCTTTCCTCAGTGGCTATGCTAGGCATGCCTTGCTATTCCAATTATACAATTCACCCTTTTAGAGACCATTTAGTTTGATTTTTTTTTTTAATTTATTTTTTGTTTTGAAGCGCATCTATAGGTAGGGGGTTTTGTATTGTTAAGCATGAGGTAATTTTTTGCCCGTTTCCTTACACTGCTCTAGCATTGCAGGCAAAACTTTAATCAGTGGGAGTTAAACAAGCTGGCTGTCATCTGAATCCTCAGGCAGGAAAAAAGGTGACTTGTAGCCATTGTTACAGCACATAGGCAAGGATTGTTGCTTCTAATTTTTTTTGTAATTTTTTTTTTTTGTATGAGTGTCTTTCTATAAGGCAAGTCGTAAAGATACAAAAATGACCATGCTGGAAACAAAAGAATATAAAGTCAGTCTCATACTTAGTAATGTTTAATGTCCAATCACACACTTTTTTATTTAATATATCACAGTGTTGTAATCAATCATGATTTTCTCTGTTGCAGATAGTCTCACACTTTGAGAGAAAGAGAGAAGAAAGAAAAAAAATTATCAGTGAAATTTGCAAAAGAGGAGAAATTTCCATATTGACATAATTCTGAATTAGTCATGTATTCTGTCATCACTCAAGTTTTAAGCAGTAATGTAAAAATCAACACTAAGGCTATAGCAAAGTGTTCTTTAATTCAAGAATCCCGTAAGGAATTAAAATTCTGAAAAGATGACATAGGTTCAGTCAATAACTGCCTGAAAATATCACAATATATGGAGGTTAAGTGACATCATGCTATGCGAAAGAAATTAAAAGAAAGTATTTTCAGTATTGGCCCTGTCTCTTTTTATTTAGGTTACTAAAATAAATTGAAGGTTAAATCTTTACATGTCCGTTCTGTATTAGGAACAAAAAGTTGACCATGTCTGCCCTAAGAAGTTTACAAGTGTAAGACATGATCAACTGCACATACACAGAAGGCAGAGAAGGGAAATTTTATCAAAATTAATTATTTTTTTTTAATTCTTTTGCCTGGACAGTTTAATTTATTCCTTGTTTAGTGTTGCAATTTAACTTACATTGGACAAACAGAATTAGTGTGGTAGTTAGTAAATGTTATATGCTATATCAATTAATTTCATTATAGTTTTCTATATTCCTTCCTTTCTTGTTTGCCTCACATTGAAGTTTTTTGTAAATTGTGCCCTTTATTAACCCCCTACGGGTTGAGTTACATGGCTATTCATACCATTGCAATGCCTTTGTTCGTGTTCATTTCTGGATTGCCTTTTCTCCCGATTGCACCAATGGATGTAGTTCAGAATATAGAGATCTACTTTGTTTCCTCTGAGTGTGGATTAGAGTCATGAGAAAATCATGTAGTCCTTCCTGTACATGGAAAAGCACTGAAACACCAACAAATACCAGTGCTGGTGCTGTTGTGTGGATCAGTTGGCTTACCACTCTTTTATTTGCGGCTGGACACACAGTGAAAATCTCAGCTCAAATCGTGGTCTGTGGAGCAGCTAGCCCACCCGCGCAGGAGGAAGGCATGACCTCTGCATTCCATTTCTGCCAGCATTACCATGCACCATCCTGGCTGGCCAGGTAGGTGACTGCACACAGGACATAATACCTGGTCGCAGCTGTCCCCTGCAAGGTGTATTGGTCATGTTAACTGTGTTGCTGGCTGTAGTACAGGAGTTTCTCTCTGTCCACCGCATACCACTGTACTGCTTTCTTAAAAACCAGAGGAGAGGGAGGGTTTGAGTTGTATTTGTCACTGGTAGTATTTCATACTGTGAGAATACCCTGCTATAGATAAATGTGATTTCATTGCCATGCTACTTTTGCTTTATGCTTCTCTATGTGTTTAATGCTTAGAGTGAGTGCAGGGGTTTGATTCTTGGGAATAAGCCAGACTACAAACTGATGACAAACTCCACAGCTGGCTTACTGCACTGGGTTGTGTTTTCTGGGGCACACTTCTGTATAGAAGCTTGGCAGTCCAAGCAGTGTTGGTGAATTGGTGAATATGATGTTAACATATGATAAATAACATGAAATCTCCTATTCAATTATGGGACCATATGTTGGGTCAGGGCCTTCTGACAAAGGAAAAGGAAATGATAACAGCAACTGATGCTGCTACTACAACTACTACAGGTGATTCTCCCCTCCCTCCCCAATTCTATTTTCAAAATCAGTCCAGGGTCTGTGAATGCTGTATCAGTGATAAATTCTTGGGAGAATATTCGGGGATCACACATATGCTACAGTAATTTCTAAGAGAAAATTGCTAGATTTCTTAGCTTCTCATGCAGCACTTGCCTTTGTTTCTATTCCAGATAGTGCAGATAGTTAACTTTTACAGTAACAGACCCAGTATGTTGGCTTTATCCAGTTGTCTTTCATGCCTTGGCATGGTCACTTGAAGACAGCAGGGCCAAGGCCGTCTGTTGGGATTACAGGTAATGGAGAAGGTCAGAGAAGATTGAAGAAGGTTGAAGACAGGTAGGCAGCGCTGGGCAGACAGGGAACAGAATAGCAAAGAAGATGGGTGGAGATGAATGAGGAAGAAAGGCAAAGGAACAGGACAAAAAGAGAAGGTCAGAGTAGGTGGTAGAAGAAGGGCAGAAATGGGCAGACAGATGGGCAGCAGAGAACAGTGGAGAAAATGGGTGGAGAAGAAGGGCAAAAAATCACACAAATATTTGGACCAAAGAGAGGGTGAAAGCGAACTGGAGGTGAGCAGAATGGTGTTAATAGAAACTGCAAGTCACACCAGGCAATGACATATATATAAACCAATCAAGGCAGAAATAAAAATCTTAACCTAAAACCAGTTCAAAGTACAACTCTAACAACTACAAATATTACAAAATCAACTATGAAGTGACACTTCATGAAGTGCACTGACTTAAATGGTCCAAAAAACCGTGACCAAACAAAGGATTGGAAAGGTAAATTGCATACCTTTGGGTTTTTCTTTTCTCACTTGCTTCAGCTGCGATTTCCCTGGCATATCCTGCTTATCCTTCTTTGGTAGAATTTCCTGCATTTGAGACTTTAACGATTTCCCAACTTGTATCCCTTATTTTTTGTGTAGATCACCTTTTAGCAGTCTTCTGCTTTAGAATTTATTTTGCATTTGTCTCATGAATTCTAATAATTCAAAATAAGAAGTGTAAAATAAACTCTGCCTCAGGTAGGTTACTCACTGAAGTCACTAGGTCTTTTTCCTGATTGAGCTAAGTAGATACAGACTCTGGTCAGTTCTGACTTTCATATTAAGGACATAATTAACTGCTGATAGAGACTAGTAATCTAGGCAAGGACCTAACAGTAGAATGAAAAGGAGTTTACAGTAAAATGGAGCAGATGTACTTTGTTCTCATGTTCCAGGACTACATTGTGAATAAACAGATTTCACTTGGTATCTGAATCCCACAGTGAAAAATGCCATCATCTACATGTCCAATGCAAGAGAGATTGAGCTGAACATTTCTATTTCTGTTCTGTCCCGATCTGTAAGAGCTGTGCTTTCACTGAAATTGAGATATTGAAGGTGGTGTTTTGGTACATCTGGGTCATATTTTAGGTACAATATTTTGTGTAATTGCTGCAAAGTATTTGGATATATTTTCACTAAACATTTTGTGCCAAACCACATAAAACGCTTAATTCACAGAGTGTGCAGTTCCATGTACAGAGGCACAGGGATAACAGAACAAAGTGTGATGGAATATTATTAACTCTTTCAAAGCAGGAATTCCTGCACTTTCAAGGTGTAGTTCCATTTGGAGGGCAATGAGTGAATCTTCACAATTGCCTATTTATCTATGCATAAAGCTTGTCCCCTGATCATTCTATTAAAATCCTTTTGTGAACTTAGTCCCTACAAATAAAAACCGGTTTTAGGCTTCCTCTGGAAAATGTTATGTCAAGAATAGTCAGGGGAAATAGTGCCACAAAAGCCACTAGATGAAAATATTACATATTTCTTTTGATTAATTCTTAATTTGGCATATTTTTGTGTTTTACAGGCCTACCTTAAACCTCTTCATTAACTTGAATTTATTGTTAGCCTTCCCCACCCCAGTTTTACCATGAGTAGCATTTGTTGCTGAGTCTGTGACTTTAAACTATGTTTTTTTGCTGAGTGTTTGCTCTGTAGTGTTGTATCTCTGTCTATAAGGTGGTGGGTTTTTTTGGTTTGTTTTCTTCTTCTTGTTACATTTCCATTTTTGTCCTGTTGTATTCCTCAAGACACTCATTAGCTTATTTTAGTTATTCTTCTGTTCCGTATGTACACTGCCTAATCAATAATCCTCTTCACTTGCTGCAGGATTTCCACCTTATTGTGCTTTCAGCTTCTGAGATTCTGTGTTATGGGATTCTGCCTTGGCTGGTGCATGGTTGTCTAAATTTGCTGTGTTTCAGATCATTACACTGACTTTAATTTTGATATATTTGCATTTTACTCAGTTCTGGTCCTACTCTTTTCCCTTGATCAGTTAAATTGCTATCTGTGCAGTGTTACATTTGTACTGCTGCTGAAAATACTGAGTAAAGGCTTATAATTGAAGTGCTATTTACAACTACTGACCTCCAGCTCATTTCTGATTTCACTGTGATGTTGACCTTTTATAGATTGCACTGTTGTAAATCTTTGAAGTGATTCTTCTTGTCATCATATTTCTAGTAATTATGATTTGCATTGCATTAACACCTAGAAGCCTCTCCCACCTTACCCTTGTTGCATAAGATGACCTTTTTATGCACTAATTCACATACGGGTAACAGAATACAGTTCTTTCTGTAAAGAATTTATCCAGAAATGAAGATGAATGCTTGCCTCTGTTTTCATTCTTTAAATATCAACCTTTGAATTAATGAAATTGCTCATAAAGGATCCTTAGCCCTAGAAATTATTTTCTTCCTTTTGTAAAATCGGAGTATGTTGAACTATATGAGAAAATGAATAAATAAATATATTAAATTGTTTGAGATGCCATATTTGAGTAAAATTTTCTGAGATTTTGCTCAAGTTGGACACCAACATCAAGGAAAGCATTAACTGAATATTGGACTGATGTTTCCTCTTTGTTCATATTTCACCTCAATATTTAGCAACACAGAAAGAAACTTGCAGCTCATCATTACCCCAAGCAGCTTTTGACTTAATGAGTATCAGGATTGCGGATAGTATTTGTCCTCTGGTAGCTCTGCTTGGAGAAAGTAATGCTGGTAGGATGTTAACGTTTGTTGTATACTTTCCCAATGTACACAAGTGGAAGGCAGTTAAAATTCTGATCACAGATTTGCCTAATAAATGAATTTGAGGCAGGACACTATTTTCTTTAATGATAATATTGCTTAAAAGTCTGTGTAAAGAACTGACTGTTGACTCTAATGGCAGAGGATGCAAAACAGATAATGGTTTCACACTGATCTCTGATATGTGTCTTTCTGAGGCCTTCATTTACTCATTTAGACAAATCTGGGTTGGCAGACTGAGCAATTCCTTTTGGGTCTTGCTAAGCTCTCAGGTAATTTGTGGCAATAATTTGAATATTGTCCTAATTATGTTTCTGTTTTCTCTGAGAAGTTGTAAAGTACTTGTGAAAAGCTACATTTTTGCTTTGAACTTCTTCTGTTTTACTTTCCCTAAATGCTCTTGTGTGTTGAGCATGTGTTGGAAAGCTTCTCTGCTCCCTATCTGCCTTTTGTAGACAATTCCATATGTTTGTATTACGTTTTCTTCCTTATGCAGCAAACTAGTCTTTTTCACATTATCTTCACATGGAAGTATTCTCATGCCATGATCAGTCTTGCTCTGAGCATGTTTGTTTTTAATTAAAACCCTATTTTGTATAAATGTAAATTCTTTAATATGTAAAGTATCATTTTTTTTTTTCCCAACACAAAGAAGTGATAGGAGAGATCTGGAATGGCCAGTTGATAATAAACCACAACTATTGACGTGTTAATACAGACTGAGAATTTGCTCTTTAGGAAATCCTTGTGATGTTCTGCATAATATACAGCGTTTGGAGAAGGCTAAACTAATCCCCTCCTTTGGCTGTATTAGTGTTTCTCAAAAGTGAATAAATACCTAGTCTCTAGGTAATTTTTTGGAATACATGTGGATATTTTGCTGATTTCATATGTATTTTGAGGCTTTGGAGGACAAAACAGTAATGAATTTTTCAAACGTTACAGAATCTTACACAAGTTATATTGGCCACCAATCTTCAGGAAGGAGGAATATGGAGGCAGGGTGGTTTAAATGATGGCCCTCGGGTGACATACCTCAGTCATTGGCTAAGTGCAGACTCAAGGTCTCCTAATTTTGAATCTCGTGATTTAACCACTAGGTATTGCACTATTCCTGACAAAGCATCACTCTCTAAGTGAGGGGATAAAGTGCTACTAATACATCAAATCTTATCAAATGACTTTAAACTTATCTTAGCTTTCTTTTCACTAAGGTTTGCTGTAAATCTTTTTTCTGGGGAGTAGCCGGACTTGTGTCCTTGCTAAAAGGAGAAGATTGATTTACTATGTTCATATAGAACAAGCAGAGTCCTATGAGTATGCAATAATGGATTGGAATATCCTATAGCTTTTACCCCTGTACAACACTTCAAGAGACCTTAAAGCCTGGAATATGTTAGAGAAGTCCATTTGATAGAAACTTATAAATACGGGTCTTCTGCATAGAATAACAGCATAACAAATCTTCTAGTATGAACAGTATTCTTATTCTTCAAATACTCTAATTGATTGTTCATTGGGCTCAGTCAGCCAAAAGTGGAGAGAAACTTTGTACAGACATCATTAGTTTTTCTCCATTTAAAGATTAATCATGAAGAGCTCTGGCTCTTTAATTCTGTAATTTGTATATTTAATGGGCTGCTGCAGAATCTATGACAGTAATTAGCATAGCCTGAAAACTCATTAATACGCAACAACATGATTAATGCAGCATTAATGCAAACATGACTGAAGTTATTTGGGTTATGTAGTAAGAAGATTAAAGCTAAAATGTCCTGTTTGTTTTACCAGTAGTGGGTATAATGGGGTAGCAAGGAAAATAAGAAAAAACAGGTATCAAATTAGTCATTTTAGTGTAAAAGAAACACTCAGTTCTCGTCAAGAGGATTTGGAGTTTTCCCTGATAGTTGGGTATTTCCCCCTTTCATTTGCTCATCATATTATGTGTTTATGCTTGCTCAGCATTTTAGTTTGACTGAGCTTTTTGGCAGTTTGACGTAATAAGAATACATAAAAAGATTCTCTGAGTTGTATAATTCTGAATAAAGTTAGACTTTTGCAAAATACAGGGCTTTTGTACAGTCTAATTTAGAAGCAGTGGATTTTTAGCTTCTCCTGGTTTTGCTGTGATCACAAAAGAAAAGGGGTTCCAGCTAAAGTTTGGGAAAAAATCTTCGTGGTTTTTTTTTGCATGTGTACAAATATATATGTGTGTGTGGATATGTACATATGTATGTGACTTCTAAGTATATATTTTAAGTAATTTCAACTAAAAAATTAAAGCAACTTAAAGATGAATAACATTTACTTCATTGAGGAAATTACTAACTCAATGTAATGCTTGTGATGCTGAACTTTGAAAATGTTTTCCGACGCATTAAGGTAACAGTAAAAGACGGAGCCTGATCCTGTACCAAAGACAACAAAAGATCTTGTTCAGATTTGGGAAGAAGACTTTCCATCTTTTTCTCTCCACAAAATCAAGGAAGCTATAGGCCATGAATATGTTCAAGGAAATGTCCTATGAGATCATTCTTTTCCTCTAGTTCCACTATCCATTGCATAAAGCTGCTTTAAATACTGATCCACTTTTGGGAAGTCTTCATTCTTATTTTTTCTACAGGTGCATTTTCTTATATAAAAGCACATTTAAATCTCTCTTAGCTGTTGTGATGACATGAGGCATACAGAATTGCTCTCACAGAGAGAATAACAACAAAATATTGCTTCAGTGAAGGTGTGTGGCATCTGAATTCTATTTTTCATCTATCGCCTCCCCAGTCAAAAACAAATTTTGTTTTACAATTTCTGTGGGAAAATGTACTTTGTCATCCTGAAGGGACTGCTGAGACCCTAATGATGTAGTCCAAATTTTATATGCAATTTCTATTCATTTTAGCTGGGTTTCGGTAAGCATGAGTGACCACATTCTTTGCCAACGATATATTTTCTGTTAATTTTATTGGAATGTACAATTATGTATTTTTTTTTATATCATTTCCTATGACAATGTAAGCAGAACAGAAATGTAGATTATGTTTCTACAATAATACAATTCTGGGAAAAATTTCACTGAAAATGGATGAGCTTCACAGATTATGCAAAATTCAGTTCTAAAAATGCTTTGTGATTTTCCAGGTATTAGAGAGGTTTCTATTTTTTTAATTATTTTTCCAATTATAATGTGCACTGTTTGCATTTTGTTTTTTCCTAAGCCCACAAGGAGATTGTCCATGATATGCTAAGATAGTTTTTTTAATTCTTATTAATGATGATGATAATCTTATGCATATGAGTTGGGATTTAATGCATGGATGAAAATTAATACTAGTGTTGCTGACCACTGACAATATTAGAAATACATTTCTTTGGCTGTTCTTAGCACTTTTGGATAGAGTTGTTCTTGTTTAGGTGAGGAGTCATGAGACTTTTGAGACGTAGCAACTTCTGTGTATTTAATGAGTCTAATAAATTCTATTTGTTGGCTATTTTAAACTGGACTCTGAGCATTTAGTTGCAGAGAAAGGTACTTCATGGATGTTTCTGCTGAATGGATGGACAAAATTAGTTTTTAAGTAGGTCGCTCTGCTGAAATCTCTCAGCTGTTATTGTAAAAGATGTTTTCAATTGCCTTGCCCTTCTGCCTACTTGCTCCCCTCAACTCTTCTTCCCCAGAATCTCAAAAAGTCAAAAGACAATTTGTAAGTACTATGAATGGTTTTGTATTTTGAAATTTTTTTTTTTAAAAAACTTTTTTTCTTTTAAAAAACTGAATTTAATTCAGTTAAATTGGAAAGACAAGTTACAGAAAAGAAAACCTCTAGTATGGGTGAATAGTTTCTTGGTCAAACAAAACCTATTTTAAATTTTTTATTTTGCAAGAAAAAAGTGTCTAGCATGAGTCAGAAGTGAATTTTATTGCTGTAATAATTATAAATTATTAGTATATGTTATGCTAATCCAAGAGCTGCTCTAATTTATTGCAATTTTCCCACTGACAGCCAACTGCTTCTTCTATACTCTATCTCGTGTGCTCTGTAAACTTGCCAGAAACAGAGTCAGCCTCTCAAGAGCTCATTCCTGGCTCTTAATTACGTTTTTGCTGGTCTTGTAAGTCATATTGAATTGTTCTAGAAGAATCTGAATCTGAAACATTGCCCAAGTTCTGAGACTTTCTAAACTTACCTGAGGGAGGCAAAGAGGGAGTATAAAAATCACACCATATGCATTTTCCTTATTAGACAAAAACCTGTTCTGATATTTGTGATGATATTTGAAAACATTTTCAATAATAGTATATAACCTTACTTGTATTATCAGCCTGTTACGTTACTAAAAGGGACTCTCAAACTGTGTCACTCACAGGGTAACATACTGATATTGTGTTTCAGTTGAATGCCTTTTAAAATGCCTGCATTGGTCACTCTTCATATCCTCATTCTTCTACTAACCTGGCTGTGCCATCTTTGAAACTAGTGCAGAAAACTAATCACAATCCATTACTGCATAAATTGAAACTATGTAGGCCTGACAGAATGTTAGTCTGCCCTTACACAATTTGGGATACTTGAAAACATTAGTGCGAATATCAGTAATTTATTTTACTTGTCCTGTTTATGACTGTGTATTCTTTCTGTCTTTTATGTTCACTATATGCAATGACTGTATAATTTTTTGTATAATGCCATCATAATTAAAGTAATTCAATTACAGAAATTAAATAAATGTTTGAATTTATAATTGATGGAATTCTGACAGCTTCTCCAATTGCAACTATAATTTGAAATGAAATTAAAGATTTTATTTGAATGACATACTTTAATTTTTAATTTGTAGTAGAATTTCTTGTTAGTTTTTACCCCAGAAATGATAACAACTTCTTGTGGAACAATCATTTTTGTCACACAAACAGGCCTGTTAGGTGAATTCTTGAGTTGCAATTCAAGATTCAGTTGATTAAAAGTGCATTGCAGTATGGCCCACAGATGGTCATGTTTTCCATCCAAGATTTAGTAGTGTTAGTAGTGTGGCTGAGGTACAGTTTCTGTATATGACAAATTACAGAAGTAATTGTAATGTCACTCTTTTGTTTATGTTTCTTTTTATCTGTTATATTTAACGTTGAAATTAATGTCTTAGATTTGCATACTGAAATAATAGACACAAGTCTTTGAGAAACTTTCTTGCAAAATCTCTCACCTTTCCCTGCCCCTGCAAGCCCAAAAAACTGAAAAGTTTTCAAGGGGTTTTCAAGTTCAGTGAAACTTCAGGTTTTCAAAGGAAAGCTCTCTGTGTTCAGGTTGCATAAGATCCATGTTCAGTGTCAATAAGACAGAAAAATGTCATCCATATAGTTGTTACAAGTCTGAGTGGGTTTCTGGTTATGCTTTGTTTTGACTGTGAGGTCTAACATTAATCAATATGTTCCTGTGAAAAATATTAGTTTCACAAGTTTTCTTGCAGTGAAAGTATTATCTATGGGAACAAGTTTGCTTGATATTTGGTTTCCCTATTGCACTCTTCTAGAAATGCAAGAAAATATTAATATTGAGGTATAAAAGTATTTATTTAGAGCTAGCTTATATGAACTTTCTTATCTAATGGGAAATTCCAAAGATACCTGAACTTAAATGGGCAGAGTCTTTTTCTCAGTTGTGTAATAGATGTTAGCAGGAATTAATGGTTCCTGATTCATCAAGAATTTCTACAAAGCTGTGGCAACTCTACAGGAAAGACTCTTCAATGTCCCCCCAAAAAAAGAAGATCCTACCTAACTTTTAAAAACTTTTAGAATTACGGAAATGTCACTGTTATGAACCATTTAATTTATGTTTTCTAACACAACATGATACAAGAATGGTGTTTTTTCAGAAACTCAATTTGTTTGAGGTTGTCCTGAATTAGGTGTGAGGAGGGATCCTCTGGTCTTCAGAAATGGCTTTTGGCAGTTTGATCAAAATACTAGCAGCTTGTTAAATTAACTGTGCTCCCCACTGCTGAGATTAGAGGCCATCGGTCTCAGCCTCTCCAGCAGATCCAGCAGGTGGAAATACCTGGAACCTCAAAGTACGGCAAAAGTGTTTATTTCTGAGGCAGGCAAAGATATTCTTTTCCTTAAGTATGGACACTGTTGATTGGGCTTTTTACTTGCAGAGGATTGCTTGTGTGCAACTGCGTTTTGCAGGTGTTTTAATAGCATGACTGATTTTCACTGTGTAGAGAATGTTTCCTATCTGTGACTGCGTCATGTAATTTGCATGAAAAAAGTTTGTGTGATTTGGTAAAGGGGTCAAAGGATATTTCTTAAGGTAATTAACAGGCATGATCTAGTAAGAATGTACATCAGAATTATGATTACTTAATTTTTTTAAAATATAAGTGCTGTCTGCAACAAAAACTTTAGTCACTGTTTTCTGCTTGACATAAGATAGTGAAAATGCTGAATAGTTTGATAGAGATTGGTAAAATCCAATAAGTTACCCAGTTCTGTAAAAGCACTTTTGCAGATATGTTGTGGGAGTGTATAGCATAGGTGGATTTCTATTGCTGCTTTTCATTTTCCTTTGAAAAAAAAAGGGTGCAGTAAAGGCATTGGAAAAGCTGGGCCAAATTGGACATATGGTTTTTTAATTTTGTTATTTGTTGCTGTAAGGTCATATTCCAGAATATAGCTTAAAAATAGTAGTAAAAGAGAGTAATAAAACATAGTGGTTTTCCAAAACTTCTTTATTGATAATTACACTTCTTGATATTGGTTACATAATTTATGAATTGTTTCATTAATATGTCCTTAGATATTTTCTGAGTAAGTTTATACGCTGGACAACAATATTCCAATATTTTCAAGCTGTTGTAAAAAAACCCTATGGGTTTTTTTTTACTTCTGTGTCATTTAAATGACATTTCACGTGCTGAGATTTTATCAGAAACCAAATGGAGGACTATTGATAATGATCTGGAAAGGTCTTAATTAAGCTTAGTTCATTCATTATTTCTTGGGATATTTCCAATTTTTGCTAAAACTACTTCATTTCCAGGTGTTGTTTGTGCACTTAGATCAATGTATTTATGAAGAATATATATATGACTATACATATGAACACATACATATATACGTTTTGGAACCAAAACCCTCCTATTCTTAGAAATCCTTGCATGCAGGAACCTCATTACTACTTTACCAACAGAAATATAGGGTGACAAGTGTCCTTACATGTTAAACATCTCCTCTTGTCAACTACCCACATTTAACACATCAACTATTAGAATTTTATGCCAATATCTGAATGCTCTTTCTTAAGAAAGAGTTTACTAAACAGTGTAAGTCACAACTGCATGTTTCCTTTTACAGATGAATAAGAGCTCACAGGAATTTCTATCAAGGGCTGTCTCCATCTGGATTAACAAAATTTCCCCTGCAATGACTAGCAAGGGTTTTAAGTGAACAGAACTTCCATGGTTTTACTTTGCAATGTTACTGCTGTTTTAAAATGATATTTTGCTGGTAATTTTTGTCAGAATGCACAAGAACAGCTTTTGGTGTTAACCAGCTGCTTGCTTTTTCTAACCAGGTATCAAAGTGAAATTTAGAACCCAGGAGCCCGATGGTCTGATTTTTTTCTCTGCATCACCTGGCAATCAGGAGGAATACATTGCACTGCAGCTGAGGAGTGGGCGTCCTTACTTTCTTTTTGATCCACAGGTACCAAAAAAACAGGATCCTATAAAAATTGCTTATGTAATTTATTTCAGTGATTTTTACCTGCTTCTCCTTGGTTTGTTTATTTATTGATCTTTAACTTAATTGATACAAGTTGATTTGCTTCTCAGAACCCTCAGTGAACTAGAGGTTTTGGAGAGAGAAGAACTGAAACACTTAAGCTTTGCTCTTTTAATGTTAACTGTGCTACAATTTAAGACTTTATTTTGCATTTTTGTAGGTTGAGGTTTTTTTGTCAGTGCCACCAAACAGCACTACAGATTAAAGTAGCAAGATTTCAAAGGTGGGCTGAACAAAGTTTTGAATTAGTAAATAAAAATCAGATAATTTTAGTAAATTATTTTTAAGAGACCCATCCTGAGACTTTTCTTTTTTTTCCTCTGCAATCTGCATGTTGCCATTATGCAAAGACATAAATAATGAGGGAAAGATCAAAATATTAAAAGCAAGGCTGCATTCCTTGCGTTTCTCTTTGGGTATTTTGTTTTTTCTCTGCACCCTGAAACTGAATCTCCTCATGGAATTAAAAAACATTATGGACTCACTTATATTTCATAAATGTGCAAGAAATTGTAAATAATGATCAAATTTTCTAATTATACTGCCAGAACGTGGTGTCATTCTTATCCATATATGGATATCCTTTTTCTCAGGTTACTGCTGCCTCAGTGTTGCTGGAAGGTCTGATCTGGTCGCTGTGTCAGCCATAGCTTCTGTCACACCTTAGTGACTAATTCTGTGTTTGGCATTATGTCTGGTGCTCCAGGGAGCTGAACAGAGATGTTTAATGGTGTGAAATGGTGGGGATTTAGAGATGTGCCCACCCACTGCTAACCTGTGCCTCCCGAGCTCTGCCGTAGTCCAGGCACTGGTGCTCCATGACCATTTGGAGGTGTTGTGCAGCAAGGAAGGTCCTCTTGAGCTCTGGAGCATCTGCAGAGTGAGCATGGTGCTGCACAGAGGATACCTTGCATGTGATCCCCATGCTAGAAAACATTAAATCTTCTTCTGACCTCAAGATATAAAGTTCCATTTTTTTTCTGCATTTACCCACAGGCTTTACCTTATTTTTCCTTGTTGCAAACTGAATCAGTGTGTACTTCAAAATTTAGGAATGTGCTTAATGTTGTTAACGTTACCCTTGTCAGCATTTTAATAGGGACTAAATCTATCTCTTTTACATTTAACTGAAAAGGAATTTTTGTTTCCTTTTCAAGATCTTCCTAGGTGTAATGGTTAGATTTTGTTGTTGTTGTTCAATGGGAGTGGATGTCTTTCAACCAGCATTTTAGTGCTTCAAATAGCATTCCTAACCCTCCTTGCAATTTGCTTCTTCTAAAGCAGCTTTATGTCAGCTTGTTTGGACTCATTCCCTAAAGGATGTTGTATTTGTTTGGGCCCACAATATTTGGGGAATTGGGACACACGCAAAGGTGGCTGCTTTGGGGCTTTCCTTCTTTTTTCCCCTTTTTCCCCCTGTCTTTTAGCTGTAAAAAAGTGCAGGTCTCATATTTAGTCCTTAGAGCTTCTCAGTTCAGCTAGTATTTTCAATAGTTACTATATTGAATTTTAACAGATTGTTTCTGAATGTATCCTTGTTTATGTTTCTGTTTCATTTGAATCAGGAACCCTGTTCAATGCTGATTTTTAGTATCATCACTTCCATGTTGTTGCCTCTTCTTAAAAAGTCTAAAATTGCCTGTTGTGCTGCTTCAGTAGGTGTTCGGGGCTGGGGGGGGAAGTCTGTCATTCAAAGCTTTCAGGAACAGTGTAGATCTTAACAGATGATTTACTATCTTGAAAGATAATTCTTTGTAATTTCTCATTAATAATGTGGAAGAGATTCCTGTACATCCTCAGACTCAGAATTAAGGTATAGTGGCCTACATCAAAAGTGTATTTTTTAGTATATTTTTCAAAATCTTTTACCTGTGCAAATACAGTTATCAAAAATTCTCAGTCTTCTGTGTCCTTACTATGCTTACTGTCTTTACCTTTGTTTCTATGTTTTCTTCATAGTTTGTTTCTTTTTTTTTTTTTACCATGATTTGCTATTCCTATCTTACAATGTCATAGATCATGTTGTGTTGCAGCGTTTCTTAATCTTTCATTTGTCCATCACAGTTTACATTAGTGTGCAAATGCTTTAATTACTTCTTATTGACATCATTGTGGTGTCTTACCCAGGTTGTATGCATTGTTTTCTCTTGTTATGGTCATGGCATATACGATAAGCATTTATGGCCCTGCCTTTGTGCTCTTCTCTTAAAAATTGCAAAAATTCTTTTTGATGACAACTGTCTCTCTGCTGCTTTTTTATCTGTAGCAGTGGGGTGTAATATTCTGTGCTCCCTTCCAGCTGTGCCCTGTCACAGGTTAATTATTTTTACCCTTAGTCCCTTTCAGGATGCTGGTATGTATCTTTGCTCATGATCAGCAGTGCGTTTTCTCTTTGTTGTGTCTGCTCTGGGGATAGTCCTGCCAAGTCTTCCTAGTGGGGAGCCTTCACCAGCCTAGCTTCTCCCTTCGCTAAGTGTTAATTTCAAAGCCTTTTCTTCCTGTCCATTCATACTTCTCTGAGCTTCATGTACACCGCCATTCATCTAGCTATTGTCTGACCATCCTTTTTGCCTCCCTTTTGTGTAGAGTAACTGCTCTTTTTTCCTTCCTAATTGTTTTACTGTCATTCTTTGCAGTTTCTGCTCATGCTCCAGGAAGCGTGAGGGTTTTTGCTAACAGATGTCTTCCTTAGTCTTGTCTGAACAATCAAATTGTTCCATAGATCTTCCTCCAAATTCAGAGTATCTGTAAACCTTCAGCTGTATGTGAATTTCCTTCTTATCATACTTTTACATCCACCCCTAAATTACACAATCAACTGCAGCTAAATTTATGGTTATCTTTCAGTGGCTACAGGTCATTGTTTTGTTTTTCCAAGGGAAGCACTGAATATTTTATACCAAGTAAAATCATTAAAAGTGGAAATATAAGTCCAATGTGGAGCACCTTTTTCTTTAGTCATTAAGACAGTCTAAGGATAGAGGATTGAGATTGTTCACACAGGATGGGGGAAATTGAATCCAGTTCTTCCATTTTAGAAAATGACAAAAAGAAGGAACACCAGATACTTTTCTTGTTGCCTGTGTTGCCTTGTTGGTTGTTCTTGTCATGTAGAGCCTGAAGTAGTAGGCACAGTCAGAGGGTGAGCTGTTACTCCATAAAAAAAGGAAGATGAAGACCGCCTACCTAGCTACGAGTCCCAACTAGACCTTCCGCCTTCGCACTGGCAAAAGTTCAGTATTCGTTTTCCTCCTCAGTGGTAGAAGTTTGGGCATTGAAAGAATTTGACTGGGAAAAGTGTAGTTACGCTCAGACCTTGGCACCTAAGACAGTATCTTTGAAGATTCTTATTTGTGGTATTTCTATGTATTTTCAATGTAAACTTTGCCATAAGTGAACAACAGTGATTCTTACTTATTTGGTTATTACTGAGAACTACAAAATATTAAAACTTATTGTATGGCTTAACATTTCAGAATGTTGATTTCTAAAATGCGTGACAGGCCATCTCACAGCAGGTTGTGTGAATGTGATCAAAGAGTGACCCGGGTAGTTCTGGATAAAATGTCATAAAGACACCTCCAGTGCTGAGCTGTGAACACTGTCCCTTTTTTTGTCTTCCCTCAAAATTAAGCAC
Source organism: Anabacerthia variegaticeps (assembly GCA_035583185.1). Classification (NCBI taxonomy): domain Eukaryota; kingdom Metazoa; phylum Chordata; class Aves; order Passeriformes; family Furnariidae; genus Anabacerthia; species Anabacerthia variegaticeps. Next base: position 16,351,924 of record JAWWEW010000112.1, on the reverse strand, counting down.
AGGTTTGCACATATGTTTGTGTGGTCCCAGATTGAATTGGTTACAAATAAATGTGGTTTCTGATGTATAAAACTGTTAATGCTCTAGACTGTTGCCAAACATAATATGAAGAACCACTTATTCAGGCACCTGATCTTTAGAATGCAGCATCGTTTGTAACAATTTTAACGCTAACTAAGTACACTTTGATGAGACAGCATTTAATAAAATGCTCATTAATTTCATCATTAGCAAGGGTATGCTAAGAAGTAAGCCAGTTTCTTATGTCACGCCCAATTAGCATCCCATGCTAGTAATCCCATTAGTATTGTTGAATTCACTAATGGAAAAACTAATGGGCATGCTACCAGGGCACATTAATTGGGCATGACACCAGTTCTGGTTTTAATTATTAAACTACGATAATGAAATGTGTGTGTTTGTAAAATATTAAAATGTTGAAATAGAAGAGAAGACAATAAAAAATAGTATATAAAGAAGTGGGAATATGTAAGGATATATAGCTTTGTATTGTAACCGTGGGGCAGAGGACTGTGGTACAAACCTCCTCAGTACCAAGGCGTTGGCTGAATGGAGTAGCAAACATGCTGTAAATATTACCAGGTAATAATTTTTTCTGTAATTGTGTATATGTGTACACACCATATATATTTTGATACATAGGATACACAGTGACAGTCCCCAATTCAAAAAGTGCTGTAGACTGTATTCTGTGTTCCTAAATTCGTATGCCAAAATGCAATTTCTAATAGATGAACATCAGTAAAGGCATAATACTGAATTTTATCAAGACATCTTTGGTATTAATTAAAATAGGTGGTTGTTTATATCAACAGGTTTTCTCCATGTGCTTAACTCTGAGATCCTTGGGCCAGAAAGAGTACTAGAAGATCTTGGGGAAAGAAAAAAAAAAAAAAAAACCAAAAAAAAACCACCCGAAAACTGAATGGTCTGGTTTACCATTGTAGAGTTATGAGCTAGGCCCCCAAATGATGATATGGAACCAAATTTTTCTTTTACATATTTTTTGAAAATTGTTGTTTGAAGCTGTAAAACAACTACAGAGGTTGTGATTCTTTAATATAGCACAGTGCCCATATAAGGAAATGCTTTTCCATTCAGTAGTTGCCTGCTGCACGGGACAATTCTGTTTTGTGAATTCAGCAGAATAACTTTGAGTTCCCAGACACTTCAAGTAGGGTATAAATTCCTGGGCATTATTAGGAAGTTAGAACATATTTGGGTATAAATGTCAAGAAAATTTTTGAAATACATTAATTTTATTCCTATTATGTAATTTTTTAATTAATGTGGTATTTTGTTTGGTTCTTTACAATCATGAGATTTAGTTTGGCAACTGCATCTATTGTATTGCTCTTACTCAGCAATTTTCAAAAGGTTTCCCTGTATTTGTCATAGATGTCCCTAAATTCACCCCCTCACATCATATTTTTTAAATTTGTTTTAATAAAACCAGGTAAAAACTCTAGTTAAATATAAGTGCATTTTTACAAGCATCCCTCGTACCATGAAAGCTTCCTCAACGACTACCTTTTGATTTGTTTTTTTTGTTTGGAGTTTTTGTTTGTTTGTTAGTGGTTTGGGGTTTTGTTTGTTTGTTTTCATTTTGTTTGGGGTTTTTTGCTTTGTTTTGTCTTCCTGAATCTCCTGGACCTTTTTTCTTTCTATAAATTTATTTTACACTCTCATCTAGAAATTTAACTCCCTTTAATACCACGTTAACGTGGACAGAACATGCCTGTACTGTACAGAAATACACCTCTTTTTTGGGTCCCTTGCTTCAGACAGGTGCTGCAATTAACAACCCTGATATGCAGCTGCTCTCTGTGGATGGCACACTGAATCATGGCCATCAAACTTCACAGCCACAGCAGTCCATGAAGTAGTTAAATAGAGACATAATTTAAAAAAATGAATAAAAAATCCGAATGACAAGACCCTCAGTGATTTGTGCCTCATCCTTGTTTTTATCAGTATTTGGGGAACAGGAATGGGGGGACATATGGAAGGGTGGCTGCTTTGGGGCTTTAGTTATTTTTATCCCCTTTCTTTCCCTGTCTTTTAACTGTAAAAAAAGGTGCAGATCTTATATTTTGCCCTTAGAGCTTCTCAGTTCAGCTAATATTTTCAATAGTTTCTATCTTGAATTTTAACAGATTACTTGTTTCTGGATGTATCTTTGTCTCTGTTTCATTTGAACCAGGAAAACACTGGGTTTTCTATTTTTAATGGAAACTGAACTGGATCCTTGATCCTTCATTTATTATTTGAGAAGGTTAATTTAGTGGGAAAATCAGTCCTAAACATAATTCAGTAGTTCGAAAGAAGTTAAACAGAGGACTTCTGTCTTTATTTTTAGATGTTATATATAACAGATTATTATAAAAGAGTAAAGGTATAATTCTAAATGTTACCATCATAATACTTCTGTTTAATAAAAAGGGATCTGCAGTAGCAGTCACTCCAACTAATGATGGCGGAAAAGTGTACAATGACAACAGCTGGCACCAAATAGTTGCTACAAGAATTCAAGCACTGGGAAACATCACTGTGGATGGTCAGTATACAGGTAATCAATTAATTTAAATGAATTTGGTATTGCTCAGGGTGTTGTTCATTTACTTTTTTTCCCACTACCTGTGTTTGCCCCTGCAGCAAAAAATTCACTCATTTTTTTGACAAACTCACTACTGTTTTGTCTGCTCATCTGAGGTATCTGTCCAGTGTGAATCTTTGATAATTTAATACTAAGTGTCTTTTTGTGCTTGTAAATCTATAACTGTATTAATATTCTGTTGTGAAAGAGAGCTGTAAATATTTCCTGGTTATGCATAGGAAAGTATCAGGATATTGTGCCATCTAGAATACAGTATTTTATTATTGAGTCGAAAATCTGTTGAAAGCATTGAATAACAGAGTAATATTTTTTCAGGTTCTTCCTTAGCAACTAGTGGCAGCACCATTATTGGAGAGAACACGGGAGTTTTTGTTGGAGGACTTCCACAGAGTTACACTATTGTACGAAAGGATGTAGGTGAGTATGATAAGTAAGTCTGTACAGTTTGTCAAGTTTTACCTCTTGGATGGACTGAAATATATATATGTAGTTGATTTCATCAACATTAAAGCAGCATATCAGTTCTGTGTACATTTCAGTGAATTTTATACACAGAACTGGTGTGACTGTGAAACTTCTGGGTATATTTTGCATACAGATTTCCAAATTCTTTCCAAAATACACATGAAAATTGTTTTTAATATCTTAAGCACAGAGTTACGCATCCCACTTGGAGGTAGGGATACAACGTGCTGGCCTTTTTCTGTGTGAGTTTGTCCTCTTCAGAGGTTGTTGAATTGAATTCAGTGGTGTATGCATATGCCTGTGTTTTACAGGTAGAGAATGTATGTGGAGCTGGATCATTCCTGGCTTCCAGAAAAATCAGTAAATTTAAGTTTTCGTATATAAATTAGGTATATATATCAAGTGTATAATCTGCCAGTCTACAACAGAGAGGTGACTGCCTACAAAACCAGTATACAATCAGCTGTTCTCAGTGGATTCATTTCCAGAATTTGGCTTTTATTATAATAACCTGCAAACCAAATTGTTTACTATGTTTGTGTTCCCACCTCTGACGTGAAATCCAGTGGGGTGCACTAGAGTCCAACTTCCTCTTTCCTTCTTCGTCATTTTACTAAAACCAGAAACACATGCATGTGTTCTTCTAAAACTTTGGTTCTGAAAGGACTCCAGGATGCCTCCCTTTAAAAAACTCAGCTAAATAACCAAATTGAGTCTGACTATAGATACAATTCAAGAGAAGGCCACCTATAAATCTGGTTTACGTTTTTGTCCCCAGTAAAAAAAAGAGAGATAGCAGCCATCACTGGGGTGTTTTTTTTTATCCCAACAAGAAAAGGAAAACTTCCTGATGAAGCTTCTAAACATGTATTCATCTGCCTTAGCTTTTGCAACACTGTGTCTTGCTATTCAGTAGGGGCGTGCCTTTCTTTAGAATTCTTGCTTTGTATAAAACAAACTTTTCTTGCATCTCCGTAGAGCAGATTTATGCTGTTGATTTGAAAGTGCCTATATGCAAGATCTCAAAAAGTTTCATATTTTTCAGCTGTGTAACAGAAGCTGCTCTCTTTAGGGACTAACACCATTCAGAAATCTGGATTTAGCTTCATGACCATGTTTATGAAGTGATTGATGGCTGTTTTTCAATGCACATATGGATGTATCTGATAGGGAGAGCATGTTTAAAACATAAATTAATTCCTGTGTCTAGTTGCAGGGGATTGGCTTAAAAAGATATTTTTCCTTTTTTTTGCAGGAATGAAGACAATAGTACAGAAAGGATTTGTGGGGTGTCTCAGTGACATATTTTTGAAAAAAATGCACACCCCCTATGAAAACTGGGAATCTTTGAACTGGCAGTATGCTGAAGAGCAGAACAATGTCTATCATATTTGGGAAGGATGCCCTATTGTCCTCTCAGAAGGAGCACATTTTCTTGGCAGAGGTAGTTTGCTGTACTATTGCATTATCCAAGTATGTTCTTGACACATAAAAGGCGATCATATCAAAAGTATTGCAGTGATCTGCTTTTCAAAGCAGTTTTACTGATAGAGGATTATTTTTGAATGGTTTAAAATTGGTTCTCTGGGTTTACAGAAGGTTGCTGCATGAAAGAGGAATTGCATTCACAGAGAGGTAGTGCTGCTGTAACTGTATACAGATTTGATATGCATGTAAAAGGTGATGGTTCGCTTGTGTAGAGACATAAAAGATGCCTACAAGGTACCAAAAAAAGAAAATGGCAGGTAAAAGAATGAGAATACTGTACCAGTTTGGTTTCTTGCAGTATGTTATCAATAACTGTCCTTTACAAAGCTGAGTGATAAAGTTGTAAACTATAATCTTGAAGCATGAGTGTTTCATGTCAAAGCAGAAAGGAGCATCTAAATTTTTATCTTTGGTTTCCTGAACCTATTTATTTATGGTTTTGATTAGCTTATGTATGCATTCACTTTTTTTCCCAGGGTTCTTGGAATTACATTCAGGTGTTTTCAGTGGTGGATTGGATTTTGAGATCTCATTCAAATTCAGAACAGATCAACTGAATGGATTGCTTCTGTTTGTTTACAATAAAGATCGTCCAGATTATCTTGCAGTAAGTTCAAAAATACAAATAACTATATTCAAACATGACCTGTGAGTTTTGTCTACTAAAGAAATTTCAAACCATACGTTATTTTCGTGTTTTACTAGTTTTGAAATGCTTTGCACAGCAAAGTGTAAGGGAAGCAAAAGGCTCAGTTAAGTTACCAGTATTATTTATATCATAAATAAGAAAGATATCAATATATGAAAAGTAGAGTTATTGCCATTACTGGATTAGAGAAGAGAATAAAAGACATGTTTTAAAAGTTTTCACTTCGTTCCTAGGAAAGCACAGAGTTACCCATTTTCCCAGTTCTCATACTAGAACAAAATCAATTAAATTGTAGTTCAAAAAGTTCATGATGGAAATTGTCCAGTCTCCTAATAAAGCTTTCTCTTCAAAGTATATGTATTTTTTTTATAATCCATTAGATTTTTTCATTTTGATTTGAAACATATAGACAGAAATTAGTGGTCTGGCTTAATCCCATCTTATTCCTGTTATGGTTTTCCCCACGCCGTAGAGGAAGCTGCACAAATCCTGTATTAGGCAAATTTGGTTTTTTTGTCTGTTCAATAAGACTATACTCAGAATTACTTGTGCTTCCATAATTTCTAATAGTGTAAGTTTTAATGTGTTTGTTGTAGTTTTTCAAATTCTTTTATTAGCTACATGGCTCTGGGTTTCTTCCCTCAAGGATTCTGAGTGTAATTAGACTGTGATCACTGTTGCTTGGTAGGTCAACTATAGCTGGTACTTACACTAACTAGTACGTATTATAGAGGATTAAACAGAAAAAACCCCACTTTTTCAGTTTGTTCAGGAAGCAGTAATTTATTTTTAGAGATTTTTGAGAGTATTGTTATTCTTTATGACCCAATCTGCCCTTTCTGCTCTTTTATTGAATTTAATTTATTTATTTATTTCTTATTATGTAGCTGTTTTGCTAATGGCTGTCATGTCACAGCCTGTATTATTGCATGGTATTATATCTAATGGGCCTTTTCTTTTAAACTTGTGACCTAAAAGATATAGATATATTTTTCTCCTTTTCAGGTCAACTGTAACTTACTCTTTATTTTCTTTTTATACTACTGGCTTTTCCAGCAGATAATTTTTCCTGAGTTTTGGATTCTGTTAGACTGATTTGCTTCCTCTTTTTGAAGCAGCCTTGTTTGAAAAATTATAATGAGTTCCAATAACAAGTCTTACTAATTGCAGTTATTACTTTAATTTTGCCCTCAAGTAATGACCAAGACCATGAGCTAATACATAGGATGTTATATGAACACTACCATCTCACCCTAAAAGAGACTTGTATGTTTGTAATTCACAGCACAGGGGCACTACGTACATGAACAGTATTCACAGAGTTCTTCTGGAGGTTCTGGTAGTATGTGATCCTTGTTTCCTCTCTGCTGCTCTGTGTAAGACTACCAGAAACATGAGCAAATAGGTTCTACTATAAAGTAAGAAAGGGGCCTTAATAAATTGGAAGTGGAGTCAAAAGCACAAAGCAGTTAGACAAAATAATTTCCTTTTCTATTCATACTTCCAGATTTTTGGTGGGTTTATATTTAAGTATTTTTTAGCTCTGAGATTTGTGGTTGGATAATTTTCTTAGCATTTGTCCTAAGTCAAGTAATTTTTTCTATCTCACTTTAACCCTGACCTTAACATCTCCATAGCTTTAAGATGAGGAATTTTAGAGAGGATGAGTATATGTATGCATGCTTTTCCAACCCTTGCGGCTTTGTGATCTGCACATACATAATGATGACAGAAGGTTTTTCTGTGCACTTGAGCTCACAAAAAAAGGTTAATAGAAAGTGAAAATGAGGTGTGTAGCATGTTGCGCATGAGCTACGATGTCTTTGTTAGCAGCTTTGGTCAGGAGACACTTGCACAGCAAAACAGATTATAAGCTGTACCACTTATCCCAGGTGCCAGTGTAAGACAGGATTCCCTGACCCTTCCTTTTGCATAGATCACAGCTCTCTTCTTAGCTTTGTAGTTTGGGCATGACTGTAACCAGACACATGGCTGGTCTGATCCCAAACAGCCAAAGATTCTGTCTTATCTTCTGCCCAAGACGAAATGATTTCCTTGAAAGGCGCTGTGTGTAAAGGTCGCTTCTTCTATGACTTCCATGCCCTGAGAATTAACTAAAGCCAGTGAGTTCAATCTGATTATCTTTGGATGCACGCATAATAATTGCAGGCAAACTGTGACCAGATATACTAGTATGAATCACTAGCTCACACTCTGGCATGTGTTTCCTCATGAGTTTGTGATTAAAAGAATCTGGGACTGCTGATAAAGTTTGTGTTACAGATTTTGATGCTGACCACTTCAACAGCAGCAAAAGTCTAAGCACTGTCAGTCTTATGTGCAACAGTGGCGCTGGCTCCCAAGACATTGTAGCTGGTGATTTGCTTCTGCAAACCTGCAAAGTAAGAAGTCCTGCAAGAACCTTTTCCAAAGAATTTCACTTTTGAATAGCTGCATGAAGTAAAACAACCAGTGTCCAAGATGAAAGTGTTACTGTGATCAACCTAAGGAGGGAGAAATTAGTGTTTTGAGAACTCTTTTTATTAGCAAAATGAATGGCACTGACAGGAGACTCATAAGGGTGATACTCCTGCTGGTTCCCAGTTGTTTCCCTCTGCTAGGTGTCAGGAAGAGATTCTCATTCCTTTTCCATTAGAGTGACTGATTCTGAGGAGACTGTTCCAGGGTCTGTGTTTGGGCCTCTGCTCTCTGGGTGGCAGGTCTGAACCATGCTAAATTTTGAACTGGAATGAATATCAACCTGAGTAACATGTACTTTTTCTTTCAAAGGGCTCATAGACTGTCTTTTCTTGATGGGTTTTTTGAAGTCCCTTGCTTTTTTCTGCTGATATTCATGAATCTCAGAAAGACTTCCCAACCCAAGGGTGATAAAGCCATAATCGCTCCTCTAGTTTGGTTGAGACCATTTTGGATGGCAGGTTTAGCCAAATGTCATCTGGCCTCTAATGCAGCCCCTATCCTGTTTGAGTTTTGTTTCCCAGAGCTAAATCTGCATATTCCTTTCATCTTCTAAATCCTATAATTATAAGCAGATTGAATAAGGCAGGGACTGGCTCCTGCAGAGAAGTACGATACAGAACCAAACAAAATCATTTAAGTTGAATGGACCTTTTGGAGCAATTTATTCCAAATCTCTGCTAAAAGCACTGGATTCACTCTGGTGTGCCACAATATTTTTCATAGACCAGAGCATCCACAACTGGATTCAGTATTCCAGACGTATTTTTGTACACAATGGATAAAGGGGGAGAATCACCTCTTTGGAGCTGATGCCTATGTTATTTCTAATGTAGCCCAGTGCATGTTGGTCTTCATCATTTTGAGAGTATGCTGGTGGCCAGTGTTCAATTTGTAATCCGTCTTGACTCAGTACTTTTCTTCAAAGCTGCTTTGTATGTCTGGGACACTGGTGACAGCCGCCTTAGCTATCACCTGCAAACTTGTTGAGAGCATACCCCATCCTGTTGCCCAGGTCATTAATAACATTTTTAGTCAGAGTTGGTCCCTGTATCAGTCTCAGAGAGAGACACCACAACGTGCTAGTGGGACTGTGAAAGCTCTTCTTCCCCCTCATACCTTTCAGATTCAGGGTAAGCTTTGGCTTTCCTAATTCCAAACTTAAGTGCTCAGGTATATCAGAATAAGAATTGTGTACGTAGAAAAAAGCATTAATGAAACTTTGTACCTCATATTCTGAAAGCAATCATGCTTTTAAGAATTAAACTGGAAACTGTATGGCTTTAGAGCTGTGCTATAATACCCTTGTTCAGTTTAGAGAAGGCAACTGAGATGTTGATGTCTAGCATAATAAGATGACCTTCATGCATTTTTGGTTTAAAATAATAGTATATTTTTCAGGGAAAGATTAAAAATCAAGCATTTTTTTTTTTAAAGAAGTTGTCCCAGAATTTTATCTAAACCAAACAATTAATCCATAGTTTTTCTAAATCTATGCTCAGGACCTGTGCTCAGATCCATGCAGGACTTGGCTTTTTTCAGTCTTCACTATGTAGAACAGTCGAAACTGAGCAGTGGTCCCCTCTCTTTAGCTTCACTTGGGCATTCTAAATGTCAGTCCAGGTCAACACAAAAAGCACAAGCATCATTCACTGCCTGCTTTAAAACTATGCCAAGATAAGTAAATTGGAAGAGAGTTGTGCTGAGTAGTGACCCTGTGTCAGACATTGTGCCCTCTCTCTGGCTTCCAGGTCTGGCAGGCTTGCTGGCGTACCATTGTCCCTGGAATGCTTTCTTCACACCACACAGTGTGCTCCATATTAATTCTCACCAGTGAAGAAAAGCAGTGACTTGTCCAATGGACACCTTTTTCAAGCTGTACTCATCAGTATTGATGCCATGATCAGTCCTTAACCTCAGCTATAAATGGCTCTAAACTCATGGAAATAGGAAAAATCGTGGTGCCAAAGAAAGAAAGAAACAAAATCTCCCTGTCTCATAAGCAAGAAGTCAGTGGACACCTGGGAATAGGACCTGCCCCTGCCACTTCAAGTTCTTTCATCAGTTGGGTCTCTGTTAAGACTAATTGCAAACACTTCAATATTAATATTATCAGTAAATGAAATATGCCAGTTTGTAAATAATGGTGATAAGAATTTATATTAAATCTGTAGTTTTTATTACACTTAATATGGTTTTGGCATAGAAACAGTGATGCCTTTTTGTGAATATATTCATATTTGTCAACCACCAGTTCATCCTCTAAGTGTTTACTGCTTTATATGTGCCAATTTACAGTCTCAACCCACTTGTGTTCCATTCAGTTAGGATAAAGAGTCTTGCAGTAAAGCATTTGGAGACTTCTGCAGTGAAACATTTAAGTAAAATGTATTTCTATTAGAGAATTGGCACATTAATCTCAAAAAGCACATACAAACCCAATTATTTTCTTACAAGATGTAGAAGAATAAGGATGAAATGTATGAATGTAAGAATCAATGTATGCTGGAAAAATTTGAAATTGAGTTCACCAGCCAATTAAAAAGACCTTAATCAGGTCTGACATTTCATTTCCTTATTATCTTGTTACAGTCTTCTAAAAAATGAATCAATAGATAAAATGCTGTTTTCTCATTCTCAAAAAAAGAGAAGCAAAACAGTCCTAATTCATTGTCTTTCCTTTTAAGTTGCATTAGTGCCAAAGTCTGTTGTCAAAAAAATTATTTTCCTACATTCTGAATTAACTGATACACTATATTTAGCATGTTGTGGGTAAACAGTATTATCTGGAAGATAAAAATTTCTTATGAACTGATCTTGTGCGTAATTCCCTTAATTATGTTTTTTAAAATAACTTTCTGTTGTTGTGATTTTGATGTCTCTTTCAAAATCTTCTTTTCTGTTTTCAAATATATAGATTGAACTGAAAAGTGGAATATTAAACATCTTTTTGAAAACTGGCATTGTCTTCACACAAGTGGATCTCTGGCTGGGACTGTCTTATTGTGATGGGAAGTGGAATGAAGTCACCGTGAACAAGGAGGGCTCTGTGATTTCAGCAAGTATGAATGAACTGAGAGAGCAGGCACTCGAACCCCGTGTTCAGCAGCTGAAAGTAAACTCGCCCATCTACATAGGAGGGATCCCACCTGAGATTCAGAATCTTTATAAAGAACTGGGGTTGGAACGAGGTAAGATGACGTCAAGAAGATTTTTTTTCAAAACTGATGTCATGCACAAGGTGGACATTCTGCTGCTGATTGTGTAAATTCATGAATATGTAACACAATTTTTCTTTCTACCTATTGTTGCTTTAACTACCGGTTATCCCTACCTATCTAGCTTTACTTAGTCCTGATCCTTTTGTAAAGCTGTAAAAATGTTTCCAACCCAGTGATATCTGAAGCAATCTAACTGATAGGAGGGAAACTGGAGAGTAGCAAATGGTAATCTGAGATGCCCAAGCAGATGATCTCAAATTTTCGTCAGAGAAAGCCAGTTCAGATAAAATTGTTTCAATTGATCAACTTGTGTCACTTGCAAGTCTGGAATACAAAACCAATGGAAAACAGTAAATGTAACTTAAATCACTGTAATGAGGCTGGGTGCTGCCAGATAGAAGCATAGTTGAGAGTTTTTTAGGCCATTTTTAGGCAATACTGATTCTGATGTAAAAAATGAAGTGAATTTAAACCCCTGAATTTGGATTTTGGCTGCAGTTTCCCTGGTAGTTTCAACAGGAAGGGAGATGGTCATATTTTTAGCCATCACTGTGACCCTTCTGTTCTGGAACACATCAAATTTGTAGGGAAAAGAGAGAGGCAATAATTGGAGCCTGATAATAGTGACCTCCACAAAAGGATCTACTGTAGGAAATGTAGCTGAAAAGCATCTACTAAACTGACTTTGGTTGGGTGTGTTTCTTCATTGCTTGTGAAACTATTCATCAGTCATGGTGTATTTTTCAGATACTGTGAACAAATAAGTAGCAGTCAGTAACTGATTAGTGGGGAATCTAGTAAGTGGCTTTGAATGCCTGAACTCACACTGAATGTGTGCATCAAGGAAGCTCTGCAGAGCTGTATTGAAACCTTGTGATTTCACACCTATAGAGTAGTTTGAATCAAATCCATACTCTAGCATTCAGAGATATTTCAAGAATATAATATTCTTCCAGCTGTAAGTATCGCATATAATATAATCTTCCCCCAGGTTCTGTGTGCATAATATTTATGGCCCAAAAGAGCTAGCCAGTTATACCCTGTCAGTGTTGCCTTGTAGCAGATGGTGTAGCCTCGTGAGTGGATGCATTCGCGACTCCTGCAGCAAAGAGATCTGTGCACAAAGAATCTGGGGCAACATAGCATCTAAAGTGAATGTCTGAAGTGCATATTGAGGCACATCAATAAACATTACTCCTCCACCAACCCTCCTCAGCGCGCCACAAAATAAGATGGTGGCTGCGAATTCATATTTAGAGTGTCTGAAGATAAAAACATTCTTATGTGTTCCCAAATGTAGGGTTAGATGAACAGGATTAGACATAACGGCGTAAGCATACTTTTATTTAGGACTACAATGATGTATTGGTAAGATAGTAGAATATGGAGACCTTCTAATTTAATAAATATTTAGAAAAGGTTTTCTCAATCAATGGCTGCTTGGTGGTTAATTTTGAATAAAGAAATGTTGTTTTGCTCACAGGAAATAAGGGGTAAATATCCTTCTCCTCTCGTCTCACCTTCATGTCAGTTACAATTTTAACTTAAGAAATTTCAGCTACTGTCTTTGACAACTCTAGTTGCATGACCCCTCATAAGCCCACCTGAGAGGTTCAAAAGGAAGGTATCTGGCAGGAATGTTCGTGAGAATTTGTACCGTCTTTACTTATTCTACAGCTACTTGAGAATAAACAAGATTACTTGGTTGACTTCAGTCAAAAATCTTCAAATAATGATAAATGTAGCTAAAAAGATACTAAAAATAATGTATTAGATTATACAGCATGCATCTCACTGCACATTAAGCAACTGTTTATTTTGTCTTATGATTAGGATACCCATGCAGACTGGGACTAATTCTTTCCTCTGCCCCAGATTAAGAAACTGAGTAGGTTACTGTGGAGTAGGAGTTGAGTTTAAATTAGTCTGTATTTATTCTAAGGAGCGGTTTGGCTAAATTCCTGGCAAAGAAGGTGTTTTAGAGGATGATTCAAAATGGGTGTTCACCTTCAGTACCCCTGTTTGCATTAACTATGTACAGACATTAGATTCTCAGTTTGGGTGGCTAAGTACAAATACTGCTCTGATCTGTCACCTTGTAATAACAAAGGCAATAAAAGTACATAAGATATGAATGAGTTGCTTTCACAAAGCTGAAGAGCAGCAGTGATCTGTGAGAGGTGGATGTTTAATTTACAAAGTTAATTTTTAAATGAATTGAAGTTTTCAGTTTGGTTAGTGTTTACTTTGGGTTTATGCTAAAGACCAATCGGTGCTCTGATTTGAGAACTATTTTGTATCCATTTATTAATTTTTAGTAAATATAAAAATTTTAACAACTGCATTCGAATTTTTTAGTAGTGTTTTAACTGCATATAAGTAATATAACATATTCGTAATGTGGTAGCAATGTTACACACAGAGACAAAGAAATATATGTATATATAGAAATAAATATAAAATGAAGCTTCTTAAATTTTTTATCATAAACAAATAATTTGGGGTTATGTTTCTAGAGTATGTTTGTAAACAGCATACCAGTTATATCCCCATTATAAAAAGTGATATATCTCCATCGGTCTCCTGAAGTCAATTGTATTTTTAATCTAGATATTCTTCTCAGTTTGAAGAAGCATGTATATTAACAAAATATTAGCAGGCAGAAGAAAGCTGATTTTAACAGTCAGAATCACTTTTATGGTAATAATTTTAAAGTGAGAAGTGACAGAAGAGAAAACAGAAAGCTATGTCCTTGTGGGATGGAATTGCTAACAGTGAAAGTGTAGGCCAGTAAGGCAGGAACTTACCAGCTTAGTATCTTGAAAGTGTAGGCAGAATGTCATGTTGGAAGTCAGCATATTCACATTATAGTCTTTAATGCTGAAAATATAGAATTGAAAGGAATAAAAGTGTTTCTTAATGACTGAAGCTCTTTATGTGGTACTAATCCCTTACTGTTTGCTAGGTTTCGGTGGTTGCATGAAGGATGTTAAATTTACACGAGGTGCTGTCGTTAACTTGGCATCTGTGTCCAGCAGTGCTGTCAGAGTCAATCTGGACGGATGCCTATCAACTGACAGTGCTGTTAACTGCAGGGGAAATGACTCCATCCTAGTGTACCGAGGAAAAGAGCAGAGTGTTTATGAGCGTGGTCTACAACCATTTACAGGTAGCACATTGGTTCTTTAAATAAAACACATGATTTTCATTTCATTCTTTGTTAATGTATTACGGTGTTCAGTGGTTTTTTTATTACTTTTTAATCTTTTACCTCCTCTATATTTCTCGATGCCCTTTGAAGAATACCTCTATAGGGTGGTTGCTTCAAATGAAGGAGGATCAGTATCTAGTGGATGGACCCGTGTTCGTACAAGAGAATCAGGTAAATATAATTTAAGGTTGTACTCATTTTTCATAAGCTATGCAATGCTGGGTTGAAGGTGTCCAGCAACTGTCTGGACACATTCCTGTGCCACATGCTCTAGGATGACCCTGCTTGAGCAAAGAGGCTGGACCACGTGACCCACTGTGGTCTCTTCCAACCTTACCCATTCTGTGATTTTGTGGAGACAATCCCCCCCTCCAACGATTTTGAGTAGTGCACGTTGCATGGTATTTCTGAAGGAGCCAAACTGCTTTATGCTTTGAATAGGTACCACATTAAAGTCATCAGCTATAAAGTGTTCAGACAAGTATTTTCTTCTAATAATTCAAGGTATTTTCCAAATATGTATTAGATGATGCCATTATGTGACAGCAAAGTTCATTAAAGAATTGAACTGCATTAACTGAGTAAGAGCAATGATACATCTGGTTGTGCACATCTAACCTTAATATACATGAGTAGGCTGCATTAAGTAAATCTACATTTTCCTATGTATAACGTAGTGATACAAGATCAGGTGTAGAGAAAGGTGATACCGGGAGAGCAGGCACAAGCTGTGGAAGATCAGAGGCCGTGCCATTGCTGGGGTCTTTTGAAAGTTGTTTTGTAAAATGACCTGCAAGTGGGCATGCTGCTTAGTGCCGCTGAATGAGGATTCTTTTAAAAAGGAGTCCATAGATTATGTGTGAAAATGTGGCAAAATTTACTACAAAAGCAGCATATGGCTTGTGGAGAAGGATTCAAAGTAGGAACGTAATACCTGCTGAGCATTAAAGATTAAATTTTTCATACGTCTTATGAAGAAAATTTTAAAAATGTTTCCTATTCTGCTCAACGTTTTTGCAAACCTTGTCAAGCAAGCTTTTGAAGATTTACAGTTCTATGTATTTTATTTAACCATTTTTCTCTTTTAAATTGAAGCTTAATTGCATTCCATCAATGCAGAGAATTCTTTTGATGGAAGTTATTCAACATATGATCTTAAAAAATTACGTGCTACCTGCACAAATATTGGACTTGCAGATGCCTTCTTATACAACTTACTGTCATTATTGTGTGTGCCACCCAGAAGGCACAAAATACATGCATATTTTAATATTAACTGTCTGACAACGGTAAGGTTTGCCACAAATTTATGTTTGCAAGCTGACCACAGCATTGAGTGGTCCATGTTCCCTGGGGTTGGAGAATAATTGCGCTATTTAATTATTTTTGAGTTGGTTTTGTTATATCCCTTATGAGAAGACCATCTGCTGTACAGTGCCTTACCTTGCCCTGTGATACACTTCATAGTTAATAAAATCAATATATTACTGTAGTAATGGAAACTTTCTCAGAATACCACATTGTTACATTACACAAGAATCACAGCTTCCAGGTATTTTTATACTTTCCATGCTGGTACCCTTCTCATAAAAAACAAGGCAGCATTCATATTTAATGAAACTAAACAATAAAATTACCAAAAAATAGGTTAGCTAATGGTTAGAAAAGTGAATGATCCATCAGCAAGGCTAGGGAGTCCACGTGCATTTATGGCAAACTCATCATCCATCATCCTGCCATAGTGTTCCTTGGGTCTTTCCTCTGCATCTCTTGTGCAGTCATCTGTGATGAAGCTGTTACTGGCCAGACCTTTACTTGCTATAGTAATATCTAAGAAATAGTTAGAGTTTATAGGAAATGGGATGATTTCTTTTTACGAGCAACTGTATGCATATATGACCTTGGTTTTCCGTTCTTTCAAAAATTTTCATTTTCCGTTTTCCTTTTTATTTTTTTTAATTTTTTTAAAAAGTTTCCTTTTATGTTATGGAATGATCAGAAGCAAAGGATTTTGCAAAAAAGCCTTGAAAATCCCCAAGACAGGTGCATGGCATTGTGCAAATAGGAAAATAAATGCAAAAGCTTTAATTTTTTGAAGGACTTCTGTAAATGAGAACGCAAATATTTAGAAATGTTTCATAATTGTGAAATTCTGTGGCTTAGATACCCAACTGATAAATATCACATGCTTCTCTGTTGCAGTACTGTCTTGCTTCATTCAGAAGTATTATTCTAATGCCTGAGCTTGTTAGCTACGTACAATCCACCTACTCTCTTTGTGAGTGATGCTTAAATATGTTTGATACATGAAATGTTTTTGGAAAATTGCAACAAGACAAGAAGGAATGCTATGTAGATGGAGTTTTGATGGTTTTGAAATATAGCTTAAACTGAATAGCTCAAGATGTGCAGTCATATTAAATCAATGCTGAAAAGTTACAACTCTAATAAATTGTATTTATGCTAATGGTTGAGTCTGATTTACTGCAGCCATTAAAATTGAAGAATAGGGGCAATAGTCTCCTTAGAACTGCCATTTTCTCTATCTTCTATTTTATCCTTCTACAGTTCCACAAAATGTGCCAACTCCCTCAAGAGTTCACAGTATAAATGGTTACAGCATTGAGGTCACCTGGGACAAACCAGCTGGGGTCATAGGTGTAATTGAGAAGTACATTTTGAAAGCATATGAAGTGGATGGTCCCAATGTACCCATCACCAGTGCTGAGCTTGCTGACGCTGGTATGCTCACAGGTAAATGCTGTTAAGTACCAGTTTTAGGCATATATAATAACACAAGATGCTTGTATCTCCTTTTGTTGATCTGTAAAAAACTACTTGTCTGATTTTGTGTATACACAGCATAGATAACATTTGGAAAGATAATTATGTGTGTCAGCAGCCTCGTAGCAATGTACTGATTTCAAAGAACAGTAGAAATTAAGATACAATGCAAATACTAAAAAGCAACTCCTCAACTATTATTGATCGGGGAGAGGGGAGGGGGTAATGCTTTTTTGGTTTGCTTGTTTTTCTGTTTTTGCTTAGTATATGTGATCTTTTTCCTCCTTCACTGTTCTATCCAGTTCGCCTAAATTAACTCCGAATGTGGATCCCATAGGGTACTATTTGATTTAGTGTATGAAAACACTTGACATACCCGTCTAATTTTGAACATATAAACCTAACCGGTTTCAGTGGGAACTGACATGCATTTGTTAATCAGTTAATCAGATGCTCTGGTCGATATCTCTGGGATATAGAGGTAGGTTATTATGGAATGAAGGAATTCAGGGCTTTGGGTGTCTGGGGTTTGGTTGCCATTGAGCTGTGGGTTTTGGACAGAAGCTATAAGGAGCCATTACATGAGATGTTTCCTGGAGTCTAGGTCTTTTTACTCATAGGAGACAGATTTTTCAGGAAGAAATGCTGGAGTCTTTCTGCTACATAAAGAACATTTTGGGACATTTCTTCCTGTCAAGGTAGTGAGGATCTGGCTTTTTGCTCTCAATTAACAAACTGCTCTTGCTTGCTGCCCAAAGTTACCTGGGAAGGAAGCACTTGGCAGACGAGGATCTGGATTATGTCATATGGTGACTAAATGGGGCAATAGTACCAAATCTTACTTTCATTGTAACAAATTATGACCGATAGTTTTGTTTTTATAATCTTTAACATCAATTATATAATTAATAGCAATTAAAAAAGTGATAACAATGTAATGCTCAAAGCTGATGCTTTGGTTTGGACCAAGATTTGGGCAGTACAATAGCCTTGGAAAACGTGTTAACTCTGGCAGTATAGTTTTGCTACTTTCCTGAAGCCAGAGTAATAGTTTTTACATAAGCATATATGGTTTGTGGTGCTTCTATGCCATAAACTACATACATATTTTCAAAAGAAAACTTGCCTCTGTTTTATTTTCTTCTGATTGAAATATCTTGACTATTTGTGAGTAATGACTTTACATGAGCTTTCTATCCTTGATTTCTTTGATAACCTTGATTTCAATATTCTTTATTTATGCTATAAGGCAATGCAAATTGTATTAGTAGAGTTTAAAGACCATAGTAGAAACATATGGATTAGATAGCTTATTCGCAGCTGATGGTCACAACCAAAATGTTGTTTAAATTTGTTGGTGTTGTGCCGTGATTATGTATCAGGGTTATGAAAAGGTCTATACCAGGTAAGATGTTATCTGCATGCAGCTTACAGGAGGTCCAAGAAGAAAATACACCTTTGTATTAAATGGAGACAGTAAATGGATCCTGGTTCTTTAGTTTATTACAGGAGAGAGCTGTTGAATAATGGAAAATAAAATAATGGAATCGTAGAATAGCAGGTTGGAAGGGAACTCAACGATCATGTGGTCCAATCTTTCTTGGCAAAAGCGTGGTCTAGACAAGATGGCCTAGCACCCTCTCCAGCTGAATCCTAAAAGTGTGCAGAGTTGTCCCCAGCACTTCCTGGGGACATTATTCAGCTGATTGTTCTCATTGTGAAATCTTTCTTCTTGTGTCCAACTGGAATCTCCTCAGGAGTAATTTGTACCCATTACCCCTTGTTTTTCCATGTGACTCCTGGTAAAAAGGGAGTCTCCCTTTTCATTGTAGCCACTCTTTAAATACTGGAACATGGTGATAAGGTCTCTTCTTAGCCTTCCTATATCAAGGCTGAACAGACCCAGTTCTCTCAGCGTTTCTTTACACAACAGGCTTCCCAATCCTTTGATCATCCTTATGCCCCCTCTCAAGACCCTCTCCAGCATGTCCACATCTTTTTTTGTGCAGTGGGAACCAAAACTGCACAGTGTTCTAATTGTGGCCTGACATGCAGTGAGTAGAGTGGGATAATGATTTATTTATCTCTGGTGGTGATGCCTTTCTTGATGCATCGTCCTGTTGGCTTTGTTTGCTGGAGAAGCACTCTGTCCACTCATATGGTCCAAAGAACTTAAGAATGGCTGTATTCAAATATTGGTCTCTCTGACAATGTCAGATTATAGATGCTTAGGAAGAAAATGTTAGAAATGTGCTAAGCTAAGTGAATCTTCCTGCTAATACAAATTCAGCTGGTTTGCTATGGAATTCCTCAGCTTAAAGCTACATCTGGACCATCATGCTTAATGGGCTGTGGTAGAATTGTCTTTATTTTTTTAATTACATTTATACTTTTGATATCTGTAACTTGCTGCAGCAGTAAGTTTTCCAATTCATTTTTGTGTGTTTAAGGAGTGGTTCCTCTTGTTATTTAGAAAGGCTGCCCAATAGTTTAGTTATGTATTTTCCAATTTTGGCGTTGTATGAAATATATAATTCATGTCCTCATGATGAGGTCAGAGCTATGATAAGTGAAAATTAAATCACTGATCTTGAAGTTATTTTACCTTAGTCCATTGATTTCAGTGAAGCCTACACACACGGGCTGTGTACATTGAGAACTGGTTACCCACAAATGTGAGACTCCCCGGAAAAGGTGTGTCTTTCCCTGATGAATTATCTTTCCTAGTTAATCAAAAGTTAACATAAACACAGAACCCTACAGAATATGCTATCTTTGCTTACTTTGAGTTTGCTGAGAAGGCAAATGTTGCCTGTTTTCTCCCAAATTTCAGGGACATTTCATTAGATATTTTTGTATTCCATGAGAAAATTCTATAGTAACCCAAATAGCCAGCTCGTTAATGCAACAGCAGAGAAGAAAGCACCACATCTCTTGGTGGGACCACTGATGAAGAAACTCTGGCATTTTTCCACGCCCTCTTTCAAGTTTTCATTCCCTGTCAGGCCTAGGCACCACTTAGTCTGCTGCTTCCAAATGTGTCTGAGGGCACTGACAACCCTCTTGGTCTTATTTTTATCCCTTGCAGCTCTTTATGTCCATCTGTTGTGTTTTGGTGTATACTTAAAATGTATATTCTTTTGAACAATTACAGTAGGATCCTGAGTCATAGCTGGAGCACAGTAACAAAAAGTTAAGAGCATTAACCATTTCCCAGAAGGTTGATTTGTGTGTGTGTCAAATTCAGAAGAACCTGTTGTACCCTTGTCAAGAAGAGCTGAGCTAAATATTAAAAGTATAACAAGTCTTTAAATTACGGTAATCCCACAGTCCAAACCTCTTTCTGAGTCATCAGAGACCAAAATCCTTCCAAATCTGACCTGTGTAATCTTCAAAATGTCAAACTATTTTTTTCCACTTTCATCCAAGGAAATAATATTCATCAGATTTAAATCCTTAAAATGATGTTCTGACTGTTGAACCAGAAGTTTATTGGATATATTATTTCATATATTCCCACATGGTGTTCAGTATCTGTATTCTAGGCTGAGAGTATAAAATTAGAATGTAATTTTTTGGGTTTCAAGGAGTACTGTCCTAGTCTATCTTGCCTTCAAAGAAGCATGTTATAACATTGATACACTTTGGATACAGCTGGTCACGCTCACAGAGGAAGTATAGGGTCACCACATCAAAGAATTTTTTTCCTAAAGACTGGGTTGCTTTCCTCTGCATTCCAATGCATTCCACACGCTGGCACGAAAATTTGGAATATAAATTAGAATCAGTATTTAAACAAATGAAAGAAGCTTTACAATACAGTTTCAGTATGGTTTGTGAGAAGCTTTTGCTTCTACACACCTTTGGAATCTGGATATCAAAGAGGGTTAGAAAGATTATCTAGTCCATTCCCCCGGCTCAAGCAAGGTTAGCTGGAGCACATTTCCCAGGACCATGTCCAGTTGAGTTTTAAATATCTCCACACAGGGAGATATTTGTCTGTGGGAAACCTGTTCCGGTGTTTGCTCCCCTGGAGAATTGGTCACAGCACCAAGCCTGCCAGAGTTCAGGAAACATTTAGGCTCTCAGACAGATGGTGTGATTCTTGGGGTTGTCCTGTGCAGAGCCAGGACCTGGACTTGATGATCACAGAATCATTTACATTTGAAAAGACCTTATGACCCATGATCCTTGGCTGTCACTTCCAACTCAGGACATTCTATGATACTATGATTCATGTATTTCAAATTTTGCCCTTTGACTCTTGTTTTGTCACTGGACACTACTTCTCTTACCTGAGCAGATCAGTCCCAGCTCCCTCAACCTCTCCTCATGCTCCAGTGCATTTTCCATCTTAGTGGCCCTTTTGTATCATCCACAAACTTACTGAGGGTGCACACTTCCCGTCATCAAGGTCATTAATAGAGATGTTGAACAGTATTTACCCCTGTATCAACCCCTGGGTTATATGCCAGCTGTTTTGCCTCTAAGCAGCTTTTCTGCTGCTGATCACAATCCTCTGATGCTTCTTTTATCAAGCACATGCAAAAACACCATTTTATAATTCAGGTTCCTCACATTGTAGGATTCAGGAGATTGATAAGCCTCTATCTGATGGGGTCCCAAATACAGGCAGTGAAGAATGCTAATGATACTTGCAAATAATACTGAAAGACAGTACTGCAAAAGCTTTCACAAACAATTGACATTCCTCTTACAGATTTCTCATCCAAGTTTGTATGGTTTTGCAGTTCATCCTGCCTGTGTGATTGCTGCAACAGCTGAGGGCTGATGTTGTGGCTGCACACGTGGTAATGAGAAAATTGTTGTCGACAGCTTCCCCTCTGAATGCCCATGGCTGCCGTTCCCTCCTTCCCGAGACACGTGTGTGTAATTACTTTTCACCTTTTAGTCTTTTATGCTTGGCAGATGAATATCTCAGGAAAAGTTAATTTAATGATTTAATATGGTTAATCAAAGTGTCTGGGCTGCACCTTGGCTTTGAAAGCGCTCTAGCTAGAGAGTCTCTCAGAAGAGGCGATGGGGCCACCTGCCAGTGACAGATCGGCCAGGGCTGGCCAGTGGGGCCATAGGGCTGGGGGAAGCTTGATGCCAGGCTGGCAAATGCGTGTGCTCTGGGAAATGCTGCTGGCTGAGAGATTCTCTCTCTCAGGGCAAGCTCCACCAAGTGCCAGCCGGCAGTGCTGAAGCAGCGTGTGGTTTTGCGACCAGCCTCTGCACTCTGACCCCTGCCTGCGCCAGCGTTTGGGGGTCACTGTCTGAGATGGCTCTTAGAAAGTTCTGTTTCCTTCGGGCTTCTTTGATCTGTGTGGGGTCTGTGCAATTTACCACCAGTGGGCAGTTTGCCATGTGAAACTGTTAGCGAATTGCTTTGGTAGTAGCTTTGTGCACTTGAAATTACTCGAAAGCTCTTGGTTTGGGCAAATATTTTACACTCAAAACATTCCTATGCTGCAGTTAATGACATTTTTGTAAATTTCTAGGAAAGGATTGTAAACCAACTAATGTAAATGTATGTAGGGTCGCAGCACTAGGAGGACTTGCAAATCCTTTCTCCAGGCTGAGACAAATTCCTAATGTTCTAAAACTTTTAATGGAGATACAAGAAGCCGTAATGTACTAAACAAGTTTGGTATATTTACCTTATATTTACTTGAGGCTAACAGAGTGATAAAAGCTGGAACTTTGTAATGAAAATATGGGGTTTTAGAGCTGCTTCATCAGGTGTTTAAACCATGTTAAGTAAAAGAATGTCTGTTATTGTGAGGTAGACTATTTGTCATTATCATCATTTTGTCAAAGTAACCTTTGGTCAGAAGCACAGATAGATGACAGAAAATGTGTAAATATTTCCCAGAGGATTGACAGGATGTGCTTTACAGTGCCATGCCACAGCATGTGAGAGCTGGAGTGCTGTACATGTCTTACCCACACAAAGGGGTGTCATGCACTGAGATCCATGTCGTGAGGGCTGTGATGCTTATTGTTGGACTCTTTTGTCCCTGTGGGTGTCATAAGAAGATTCGATCCCTCTGTCTCTCTCACCCATCTGTAGGCACATCTGTCTTGGTGGGAGGGGCTGAAGGAGCACACCAGAAGCTGCACCCAGCCCTTGCTCAGATCCCCGTTTGACTGATGCAGCTAATGTGACATCGGGTAGCCGATAGATCTGTCTGTGCCCATTAGGTTACTGTGAGTTGTCAGGTGATGCTTGAGCTCCTAATGACTCTAAGTCAGAGTGGCAGAATGTAGGTTCCCATCTCCTTTCATTTAGCTGGCTGTAGCAGACTAGTGGCATATTTTTCAATATATGAATTTTAAAACATAAATTATATTAATATTCTACAATATTCAGATTCAAACTTGATTGAGTTTAGACCTAAATGAATCTTCTTTACAGTCCAATGCTGTTGTATAAATTTATTCATATGAAATGTAAATTGTCTGATTAAATAAACCTGAACATTTTATCAAAATTACATCAACTCTTAGCTGCATGCCAATACCTTTATTATTAAAAGGAAGTCAACTTCTTTATGTTTGTCAGGACAGAAAGGATTATTAATATGTTTTTATAGACATACTCAAAAAAGTTTGCAAAAAGGTGAACAGTATTCTTTTCTCTCCCTGAAAACTGTTAAAGTTATACTACTGAAAATGAGCATTGATAAATTGTTTGAAATGATCACAGGTAACATAGTAATAGGTATTGCAGAACCAATACTCTGTTGGACCAAGGTTTTCTGCAAATTGAAGTGGCTAGAGAGTTGCCCTGTGTTTTAGGGAATGTAACAGGTTTCTTTCAACCACTGCAACCTGAATTGTGTCTTCAAAGCCTGTGGAGCTTGTATTTTGGTTTGTTGTGAAATACTTCTGTTAGGGGGAAAAAAAAAAGGGTCTTTAAAGCCACTTAAATGCAATAACGAGAGTAAACCTTCTGTTTGTTTTTATAAGCCAAAGAGCTGGAATAGGTGCCCTAGTCTTCAATAGTCCTTCAGCATTTTATGACTCATACTATACTTAGTTAGAAGATGCTTTAAAAATGCAAATGTATGCGACAGATTGATGTGCACAGGCTTTCAGTTCAGAAATGCATATGTAGAAGACACATGTACTTAAACAGTTTTTGCTACAATCTGTCAAAAACAAAGTCAGTTGAGGACTTCCTTTTCTGATCAGTGGACTGTGATTAAGTGTACTGTGGCAATGATGCATCGCGACACACAAGTGACTTTGTTAGACAGATGCTGTATGACCTCAGGCATTCAAGTTAGCTAAATAGTCTCTAGGTATGGGTAGGGGAGATGTGGCAATTTTTGTTTGTAAAGCTTAAACAAGAATTAAGATACATCTAAATGTCAAGTGTTGTTTCAATTGCAATAGGTGTATTTCAAAATAGCTCTTTATGAAATAGAGTGTTAGGGAGGCAACAATGAAAAAATCTGGCAAAGAAAAGTCCCTTTGGCAAAAAAAAAATACACTCAGCTTGTGAAACAAATGTGCGATAAGCTCTGTTTGGAATCTTAATATTCAATAGCAAAGCTGAGTTTTCAAACTGCATGTGAAAGTAATCCCTGTTATGATTAAAATTAGCTGAATTTACCTCTAAAAAAATTAATTGAACTAGCCTTGCAAAATAGTCCTTTTTCACCATCTTAGCTGAGTGCATTTTTCATGGTAGTGAGGAAATAACCTTTAGTATTTGTGTTAGATCTGTAAGATTAAGTATCTGTTTTTGTGTGAATCATTTGTGTAGGTGAGTGGTTTTGGTTTTATAAAAAGGCTTCGTCAGAGAATACATTTTAAAAACCACACCTTTATTTATATTTTTACAACCAATCCTTTATGCAGAGTAAAAACTCTGTAAGTTGCAATAATCAAGTGTTTCTTTTAATTTCTGAAGACCTGGTAGAGTTTTGAAGTGACTTCATGCAACGGTAGGATGGCAGATTGGAACAGTGAAGCAGCTTCTTTCATTAAACTGGATGAGGAAATTGCTATAGTACTGTAATTGCCTTTGATTCTATTTTTCAGAACAAAATATTTTTTTTTTTTTTTTTAACAGAATATTGGCCCTCATACCTTAGTGGTGAACAATTCTTTTTTTCATTTATGAGAAGTACTTTTCCACTCAAAATCTGCCAGAATGCTGTGGAACATGGCTGTACTACCTAAATGCATGAGACTTCCCTTTTAGAGGTTCTGAACAAAAGAAATGGAGAAGTGAAGGAAATAAGCTGGATATTAATCTTCTTATATACTGTATTCATTAGAATGATGAATGGAGTGGATATAAAGGTGCAACTCACTTTGACTAGTCTACGCACCCATTTTCCCATAAATTCATTGTTGACCCTTTTTCTACTGTCCATAGCAATGTTGTTATCCGTTATCTTCTAGAATGAATCTAGCATTTTCTCTCTGACACAACTCTAAACCTCAACTTTCAATATGGCAAATAATTAAAGACCATTTAAATAAAAGTATAGAGAATTAAACACTAGTTTTGCATATAAAGTGGGCTTAATGTTCTAGGTGTGATTCCAGATCACTCTTTTAGACTGTTAACTTTACATTCATATTTAACAAATGACATTATTCAGTTTCATGGGGTCACTGTGTCAAAATGTCTGTGTTAGAACTTTAATTTATTTCCAAAGGTTCTTTGGGCAGATAGGAGTGGTGTGTTAGAATGATTTAGTGTCTCCACTTCCCCATGTGGATTTTAAGGCTTCAAACGTAGTCTATGATGTAAATTTTGAGACTAGGTGTGTTCAGCTGCTCTGTAGTGGCAGACTGAATGAATGGGACTCATATCCCAAATGTGGGAGGCTGACCCTCATCTTAAATATTGATGATGTCTCTAATTCTATCTCCTGATCAAAGTGACAATTTATTTACCTCTCTCCTGTTAGCATTAATAGAACACACACAAGTGTGGCCAAATTTTGCTTTGTTAGCATCCCATCTTGGAAAGCCCAGTGGACTCTTGTCAGATCAACAGTTACTGGATATAGACAAGAGATGCCACTCTGAGAGTGTGATAATTGAGGAGTTAGGGAAAGTTTTTTAAAGCTGACGGCCAACTTCACTGGCTCATAGGCTATTTTTTACTGTAGCATTTATTTTGCTGTGCTATAAATTATCTCACATGTACCAGTGATGATCTTTGCTATGGGACTGCTGACTTCGTATTTTAACGTAGTCAGGAGCTGAGTGTAAATTTCACTGACTGACTGAAAGTGCAGAGGAAATGAGTGGCTAATGAGAGCAGAGCAGCCAGTTCTTTAATTGAATTAAAAGCCGGGTGACACCAATGCAGACACCTGTCCAATTACAGACAGGCCAAGGTGTTTACCATTGCTGTACAAGCGATTTGAAGATGACAGAAATCTTTCCGCCCACAGATTAACATAATGAAGGAGAACAGATTACAGTGGATGCTGGCCAAACAGATAGGATGGCAGCTGAGAAAAAAGTAGTTTGCTGAAGTATGTAAATAAAATCTGTGCACTTTCTATTGCCTACCTATGCAGCACATCTGCTTCTTTGTGGAAAAAAAATAGGGCAAGAGTACATGTGAAGAAAAAACATTAATTAGGAAATGAACAAGTTATTTTTTAAGCTGCTGCCTTTGCTGAATGATTTTTTTAACATAAACCTCCTGTTGCAATAGGGTTTATTTGTTTGGAGTTTCTGGGGTTTGTTTGTTTGTTTGTTTGTTTTTTGCAAATTCTTGCTGCCTTTCACAAACCTACCTATGCAACATGAACTCTGTTATGCTGCAGGTGCTTTGTATAAAACCCTTCTACTTTGTCAAAAGTAAACGAAAAAACCCAATCCAAACCTTCTACAGACACAGGCATCTTTCTGGATATCTACTGCAGCTCTCAGTGCCTGAAGCCATTGGTGACCCTACAGAATGTCTTTTATTGGGAAATGCAAGGAGCGTTAATTCACTGCTTCATAAGGAAAGAATGCTACAAGTGCTAAATGTACAAATAAAACTAAATTGCTTCCTAAAACACAGCAGAGTGAATAGAGAGATGGCATATATGCTATATTGTGCTCCTCTTGACCGAGAACTTGCAAATGTCACAGTTGGAGGATTTGGTTTCTGCTTGTGTTTATTTGCAGAAGGTAATTCCAATAATGCCTTTTATATTTTCCTGTGTTTAACCCTCTCTGATCTGGACATAAGTGGTTTGTACAAAGTCCTATGCAAAAAAAAAAAAGATGTTTTTTCAACTAATGGAATTTCTGTGATAAAGGATTTATTATAGATTCCAGTATTTCCAGTTTTACAGGGATAGTAATGCCTAAAGGGGGCATACAAGAAAGCTGCAAATGGACTTCATGCAGGGCCATGTAGTGAAAGAGGGCAGGTTTAGATTAGCTGTTGGGAAGATATTCTTTATTGTGTGGTTGGTGAGGCACTGGAACAGGCTGCTTGGGAAAGTTGTGGATGTCCTGTCCCTGAAAGTGTTCAAGGCCAGGTTGGATGGGGCTCCGAGAAACCTGGTCTCGTGGAAGGTGTCCCTGGCTATGGAGCAGGGTTGGAACTAGATGAACTTTAAGGTCCGTTCCACCCCAAACCATTCTATGGAAACATCATTATTTCCTATTTTTTCTGCTTTATGATGGCTCTTAAAAATATTTTCCTTCCATCACGGGAAGGTTACAGGGACATTTCCTTCAGTGGTGGCTGACACAGCATTCTTTTTCTTTCCTGTCGCATTTATATTGTATAGTAAGACATTGGTACAGCTTTCCACTGTTAACTGGGGATTTGCAAAATCAAAGCTATAACCAGAGCAAGAAGATGCTGATCAACTTGTTTAAGTTTAACAGTACTCTGAAGCAGAGGTGATTACTTCTGAATATCTCCTCGTGTGTATGAGTAGAACTGCACCTCAGAGAATTCAAGTAGAAAGATCATTGCATTACCAGCCTTTGAAGTTTTTTGATTGATTGCAAGAAAAGGCACAAATATGACTAATTCAGTGAAAGCTAATCTCATATTTTCCATGTGAACACACCGATTAGTAAATTCAATAAAAACCTTTAGAGTCTGATTATTCTACTCAGAAAATAATGTATTTATGCTGTAACTATTAACTTCCAACATCAAATTCTCCAAGCCCTTTTTGTGATTATGTGAGGAAAAAGGATTTTTTTTTTTTAATGAAACACAAAGTTATGTTGCATTCTGTGTAGTAAGCCAATGAAGAGTAATAATAAGGACTAATTTTGTCTACTAGTTTGTGTACATGTAAAGCTGAGGGGGTTGTAGACTTACTATACTATGGGACATTTGGCCAGGAATGATAGTTCTTTGAAGTACTGCTGTTTTTTAAGCTGCTTTGCAAAATCCCAGTGTCGGACTGTTTTGAAATAACATAGTTTGCTATAAATTTTAGTTTTCTTAATGGAAAACCACATTGATTTTACTAGAAAGCTGTGAGAGTAGAGGTGAGAACATGGATTGAAGTAAAACTTGACATGAATTAGCCTTCTTTTAATTACTATGGCATTTAGATTCCATATTACTTTATTGTTGGACATGTTTTTTCATCATTTTCACCTTACAATATATGGCTCTGTTTTGAAGTAGTATCTGTTACAGTGAGAATAACTAAAGAAACTTAGCTGCTGCTTTAGTATTAAAAATGAAATCAAGTACCATTTGCTTTTAATTTATTTTGCAAAATTTAAGTCACGGATGATAGGAATGAAACCCTAAAATAATTTTCCTTTCCCACCTGTGACGGTGGAAACATGTAACAGGAAACTTTATTTTAGTTCTGTCTGTGTATGCATGGAATCAGTCTGTACACAGTACATGCATAACACCTTACTTTCTTGTGTTGCAGGCACATTGACAGGCTTGCATCCCTTCACAAACTATGCTGTAACCCTAACTGCTTGCACTTTGGCTGGCTGTACTGAGAGCTTGCATGCATTGAACATCTCCACTCCACAAGAAGGTAAAGTAATTTCAAAGGTCTTGACTTCCACATTTCAGTCATGAATAATAAAACAGGAGAAGAGCTAAACGCTGCAAAGCCATTTGCTGGAAAACCCCAACCTAATTTGATGACAAAGTGCATTGCCAGACCATAATTGCTCCATTTTTTGGGGGGGTGCGAAAATGAATCAAACTCCATACCCTTTAATGACATGCATCTTTAATAGCTGTAATGCAGATTAATGGGCTTTTTAATTGCTGTTACATTGTTCATGCAAGAGCCTTGTCATTAATATGAAGCATCTGAAAGATTAATGAAAGCTTCCTCATTTTACTATGGCTCAGAAGTAAATCTAGAGACAGTCTGACTAAAAAGAATTGATTGTATGGCACAGTATGAAATTGAGAATCAAACGGTTGATTTCCGTGGTTTCTTTTGACCGCTAAACAGCAGCAATAGGCAACAATTATTTCAGTGTGATGAAACCGCCAAATGCCGATTGACTTATTTATTAATTGCTGTTCAGATTTTCCTTTTTTTTTTTTTTCTAAACACTTTTACAAGTTGCTGTGCTCAAACTAAAATGTGAGTGTAAATTGAAGCTTCCTATGCTTGCATCAAGAAGAAGCTAGGAAGAAAGAAAAAATACATTCAGTTCTGACTTTACAGACTAGGCTGATAAGTAATGCACATCAATTACTAGAGCAAATGCTCAAAAAATATCAGTGACATATCTAACTTCATTGTCAATTAAACATAAAGTCCACATCTCCTGGTTCTATCCTCCTAAAGCCGTGTTAATCCAGTTAAAATAATCAGTTGCTCCAAATCTACACCGGTAGAATAATGAAGATTTTTGACATGTATTTATTGGACAGTAGTTAATCTTCCATGATGCGGAGTCGTTTTCAAAATTCCCTCCCTCCCACAGTTCTCTGTTTTATCTTCTCATGTAAACTAGGTAATAATGCAGTACCAATAAAGCAAATAAAGTTTTGGCATGAAGTCATGTGAATTATAGCTGTAATAATTAAAAGGATGCTAGTGTGTTGAATTGCTGCCAAAGCAGGTAGTCATGCAAGGCGTTGTCTGGATGAGGGCAGTACTGAAGATTGCAGTCTAACATTGCTAGAACAGAGGTCTGGTGTTAACCATGTTAATAACTGTCAGCAGCACCAATCAAATCAGAATCCAATTATTGCCTCTTGGATGTTCAAAATAAACTGACTGAGATTGTCTGGTGGCATTCTACATGAAAGGGTGCAGCTTCTGACTACAAAATAGTTATTGGACCCTGTGATGTAAATATGAAATACAGTATTTGTGTGTTTCTTTCTGCTGTGACATATTAATTAAAAATAAATTGTTTATGTCTTATTTTCTCAGCTTAGTGAATAAAGCAGGAATCCATATTTGTCATATTGGAAAGGTTTAGACAAGAGTAGATTTTTTCTTTTTCTCTATTATTCCCCCTCTTCTTTCCCCCCTCACCAGAGATGAAATAAAGCCATGGGGAACATGTGTTTTATCTCTCAGAAGAACTGAACAGAAAGTCAATGTGTGGGATTTCTATTTTTGGATGCTCTTGTTGCATGCTCTTAGTAACAATAAATTGGCGATACAGAAGACAGACACCATATCACACCCTCCAGCTATCCCTGTTTCCCTATTGAAACATTCATTACTTTATATTGTTTTCACATTGCCAGCCACTGCTAGTTATTGTTTTAAATTGCTAGCACAGTGCTTGTAAATTACAAGATATTTCTCCCAGACTAAAGCCTGAGCTCTACTCTCCTTGTGATATTCAGTGGGATTCCTTGTGCTTCTAATATATAACTCATTGGAACAGTGAAAGCACTTGACTTTTAAATTATTATGCATTGCCAACTTCCAGTATATTATATACATAAAATCTACATTAAACAAACATTACTAAGTGTATTGAATTATGAAAAGTTTGAAATAAGGGGTAGTGCCTGAGAACACATTGCCTGCATTTGTGATTGGAATGATCACTTTGTAGTTAGGAATAAAAAGGATGAAGGAAGAGAAAATAATTTGTATATAAAAAAGGACTGCACTAAAATCATGTACCCTTCGCCTTGTTCAATGTTATCAAGCTGGTAAGATAAAATTATAGAAGCAATATTATTCTCCTAAAACCAAAGGAGTATATCGTCATCATTCCTGTTTGGCTAGGAATCGTCACATAAAATAGGAGACTTCTCAAAAAGCTGGAGTGTTGCAAACATAAAATCTCTTCTGAAACTTCAGTTTTACCAAAAACCATTCTGTTAGTAGCTTATCACTGAAATTCTTCATTATTTGTTGAAAGGCAACATAATATAACGTTATCTATTTTTTCACCAGCCCCTGAAGATGTGCAATCACCTACAGCAATATCCTTTCCCACTTCCTTGATGATGAGTTGGAGTCCACCCAAAACACCGAATGGTATTATTACACAATATACTTTATATATGAATGGAATACCAATTTACTCTGGAAATGGAACTAAATATGTTGTAAAAGGTGAGTTATCTGCTAGGTAGCATGTAAGATGGGTATCTCAGGGTTGCTATAAGTAATTGTATGAGTCACCCATTCTTATTTCAGATTAAAAGAAAAATAGTTCTAAAATTGACCGGATGCACTTTGAACCCTGACGGGTTTAATTATTTAAAGAATCTTTCATAAAATCTCATTGTTGGAACTCACAGAAGTTAACACCACCATGAATGGTGTACCTAAATCTTGTGTTGTCTTGCCCTCTTTCACAGAGTCTGAGTGATCTTTTTAATAGCTTTATACCTTTTTGATCTCATACCATCTAGATATCTAAGTAAACTTCAGGATGTTGAAGACAAGATATTATGTTCAGGTTTAATAGTTTTTCTTCCTTTGATCCTTAGATATTCTTAATTAGAGAGACACTGCATTGCTTACCTGCATAGCCCATGTTTAATTATTAAAAGTATAAAGTAATAATCCATTTTCTTCTGATATTAGTTATGTCATGTGCCAATAGCCAAGTTACATCAGTGCTCTTAAACTATTATTAAGCTAAATGCCTGTTGTTTGACAGTACAGTGGAGCGTGATAATCTGACTTCCTATTTTAATGTAATTGGTGTAGTTTAATGAAGCATCCAAATTATTTGTTCAGACATTATCCAAACAACAAAAAAATTAAAAAACCCTCAAAAACTAAAACACAAAATGTGGAGCTAGAAGTATCATAGCACAGCATAAACAATATTCTGGACCCACCAGAATTTGTATACGTTAATAAGTACAAGTAAAAATAAAGCATTTCATATTGGACAACTTGGGGGAAAAGGGTTTCAAGACCCTACTTTCTTTGTAATGTAGGGCCTTAAAATTCAAAGCCATTTCTGCATCTTGGGTTAGTATAAAACATATTTAAAAATTCATATAGTTCAAATTTCTTTGCTTTGCACAGGCCATAAGCTACTGGTGTGGTGGGTCAGTTTTGACACTGAAAAATGAATCCAGTTAGAGAACCTCCTGAAGGCTGTTGATGATCGCTATAATAAATAGTGCACACTTTAAGTCAAACTTTTTCATTCTGTATTCAAAGGTAATGGATTTTTCGTAACCATAGTAACCTTAGTGTATTTCTGGATAAATACATGAGGTATATACATTCTGGTTTTATTTTTGAATATAAACTACCACATTATGTATTACTAATAATATGAAAAATAGGATATAGGTTAGCATAATGACAGCTCAAACTAGTGTGCATTTTTCTTCTGCAAAAAAATAAATATTTATCAAAAGTGTAGGTTCAATTAATTTCTCCCCCATCTCCCCAGTTTTCTGGTATTCTTGCAGTGCCATTTATCTTTTTCTTTTCCCAATATTTCCATTAATCCCTCATTGTGGTATCATAGCATCATTCTTAAAAATTTTGAACTGAAAATAGTTGTGTTTCCAGTTCTTATTAAAATCATTACTGCAAGTTCATCATAGGTAGTTTTACCAATGCAACCTGGTTCTAAATGGGCAAGCAAGGTAAAGCATTTGAGGAGGTGTTCACCATAATGTGTTTGGGTCATTTGGTTTTAGATTCATGTCTGATTGTAGTCTGAATTATAGCTAAAATGAATGCTTATTGATAGAAATTATGGTCAAGTAATGTTTGTAGTTCTTCTCTGAAAATATAGAAAAGCATAAGTTAAAAAGGGTCAGGACTTGATTCCTCTACATCTTGAGTGATATGTCAGAATACATTCAGTTGAAGTAGTCAAAATCTCATCTGGTTCGTAAGCTTCCTAGAGAAGTTCTTTCCCTTTTGTTTAGAAATTGTTTATTTATTTATACTGTTTCTAATTTTTTTATTTTTTATTTTAATTTTGGCCTTATTGAGCATTTCATGACTTTGATTTCACTTATTTTTTTGGTCAGACATAGATGTAAGGAGAGGAGAAAATCTTACTCAAAAGGCAGACAAATCAGATTGTGTTACCGTATGCAGTACAGCACAAGAGCCACTCTTGCCCACCATTATGAAAAAGTTGTGGAGATAAGTCTGTTTATTTTGGATCCATTTTATTCAGCTGCCAGTTTCTCACTCTGCCTGAGGGAGAAGTGGCAATGTGAGCTAGCAGGCTGGGATTTGGGTCACTAGAAATCCCAATCCTTCTGAATCAGGATCTTGCTTAGAACTGTATATATCCTTAGTTTTACTTGATCTTGCTTTCTCTGAGAGCCCAAGATTTTCTGCTTTGCAGGCTAGATTTAAAAGAGGTATAACATAATTTTTTTATTTTTTTTTTTCCCCCAAGTCTTACAGTCTTATGACTGTAAGAGAAGTTGCAGCTTTTGGCTTTTGAGTGTTACACAGGTCTTGGGTTTTTCCATATAATTATCCTTTTCAGCACTTATGCTAGTGTTGTTGCTGACTTTTTGCCTCAAGATAATGTTATTAACCCTAAACAGAGCGAAAAAGTTCATTGTCTCTGACATCTGTTTCCTATTTAATCACCAAAATTATTTTCCTAATTTCATGACTACAGGACTCAGTTCCTGACCAGTAGTCTACACCAGAAAGTCATAGATTCTCTCTGTGTTCATGAAGTGCTGTATCTATTGAAATGTGGTGTTTTTAAAAACTTTTCTTTTTAAGAAGACATCAGGTCCGTCTAAAAATTTGTACTTCACTGACTTTCATTTCAGACCATGGAAAGCGCAGTCAGTTTAGGCACATACTAATTTGCGTAGAGATATGTTTTCTCAATACCACAATTGCAAATATATTGTTAGCTTAATTTCTGATCTTGACAGTTGTTGAGGGCTTGAAATACTCATTGATTTTCATGGAAATTCGAGGGTTTGTTTCCTCCAGGGGCTGAGCTGTAATTAAAAAGGAAACCCTTTAAAAGCACATATGGCAAATGTACACTTTACCACTTTGAAAAGGGAGACCCATTAGGCATCCATCATCCATTAGTGCCTTTAAATATTTTCCCCATATTGACAAATTTGGTTTCTGTGCTGTGAGTAATAAAGCACTGAAATGAAGCCAGCCCCTCTACCGCAACACCTGTGTTAACTGTCTGCCTCTGATTTTTTCTGCTTCCCACCTTTATTCATTTGCTTTATGTGGTGTATGTTCCACTTCCTCATGCAATCTGGGTTGTATTTCACATCCTGTGTTCCAGTGAAAGCCTAATGTCTCCATGGGATAAGCCAAGAGGAAATAGTCTGGGATCCCAGGTGGAACTTAGGCTGTGTGAATCCATGCCTCTGTATTCATGCTTTTAGTTCCTCTATGCAGAAGCTCTTGTACCCAAGACTAACATCTACAGCTCAGGAGAGTAATTACAGTAGGGTTCTGCTCCCCAAACCTGCATACCTTGCTGTTCTGTAGGTGACTAGCAGCTGTGAGTAGGCAGAGGAGCTTGTACAGTTATCTTTAGAGCTCTTAACATATACATACTAATTTCAAAAAGGGTTTTTTAGGAAAATTTCAGTTGATTTTTTCTGTGGAGAGGAAAATATTATTCTTATCCAGCCAAACACAGGCAAAACTGAAGCCTGTACTTTGAAACGTGGAGATTTCCTTATGTAATTATTTACAAAATATTTTTAAATTTATGAAAGGTATTTCTTCTTGTCTTTCCTTTAAATTAGTCTCAGAAATTTCTTACCTGCCTTAGATGAAGGAGTCAACAGAGTGGGTTTTATCTTGAGAAGTAATAGACTGCGGTGGTCTGAGCTGGTGGTGCAAATACTACCTGCAGAAAAGTGGTCTGGTAAATGTAGAGTGTTACAGCAAAGGCAGAGACAGTGATGGTCAGATGTGACCCAAGTCCCAAGTTTTGTTTTGGTGGGAACCTTATTGTTGTGAAGAAACTTTAGAAAAAAAGATTGGAGCAAAATATTCCTCTCTTCCTAAATGCTGAGGATTTGACGGACTAAGAAAATGTATTCATTGCCTAACATGTTTACAAGGGGAAATTACTTTGTAGATTCTTCAGAAAATAACAACAACAACAAAAAGTATGAATCTATCTTTGCACTGAGCTTGGCATTAAGGATGTATGTCTGCATTTGCTGTAGCAATAGGTACTTGACAATGTTAACAAATCGTGTTGGTATAATTTTCCTAGCAGAATCTAATGGTTCTCATCATGAATCTTTAAAGGGAAGATATTCTTATTAAGAGTCAGCTGTATGAAACTTATTTTTCTCTGCAACCTGAAAGAAGTGTTTCCAGTTTTTCAGGAAAGATCCTGTCATCTGTGCTACAAGGACAGATCCTCAATTGAGTTACAGGAGCATAGAGTTATTCTAAATTACATGCCTAAGAGTTTATAAAAAAAATGGGACAGAGTACTTCATACCAGGTTTCCAGGAAAAATATTTAGCAGAGACTTGGAAAATGTGAGAAAGAGCTGTCTTCACAATTTTGTTTTAAGTGCATGAACTAACCTTTGGCTTATTTCAAACTGTTGTTTGACCTGAGTATGGAAAGGCTGATCCTGCAAAACCAGGTTAGAATGGGAGCCTTGTTCTGCTGTGAGGAAGAGGCAGATGTTTGACATCTGTTCAATCAGGGCTTAACATAGCTGAACTTAAAAAGCAGGAGAATCCCAAATTAGTACCTGTATATTTTTATGTTGCTCTAAACCAGTAGTGATTACAGTACACACTATGCACAGCCATATGCAATTACTACATTATACTGAAAAATTGGCAGTTTTTTGTCCTTTTTATCCATGTGAATACTAATGCTTGTTTTAAATGATAGATTATGACAATAAAAGCAAAATCCATCATATTATCAGTATTGTACTAATTGCCAAGTGAAACAATTTGAGCAAGAAAATCCAACGAATTGCACGTAGAGGATAATTGCAATAAGATGTATCACTTCTAGAAACTGAAGCACTGAGAAGAAAATCCTTATTATGCTAAGTTTAAGATGTAGTTCTTGTGGTTATTTTTCGTACAGTTTTCAGCTATAGCAGTGTTTAAAACCAACAATTTCCAACCTTAAGGATTTGCATTCCTTAGTTTTTGGTCCTGCTCAAAGATGACAGGCAGCTTTTGCCTTTAAGGACAAACAATAGAGAAATTCTGTAGTCCTCTGGTATGAGTTTATTTCCCATCTTCCAGATCGCAGTGAAATGCATATAAGTAACAAATGTACCCAGTCTGTTCTTTCACTAGGGTGTTTTGGAAAGAGTTGTTTGCTCTCCAGTGGTTAGTGCTAGATTTATGTATGTTATAATCCTGAACGTCACCGTTGCTCATTTTTTGTGAAGCAGAGACTTCTTAAGCACCATGGTGAGCAGTAAACACTAGTCTTTCACTCTTCCCAGATTGGTTATTA
Source organism: Anabacerthia variegaticeps (assembly GCA_035583185.1). Taxonomy (NCBI): domain Eukaryota; kingdom Metazoa; phylum Chordata; class Aves; order Passeriformes; family Furnariidae; genus Anabacerthia; species Anabacerthia variegaticeps. The sequence goes on along the minus strand of JAWWEW010000112.1, from coordinate 16,315,134 downwards.
GAACTGGTTATCTGAAACATCTTGTGTGTGACCCCATGAGATGTGCACTGGTGTCTCACTCTTACTTTAGGGTCTTGCAGTACTGTGCAACACTGCCAGACCAACCCCTGCTGTATCTGGTTCAGCAACATATCCAGCTGGTAAGTCATACAGGCAGCACCGTTTCCTGGGATGGCATATGAAGAATGCCTGCTTCAGGCTTTATCCTGGCCTGAGTATGCATTTAAGTGAACATCTATTAGTGCACCTGGCACTAGAGGGCAGGGTACGCCAGTCTTACAGGAGAAACTGCCTTCCTCAGAAAGCTCTAGGCATTTAAGAAAGCATATTTGATACACCTGAACTGGCAACACTGACATTGCCAGTGACCGGTACAATCATAATTAATTCCACAGACCCAGAATGCAGATTCAGCAGGCACAAAACCAAAGGGCAAATGGGCTGCCTGAGCCTGGTGTTCCTGTATTTCAGCTTCAGACAGAAAGATCTGGTGCACTCATTGGACTTAATAATACAGATCTGGGGAATTTAGAAGGGAGGGGGACAGGGTAAGGGTAAAAGCATTATGTTTATTTGTAGCAGCTCTGTTGTATCATTTTCTATTGCAGTGCATTAGTGCAGTGTTAAATAAAATCTGCTTATTTAAAATCCTTTTAAATAGTGTTTAAATATTTCCTGCTGATACAATCTGCTAAAGTAGTTATCCTTGCTGCAGATTTCGGTTAACCTTGTCGCAGATATTAAGCCTGAAGCTACACAGACTTTTAGGGACCTTGATTATAGAGCAAAACCTAATGGTGTCATTATAAAACCACAGCTGGACAAGCTTCTGGAGTCCTTGTCCTTTGATCAGATTTGAGTAACACAGCAAGCCAGGAGAGAACTCACGCTAACCCTGCTGGAATTGCTGAGCTCTCAGGTTGCTTGAGTACCACTTTCTAAAAATTAAAATGCAACACGTTATAAAATGAGAGTGGTTGGTACCTTCCAATCTTCCATATGTACCAAAGAGAACTGGAGCAAAATAGCTTCTCTAGAGCTAATAGCTGTAGAACAGGGAGTATGTTTTTTTTTCCCCTCTCATTTCCCTTCTGGCATAAAAGAATTATTTTGGCTATGGGCTCTGTTTTTTAAACAACGAGAAGAAAAACATTTATTTCCAGGCTTGTCTGAATTCCACAACAAGAAGTAAAACCACTAAACCCACTAAAAAATGTGACCCTCCCAGATTACTTTGTCCTGTCATATTACATCAAAATTATTTGTCAGAATTACATTTACGTAGGCTTTCTGTTCTATATTTTTCCTTCTCAGATATCTAGACTTGTTAGCAGACTTAAAGATTCTGAATATTTTTCAAAAGATAGTGGTCTACTGAAGAGGACAGATTTAAATAAAGAGTTCATTGAGTTTCATTTGTAAAATGTGAATTTACAATTTCACAGCCTTACAGCCTTTTTCTGCTTAAGTTTAAGACACAAGATTTCTTTCAGTTACACCTTTGTTAAATGCTTTAGAAAACATCAGAAACTGTGCAAGGTTTTATGGTCAGATTATATATTTATGGATCATGAAAAGCATCTCCACTTTTCTAAAAGATTTGTGCTTAGTTTCAGATAATGCTGGACTAAGGTAAATAAAGATATGGCACCTCTTGCACAGATGGACTAAGGCCAAACCTGCTGCTTCTCTTTGAATCTCTTGATATCCATTCATAAGGACATACCTCACTTAGCCCTAACTTAATAGGCTTGGGTAGGGCGGAACTGCCTTCTTGATGTTGCCAGTGCATGATGAAGCTTCTCTCCATGTTTTTCCTTATGCCCTAGAAACCCACTCATGTTTCTCCTTACTAATGTGGGAATATTTGGTCCCCAAAACTGCTAAACACTTGATGTGTTTAAAATAGATACTTTATTCCATGCTGCTATTACAAATTGCGTATATTGTATTATTATAACAAAGACCCTTCTTTCTTTACCTGAGTATGTGGCAACATTCCTCTAACACTAGTGGAATGTTGATAAATGGTGACAATGTACAGGCAGGTAACATCACAGTAGTACTTCCCAACCAGGGGTTCCCCTTTTCTTTGGTTTTACTAAATATGTGGACTTGAAGGTGTTCAGTCATTACTGAAATATTTCCAGGATTTCGTTTATTGGGAAAAACCAAAGCTGTAATGAGACAAATTTATCATTTTTTTGCATGTGTTTCAGACTTGTAATTTCAGTAAATCTGAGAAATATCCTCCCAACTTTCATTTCTAAAATACTTCACCAATTAACGTCAGTCCAGACTTTCCTTAGTATTTTTCATCTTTAACAAGTCATATCTTGTGTGTGAACAATAGAAGAATGAGTGTTAAAAGGTCATAAGATAATTGGATAAAGTTTGATTTTAAAAATGTTTGATGATTTGTATGATTGGAGGAGTATTCCTGTATTTTCAAAATCTGTTTGCATAGATCTTGTTCCAGAAGGCACGAAAGGCATTCTAGGATATTTTCCTTCCTGTTGAATCCCAGCCAGAAATCTAACCTAGGTTTCTACAGTGATTGCCTAAATTGTTTACGTCAAGCTTAATAGCCTTTTAGTCAGTACTGAACTCCATCATGCTTTTCACTAGCCTTCCATGAAATATTGTCTTTTTATGACAGTCTGCTTCTGATTGAAACATTTTACATAAGTTGTTGGTGGACTTTGAGAGCTACTGGAATTTTAATCTTTTTTTTTATTTTCTTTCTTTTCCATAGTCTTTGTTTTATAAATAGAGTGACACATTAAAGTGATGTGTTGCTGGGAAATTTACTAGTGCATGGGAAAAAATATATGAGTGAACACAAAGCTAATAATGCAAGAAGAATGTCAGATTAGTGTGCTTTAAGTAAGGCTTAGGTTCGTGGTCATAAGATAAATGGAAAAGCGGATGATAAACATTGCTATTGTTTTTGTCGTGGCTGCTTTGGACATACCATGTTCCTTGTTTTTGTCGTGGCTGCTTTGGACATACCATGTTCCTTGATTACAGTGGTACATTAAAGTCACATTTACAGTCTGCATATCTTGATTTTTTTTTTACATGTCTGGGTACATGAGATTGTTCAGAGGTGACTAGAGAATCTGGCTTATTAAGAGATTTTGGGTCCTCATTGCTTACCTATCCAGGATCATTGACTGGGTGAGTTCATACAAAGGATACATAAGTGAAAATTTCAGTCTGTTCTAGGAGAAATGTTGAGAATTAAGGAAATTATCAATAATGAAAGGTAACCAATGTTGATAAAGGTGAATCTTTCCTTTTGAAAGCTGAACTTCATACTAGCTTCAATATTGGAGCTATTTATCACTTAATTTCAATAATGTTAGTAATTTGTTTTCTAATAAAGGAACAAAAATTTAATCCGATTGACAAGAATTTTTAAATATTCTCATGAGCTGGTATGCTAACCTTTTCATCAGCTCAAGGATGAGCAAGATTAAAAGTCTTACCTTCATTTCATCTAATGTGTTTTGAACTTTTTGAGGTACAGCTCTTGGGATTTAATACCATATTTGCAATATCACATAACAATTTTTAAGCTGTTAAATTGTACTGAGTATTAAAATACATGCACAGTTTAAGTCTTCCTCTTCTTAGAGGTAGAACTGCTGTGGAGGAAGGGCAGAACCTGTGACCTTTGTATGCTATCATAAAAAGCGTGGTCACAACGGGTATTTAGAGGCTTCAGCAGAGAAGCTGAACATGTGAATGGACACAGAGATTAGCCTGTTCCCCCAGGAGGTCCCGCTAGAGGAGCAGTATGTCACATTAACTGTGAATCACAGAAGCATAGAATGGCCTCGGTTTGAAGGGACTGTAAAGGTCATCTAGTTCCAACCCCTCACCTGTGGACAGGGACACCTTCCATTAGACCAGGTTTCTCAGAGCCCCATCCAAGCTGGCCTTGAACACTTCCAGGGATGGGGCATCCATAACTTCTCTGAGCAATCTGTTCCAGTGCCTTGCCACCCTCATAGTAAAGAATTTTTACTAATATCTGCTCTAAACCTACTTTCCTTCAGTTTGAAGCCATTCCCCCTTGTCCTGTCACTATGTGCTCTCGTAAAAAGTCCCTCTCCTCCTTTCTTGTAGGCTCCCTTTAGGTACTGGAAGGCTGCAACCCCAAAACCTTCTCTTTTCCAGCCTGGACAATCCCAGTTCTCTCAGCCTTTCCTTGCAGAAGAGGTGCTTCATCCCTCTAGTCAACTTGGCAGCCCTCCTTTGGACTCACTCTAACATATCTATGTTCTTCCTGTGCTGAAGAATCATAAGGAAGTTTCAGTTGCAAGTCCTGTGTTTTCTTAGTCATGTCCCTGAGTCTTACAAGAAAATTCAGAGAGATGACACCAATAATGTGACATAAAGCAGGCACATACACAGCAATGACTACTAACATGGTGTCTGTGATTATAAAACCTAAACAGTCTAGCTGGAAAAAAAAAAAAAAATTAAAATTGTGAGTTGGTGGGACTGAACAACATGCTATGTTCTAAATAGACAAGACTGGGGGGAGAAGAGGGTTGGGGTGAAATACGAAAGCCTCTTAAGGGTTTGCCACTTGTGAATTATGCATCTCACTCGCACTAGTAGGCGTAAATGCATAATTCTAATCTGTTCTTATTACTTATTTATAGCACGCAGTAGAATGTAAATTCTATGCCTCCTTTGTAGAGGCTTAACATGCAAGTTAAGGTATGCAGATATTTTAGGGAGCCTACACAGACGACTTTTTTGGCACAGCACTCTGTTGCCAATTAAAGGGCATAAACTTCAACCAATAAATTTAGCTAGCTCTTCCCCCACCATTTACAGGAGGAATAGAGACACGATGTAAGAAATAAGGTGTAGGATCAACAGATAATAACAAGAGCATTCATCTTGAAATAAACTACTCTGCATTATTATTATTTATGGTAGTTACTGTTGTTAATAAACTACAAGTGGAATAGAGGAAAAGCCTGCAACAACCACTGAATTTATGAGACTGGGGACAGATGCATGCTCTTTCTGTTATATCGCTGGCACTGATCGATTTGTATTTTTCCCTGATGATGCTTTATGCCATTATAACTGTTTGGTGGCTCCTTACTATTGACTTATGGTTGCAAAGCACTTCACGAACGAGAACAAGCCTCTGGACATTATATCCTAATCTGCACATCCTATAGATAGGCCATCATACAGAGCAGCTGACTGCACCACCTGTGATCTGTATACCCACAAACATGATTTATTCTGGTAATCCTAGTTTAATGCATCACATCGGATTGTGGCAGTTATGCTATCTGATGACATTACTGACACTACGTGACATAACTGAGTAGTGCACCATGTCAAGTTGAAAAAAACTTTGGGCTTTTCATTCTTTTGGTTTTCTTTTTGTGTGTGTGTGTTTTGAAAATAAATATAAAGAGAGCAAACTTAAAAAAAAAAAAAAACAAAACAGAAAAAAAAACCAAAAATGGGGGACAGAATCCAAATAAATTTCCCCAGTCACAAGTTGACCATATAAATGACTCCACAGCTGGGGCTCATTGTTCTGGTAAGGAGAGAGGAGGGCAGGTAGAAGTACAATGTATTTTACTTTGCTGCTAATTCTGTGGTCAGCTGAAAACTAGCTCAGCTTTTGTAGTCTTGCAACAGATTTAACTTGCTATAAATTGTTTTGTTTAGGATCAGTGCTCAGAAGCAGAGTCCTCCCACTATTCTTGTTCCAGCACTACAGTAATGTTTTGGCAAACCCCTCTGTCCTCTGACTATAATTCAGATATACAGAGCTGTTCTGGTCCTGGGAAGGTGATAGTATCTCTTCTGCAGAAACTATTAAATCACATGATGCCTTGCCTGGATGGTGAGAGTTGTTCTCTAATCATCTTGCATGCCTGCTATTATACCAAATGGTGGAACAAGTTACCCATAATGGATGTAAAACGCAGATATTGTTAAACAGAACTCATAATCTATAAATCACTAATTTAATCAACCTGTAGTTGATGGCAGTTCAAACAGCCCTTGTCATAACTTTCTTGTTTAGGTTCCAGTTTCTAGTCTGACTGTGCAGTATCAAGCTTCTCCTTGTTTGATGAATTCTTCTTGTTGAATATTTTGTTGATTAAAACAATTGTTTTGGGGTTAAAGTTGTATTTTGTGATTTAGTATGCATGCTGAATTCTCATAAGAAAAATCTAGTAGTAGCAGTGTTTGATTTTTGTCAAAGAAAATATTTCTGAAATTAATTTATTTCATCTCATCCCTATTTTTCTGGTGGGAAAAATTAAAAATAAAATAAAATACCATATTGAAGAGTTCTAAACTGTCTCAGGTACAAAGAGAGAAGTGTAGAAATCTTGCAGGACTGTTCTACAGATTTGCAAATTACAGTGATGTTTATAAAAATCATTTTGGAAACATGATGTTGATACTCAATGTCTCTCCCTCTGAACTTGATTTATAAAGATAAACCTGAATCTTCTAGCCATCAGTAGTAGACATTCCATGATTTGGGTAGGGTCAGTTTCTCTGAAAATTCCACTCTTAAAATTTATTGCATGTCCTTTATCCCACCCTCACTGTATTATTGAAAGGGAACTAATGGGAACAGAGCATCCCAATTGCTTTTCTATGTAGCACTTACTATCTTATACCCCTGTATGGTGTGTCATCTTCTTTGTTTCCTTTTCTCAGGTCTTTTTTGCAGCCTCTCTTCCTAAGAAAGTGTTTGTAAGTCTGTGCCTTCTCACTGCTGTTTTGCAGACAGACTTTATTTCTGCACTCTGTAATACATGCTATTCCAGATGAGATCGCACTGTTGATTTATATGAAATGGATAGTAATAGTTGCTGTATTACTTACCTTCCATTTGTATATAACTTCATACCTTATGCCTTCTCTTGCCACAGTGGCACATTTGTATGTGTTCTTCAGTGGGTTGTTAAAGTGGCAGCCTGGCACTTCTTGTGACCTGATACAATTACCTCAGCACCAAATGTTAGGTAGATCTGAATTTTGTTTCTCCCACTGCAGCAAGATTGGAGTTGCTTGGGATGTACTTCTGCTGGTGAGCCGAAGGGTTCTTGGTCATACTAATGTGAATCCAGAGTAGTCCCAGGTTTTATAGAAGCAGGTATCTGAGATTCAAATTTGCAATGTATTTCCCTAGTGCAAATATGTTTTCCAGTTGTGAATATAAAGATGAGGTAATACAGAGGTAAAATGTTCAAAACACTTTTTCCTGTTTTTCAGTTTTTGGGCTCAACATCGACTGAAACTTCATGGTTCTTATGATATATACTAACAACTCCCCTCTATTTAAGTTGATAGAAATGCAGTGACTAGATTGGAAGCATTCACGAATAGAAATTTTCATTTAAATCTTATAATAGGGCTGCTTCATTCCATATGATGTGTAAAGAAATGAGAAAAATAAAACTGAGGTAGTGTAATTGACCACAATTACTTCTTTCAGTGACTGGTGAAAATGAATGTGCTCTGTCCTCTTTCTGCTTTTTTCTCCCTCTGGCCTTCAAACTCACATTCTTCGTCCTGCTGTTATAATTGAAGCAAAGTAGGGAGACAGTGAGTGGTTTTAATTCTAGTAAGCAAAAATGTAACTTGGAAGTTCATTAGGCTCATTTGATGCTGAATGTTTGCACTGACTGGCTCTGTGTTGTTTTGACAACAAGAGAAGCATATGTAAAAACCTCCCACAACACCTCTGTAGTTTTTTAATGGTGACTAATGATGATGGGTCAGGGAAAAATGTGTCAAGGATGTAATGGGAAGGAGGGTACCGAGGAACACCGTGATTCTCCTGTGGTCAGAGACATGACCTGTCTTTAGGGTCACACAAGGAATCAAGTAGATTAGTTGGTAGTAAAGTGTTTAGATAAGTTTAAATGTTTTTCTCTGATGTTTCCCTTCTGCTTTTTCTAAACCATGTGGGCACTATGCTTGATTTGAGTTTCCTTCAGCTGAGCACCGTTAGGATTTCAAGCTAGCATGTCCTAATTGGAGAGTAGGAACAGCCTAGAAAATGTGCCCATAGTAGCTATCCAAGGGACATGGCTTTAAAATATAAGACTGGAATCCTAACATTCTAGCTTTTCTAGTGGGATAGGAATAAGACACATATTTAAATAAAAAGATGCGTATCTATCTAAGGTAAGGTCAAAAATAAAATAGTTTTGCTAAAATAGAAAGGAAAAATGAAACACATTAATAAAGAATGGATGCTGATGTGGCCTTCTGAACTGGCCGGGATGAAACCTAATTTTTGAGGCATGGGTTAGGGCTCAAAGAAGTACAAGAGTTTGGGACAATAAATACCAGAAGGTTTTTCATGCAACAGTTAAGGGTGTAAGAGCATAAGCAAGAGACAGTGTCACTTAATGTGAAAACAAACATTAAAATATTTGCTGTTAAAACATAATTACATTTAAATGTCTTAATGTACTTTGGAACTGCCCCTTTTCCAAAGGTGGAACCGTGGTTCTACCACATGCATGTAAAATCTTCACCAATTGTTTTAAATCATTGCAGACTGAAATGATTAAAAATCCTTTTTTTTTTTTTTTTCACATTTGTGCCAGAGATTTTTTCTTCTTGAATATAATCTTTTACACAGTCCAACCTTTAACTGCCATGTTTTCGTGCTCCCTTATGATACTTGGGTTTGTGCTATACTCTTTATTTCATAAGACCAGGCCTGGAAGTTTCCTGTATTCTTCTGAAGTGTAAAAGTCTCCAAAGGGGAATGCAGTTTTCATGGAATGGCCTGGGTTGGAAGGGACCTCAGATATCATCTAGTTCCAACCCCTCTGCTATGGGCAGGGTCAGTCTTCACCAGATCATGTTGCTCAGAGCCTCATCCAAACTGGCCTTGAGCCCTTCCAGAGATGGAGCATCCACAAGTTCTCTATGAGTGATTTGGAAAACCGGAGATATTTACTGCTGAACAAATAGTTTCTAAAACATATCAGCATTTGTTGGCCAGTTGGATGCCAAGGCATATTTTGTCCGTATGTCATTACGTCAAAGTCTTTGCTGGTTAGAGAGCTTGTGGTGTTTCCCGAAAACAGTTATTCGTGACCCTGAATTTATTTGTTTCTATTTATTGCTCTCGTTTTTAATGGCTTCACAAAGTTCTTTTAATTGTCGCTCTGCAACATTGCAGAATCACATAAGCATTCTTAATTATTAATTAATATCTGTTAGAATTTGCTACTGTCTTGGAAGATAACTGTTTTCTTCAAGTAATGGGCCAGTTGCACATGTGAAAGGCCATTCCTTGTTAGTCTGGACAATTAGGTACAAGAGCGCCCTTTTTTCCTCAGCTTGACTGAGTTGTCTGAACTACTTGACTGGTGTCATTTGTGACACCTTGATTTTTCCTGAAATAATTTCAAGGGAGTGTTGAGTATGGTGTGGGGTTTGCAGTATGTCTATGAAATGATGCAGCAGTAGTATAATGCCTTTCCAGAGAAAGGTGTACATTTGAGAGTCAATATAATTAATCGATACTGTATAAACAAAGAAAGCAGGACATACCGTACTAAAAGTTAAATATGAGTTGTTGCTTGCTTTCAGAAAATGGTGAAAGGCAGAGAACTGCCAATGGTGTCTGATGGACCAAAGCTAATAATGCAATCTTGACATATGAATTAGTTTTTTTTCTGGTGGTGCACAAAAATCACAATGGGACATGGTTGTATGCTGTGATGGTTCCAAAGAGTTTATCTTCTAATTACATATTAAGTTACTGTGAGTTAATATAACACATTCTGAGAAACAAGATAAGAGAACAGAGTAAGGATGTGAGTAATGAGCTGAAGTGTTCATACAGTCTACCTACATAAACTACGTGGTGATTGGAATTCTTTGGAAGTTTTTCATTTTCATGCTTTCTCAGCAGGTTTTCTTTGTTGTGCTGCTAACAATCCCTTGCTACAATGCTGCTGTATTATTTTTTCTTGAATGTAACAATGGGATAGCTATTGTCCTGATTATTTTCCTGGGAGAAACTATGTGGGGTTCCTTACACAAGTCATGTGAGCGCTCAACAAGACAGGGCTTGCCATTTCTGGCCCTTAAAATAGCTGCCTGAAATCAGGGAGAGTGAAAATAAGGTGGAAGAGGGGAGGAAAGAAAGGTATATGTCTCTCTTGTAGTAAATCTGAATATAAAATATGCAGGTTACAGATAAATTAAAACATTGTAGATATTATTGCTCTGTTATTTTTGAACTGTGATGTACTCTGATGACTTGATGATAGAGGTCATGTTTTGTAAGATCTCCAATTTCAGGTTTGTTGGGGGTTTTTTGGGGGGAGGACTGATTTGCTATTTTATTCTACTATGTTTATCTTAGTAACATCTCTCAAATGCCATGCTAAAAGTGGCACTGTAGTGTTGCATATTATCTTTCAATGACTACCCATTAAATCTGATGAAAGCAAAGTGAGTGTTCTTATTGACCATGCAAAGAGGGTCATTCTTTATTCTTTCTGTCTCATGCATTGATTGTTCTATCAGGACCTATGCTGGTGGTTACTAGAAGCTGGAGAGATACCAGCTACTATAGTTGGTGTATGTGGGAAGTTCCACATAGACCACATATGTAATAAATGTAGTGCTATGCAAATATCAATTGTAGTAATAGCTATAGTTAACAATTCTCTGCTGACATGTGAGTTAGAAAATAATTTATTTGTTTGTATTACCTCTGATGTCAAAGAGAGGAAAAGGCAGGTTGATCCTTCCTCTCCCTCTGCTCCACCTTTTTCTTTGGGAAAAGTAAGTAATGGTTTTAAAACAGGTATGTGGGATTTTATTTTAGTTTTTTTTCTCTTCTGTTTCTGACATGAAAAATGAAGAATTATTTTTCTATCTACATGCTACATTAATAGGATGATTTGAAGGTATCCTTTACCCCCAAGAAAGTATCTTTTTTCTTTGTCCTTTGGTACTCTTGGCCCTTCTGAGTGTAGAAATGAGAACAAGACCAAATCCTAAATTTAGTTTGTTTTTTTTTTTTCCCCTCAATCAACTTTTATGTTTTTTAAGTTAACCTTTATTTTGGTAAGAAATAAGTGGTTTCAGAGACTAGTTATTGGAATATTGAAATAAGAAACATTTGATCTTGTTTTAAAGTAACTCAGGGAACTGAAATTGTGGAATACATGGGAATATAACCTGATCAAGCAAATTTGTAAGAAAAAATATTTCAGTTTTTGCTGGAAGTTTAAAAGAAATAATTGTGTCCTTATTGGGCTCATTTTATAAATTAAGATAAATGAAATCCTTCCAGCCAACAGCATGAAATCAATTTTAAAATAACATATAATTCATGCCCTCTATTGTAAATTATAGTTTGTTTGACATTAATCACTGAGTTTTTCATGCACTGGGGTGCATTTTCTTGTAACACATTTCCACATAATGCCCGTGGATCCATTTCTAATGTGTTTGAGAGCGATCTGCTTTTCATGTCCACAATTGCCTACATTTGATCTTATGCAAATCAGGCAATCAAGCAAATGGAAAGCAAGGCATTATTGCTAGAGGACCTTGACAAACAGTGGCTTTGTAGTTTTAGGAACCTCCTCCCTCCTCCTTCATATTCATGTTTGTATCTGTAGTTGTTTGAAACCAGTGATCCATTATGAAACACACTGAACTTTAAATAGGAAAATATCTGCCAAATCGGATTGTGACAAATAATTGCATTGGTTATGATGTAATGTGATTTTTGTTGTTCCGTTTGTCAGTTTCTGGTTCTAACCTTTTAGAAATGTTGCCTACACTGTATTTGCTGGCTCATCCCAAACTTGATGAAGTCTGTGGAGAGTTTTTAATCGGTGACAAAGCGCATGCTTTGAATGGCATTGCTAAGACTCTAATTTCTTTGTTTTCTACTCCTTCTTCCACAAATCTAAGTTTCTTTTTAGCCTTTATCCCACCTAATCTTTGAGATTCAATTGAAACTTTCTATTTGGCATTTAGTATATGTGCAAATATATATATATGTGAGTGTATGAATATATACATATGTATACACTCTTCAGTGCAATTAAATCAAGATGAGGAATAAAGATTTTCTTTGATCTTGGTGGCATGTTGCTTCTTTCCCCCCATGTTTTATATCTTGACTGTTTTTTAAGTCTCCTATCTTTCCCTCCCCTCTCAGTATGTTTATCAGTTGATCCCAAAGGATCTTGCTGTTTATATGTACTGTGTTTCCATTCTTTGTTATTCTTGTTTTCCTTTAAACTTTGCATGTTTCACTGTCTTGTCTTTTTTGCTTTTTCCATTCTAGTGACTCAGATACGCAAAGTAACTTCCAGTCATCTGTTTTTTTCAAGGAGGGAAATAAAACATTTTTCCACCTTTCATTCTCTTAATCCTTGACAAAGTTCTTCTCTCTTAAAATTACACTATGTATTTCCAGAAACTCTTACGCCTTCAAGTAGTCCCATCAGCTAGAGTGTGCATCAAATCAGGGTTTCAGTGCAAAGCACCTTTTTTAAAAATAGTAATTTCAGAAGTGGAATTTTCCTTAAAGTAGAGGAAAATACCCCTCACGGACAAGGAAAGAGTGATCCACCATGAACAAATGGAAAAGGAGAGATCTGCCTTTTCTCTTTTCCCTTCTCTTGTGTTCACTCTGCTAAGTGAAGCCCCGCAGTATAGTTTCAACTTAGAGAGAAGAATGCATATTCACTGTTTACAATGTTAGCAATTAAATAGGAGGTGCCATGAACTGATTTCAGCTGCTTGTTTTAGCATTGCTAAAAGTAATATCCTTCTGGTCACTTGTTTGTCCACCCACAATGTGGAGTATCTCATACTTGTGTCACAGACTTTCTGCTCCATCTGTACTGTTTCTAGTTTCTCTGACGGCAGCTGTGAGGAGTAAGGGATGGAGAAAGGCGTACACTAATACAGGCAATACAGTCAGTGCAGCATGTGGAGTTTACTTTGCCCGCTTGCTGAGCCAGCTCGAGCACCTGCTCTGGAGTGTGCTTTCCCCCTCTCACCGACTTAAGCACTGCTTAACCCTGGTAGAATCAGTCCCATTATGTTGATTAAACATGTCACTGTGTTACAGGCATTCACATGATGATTTTTTTAGCTACAGCATTTTCTTTTTTTTAACTCACACTTTGCCATGTGCTTGATAGAACAATACCACTAAGTGATACAGTATTTTCAATAAAAATGCACAATGTCATTCTCTCCTCACACAGAGTGGAGCAAATCAGAAGAAATTCCATTCCACTAGGGACTGGAGTCATTATGTAAGGGAAAAACTAATAGGAGAGAAATTTGGTCTCAAACATCTTTGCAATTTTTGAATGTGTGCTCACAAATATTTTTGTACAAAATTATAGTTTGCTACTCTGTGGCTCTGAAAACACTACTATTTGTTATGTCTTGCAAAAACTCAGAACTTTTCTGGCATACTGAAAATGTGTGTCTGTAGCATAAGCATTTTACTTGTGTACCTTGCACTGTTGCCAAAAGCTCAGTTGTAAATTCCTTCTTAAAGGATTTGCTTATTAAAGTATGTGATTTGTAATTTAATAAAAAAAAAAAGAAAAATATTAGAAAATTAAGTCTGCATTACTTTAGTATGATAATTTTTCTGTCAGATGTTTCTTTAAGAGTATGGGAAAGAATATATGAAGCTAAAGATCCCTTAAGAGTGCTTATGCAGCAAAAATGTTACATTTTATTCACCATTTTCTGCAGTAATTGAAACTCAAAGTATCTTCATAATAAATAATCATTAAACAGCTGTTTTGCTATAACTTTAGGCAGGTTTTCTTTACTGAAACATATTTTATAATTCTTTGGCGCAGCTGAAGACAAACAAGGAAAGAGAGAACAGACCAGTATGAGTGAGGCAACAATGAGCTTCCTTTGTGTTCTTGCTTATAGTGAAATTTGCATGGAGTGGATCATTGTATGTATTGATGCTTGACGTTCATGAATCATACAGCAGATTTTTTTTACAAATGTAGTCTACTGTTATAATGAACCTGTACTTGGTTTTCCATTAATTTGATTTGATTTAATCATCTCAAAGGTGTTCATTTGCCACTGTAGCAATTGATGTTGTATGTAACACCTAAGAAGCTAACATGTTTGCTTTTTTTATTGTTTGGGTGGTATACATTCTAGTGTAAATGGAGTACAGTGAAGTGATCTCAACCAAAGCACACCCCCCAGATCTATTAGGAGTCAAATTTGCAGTTATTTGCTATTAAAGGACCAGTACCTTTCACTTCTCTGGGACAAGCCTGAAGCACTTAGGAGATACAGGTCCCCCTTCCTCTTGGTTTTCTGAATTCACTGCTGTCTAAAAGCTACAGAAAAACAAGGTAAAATTAATATACAAAGTAAATTCATATTCTTTTTTTTGCCCTAGATTTAGCAGTTTTTACGCCACACCAGTTTGTGCTCACTGCATGCACGCTTGCTGGCTGTACAAACAGTTCCCAGGTCACCTTGTTTACAGCACAGCTGCCACCATCTCACGTGGATGCCCCGGTCCTCACGGTTTTGGATTCTAGAACGATATATGTACAGTAAGTAAGGATTTCTTCTTTCCTGACAACACAATAGTGCATCAGTTTATTCAAGAATTCCAGTGAGTTCAATCAGGGGAAGGGTTTGTGACATAAAATTAAATTTATTATGATTAAATGCATAGAAGTGATTAGTTTAGTGGTTCTGTGAACCTTCTGATTATCACTTGCCAACTTAATTTCCATTTTGTCTTTACGCAATCAGTATAACCTACATATGGGCACAGCCTCTGCAAACTTCAGTGCAGGAAGTGTTCTGGTGATATGCCCGCTTGTAGCCCTGCTTTCTGTGTTACTGTAATCGTTTATCTATTGAGTACAAATACAGCATTAGAGGCATGGCTTAGATTTATTTTTATGGTTGCATGACTGTGTTTTCAAATTCTCAAACATAAACCCACCAAAGACTCCTAAACAAAGCCTTACATTTTTCAGTGTGGTCTGAATCTTTACTTGCTCTAGTCTTAATGACATTTTGCTTTTATTTGCAGATGGAAAGAACCAGTAGAAGTAAATGGAATCCTAGATCGCTATATAATTTATATTGCCAACAATGGGCAGAATTTTACAAAGTGGAATGTAATCTATAACAGCACAGAACCTTTTCTGGATTTTACTATTCCGCAGCTTTCCCCGGGTACTGAATACCTCATAAAACTAGCTGTAAGTTTTAAAGATGTGCAGTAGAGGTGTAAAATGGTGAAAATGATTGTGATTTTGTTAGCATCTCTATATTTAATGGTTCATGTGTCCACTTTGTTTAACCTCTTCTTTCTGAAGAGAAGGTGGATGAGCCATCCTGAACAAAAGTGGTTCTTTTGTTTTTGTTTCAAAATAGGCTCTCAAAAATGTGTATGTACTTTAAATCCAGGTTTTCTTCAAGGATGAGTTGGAAGATAACTAATAAAGAATTGACCTGAAATATATGAAATGCTTTAAAAATGTCTCCTGGATCCAACTTGCAAGAAAGCATTGAATGTTTTTAAAAATACTAACCTTTCATATATTGTACCATGTTAATTTCCTCTTTCTTCATAAAATCTGTATGTAGAAGGAAATAGCAAAGAGGAAGAGTTCAGTGTAAAGCAGCAGTTTGTTTATTCAAAACATTTTAAAAGACATTAGTGTTTTCATTGCATTTCATTATCATTGCTTTTATTTTGTGATGAAATAGAACCGCTTCAGCTCACTAACAAACCTGAAAATACGTGAATAAAAGCAGTGGATTGTCCCTTGTTTTGAGCACACTGTTCATTTTATAACAATACCGATATAAGGATATTTGCTTTGATAAATGCCATAGAAAAATATTCTGCTCTTGATTATGAATAAATTTACATTTATGTAGACTGGATATGCATTCATTTTTTCTTAACATGCTCTTGAATGTTCTAAATATTATACCACAGAAAATAAACTACCTTCAGGTAATGATAAGGATCTGACTTGAACCTGAAAAAAAACAAGGATATTCAGTCTAATTAAAGCTGAAATTCATGTTGAAATTAATTCATTTGTGCCTAGATATTTCAGCATAGCAAATTGTATAGCATATAAAATAGCACCATGTCCAAAACTAAGGCAGTACTTCAGCAAGCGTTTTATGCCTTTATAGGCAAGCAGAATTATCAAAAGAATTTGTGCTGTCCTTCACTGTGCCACAGCTCTTCTCTGCTCCTGCCCAGCTTCTGTGCAGGGGGGAACAAGGAGTGAGGATCAGGGAAGAATTAACAGCTACAATCTGGAGATCAACTGGAACTGCTTCTTTTGGTGGCTCTGCCTTGGCATATGGGAGGAGGTGGTGTGTGGGCATTGTTTTTGATTCATCAATGTGCAAAGCTTTCCAAGAAGTTACTTGAATGAATTTTTAGGAACCTTTGATATCTATATTTTATTTCTCATTTCTTCTTCTCCCCTCCTCCCCGCCCCCCAATATTTGCATTTAATCAGTTGTAACCAGAAAGTAAGTAAAAATAATTTATTCTAGTGACAAACATAATCAAATCTACCTGGTTAGAAAATCTAAGTGTCCTTGCCGCTTTGAAAACAAGAAGTCTAAAAGTGCATGAAAAACCCAGTATCTTTGAGGTGTGTTAGCTTTCTTGAAACAGTTGGATCCATTGCACATAGAACTTGGTAGACTAGTTTGCAAAAAATGTAATATTACAGGTTTACAAGTTATGAATCTTAAACGTGGCCAAATATTACTTGCATATTTATGAAAGAAAAAAAAAAACAAACCCCAAACCCCTCAAAAATACAAATCAAGCATACACACCTGGAAAAAAATTGAAATATTTAGTATTTCCTATATAATTTAACTGGATTGCAATAGCGGGTTAATATAAGTACATTAAATAAAGTTAACAAAATTTTTGTATGCTGTTAGAAATTTTCAGAATTGATTACTGCCATTTCTTATGTAGGAGTTGTATTCATAAATGAGTGCAACAGCTTTTCCAAGCAAATCTAATGCTTCTTTCCAAACGTCAGCCAAGAAGACTTAAGGTCACGTCTCCATGGACTAGTGCAAAGGAACTTGTTTTTGTTCTGATCATGCCCGAAGCTGGATGGGCGTGAGCCAGGCCAGTCTGAAAGCAAATGGAAAGCTGAAAGGCTGCTTTTAGTAGCCCAAGTGTAACCCTCATTTGTATGAGCTGAGTGCTTTTGTGATTTAGATGTTCAGCTGATCCATCCCCATGACTGTGTTGTGTGGCTAAGCTAGCTCAGGTGCTAGGTGGAGCACTGCTGTCTGGTGTCATTCTGGGTAGTTTGTGTCTGTCCTTTTGCTGACTAGTTGCTTTGGTATTTTTGCAATTTTTGCCTGAAATCTGTTTCTCAGTGAAGTTCAATACTCAGTCTAGGGCTAGGATTTCATGGCTTTGAGTATCACTGAATATGATACCCAGAGTCCCAGTGATGTCCAGTCCATTTGGAAAAACTGACCTAAAATCTAACTATTTAAAAGGCAGATTAGCTTTCTTTCACCGATTTTCATTAGAAGAGCCAGAAACTTAATGTCCCAGCAAATTCCAGGGATACAAAAATTGAGCTGCATGCTATTTTAGAAATAAATGAATGGGAAGGCTGCTGTTAGCAAGCCCTTAATTGAAAAAGCCCTCCACTGCTGAAGTAGGCCCAGTGTAACTTAATTAGCAAGGCAGTAAGGAATGCACAAGAGAACTGGTCTTTTTGGCTTCTTCATAAGCCAGTATAAGTGAAATAATTCAAAAACTATTCTGCCTTTACCAGAAGGATAATTTTCTTAAATATTTTTCCCATCAAAATACTAATAGTTGCCTGAGCATCCATCTAGGCTGACTCTATTTTTTCTTTTCTTTTTTTGTTATTGCTTGCATCGTTGTTTTTTTGTTTTGTTTTGTTTTTCATTTTGTTACACATTTTGTACATGTTTAAGGTAAAGGCCATTTTTGTACATTCCCAAAATTGAGGTTGCCAGTTTTCTTTTATCTTGATAATTCCAACTGAACACAGGGAGTCATCCCTTAGTTGTGTTGGGAGTGTAATTTCTAGTAAAATCAAAACAATCTTTATGTATAAAATAACCCCTTATTTACAAACAGTACTTTTTTTTAGCCATGGTGTCAGTATACACTTTTGGAGGGTGTAGGAAATACACTGACTGCTCTCTGATTTGAAACACAATGGGAAATTGAAGCCAATCCTTTCAAATAAAATATACTAGATTAAGAGAAATATTTTATTGCTGGAGATCTGGTCAGCAAGGGTATTTTTACTTTGTGTGCTGATGACCCAAAGTGGGCTATTTGTCCACTTCAGCACATGGGCAGCTCTGGAAAATACAGGTGGTCCCATAAATTTTATTTCAGTGTATGTCTGAATGTGAATCTTCATTGAATCCAGGCTTTGATTTATTTATTGTTAAATATTAAAACCAAAATAAACAATAACACAAAAAATCTTTAAATGCAAAACAGAGTATATATTTTGGTGGGGTTTTTTTTAACTTCTCTAAGAACTCCTGTCTCTTGTCATTGTTAGTGCAAGTAAATGGCAAACCTGCACATGTAAAGACCATAGCTGTGTACATGTAAAACTTTAAAAGCTTTATGAGGTGACATGCACCTTTTCTTACACATTGTATTATTTCATAATCAAGAAAAATACAAAAATAGTGTAGTTAATATTTTATTCTCTAGTAACTGAAATACAAATTATTTTACTTTATTTTCCATAAAACTGTAATAATAACTAGTGCATACTGGTTTATAATAGAGTGTGTTTTCACTACTTTAAATTGCCTCTGCTGTCATGAAGTGTAGCACTGTCTGAATGGTACTTTTTTTTTCAATGGCTATTCCTTGAGATAATTTTCTAAGTGCCTTGGTCAGTATATTCTGTGTCTGGAACTTGTGAGAGCTTTTCAGTCTTCTACTGAACAGTTTTGTACTGTAAATGATATATATTGTATTATAATTACCTTTAACTGCAGCTGCAAAAGCTGTGGAAATCTATTTGATTATGAGTCACATTCAAATGGAAAATGGTGCAAATCAAACAGTATAATATTTTAGCTATCTTATACCTAAAAACAAAGTATGAGTTATCATACATGATATTGTTTAAAAGTAAACAAATCTATGCTAAAAAAATGTATCTTTAATGAAAGTCACAGACTTACTAAGTTTAGACATGTAAGAATAATAAAACTTCACAAAAAAAAAATCATTTCTAAAATTATTGGCTCTACATTGAATCATGTTTATTTGTTTTGATTAATATTTGAAGGCTTGCACTGGAGGTGGGTGTTCAGTAAGCGAAACTAGCAGAGCTATAACAGATGAGAGTACACCAGAAGGTGTTCCTGCTCCAAAAGCCCAGTCGTATTCATCTGACTCCTTTAACATCTCATGGACTAAGCCTGAGTATCCGAATGGTAAGTGAACTCTTTTAGCCTCAAGTTAAAAAGATGATTAGTAAAGGTAAATTAATATTCTAAATGGCAGCTTATATGTGGTGCTTAATTTTTAATGATCATTTTAGCACATAAAATACCTGAGATAGTATCATTGTCTGCAGCTGGGAGATTGTGGGTTTCAGCATATTGTACTGTTTCAGCGGCTCAAAAGTGCTCCCTTTTGATAGTTCTTGGGTACTGCATCTCATTGTTTAATGTTTTCCAGGACAACTGAGCCGAGGAATAGGCATTCCTGGAGAATATCTGTCTAGGATGTTAATTTCACCCTCTAATAAAACATTAATTTCTTTTACATTAATTGATTATTTTTTATATTAATTGATATGTAGTAATAATTAGATTTGTGTTCTGACTAGTCATCATGAAGTTGTACATTTCCATTATTTCCATAGCTGTGAAAGTTAAACTGTATACTTTCTTTTGTTTGGAAATGTTTGCCATTATGAAATATCCATCTGTAAAACTTGTGGACAAATTTTACATTTATAATGAGATAGCACAGTATCAATCACCTTGGAATTCACTCTGATTTTATTATCATGCATGTAGCAGTTTAAATCACTGCTGAGGATGCTATGTGGAAATCACTAAAGTATCAGAATTAATTCTCTTCATTGGCTTATCATATCGATAAATATCATTGTTTCTCCCAGTGGTTTTGCATGAATTTCATCTTTGTCCTGCAGGTTTTTTCCTGCGTTCAGTTGTGCTAGAGGGCATCCTACTTGTACAACTTCTCTAAACACTCTTTAAAATATCCCCCCCAAAATGAGTGATTGTAAAGCTACACATAGGTAATATTCTGGGAGGTCTTACATTAACTTTAGAAAGAAATAATAGTATGTAATCTGTAAAATTATGTATTTGATAATTTATTAATTTTTGTATGGAAGGCGTTGTGGAAGATTTTGCTTCCTAGCCCTTTACTCAGTTATTCACTAACATTGTTTCTAAAATCCCATCAGAATATGTGGTAAAGACAGGGAGGCAGGAGAAACAGGAGAGGGGTAAGGGATGGCAGGGGAGGAAAAAGGGTAGGAAGGTCATGTATATGGCTTAGTGGCTAAAGTCTAAATAATTTTTACTGAAACATGCTTTTTTTTTATAGTTCATCTGAGGCTTATTCCTGTTATCCTTGCATTTAAAAAGAAATAAATCCACAGCTTGGTTTAGTTAATCAAATAAGTATAAATATATATATGCATATCAACAGCATAGGATAAACACCTAGAGTCCGATAAATAAACATCCACCAACTTCCTTTGAAACAAGTAAAAATTGGGATCCATGATGAAATTTGGACATTGTATATCTTGTTAATACAGCATTTGTTATGTATAGCTTGGCTCTCCTTTTAAATACAAGAAAGAGCTTGTTAGGAAACAACTGAGGGTGTTAGTGCACCCTCAGCAAGGTCTCAAACCTCACCAAGTTAGGTGTGAATGTTGGTCTGCTGGAGGGTAGGAAGGCTTTGCAGAAGGCTCTGGACAGGCTAGATCAATGGGCCGAGGCCAATGATATGAAATTCAAGAAAGCCAAGTGCCAGCTCCTGCATTTGGGTCACAACAACCCCAGGCAGCACAACAGGTTCAGGGCAGAGTGCCTGGAAAGCTGCCCTGCACAAAAGGACCTTGGGGTGCTGGCTGACAGCTGAACATGAGCCAGTGTGTGTGCCCAGGTGGCCAAAAAGGCCAGTGGCACCCTGGCCTGTGTCAGCAATAGTGGGGCCAGCAGGACTAGAGAAGGGATTATCCTTCTGTCCTTTGGCACTGATGAGGCCACACCTCGATTTTTGTGTCCACCTCTGGGCCCCTCACTGCAAGGAAGACATTGAGGTGCTGGATCACGTCCAGAGAAGGGCAATGGAGCTGGTGAGGGGGCTGGAACACAAGTCCTGTGAGGAGCAGCTGAGGGAGCTGGGGGTGTTCAGCCTGGAGAAGAGGAGGCTCAGGGGGGAACCTTATTGCTCTCTACGACTACCCGAAAGGAGGGTGTAGTGAGGTGGGGGTTGGTCTGTTCTCCCAAGTAACAAGTGATAGGACAAGAGGGAATGGCCTCAAGTTGTGCCAGGGAGGTTTAGATTGGATATTAGGAAAAATTCCTTAATGGAAAAGGTTGTCAAGCATTGGAACAGGCTTTCCCAGGGAAATAGTTGAGTCACTGTCCCTGAAGGTATTTAAAAGATGCATAGAGTGGCACTTTAGGACGTGGATTAGTGGAGAGCTTGGCAGTGCTGGGGTAACAGTTGGACTCCATGATTTTAAAGGCCTATCTATCTTTTTAAAGATAGATATATCATGATTCTATGATATATCTATTAACACATTTTCCCATTCTCCAATTTGTTATTTCCATCCTTTTCCTCATTTCATAAAAAGAATTTTAAAAAAAAAAACAACAAAAAGCAAGCTCTAAAACTTTTCACTGAGTAAATGCTTGATCAGAAAAGCTTGCACTGTTCAGTGACTTTTGTTCCTTCTCAGCACATCTTTTGGGCTGCCTAGTGGTGACATCATTTATAATTGCTCTCTGTGTCAGTATTTTAAAACTGTGTAAGAGGCTGAAAAATACCCCAGTTGGGAAAACTGAAATATGAGAAAGACCAGCAGAAGGCACTTTCCCTTAAATTTTCTTAGTTCAGCATTCTACTGGTGCATTCTCGTAGTCAGAAGTTCTAGATCTCTGGGGCCATTCCTTTCTCTTCTTCATTTCTTCTGCTACTGCATGACAGACTGTGTATTTCCAAGGGCTGAGGAAGCTTGTCAGCTTTGAACGGGTGTGTAAGAGACTGGGGTCTTCTACACAGAGGTGGCACGTAAGGGGAGTCAAGGTTTGAGATAAGAGACCATCTAGGCTCATGTTATGCAGACATGGATATCATACTTCAGCAATATTGACTGTTTAGTTGAGGGCAAGGTATGGAGAGACTTGTGAAATGACATGGCATCAGATGTTCTGTTTTGAGCCTTCACTGTTCTAGCGGCCTCAATAAACAATCATATATTCTTCAGAGCACATCCATTATAGTCCTGCCATATAATTTGAGATCTGCTCTTTTACAATCCTTTCACACAAAAAAAAAAATAAAAAAATAAAGGTGGCCTTACCTCTTTTCACCATTGAAAATTTTCCTTAGATGGTCACTTCTCAAAAATGTCATTTTTCTTGCATACAGGTCATAGGAAAAATCAAGTCTTTATCTGGACTGTATCATCCAAGGCTGTGTGAAATTTGTATGGGAAGTATTAGGTGTACTAAAAACTGATCTATAAAATTATTCAGTGAACTAAGCCAGTACTTGCTCCTGCAAATCCTTGTGCTTTTGAGAGATGGCTAGTGTTTGTAGTCAGTGAAATTGGTGTAGGTAAAAGTATGTTTGCTTAAGATTTGACCCCTAGATTGTACCTTAAGAGTAAAATGCTTCTAGTACTTTAGATTCGAAACCTCTTTTCATCTTTTCATCTGGAATATCATTGACACACAATATGGCCTTACCTGGAGAGGGGAGAGGAAGAAGAAAAAGGGAAGACTGTGTAGCTTTCTCCAGTTTAAGTTTAATTTGCATTCTTGGATTTCTTTTCAAAAGTGTAGCATAATTGTATTATAGTCAATAGAGATTGTGTCTTCAGTGAAACCAAGATTTAATCTAGCTGCCTAGACTTAATAATTATGAAGAAACTGCATCCTTTCATGGTGACCGCATGTTGCTCAGGAAGCTTTGTCCATCCTCCAAAATGTTGTATGTTCTTTGATATTTTATGCACGGTAAACCTCAGGAATATCTAACAAGTCTTAAGTTCAGTAACTTTGAACTTTTTCTGAGTATGCTTTGGAAACGTATACTGGTGAAATAGAGAGGCAAAGTTATTTATCCCTGGTCCCAAATTTAGAAAAATGGTTTCTTATCTCAAAATTGGACTACTAGCCCTTTTGTTCAGAAATGTACTTTTTTCTTTCGTTTCATTCTGTAGTTTTATCCATCAGTGTCCTACAATGTAAAGGCAGAAGTAAAACCAAGAGATACTGGATCAGCTTTTTAGAGAGGATTGTTCTCCAGCAGTACTGTGAGAACTAACGAAAGCTCACAGCGTTGACCATCAAGCTGCTCCTCAGAGTGTAGATGCTGCACATTCCTGTGGCTTTAGGAGCACTTTAAAACAGTGGTCCAGTCAATCAACACTGGGTTACAGTGGGGATGCCACAGAGGTACATCTGACACCTACATTAATACCAAATGGTCACTTTAAGTTTCATGCTGTTACCCTAAGTATCAAAGGAATTGAAAATGCTTATAATGATTTGTCAGGCACTGATCTCTTCTCTCTGATGACCAGTGATAGGACCTGAGGGAATGGCATAAAGCTGTGTCAAGGGAGGTTTAGGTTGGACATTAGGAAAAGGTTCCTAATCCAAAGGGTGATTGGGCACTGAAACAGGCTCCCTAGGGAAGCTGTCACTACACCAAGCCTGACAGAGTTCAAGAAGCACTTGGACAATGCTTTCAGACGTATAATGATTTTTGGGGTTGTCCTGTGCAGGACCAGGAGTTGGAGTTTGATGATCCTTGCAGGTCCCTTCTAACACAGAGTAGTCTATGATTCTATGATACTTTAAAAGCATTAGTGCTACCTGGTATAGGTGCTTAGAGTATCGTAGTACTTGGGGGGTTTCCTGTTTAAAAGACATCATTAATGTCAGCATTCATATTTTTACTCTGAGATAAATAAAATATTTTTAAAGCGTATCTATAAAATTAGTTTATTTACTGTAGGGCAAATATCAACCATTAAAGCTCTTGCTTTACAAGCAACTAAACATAGAACCACAGGGATTTTTCCTTTAGGAGGCCTGTTAAATGTGGTAGGATTGATAGTGTGGGATTTACCAGGACTTCCTCCCACACACGCCTCTGCTGTCTGAGTTGAGTTTAGCCTCTTGCTTTTCTAGAAGAGAAAAGAATTGAAGAGTCTGTGAATCACTTCACCATACTCAGCTCTGCATTGGTTTAGCATATAAATCTTTTGAAGTAGAACTCTTCAAAGCTCAGCTGAAGCAGTTGTGTGTACACTTTTATTTATGAAGCGCTTCTCCATTTAGTAGAGGGGGAAATATTTTCTCAATTTCCAACCTAATCTTCCTCAATGTAGTTTCAAAAAATTCAGTTTTAAGGGAAGGAATGGTGAATTGAGCTACGTTTTTAAAATTCAAATTTGTATTTTATAATGGAAAGCTTGGAAGGCATCCTCTGAACTAAACTCACTTGAAATGAATCCTAAAACTTCGCATTTATTCACACTAAGATTTCATGTTGAAACAGCTTTTAAAAAGGTGGAATATTCAAAAGTGAGAAAGATGGAAGAATAGCCCTGCGAAAAAGGACTCCTTTCCAAGCTCAACTTCCAAAGTCTCAATCTGTAAAATTCAGTCTTTAGTTCATTAAATTCAGAACACTGCATGTATAGTCTGTACCAGATTCATGCTGTCTATCCTATCATGCACCTTTGGAAGAAGAGAGAAATTTAGGATTCCTTTTAAATAAGAAAAACAATCACTTTCAATTTTTGTGTTATTAGTTGCACAAGAAGGACCACTCTTTCCTGTACCTAAATGTCTTGCTAATGTTTGTTTTGAGTTTGCAAAATATGTTTTTGTAGTTTAGAAATAGGTAAGGAATAATTCAGGAATTCTTCTACAACATATTGAGAAGAAAACAGTAATCATTACTATTTTGTGGTTTCATTTGGAAAAGTGGGTAAAATTGTTTTGCGACGACTCCACTCCCACCCCAAATCAATGAAGTATCTAGTTTGTTGGCAAAGTGCTAAAAATTTGATATAGGGTGTTTTGTGTCACAAAATTATATGTTACTGATTTATAGTAGTTCTAGCATTGGCCTGAGTTGTCCTTCCACATCTCAATTATGTTGTAGATTTTTTCTAAGTCTAAAGCTGTTAAGATGTGAGATAGTTCTGTGTGTCTTTCTTGTTTCAAAAGCCATATGCATATGAAGAAGTTCCAGTAGCCATATGCATAAGGTGTGAGGCAGAATTGCCTCAGTTTTCCTGATTCCAAGATGTTGGCTGTTATTCAGAAACAAGTTTGTTAAGGGGTGATCTTTGGAAAAGTGTAATTGTTTTAAAAGATGCAATCCACTTCTGAGGTTTACAACAGTTAGAGCTGGAAGTATGTTTCTTCTGAGTTTTGCATGCACAGTCATGCTAAAAACACTCTTTGTAAACAGTTCAAAATATTACTACTACCACCTTGCTGTCTGCAGCATTAGTTGTCACATAAATTCTGTAGCTTTTTGGGTAATGAATGCTATCTCATTGTTTTATAGGTATTATTACTAACTATGGATTGTATATGGATGGTGTTCTGCTGCAAAATTCATCACAGCTAAGTTGTTATGCTTATGGACTTGCTCCTTGGAGTCTGCATTCCTTCAGAGTCCAGGCATGTACTGCGAAAGGTTGTGCTTTGGGTCCATTGGTGAGTATCTTAATTTACATTCTGGGAGTGTAATAAATGTCAGATGACAGTGAATATCAGAATAAATGGTGATGATTCACTCTGGGCAGTACTAACCCATCTGGCAAAATGTGACATTTAAAAAAAAATCCTGTTTAAGAGCTGCTAAAGATTCAATAGGTCATTGTTAGGCACCATTCCAAAGTGGAACGTAGGTACAGTGAAGAAAGACAAAATCTGAGGCTGAAACACACATTATTGAAATTAAATAGAGTTAATATGTTTGAAAGGTGCAGATGTGCTTTAACCAGGTTTATAAGGATGTATATAAAGAAAGAGTTACTGTTCCAGTAATGAGCAAATTTCTAGCTGCCTGACTGAAAGGACTAAAGTTAATTTGAGAATCGCAGAAGCCAGGAGTGGCAACAGGAGCAAGGAAAATATGGTCATTCATAAATCTTTTGAACGCATATATGTGATCAAAATATTATACTGGACATATTTTAACGGGCTTGTACAACACCCCATTTTTTCAAGATTTGAGCATACAGGAATATTAAATATGACATGAAAAACAGGCTTTCTGAGGCTTTTTTATTTTATTAAAGGTTTTTAGACATATAGCTGAACTGACAAATCTAGTATGATTTCATAGTACTGTCGCTAATGAATAACTGGAATAATATGTACTATGCTTGGTTTTGTTTTCAAGCACAACTCAGAAAGAAGCCTGTGTTTATTCTGGGATTTAACAATTTATTTAATTAAGCTTTATTTGTGCACTTTTAAGTCTGATAAAGAGAAACGGAAGAAAAAAGAGGAAGATTTAGGAGATTTTTTTTTTTTTGTGGTTTCCTTTTTTTTTTTTTTTTTGTGATCACAGTTTATAATATCACTATGTTGTATCTGGGAAGAACTTACAGGTTTTATTTTTTATGATATAATTTGTTAGTCACATTTCCAATGTTATTTCCAAGATTGCTTTCTTTCAAATGCTGCTAACTTTGTCTACCTATAGAAGACAACTAGATTTTATAACCATTAAACATTTTATAGCTTGTTTTTTTTTGAAGGATATTTACTCTTAAAAGCCTGAATGGCTTTTTGCCAGTTTTTCTTGTACAGTTTTTACAACTTTACGTATGCCCCAAAAGGAAACCTTATTTTAGGGTATTTGATGTGCAATAACTTAATCCATTGTGTTAGTAGTGATGTTTAAGACAAGTCATTACCAAACTTTGCATACAGATGAAATATGTATGTTTTCAGTACTACTGTCCTATCAAATAGTCATCAAAAGGACAGAACAGAATAGGAGTAGTTAAGAGTTTTAAAAATATTTTTACTGGTCTTTTTTTCACATCTCCACTGAACTACAGACTTGTAACTTGACACAGTAGGGGTTGCTGTAGCTGACTCTCATCTGCATCCCATGATCAGTAGGCAAACTGTTTTCCAAAGCCAGTGATCCATCTCTAATCACGGGAATTGAAGTGCAGCATCTTTATTTAGGCTCACCTAAGTGCTGCCAGGAAGTTAAAGCACTGGATCTTCATTTGATTTTTTTAAGAGTTTTGTATCAATTACAGAGTAAATCCAACACTTAAACAAGAAAGAAAAAAAAAAAGAAAAAACTATTTTTTTCCCTCTGCTCTAAATAGTTTGGGAGACATCTCCCAGCAGTAAACTGATATGCTTCCAGCTATTTTTGCTGCTTGTGCTTTAATGTGCCCTAATCGATCAATGAACGTTATGTGACTATGCTAAATATGGGATTTCTCCAGTTAATGTTTCTGAAGGTGGCTCTGAAGACCTTAATCAGTTATAAGATTAATAACATTAGCTGTTATTCTGTTTCAATAACTTTGTTTGGGTTAGATAGTTTTTAACTTTTTTTTTCCTGTGTTTTCTGGTTTATTTTCAAATGAGATGCAAATTTTTGACATGTAAACTAAGAAAAGCTAAATTTTAAACTCTTTCTAGTAAAGCCCCAATACTGATTTTTTGTCTGTTCTAACTGATTTGGTTTTTTTCCTGAAATTAAAAATTGCACTCTGGATTATCAAAAAATAGTGTAACCTCTAATAAATAAGCTAGAGAAGTTCAGAAGTGAAATTCTGCTGGTTTTGGAACGTATTAGCTCCTGTAAACGTCTTGTAAATAAACAGAAATGATCAACACTGAATATATCTCATCTCAACCCCCTGTTACTAAAGTTCAAGTTTTTAGCTTATGCATATGCTAGTACTTTTTAAAAAAAGTTAGATGGATGACTATGTTTGCTCTGTATTCCTGTCCTATGATTTTTGTGTCACTTATGTGGTAGCAGAGTCTCTGTTTATTATGATATTAATACATACCTCAGAAAATATAACAGAATTTTGTATAAATTACTGTTTAGAAGAATAAATATGAAACCGGTTTTCTGTGCCATGTGTTTACATAGCAGGTCATAAAGAAAAAACTAAAGACAGTGCAGCTGCTGAAGCTATTTAGGATATGATACAGATTGCTACAAATTCATATTGGTTTAAGATTATTTAAAAATCTCTTCAGTAGAAAAAACACTTGTT
>JAWWEW010000112.1:16241500-16281500 GCA_035583185.1 Anabacerthia variegaticeps | reverse complement strand
CTCATGCTGAATATTCTATGGATGTCCCCAGGCTTAGCTCCTTTTCTTGTCCTGTTCCAAATCTTTCAAATTTCACATACATGTGTGTCTGACTTGTCTTAATATTTTATGTACACTCTTTTTCCACCAAATGGATCTGCCATTAATCATATTTGTTTAAGATACTGCAAAACTTTACATCCATCTGCTTTTACAAATATACACATCTTACAGGAACTGAAGTGAACAGCTTTGGAGCTTCCCTTGTTATAATAAGTTACTTCCTGTTATAATAAGCTGTATTTACTTCTAGACTTTTTTTCTAATGGGGCCAGATCAACTTAAAAAATTTACAAAAGATTTAAAGTTGCTGTGGGGTTTTCTTTTGGGATGAAGAATGTTTATCCACTTACAGTAAAAACAACAATACATCAGCAGAGACTACATTGTAATGCATAAAACCAAGAGAGAATGTTCTAGTTGTAATGTCCGTAAATTCCTGTTTTGAATCCAATATAAACGTTCTGTAAAGCATGTCCTGCTTTTTAGTTGCTGTTTAGTTCTGTCACTGCAGATACTAATTTTTTTTATTTTAGATATTAGCATGGCAAGTTGTTGGTAAATGGTTGTGTGCACCTGGTCAACATCTATCGATAACCAAATTGAAAGAGAAGCAAATACTATAATAAACGTATTGAAAAGGTCACTGTGCAACTTCAGCTGTGAAATGTAGATGAGCAGGAGATAGTTTGGATTTTCTGCCAATAGAGGAGGATACTGATAATGGATTTTTCCATTGCTTGGCCATGATTTAACAATATCTGCAAGAGAAATATCTGTATCGATTAGCCCTCGTTTTCTAATTCATCTCTTTGTTATTCTGAAAATCTTTCTCTTTGAAAATACTTGTTAAAATGTAAGAAGGGGCTTTGTTGAGATTGTTTCATCATTCTGATCTATACGGATATGTTTCAGTTTTCCAGAGAAGTATTTGTTGCCAGCAAACTGCATATGGGGAACAAAAATGATTTTACTAACTGAGGGCTCTGTCCCAATTCTTCAATGCTCAGACATCATTGCTTGGGCCCGATGCAATGCAAGTTTCTTTGAGTCATTTGAGTCCCACTGTCCCCTTGAGAGGAGCCTTAAAGAGGGATTTGGTTTGCAATTGTTTAGTCCAAAGCATAAAATACTAATATTACTGGATCACAAACAGCTTTTGCCTCTTTAAGAGGAATTAAAGTTCTTGCTGTTATCTGATACACTTTCAATTCTCAGGGGACTTGAGGGGGAAAGAAAGGTGACAGAGTCAGGCTCATTTTCCTCAAGTAGTTGTCTTATTCAGCCCTATTTATCCTCAGGTTTGTTTAGATTAAGTAGAGGGTCATTTTTAATTGCATCTGGGTGTCTGAAATTAAGTTCTAGAACAGGAAGGATCAGGTATTAACTCTTCTCCAGAGGAGAGAGTTGGAGGAAATTCTTATCTTCCTAGCCATGTCAGATGACTGCATTAGCACAAAATTAATCCAAATCTGTAGTCCCTGAGATGTTGTGATGCATTTGAATGCAAGTTTGACATAAAGAGAATACTTAATTAACTATTTGTCCTTAGGGAGTTTCAACACAAAGTTGCAGGTTTATACTTGGAACTCTTTGTTGCTCGTGAATGTAGAAACCAATGTGTGTTATTTTCAGTTTGGGGTTTTGGTTTTTGTTTCTTGGAGGGTTTTTTAATACTTTTTGTAACTTCTGTTGTTAACATATCATCCAAGTTTCTTACTTTTCAGCAATGTAGTTCATCTGGTGTTTTTGTAAAGAGAAAGTGAAAAGTCTGGTTACACTGCTTATTTGGAGGTACTGTACCAGAAAGCTTCCTTGCAGCCTGCTCCTTCTCTTGACAAAGTGAAGAATTCTAACAGTAGAATACAGCATAAAAAAGTTAACTTTTTCATTAGAATGTTGTTCATCTAATATTTTTAGTTTAATATATGCTATATATATGAATAAATAGAAGAAAACTCAGACCATATATTCATTTGACTTCTATTAGAAGGTTCCTCTTACAGTCTCGATTGGGCACAGTTCTTTCAGCACTCTTTCCAATCAGAATTCAAAAAAAGGGAGTGTTAAGAATCAGCCTAGTGCATAAAAGCCTTGGCTGCTACAGGAAGACACACCATCTGCAGATGCCAACAGAAGTGGGGAGAGGAATGCTGAAACCCCTTTAAGTTCCTAGCCTGCCTTGTGTTAAACGCTTGAGAACAGGGAATGAAAATTCTATGGGATGTTACATCAAAGGAGGTGGTAAGCATTTTGCATTTAGATCTGAACGTTTAATAAAAACACAGCAATTTCTGAGACTTAAACATGATTCAGAAATGACTAAAACATTTCTGAGAGACTTGTTAGGACGATTTTCATACTGAATTTCTCTTAGACGCATTTTGCATAATTACCTCAAAATATAAAATAGTATAGATTTGCATTTGCAGTTGGAGCAAATAATTATGCAAAAACTGACAAAAGAGACAAGTTTGATATGCCTTAATATTTGCAAGAAAATTTTTTTTACTGAGATGACAGTATAGTAATTCCCTATATATAATCAAAGCATACGATATATTTTCATGATAAGCCATTTCTCTGAAAACTTGATTTCTTTTTCTGTTGTTGACTAGTTATTAAGTCTTTTCTCTCATGTAGCTGAATATTCAAGAAGCTGTTACCAAAGAAATCTGAATATTTTTTCCATAATAGGTAAGTATGAGGACTGCATGTTTCCTGCATTTAATCACTTACCAAAGATATTTATAATACCCTATGTTCCTGTGCCAGGGACAGACCATTATTTAATAAGGACAGGAAAAGTAATTCCAACCTTACTCCAGTAATTTAGGATTGTGCAGTTACCCTATCCATTCTGCTGTGTGAATTCCCTAGTAGTAATCCTTGATTACTTTTTTAAAATGATAGGCACACTAAATTTGGCATTCCTATTAAGAAAAATCATCCTTTTCAAGAAGCTGGCCCAAGAAGTGTAGAGATACTTCACTTCAAAAGGGTAAAATTTTCAAAAGAAATGTGAATCTCAGAAATTGTGGTAATGTTAATGATTTCAGTAATTTACCAATTAAGTGTTTAATATATGAATAAATGTTTAATCCATTACATTTGTACTGCTGTGATATTACACAGTGTCTAAGGTGCCTTGGCACCTTAATGTTACTAATGCTAAGGACCCTGAAGCTGCAGAGACAGGGCTTTCCAGAGCCTCATGGGAAGTATTTCCCCTATAGTTCTCATGCTCTTATTCTTGGATTATTTTTCTCCTGGCCTTGCACCTGCAAACCCCAATAGTGTTGTTAATGAAGAGCTTCATGGGAACAGCTGTGATGCTGTGGGTATTGCCTCTGCCTAACAGGTCTTTACCTCCCAAAACCTAGTAGACAACAAAGTGGAGAATAATAATTTAAATGCTTGATAAGTGTTATCCATGCTACGCAGATGTTTAGTGACCGACCAGTGTAAACACTTGCACCATGTTAACATACTCCATGCAGCCCAAACAGCATCATAAATGGGAACAACCAACAGGGAGTTCAAGCAGTTCCCAGTGGAAAGTATACAGTAGCAGAGGGGCAGCATAGAAAAGTCATCCCCACCATGAGCAGCAGGGAAATAACTTCCCCTCTCTGAACTTGGGATGCTTTTGTGGAAGCCCTTAAATTGCTTTGCCAAGCCAGCCATTAGGGAGATTTTTCATATTTCACCCCCTTCCTCCCTCATGTTGTCCGTCTCCTTAGTTTTAGCTACAGGCCTCAGTAATACAACTCACTAGTCCTAAAGATGTTTGAGGGGATTATAAAAAAAAAGGAATGCATAATCCATTTGATCATATTTGATAAAGAGTAGGACTTAGGAGTATTTTGCCACTGAGTAATGTGACATTTAAATTTTGATTTGCATGGCTAGAAAACTCATAGTTTCGCTTGCACTTTAGGATGATTATTGGGCAATGTTTGGTCATGCTTCAGTAGATTATGAACAGCCTCACAATACACCATCTACTAACAGAATTCCCTTCAGCACCGGATATGCTTTTCTTTCCTTTCCCTTGGTACAGGTGTCTGAGAGGAAAGCAAAATGAAAGCATTTGCTCTCTAATTTCTACATCTGACCATTTCTTTGATGAAGACTCAACCGTAGATGGTGTTTCAATTGATCTTCTGCATCTCTCTATTCACATAGTTATGTCTTTGTCATGTGTACATCAGTCTGTTTCTTTCTTGTGCTGTGTAATTTATTTGGTTTCATATGATAAAGCAGACACATAGAGTTGAACCCTATTTCTGAGAGGAATGTATTATCAATTCATAACAGACTGAAATTCCTACTGATTGCTGATAGCAGTATGGTTTCCTACTGCCTTGAAATAGTCTAGGGAATAATTGCAATCTTCTGGAGATGGGTCTGGTAAACAGTATTGAGTAAAAGGGAATTTGCCAATCGGTTCTTCTGTGAAGACAATCTTTTAGTTAATGAATGTCTTCCAGAATTTTTAACCCACATGAACAAAGTTAGTGGCTAAGGAGGCTACACTGGCAATGCTTAGGTATCTATGGTAAGTGCTAAATGCAAAAAAAACAATTAATGGCATTAGACACAAAATGATTAGTGTCAATGACATGACCCAAACAAATATATGTATAATCTGACTAGAGCTTCCACAGATAAAGAAATGGTGTTTGAATCTTGCATTTGTTAGTTTCAAACAAATGCACTTCTCTTCAGAGACTAATATAAAACCTGTCTGGTTTCTCAGGTGGAGAAAGCGTGATGAAAACTGGGCTTTGGCAAGCTTTTGGTGTAGTTTTTCTTTGCACCTTATAAAGGGGAATCAAATTAGCTTTTGACTATGTGACTTTCTAGTGTTATACCAGAATGATCAAGATGCTGTGATAGGCCATCCTTTTATAGGGATGAGTGTGTGAAGTTGATATGGTTGTTTATATTAACCTACATGGTTTTGCCCTGAATAGTGTAGAGGGAGGTGCTTTCTAAGTGAGTACAACAAACACTCACCTGAGTGATTCTGTGGTTCTTTCAATCTACAAGTGCATCATTTATGACACCTCATGAAAGGTGACTGGAACAGCCAAAAGAATGTCTTATGTCAAACAAAAATCCTAGATCAAATTTAGAGTTTCATTCCTTCCAAAGTATTACAACTAAGTGTAATGGCATTTGACAGTATTGACTTTTTTTTTATATGACTTCTTTTGGCTAACTCAGCATTCTGAAAAAAATAAATAGTGTTCTCCCTTTGTGATTGAAAGGGTTAAATAGTGCCAATTCATTACCACTCACAAAAGGATTTATTTTGTTCTCATAAATCAGTTTTATTCAACATTTTTATTATTCCCTTGGGTCAGCTGCTCCAATTGAAATCAATACAAGTGCAAGTGACACAATCAATCTAGATATTTGATTATAGATTTGAGACTCCAAGTTCTGCTCTGTGTGTTTAGCTAGTCTCCTTCTGATAGTGTCCCTGGAGAATGGAAAATTCCTATTGGCATCCATGAATTATGGGCATAGATTCAGAAACCAGATACTGTGATAATCTCCGTTTATGTACTGCTGCAGTTAGAGAAAGAACGTTCTAACCATGGAGACACAAACTTGAAGATTTTAAAGCTGTTTCTGAATTTTTTTTTAGTGTATAAAATCCCTCATTAAATATGCTTTATAAAGTCTCATCATTTGCCTATAAAATCCCTCAAACAAAATGGATGAAATCAGTAACTGTATGCTCTATCATCATCTTAATACTGCAAGTGCAGCAAAAGCTTTTGCTGTTTTATGCCTTCTGGTCATTTATAGACAATGTGATGTAATGTCACTTGGGGTACTAAAGTGTGCTGGGACACTTTCTCCTGTTTGTACTGGGATAAGAGCACTTGGACGCTGGAGGCCTTTGTGAAATCCTGATAAGTTGTTTCTACTCACAGAATACTTTCCAGAGTTGGGTTTAGGTCATGAACTGAGTTCTTACCGTGTGCCCCTAAAACACTTAATACAGTGTGTGATGTGGAGGGTCTGGGATTGTTGCCCCTTGGCGCTGTTGCAGAAAAATTAAGTTGCAATAGAGATGAATATACTTACAGCAGACGTGTAGCACTATCCTGAATACACTGTTTTAATTGGAACTCAACTGATTAGATGTTTCTGTGTTTCTGAAAAAGTAATGAGAAAACCTAAAACAGTAATTCAAATCAAAAAGGTTTCTTCTTGGCAGATTCATCAACAATTACAGAGCTTTTTTAGTTGAAAGCCTCACGGCACTGAACTGAAAGCTCCGAAGGGTAGATGAGACCACACACCAAACATTCTTCGCTTCCTGCTATCATGACAAAGCCTATTCTCAGCTGCAGTCATTAACCATCCTTGGGCTGTGTGCTAACTTTCTTGCATGAGCTTTCACATCAAGCTGTGGGCTTTATTCATATTTCAGTCCATAAAATTAATGAGCATATAAATGCAGATTACTTAGTGTTTGTAACACTAATAATCACTTATTTCTACTGACAGGAACATGCTTTCATCCTAACAATTACTCCTGCTTTGCCTTAGGGTTCTTGAAGTATTCTGCAAATTTTCATGGAGTCATGGAATAGCTGAGATCAGAAAGCACCTCTAGGGAACATGTAGTTCAACCACTCTTCTTCAAGCAGGTTTAGTTGGAGCACATTGCTCCAGCTGGGTTTTCAATGTCACCAAGGATGGAGACTCCACAACCTCTCTGGGCAACTTTTTTCACTGTTTGACTGACGTCAAAGTAAAAAAAACTATTTTTCTTAGGTTTAAACAGAATTTTTTGTATTTTCTGTATGTATCCATTGTCTTTTTTTCTGCTACTATATACTGCTGAGAAGAGTTTGCCTTCTTTATGCCCTCACGTCAGATATTTCTACACTTTGATGAGGTATTCTCCCCTCCAGGCCATCTCTTCTTGAGGCTAGACCATCTCAGTTCTCTTAAACTTTCTTTGTGTGACAGATGCTTTAAGCCCTTAATCATCTTTGTATGGACTCCACTCCAGTAAGTCCATATCTGTTTTGTACTGGGGATCCCAGAACAGCATGAGCATTCCAGATGTCTCTCACCAGGATGAACAGAGAGGAGGGATCCCTTTCCTTGACCTGTTGCCAATGCTTCTCCTAATACAGCCCACAAGGCTGTTGGCCTCCTTTGTTGCAAGGATTCACAGCTGGCTCATGTTCAACTTGTCCACCAGGACCTTCTTGTCTTTTTCAAAGCAGAAAAGCGGCTTTCCAGTGTCAGAGTGACAGACAGCATACACATTCTGTATGTCTTAAGACAGTCTAAAATAGCTGTATCAAATTTCACCCCATGAGAAATCACAGAAGGTGCTTTTGCCTCTTTTAGAGAAACTGAGCTATCAAAGCAAGGACTTGAGTACTACAGTCAGAACCTACATCTGAGTCTTTGAGTTTTCAGATTTCTTCTGTATGTGCCAACAAGGACTTTCATCTCTTTCATTTTGTTCTTTAAATATTTTCTATTTTTTCAGTTTTAACCCTATAGGCTTTTATTGCTAGTAAAAAGGGAAAAAATATAAGGTTTTTCAATGCAGATAATGTGCACTCTGTTATTTATAGGTAAATTAATATTTTGGATTCGTAGTTTTTCCAGTTTCATAGTTTGCCTCATCCAGCAACTCCTCCTAACCCATGAGAATGAAGATTTCGTGTGTTCAGAGAGTCTTTAAGTTTTGGACTCAGTTTGATGGACTGTGACCATAACATGTCCATAGGAACAATACATCTGTCAGCTCAGGAGCAGAGGAACAAGTAGTGATTCAAGAGACTGAGGCACAAAATCAGTAGTGTACCCATCTGGGAAAAAAGAAAAAAAGAAAAAGAGAAACCAAAACCAACCAACCAAACAAGAAACCTCACCAACAAAACCCCAAAACATAAGAGAAACCCTCATTGCAAATCACAAAAAAACCCCCAAGAGTCTGTTGAAAAGAGCACTATGACGTCAAAGCACAGAAAGTGCTTCATGAGTCACTATAACAACTGAGATGAATTTGAGAAGAGTTCATTATTACAGTCCTTAGGAAAAGAGAGTCGCCAATAATGCCAAGGAAATACTTTTAGCTAGTTTTCTATTGGGATAATCAAACTAATGGAAAGTGATGACTTTTATTCTGAATTCTGCACTAGAGACAGTGGAAAAGAGAGAGAGAAGAAAAATCTTAGCTGGGAGGAAAGGAGTAGTGTGTGTGGAAGTTAATGAGACTAAAGAATAGGCAAAAGGACAAAAGAATGAGCTTAGAGATGAGGAAGTGTGCACATTCACAGAGCTTAACCCCCAAAAGATGTAGTGCCAAAGAGACCAAAACTACCCCAGGGACAGAAATTGGGGGACATTGAGGATGAGTTATGGGAAAGAGGGATGAAAAAGCAAGTTCATTTTCAATTTTTGTTTTGCTGTTCTGGCATTAACTTCTTCTGTGGCCTAAGATGAGTCTTATAAAATAATAGCTCATTAAACATTTGTGATTATAAGAATGAAGTGTTAAAGGCTTAAGTACCTTTTAGGCGGAAATTTCTTTGCACTTCACAAGCTCTGGTCCTGTGATACCACTTAAGTTCAGGCAAATCTGGTGGTAAGATGAGCAGTTTTTAGGACACTGCAAATAGGGTAGAAATCTGTTCTGTAAAAGTGTCTTGGTTGTTGAAGTCCTATAAGAATCAAACAGGAAAATAGAAGGAAGCTGTTTGTTGAGCAATATCTTCTACATAATGATGGGTATTTCTTGGTGATTAGGGAAAGAAAAGCACTTGAGCAGCAAGTAATATTCTTTGCCAGCATGGCCTCCTTGCTTCCTGAAGTCAGCAGCATAGTTGTGGCAGTGTGTCCACGATACTGACATGTGAGAATGTTATGTTTGAGCTTATTATTTTATTAATCAAAAATGCAGTGATAGTAATAGAATTACTTGGTATTTGCCCACACTTATGAAATATGAGTCTTTTTCTGTTTAATACATAAAAAGGGAACATCTCAATTTATTACCTTTTTCCTTAGAAACAGATCCAGTTTGAACCAGATAGAAAAACAAAATGTGCCAGGTTTGGGAGGAAAAAAGTTTTTAAATGTTAGAGGAATGGATTTAGTTTGCATTATTTCTTTTATTTCTGTTGCAGTATTTGTCATGAGAATTGTTCCATATTGTATCATTTCCTGCGTTCCTTACAGCCTTTGTCACATGAATAAGGTATCAGAATGCTAATGACTAATATACAGTATTCTGTGTCTGCTGATACTATACTGTACTACCATGACCTTTGCAATATTATGTAGTCTGATTGGCTGTCCATTTCACCTCTTCCCCACAAGTTAATAAGGCTGTAAAAAGGAGAGAACTTGAAATCGCCAGCCAGTCAAATTACAGAATATTGAAAAGGTCAGAGCAGTACAGCACACAGAAAAAAATTATGGAATATATGAGGCATTAAAATTCTTGTGACAATGATTGTAACAAGAATGGAAAAGGATACCCATTTATGTTATTTCAATCTAGTGAACCCCATAGGATGACAGACCCAGGACAGCAGTAATTTACGCACCACTGACCCACAGAAGCTTAATTCACCTATTTACAGGGGTGCTCAGTAACAGGAATGCACATCTGCTTGGGAGCCCCCTGCAAAGTGTTCACCCAAAAACATAGTGAACCTTCAAACACAGATACTCACCAGACAGAGTGCTGCTTGAAGCTTAGCACTTTTAAACAGTGGTTTTGAATGGAATATGTATTTGT
This sequence comes from Anabacerthia variegaticeps, assembly GCA_035583185.1. NCBI lineage: Eukaryota > Metazoa > Chordata > Aves > Passeriformes > Furnariidae > Anabacerthia > Anabacerthia variegaticeps. Next base: position 16,271,665 of record JAWWEW010000112.1, on the reverse strand, counting down.
GTGTCTTTTTAACATAAGCATGTTTTATTCCTTGACTTTGTTTCAAGTATACATAATTTTTAAGTCTGTATATGGATTTTCTTTAACCCTACTTTCTTCATATGGATCTTTTCCTGAAAAACTGAGAAACTTTGATCTGGTATAAACTAGGAGTAAACTGGGAACAGCAGAGTTTTTCTCAAATAGCAGGCTTAGGCAAAGAAGTCCCTTAGGTGTTTTGGGTAGATATGGAGAACTGAGTAGCAAGGCTAGTAAAAGAACAGAACTATCATTATGGAAAAATATGGGAAGATTAAGGAGCTTGGGGAAGTCCTTCATGCATGCAAAGGGTTTAGTCTTTTTTAATAGGTTATAGGAGATGGTGGCTCTGAGCCCCCTCCCATTCAGATTCATCTTTTCGCACAGTTGTTTGCATGTCTTAAGTGTTAAAGGACATGGTGAACCAAATCTAGGAGTTTGTTTTCTGCCTCTTCAGGTTGTTCATGTTAACTGTGTTGTGAGTGGACCTTGTTGCTTGGAGTGCTGGTGTGTGTTCATGGCAGCAATTACAAGAGAGAGTGCTGGAACGAAGAGGTATTCTGGTGGAAACCACTTGTCTGAAGTAAAACAATGTCTCTTAGGACTTTACCAGTGTCTGAGGCAACTGCTGTTTAGGTCTGCAGCAGACTTGCCAGTAGGCTACAGTAGGACCTGTGAGCAGGACGGTGAAAAAACACACATGAAAAATGGAATAAGAGAGGCCTCATCCACTTATACTCACAAATTGGGTCCACAGTGAGGCAGGCTAAGCAGGAATGGCATGGAATGATACGACGGGGTTATCACTGTATCACTTTCTGTCAGGCTGAACCTATGTGTCTGCATTTTCCAGCCCACTGAAAGCAAAGTTTAAGCAGCGAGAAGCGGCAAAGCTGCATATTGCAAGTCGGCCCCAGCAAGACCTGCATTTTAAAAATGTTCTTCTAACGTTTTACTTGCCAGCAGTACTAAGTTGTTTGGCTGGGAAGTGGGATAAAACACCCTTTGTCTGCAAAATTTGGGTTAGGAAACTTGCAAGTACTCCTCAGGTTTTTATTAGAAGCAATGAAAAATTTTGAGCTGCTATGTTGTCTATCTCATTGTAAATTTGCAAGTTCATTTTTGAGCTGAATAAAATGGTTATGTAATTACATACTTCTCCTAATTATTGAGTAATTATATACTTCTTATAATTGCCGAGTAATCACTCTGCTATGACTAGAATTTAATGTTACAACTAATTGTATAATTACTGTGTATTAATGTTGTTATCCAGGCAACTTGGAATAGAGTGTTTTCCTTTTAATTCATTTTCTGTTATTCGAAACTGTATTTTTAAAATATAGTACAGTTAGCCATTGGAAGAAAGATTAATAATGGAACAAAAATATCTGCAGAGGAAGTACATGATTTCCTTCCAGGCTCAGGTGGATGCAAATAAAAATATTAACATGTTAAAACTGGACTGTAAATAGAAAAAGTTTAATTTTCTCATGAATTTGACTTATAAATTGCTATTAGGAAACCCACTTTTATGCTTGAAATTTGAATCTATCCTATGTGCCAATCCGTCAACACTAATTTTTAAACTTTCCTGCACACTGGAGGTGAAATGTTTAAAAAATGCATCTTTTTCCACAGCCAGCTGAGTCCTTAAGTGTTTCATGTCACTAGAACCTTAAGAATGTATATGTCAGTTGGCCATTTCTAATGAATTTATTGTTAATAAAACAATAGGTGCATATAACAGCCTCATGTTGTGTGTGATTGTCACAAATAAATAGTTGCAGACACCAGAAAAGCTGCGATAGATGATAGGAGAAATGTGCTTTGCCTCCCAGATCACACGCAGGGCCAGTTTCAAAAAGGTGTTTGGTACGCAATTTAAGAGCTGAGATCAGGTAATGTAGATGCATTTTTCTAGTGCTGGTTGAGTAGCCTGGGTATGTAAGAGTAATCTCAGACAAAATAACTTTGCTTCTGCAGTATTCTGTATGTGGAATTTGTAAAACGTGGTTATTCTTCTTGCATGATAAGAAGCTTTGCCTTCATTGCTGTATATAAAATGGGGTCTCAGGCTTATGTAAACTTCAGTGAAATCCAAAATCAATCCATCAGGCTTCATGAAATCATTCTACCTTCACGCTACCATAGTCTCTTTGGGTGGTCTGGTGCTATGGAATGGTGTCCAGCTGGAATTTGAGCAATGAAGAGTAAGGCTACCAGACAGATTTACAGAGTTTTACAAAACTGCCCCCCCCTCCACAAAACCTCAGAAAGTAAGTTTGTCATATGTCCCCAGCAGAATACTGAAAACATCCTTTGTGCAGCTCTATGAACACCGAAATAATGGAATCGCTTGGACTTTTACCATAAGTGATTCAGAGGTTGTTTATAGGAATCCCAAAATTAGAGGAAAATCCAGATCACTCATCCATGGTAAAACGTAATGTGAGCATGACTGAAATGTACTTCCTACGCACATGTTACTGCACATCATAGATAAATGTGGGATGTTTGAAAATTGGTTTCACATTTAATAACATTTCAGTTTTAAGAGTTCATTTAAAAACTTGAATAAAAAATGTTTCTGTTAAAAATATAATTAAAACATTGATTTTCTGGAGTTTTTGTAATTCTGTCTTATCTAGGTTTTGTAGAGAATTCAGATGTGAATATTCAGTCTTCTACCCGTGACAATGCCTTAACTAATGTACAATAATTTTTTAATAGTTATATACTGTTTAATCTCATTCTCATACCTCTGGTCTTAGACTGCTGTGATTCTGCTGTTGTTTGTAATAGAGAATTTCCATTGACTTCACTGTGAGAGCTCTCCATGGAATGGTGGAGAGTAATGATAATATTCATGACTTATATAGCACTTTATATTTTCAAAATATAGAATAATCTTTAAATGAGCTCAGCTTTGCTCTCAGATATGTGAGTGAAATCTTCATTGATTTAAAAAAAAATGTTACTTGGCATACATACAATTATTTTTTAAAAAAATTTATTTTCTAGCCTTACTAGGTATTTTGGAAAGGTTTTTTTTGTTTTGTTTTTGGGGGGGGGGTGTGTTTTAATTTTTGTAGGGTAGAATATTGTCTTATCTTAAGTTTGAGATCTTAAAAGGGTTGCAAAGGACATGTAGGTTGCTGTGGTGTCCTCTGATGGTTTCAACTGATAAACTGAATACTTCAAATCGTTGTTTTATCTTTGAGAGGACTGCAGGCCATGATGGAAAACATGTGTTTGCAGATGACTGTTTCTTATGTATGCAATAGAGTTATCTTATAAACTCCTAAGATGAGCATTTTGTCTAGTGAATTCAAAAAATTTTGCCAGTGTTTCATAGGCATAAGAATTAACAGTAATGTTTGGAATTTGCAGTTATCACACAACTGTTCTAGAACATGAGTAATTTCTGAAAGGTGGTTTCTGGTTGTAGTATATAGCAGTCATCTTTGCAACTGCATGGTTGCTTCATGTATTGGCTTGTTTATTTTCCACGATTTACAGGTACCATACACTGTTGGCAAAAGCAGGAGAAATGTTGAATGACATTTTTTCTTCCCAGTAGACCAAATTTTGTGTGTGTTTGTGTGTTATTGGTATAAATGGCAATTCTGAGTAGAAATAAGACTTAGTTCATAAAGACAGTGAATTGTAGCAGATGCAAGGTCTAACATTTGTTCTACTCCCCCCCTTCTTGTTTTTCTTAACAGATAACTCTAATTATTCTGTTGTAAATGACACTCGGATGCTATGCAGCAGCAAGGAATTCAATGTATGGGTACCCATTAAAGGCCTGATTCCATTTTCTAACTACACAGTACAAGTGAATGCATCCAACAGCCAGGGCAGCTTGATAAGTGATGCTATAACAATAGTCATGCCTCCAGGCGGTAAGTATGAAAAAGTGGTTTTTCTGTGCATGTAACAATTACACAAACACTCTCTTGAACAAAGCATTATTTATTATCTCAACTGAGGACTGGAAGTTCAGAAGAATATGTTTGCATTAGTAGTTCTTACTAACAAAACTGTTCTTTTTGACTGCTAATTTGTCACATTGTTCAGATTAAGAACTAGAGAATGAAAACCGATAGTTGTGGAGTTAACATATTATGAAGGTGAAAAGTGTATTATGTTCTTCATTTTTTTCTGTGAATGGTGGTGTATTCTATCACGGACAGCTAATGTAGTCCAAGAATGTGCATTTTGTAATCGGTCTTAGAATGGAAGTTGAAAGTACTGATAAGGAGCACTTATTGGATAGACTTAGGGAATTTGTTTCATAATAGTAGTATAAACCATTGGCAATATATCGAGCCAGAATCCACAAAGTAGTATTGCTATAGGAAAGTCAATTACAATGTGCTGATTTCCAGTGAATGAAGCTCTAAACCACTCTGGATGTTATCTTGATAACAATTTGAAGTAAGAGAATTGAGCAAAAATGCCCTAAATACTGCGTGTGTTTTGGTTTGGGTTTTTTTGGTTGTTTTTCTTTTTTTGGGGGGGGTTTTTTTTGCTTGTTTTTTGTTTTTGACAAGAAAACTCACATTTTCAGCTGGTGTAGGTGTGTCCCTTTTGCATTTCCTTTTCATGGACATCCTCGAGAATTAGGTTTTGTTGAATAAATGCAAATGGAAATGATTAATTTAAGACACGTTTGAATTCTAATGTTAGAGCTCAACAAATCTTGATCTTGAGAGAAGTGTAGGTGTAGCTATTGAGCAGTAATAGTGTAGAGTTTGATACCTACCATTTAAAAGAAATGGTAAGAAACAAAGAAACCAAAGAAATAAGAAATACCGTAAAGCTTACAGCTCAAAAATACAGTTAAATTTGAAACAATGTGTCTGCAAACAGCAGAAACTGAGTAAATACAATACAGAGTTTATGTGACAGATTACTGAGAAATAAGCAAAAGGTCATTTTCCAGCACATTTTATACTTTTTCAATTTTATTATCATTGCACTTAACAAATATACCTTGTCATATAATAAAACCACATCTGAGTTTTACTACTCATTTAAGACTGAGCAGTAAGACACTGATATTTCTAATTCCACTGTCACATTTTAATTTTGTGTAGCAAAATTTGTTAGTGAAAATTTTACCAAATGACAAAGTAAAGGATCTTCACAGATAAGCAAGGATGTGCACAGGTTTATGACAGCCATTGAGGTAGACTTTCTTTCATCATTAGATTGTTGTTGATTACAATTAGAAAACTTATAGCTTTGAAATTATCTTTTTTATGACCTTGTGGTAGTTTAAAAGCAATACCTCATTGGTTAAATAGGTTTTAGTTCATGCTTCCTTTTAGTTAATGATCTGAAAACATATTATCCTGATTTACACATAAAATCATGCTGAAAAGCATGTGGCATTCACTAGGATATGTGTGTTTAAGTAGAATTAAATTAGCAGTGAGAGTTATTAAAGAAATCTTCCATACTATTGTCCAGCGGACTGTGGTCTGTAGTGAAATGAATAATAAATGAAGCAGGGCATATGAGAGAAGTACTTTCTCATACACACTATATTCTTGCTATATGTGTACACACAGACAGACGCACTCCTGTGTATATTTAGGACAATGTATGTTTGCTTTACTATGGTGTTTATTACAATGACTCTTTGAATACTGTACAATTCCATTGCATGGTAAATTATTAATACAATGATAATTTTACACTGGGCTGTATTCAGTGCCTTGACTTCACACTTTGTAAATCATTAAATGAAATCTGGGTACTACTAAAATAAGAAGGAATTTTATTTATTTACTTCAGTGGCCAAGATTTCACTTAGGAGTTTTGTTTGATCAAAGGGTAAGAGAGGTCTCAGTATGTACAAAATCGCAACCTTTTAATGAGTGTTAACATGTAACATTCTCTTTTTAAGGATAGCAAAAAAAAATGCTGTTTCAGAAATTTGCTTTGTGGGGAGTACTTCATGGAGCTTGGTGGAAGATTGTATAAAAGAGAGAGTGATAGTGGATAAAGGAGTATTCCATTTTGAAGTTACTGCTGATCACCATTTTGCAATTATGATACTTTTTCTTTTCTAATATGCATTTCCTCTCTTTTTTTTTTTTAAAAATAAGACATATTGCATGTAACGTAAACCACACCAAATCCTTAGTGTTGCCTGATTGAATATATCATAGTTTCTTATCAATCTTATTTAAAGTGCTTAAAGTCAATGCTTGAAAAAAAGCCCCTATTAGAAATAAGGAATTTATTTTATCTAAGCTTGACTAAAATTGCAGGGCAGGTTCAAGAGTTCTTGGAAAGATTAAAAAAATAAAACTGAATCCAAGTGTTAATCCATAAATATGAAACTTTGTTTTGACCCTTACCCTGTAGTGGTCTGGAGTTACTAATGGGGTTAGGATTTCAACTCTTAATGGGACTTGGTGCATTAGTGTTTGGTATGCATGGAATTCAGCATTCAGTTTAATAAGTGGTTGACATTGGTGATGTCCCTTAATTTGCTTAAATCTAATTGGCTCTTTTATCAGTCAAACCTGTATGGATTGGCAATTGATCAGAAAGGGTCAGCCATGACTGTGCATGTACTTAAATGCTGGAACCACCAGTTAAAGTCACTGTTGCATAATAAGAAGCTGAAACCATGAGAACAAATGATCTTCAGAGTCGGAAGGCAAAAGAAAGCAGAGAAGTTTTTCAGGATGTTCAAGTTCAGAACAAAGGCATTATGGAGTATATAAATTTTAAATACACTGCTTTTTGCCTCAAGACTTAAAGCTTTTTTTTCCAGATGAACTGAAATCTTGTCTGAAACTGTCTTTGTTACATCAAAGAACTGCATAGAAAGCTAAAAGAGATGGAAGAAGCATAAAAGGGCATAGTTTAAAATGATTAGTGACAAATTTCATACTGCAGAGGTAGAAGTAAATTTTTTTGAGTTTTACATTTTTTTGAAAAAGAATAAATTTGATCTATTTATCTCGTCCTAAACTGCTTTGGTAGAAGTTGTAAAAAAATAATATACTAGTCAGTGCTTCACATTAATTTGAAGTTGCCAGCCAGTAAGAAAACCTGGAAAACAAATTTCTTTAGGGTTCATTTAATTAGGTAAATGAATTGAAGTGACTCAGAAGATGCAAAGCTGCAAAATTCTGAGAGAAAATCTTCTGCACGGCATTCTTGATTATACATTTTTCTTCTCAATGACTGCTATTTCTGATGTAGTGGCAGATAGAAGACCACATAATTTTAGGATTGCTTTGTAATAAGGAATGCTAAGCTAGAAGAAAATAAATTTGCAATCACTGCTGATAATAGCTTATACTCTAGTTAAATCCATTTGTTCCCTTACTCTGACTATCAAAGCCCTAGTATGGAAGGGAATGAGAAGTCCTGCATGCAGACAGGAGGAAGATTATGTTGAAAAAATAGGGGAAAAGAAAGAGAGCAAAGAAAGGCTACTGCAGGAAGGTGAGGCTCCGTCATCACCTACAAAGCGCAGAAAAGGATTGGATTCCCAATTCATGATAAGAGGTAGGAAGATTGTTGTGGATGCTAATTCTGTATCACATTACAGAGTTGTCTCTGTGTGGGTTCTTGTTTTGGGGATTACAAACAGTTAACTTGGTGCTGATTTATCTACAGGGAAGAGCTTCAAAGAATTTATATATATTTCCTATGTAAAACACACAAGGGAAAATACCCTGAAAGAAAAAAAAAATTGCCTAAGCAGCAAAGTGCCTCTTTAAGCTCTGCCATAATTTGTAAAATATGTTCTTCATTCATGTGCTCTGTCTGTGATTTGCACAACATAGGAATGTCTAGCAGTGAAAGGTGTCCGATTTTGCCTTGGACTCTTAAGCACCTGCCCTGCTGGTTGCTTGTTTGTGTATGGCATAGTGCATGCCTCTGCCTATAACCCTGGGCTTGTTCTCAGCAACCAAGACTGAGTCTGCATACTTTGCTGATGTTTGTTCAATATCTGCAGGAAATGGTGTCCTGCAACCAGGGGGTTTCAGCCACAGTTTAGACTGCAAAACCTCTGAGACTGGATGTTGAACCTCATTATAGGATCCCTGATCTAATTATTCAAACAAGTAGGAGCCAAATAATACAACTTATATTCACGTCTGAAAGCATTTGTCCATGCAAGTGGATCACTGAAGCCAGCAGACCTCCTTAGAGGAATAAGTATTCAGTAAACAAAGCAAACTGATGTTAGGTCGGAATTACTTAAGAAAAATCAAACCTGTAGATTTAGATTAAAATTCAACAGGATTACTTTTATTCTATATCTTCTGTTTCTTTTTTGTTTTTCCTCTCTTACATTCCCTTATGACACTTCATGTGAATTTAAAAATAAAAATAAAAGTAGATTAAAAAAAAAAGCTCCTAGTATCATTCTGTTTTATTCATTGTGGAAAAATAATATTCCAAATCATCAAGCATTTGCATGATATCTGTCTGACTTCAGAACAATATGATCTTTGATTTTGATGAAGAGCAGGAAATGTTTTAAACAAAGATCTTAAATGAAAAATTGTGACTACTTCTTTTCTAGAGGTAGTTTAAGGAGAGATCAGGATAGATTAGGGAGGAGGAAAGAGCTCTTCTACATCTCTCATCAATGACCTAGCTAATTAAAGAGTGTCAGTGGCAAGCTGTGTATTGTCCATTCCAGTTCCTTTTGTCCAGAAAGATGATTTCATGGGGATATAAGGGTAGGATTGCGAAAGTGCTTGTGTGGAAAACTGGGAGTTGTTCTAATGAAACAATAGTTCTTCTCTAACCTCTGCTGTATTGAACTGATTGTCATTTTCATTAGTGCTACTTTCTTCTTTTATTCCCCTCTCCCAGACCGTTCAGCACATCTTTCAGTGAGCTCATACTGTGTCTATTCTTGGGTTTGGGTGGGTGTTTTGGGTGGCAAGAGATGAGAGAAGTAAGTCTCATTCCTGAACAGTTGTGTCTTCAGACTCTGGCAATGGGAGGCACAGAGGTGCCCTCTTTACTGCTAGCCTTCCTAAATTGCAGCCAGGTGGGGCTCAGCTTAACCCCACACATCATAAAGGACCACCTGAAGGTTTCTTTAAATTGAAGCTTAGTGCAAGTCCCTGCTCATAACACTGGGGAACTTTGCCAGAAGGCAATGACACTCCAACTATGTCCTTTTCTTCAGATTGCCTCCTTCCCTTTGCCTCTGCACCCAGTGTTTTTGAGGCTGGGCAGATCTCCCATAGTTAGAGCCATGCTGTTCCCATACCCCAAACACGTCACCTGTATTTGTCAGCTCTTAGGTTGCTTTCTGTCTTCTGGAGCTGCACAAAACAGTTGGAACAAGAAGATTAAAACAGCAATTTTAGTGGCCCAGAAGAACATGGACAATTTTGCTTGCCTAGGGAAAGCCAGATGAGAAAGGGAGAACTCTGCAACATCTTGAAGTAGCTAATTGATCGTCTATAAGCAGGGAATTAACCTCATTGTAGAGGTCTGACTTTAGGTTTTCCCAAAACCTCAGCCTTAGCATGAGATCCAGGCCGTACTTAAGATCTCTTGGAAGAAATCTGTGGTAGAGAGGATTTCCTGCTGCAAAACTACAGCTTAACTGTACTTCTGAGAAGCAGAAGAATATATAAAAATGGGGAAAATGGGTCGTTTTGAAATTTAGCAGTAGATAATTATTTAAAATTATTATCCACCATCACATCGGTACTATTGGTACTATTTCTGACCAATTTCAATTGTACACAGAAAAGGACACAATTTAAATGAAGTGTGCAATTTTTATATAACCTCAAGCTTATTCATGCTTGGGGTTTTTTTGCTTTTGTTTTTTTCTTTTCATTCTGTGTAAATGTGAACTAGGCTTTTCAGAACTATAATTAAAGTCAACGTTCTTTATGTGACGAGTTAGGTTCTTCTGTTGAAGGAAATCGACACTAAAATGACGTTGAAATTCCTGGTGAAAACCTACAGGAGACATTAGAAAAATCACACCATGCATTTTCTCTTTAGAACCATTTTCCAGATATATGTAACTACCAGGAATTGGATCAATTTTTATGTTACTTTTCTACTATGATTTGCACTGCTTTTCTGAAAAGCTCACTTTTTAAGGTTCTTTTATTTTTGACAACTCCTGCCCCTATAGCTTTTGGAATAAAATGGCATTTTCATTAACTGTCAGCAAAGGCAAATGTCTGTGAGTTGTTTGTTTGTTGGTTGGAGTTTTTTTGTCATGTCGTTCTGTATTTTCTGTACTTGAAGCATCTAGCTTACGGAAGGTAGCCTTATGATCACAAGGTTTGAAGGTTTGAGCCACTGTGCACAGTTGAGGAAGCTTTGAAGTGCCTTTGCTTGCAATGTAGCCTGTACACCTCCAGCAAAGTTCTGTCGCCCAGTTATATTTTCATCACGTTTCCATATTAGGAAAAAAATAGAGAAAGCTTAAGTAGGGGAAAATGAAAGGTCTTTTAAGATCTTGTGGGGAGGGAAATGTAGACAGAGTCAAATCACTGTTCTTTTCCTGTCTTTATCTGGGGACAAACCCAGATATGATCTTTGTTAATCATGGCCCTAAAAGTGCTTTTGCTTTTTTGCTGGTTCTGTTTGCAGTTAAAAATTTCTCTTAGTGTCTCCTCTTTGGGATTTTTTCTGTAGTTTGGAAAAAGATCTGAAATGGAATTAAAAACCCCCTAAAATTTAGTATCTGAATTCTTGAAACACTGCAGAATTAAGTTTTCCTCCATATAGATAATTATTTGTTCTGGTAGTGTTTAAAGTTTTACTTTTCCCTGCTTTTTCTTAGTATAGTGTTCCTTATTCTTTTACATCTATGCAGTTATCTTTAGGCTAGTTGGCTGAATACCTAAGGAGAAATAAGCTTCTCTATAAAGACAGAAAGGAAGAGAAAATGGAAGTTGAGGGAGATTCAGTCATTAGAGTCGCCACGTCTCAGGTGTCCCTGTAATGCAGTGCTCTATGCTCCCCTCTTTCTTCTGACAAAGGCAGCTATAAAAACCTATAGCCCTCAGTGATGCTTGACATTTGGCAGCCTTTTCTTCACTGTTCTCTTCTTTCTGAACATTTTTTTGTGTTTGCTTTTGTGAACAGACGCACACACACAAATACATATATTGTATATTATTATACACATGTTCACGTATACATGATCTCTTTCTGTCTTTTTTTTAATATTTGAATCTCTATTCAGAGCATATTTATAATTCTGACAAAGAAATACTATACTCTTAGATTAATTCCAGGTGAGTAAAATGAGAAAGGGAATTCATCTATTTCATGTTACAGTGGGATACATCTGGTATTGAATTATATTAATCCTTGCTATTTGTATACTGACCTATTTGCTATTCTGACTTTTACAAATATTTTCTAATTCAGATTTTCAGTAGGCTTCTGAAGTGAATGAGGATTGTTATTCCCATTTTATTCAGAGAAAGAGAAAATGTGTTAGCAACAGAAGGTAAAAGAAAATTTTATATTTCCTCTCATGCTGAAAAGTATAATATACAGGTCACAAAATTTGCCAGCCTTTCTTCTTGACCCTTAACTTAGGCTGGGGGATTGTTTTTCTGTGAAAGATGTCACCATAGTTGAATGCAACCACTGTGTACAGAGAAGATGCATGAATTCAGGTTGACTGATTGTAGACTATCCACACATCTCTTATAGTTCACATATAAAGAAAAAAATTGAGTAAACTAGGAGATGGCATTATATAAAGAAAGAATATTTATCTTTCTCTCTATTTTCCTTCCATTGAAGTTGTGAGTGCTCTTACATACTAAGAAGCCTGTTTGAGAAAGTTATTTGTATACTGCTCTCCAAAATATTCAACTGGTAGCTGTAATCTGAATGAATGAGCTGTAAATTTTCTGTGTTGAAGATTTAGCCCTTTCAGACCACATTTAAAAAACCAACAAAGGAGGGGAAGTTTTCCCTGGTTCTTTTCTTTTTGTCAAAACTCTGAAGAAAATATGTATTTTAGAGAATAGGTATTGCCAAGGTATTTCCTTTACATCAACCTATGGTGAATAGTATGTGTAGACTAGGATAACTGCTCTGACGTGTCTTGTGGCACAGAAGGCAAAACACAGTCAGTCTTGTTTGGGTTTGATTAAAACGTGATGGTGTTACTAAGACTTATAATCAATTAGGCTACCTGATTTTGAATAAGACGACAATAGCCAAGGTCTTTTCAGTAAAAATACTTGGGAACAGATCATTCACTGTTTTATATTGACACACTTTCACCAATTCCAGTGGATTTATGTGTTCCTCAGCATTATCTGAGGAAATGAAGCCCAGGGTTCATTCATATAAATGGTTTATTTGTTAAAAGTATCTAAAACAGGACACTAAGTGATTAGTAGCTACTTAATAATGCTTTACGAACGTTCTTCTGTGGATAGCTCAGCTATAAAAGTTGTAACCCTTTTACCCTATTCATCAAAGTCAACTGTATATTTTGCACAGATTATTTCTGGGTGGGAATAGTCTTGTCTGAGTTGCTTTTTGTTCACCTTAAATATTAAATATTTTTCTTCAGCACATAACACTGGATCATATTTCTGTCAATTGAAATAACTGAAATGCTATTTTTGTTGGGGAACCAATTCATAAAAACAGTTAGGGATTTTTTTGCCAAAGCTAGGTGGAATGGAGGTGTCACCTTTTGTATTCTTTCATTGCTTATCTCTCTTAGAGCGCTGACTGAAAAAAAAAAAAAAAGGAGATCTGGATTATTCATCCTGAAGTGACTAACGTTCCCGTCTCCCAGTTGATGGGTGGTGTGCTAATCTCTGGGTTCATAAGTAAGGAATGCAGAATACTGCCCATCTGTCCTGTTGGAACTCTACTGCTCTCTGTGTCTGTGTGTTGTAGGGAAAAGTCTTATTTACTGGGGGAAAAGACAGAGAAGATACTATTGTAAGGCAGGGCTAATGACACTTCCCAGGTTGGGGTAAGGAGGTGTACGTGTCGGCAGCAGAGGGCAAGAGGAGCAGGTACTGAGTTCTGGGCATTCCCGGATCTGGACATAGTCAGTATGAGCATCAGAATGTGATCCTATTGCTATTTTCTAATACAGCTTAATTTATTGATACTGCAGCTGTTGAACTAGACTGTAACATGAAGTGACAGCCATAGCATTGCAGTTGGCAATTTTGAGAAGTGATAAGAATTCCTGTTTACTCTGTAAATGTGATGGTTCAGATTTGTTGGCCTTGGCCTTCTGTGTTACATAAGACAATAATACGCAGTGGTTTGTTGTTATTTTCCTAATTATAACAGTTTTATTTCCAGAACTAAATTTTTGATTATTCTCTTTTCACTTGTGCAGATTACCTGCCCCGAGAGTTTTGCATGATGATCAGTGGCAAAATTTGGTTATATAGAAAAAAACACTCCAAACTGGTAGTGATGACAGATACAATTAAATTAATTCTCTGTCATCTGCTTTGATGTACACAGATTTTCCCCATTAATATTGATGGACTTTAGAGTCACAAGCACATGTTGGGGTGGGGGGGAGAAAGCCCCTGAATGTTGCATTTTGCTCTTCGTGGAGCTGACTATATCACTTTATGTTTAAATGTAAGGAAAGCTGCTGACAGTTTTGATCTATTAAATTATAACTGAGAACTAATTCAAGGATCAAAGATGCTCTTTGGGAGACATCACTTTACTGGTAGGAAAAATCATTACCTTTTTTCCCAGTCTCATGTATTGTCTCATTGTATGTCTTGGAAATATCATTCCCTACAGTTTCTGAATCTTGATGTTTAATTTAACGCAAAGGTCTTTGAGCAGCACAATGGGAGGGGGGCTTCTGCTAGTAAGGCATCGTAGAAGGAAATTGAAATGTACATGTTTTTTCTCATTTATCAAAGAAGTGCAAAAATCTAAACTGACATTTTATATCAAATGAATTATGAACTGTGTACTTAGTACCTAAGGGAACAACAACTAAATTAGACTTTTGTTAAAGAGAGAGAGAGAGCCTATAAAAAATAGGCTTTTAATAAAATATACAGTCATTTTTGGTATTTTGTCTGAACCTGACATATGCTGTTCTTTGCAGAAGAAAACTAGTGAGTGTAGGCTACTTCAAAGTCTATGTGCTTTGAATACCTTAGAGTGAATTGAGAAGCAGGTTAAGATGACACACAAACCAGAGTTTCTACTTAATAAGTATTGCTCTGCTATTTTTGTTTTCAGATTTGTCCAGCTCAGGTGAACAGGAAAAGATAATATGCTTGAAGATTGGAGCAATTTACTAAATGATTCTTTTTTTTGGTTGGTTGGTTTTGTTTGTTTGTTTTTGTTTAACTTCTATTTGTTAGAATATGGAAAAATTGCTACTAAAAACACTTTCAGGGAGCAAAATTTTAGAAAACACTTGATTGAACTTTAAGAAGTAAATTTTCAAAGAATTTGTACGAGATACTTTAAGGGCATCACTTCTACTGTCTTTAGGTGAACAACATTTCTTGCAAGCAAAGACAAGACTCCAGGTCTGTAAACGTTAGTGTTCGTAACATTTATGAGATTTTGTACATTAAAAATTTCTGAATTTCCTTCATGACTTTCAGAGGGAATATATTTATATCAGTGCATTGACACAGAAGGCACTTTCATAGTGTTGTGATAAGCACCTACACTTTAGAGAAAACGGGAAATGAGAAGATAAAATTCCATGGTTTCTTTGACAACATATTCCCTAGTGCACTCTTATGGTGCTTTCTGATAGATATGAACAAAACATCCAAGAACTAGCTGCTTTTCTGATATGTCATGTACATGTATTTCATAACAATGTATTTCAGAAGATTAGGTAAGTTGAATATACAAAAAGTTTTAGAAACTTCACTCCAAAATAACATGTAAGTGCCATTGGAAATGTGTCAGTGTCAATGCACATTTTTTGTTACAGAAATTGAGGAAGAGGTGGCAGCTTGAAGGGTTGCAGTGGTTTGGCAGAGCCATGACAAAGAGCTGATCCCTCCGGCCATGCTGGAGAGTCAGCCTTTCTGCTTGTGCTGTCTGTGGAGGATATGAGAGGGTGAGGACAACAACTGTGGATGGCAAGAGTAACTTCTTTCTTAATTCCTGCCTCCCACTTTTCCCCATAAAAATACGTTGACAGTGAGACAGAGGAGTTTTGTGATTACTATGTATGGCATAAAGAAGTTAATTAGTAGCTGTGAACAAAAGCCAACTCTGTGTTGCCTTGATTACTAGGAACAGATACTTTGAGGGAACTTTTTTCTTCCTCTTTCTGCAGATAAGAAAAGAATTTCAAGGGGGGAAAGTCTGTTATGGCCACAGTTGTTTCAAGGCCAAAAGCTAGTCCAGTGACCTGGATCTCACAGATACCTGTAGGATATCCAAGATATAATAAGACTGCACCACCCACTGTGCATAGTGGAACCTAACACCAGCTAATCTGTCATCTTGTCACATCCATTTTCTATTTATGAGCATCTCCAGCTTGGTTTCCATCAGAAATGGTAGTATTTCACACCATCCATTATGTACTGCAGAGAAATTTATGGATTAAAAATAACTACAGGTAATCTTATTGCAGATCTAATTTATTTGCAAGCCTGCATTTTTCTTCAGCCTGCACGTATATACAAACTGATTCAGTTAAGGTTGCTGTATTTTCTGGGTTTGTTTTTGGGGATGTGTAGAATCATAGAATCATTTAAAAAGGAAAAGACCTTTAAGATCATCAGGACCAACCATTAACCCAACACTACCAAGATCCACCACTAATCCATTTCCCTGTGCGCCATATCTACACAACTTTTAGATACCTCCAGCGACAATGACTCCACCACTTCCCTGGGCAGCCTGTTTCAATTCTTGACACCCTTATGCAGCAAGCCATCATTTGCAGAAACCACGTCCACTTTTTCAAGTAGAGTGCTGCTTTCTGGACTTGAGTATCCTATGCTAACCTTTTGCTTTCAGTCATAAAATAAATCAGTATTAAAAATTAATTTTCAACAAATTAGGCTTCAGACTGATACATATGTTTTTTGTAACATCACCACCTCTGTACCTTTTATTTTTTCTTTTATCTTTCTTCATCTTCTATGGTGTTAGAATCCCATTCATTGAATTACTAGGCTGAAAAGGAGTTCATTAGAAGATCTGCTTGTGCATCTTCTTTCCTTAAAATCACAAGTTATCTCATTTCTGGTAAACAATTGTTTAGTCTGATGTAGATTTGAAAACTTTCTAGGAGGTATTTAATCCCATTGTTGTATGTCTTGTTTCCCAGGATTCTCTTTGTCTTTGCAAAACTTGTGTGAAGTGGAAGATTCCTATCTGCCTATTCCTTTACTCTTCTATTGTTCTTTAAGCTATATAGGTTTAAACTTTCTTCCCTTTTCTTTTCCCAACCATCAGTGATAATTTTTTTTGGTTGCTTTAAGGATCCTCTGGATTTCCAGAACTATCTAAGAATAATCTGATAGTTTCTCAAAGCTACTTCACAGAGATATTGCATTTTCCAGTAACCAGATTCACAGTTAACCAGCAGGAGCTCTTTGTTTAATTGCAGTTTCTGCCTGATTTCGTAATACTGTTCCTTATGTTTTCTCCTCATACTATTTTTAAAAAAATTCATTTTGTTATATGACAGTTATTGGCTAGCCATCCTTTTAAACGGTCTGATGAATAATTCGTTTTACTGGACAGTTATAAATTCTAGCCAATGTCTTTATTACAGGTATCAAAATCATTAATCATTCAGATAATTGCTTATTGGCATTCTTTTGTAGCTTTTAAAGTTTACTAAAGTTCTTACTGAGTAAGATGGACAAACTTCTCCCTAGCATGAGGAAGGAAGGCAGGCAGGTTACTTCTTATGTAAAGGTAAGGTGACAAATCTCTAAGACATATTTATAGTGTTGACCTCAGTAAGATATAACACTTAAGAACTGAGCATCTCTTACACATATTTTTACTGAAGATCCAGGCCTGGATTGCAGGTGTTGGGGTTGTACATGAAGGAAAGTTCCTTAAAAGGAGGGGGAAGGTTTTTTGCCAGAGTGGTATTAATGAGGAATAAGTAAGCCTGCTTTGGGATTTCAAAAGACAGTTGTCCTCAACTTGTTTGAAGGTCGTGGAATAAAGCCTAAGTTGATTTTTAGGGCACTACTAAAATTGTTCTCTGCAATTTGGAACACCAAATAGTGCAGGTGGAGGGAAATCTGTAGCTAGAGCTTACACACTCAATCCAGATAAAGATGTTTTATATTTTTTTTCAAACTTTTTATTTTTCTGAACGATATTGTGCTTAACAAGTACAAGTAACATTAAAGATTACTGCTGAAAGTGAATAGATTTACAAAGCCGCTCCTTTTCAAATGGAATTGCTATTATAGCAGGGATCAGAGGTACAAAACAGGATAGATCATGGAGAACAAGGTATTTCTGTACCCTGTTTATGTTACACTCTGAAAAGAAAATTTTCCTAACATGAGATGTGAACAAATTTGGATTTACCTGGAAGTTCGTGAAGGCTTTAAGCTACTTCTTTATGTCTCTCTAATTACTTTTCCCCAAACACAGCTTCCTTACTTCCTGAGCCAAATGTGCCAGAGAAGGGAAAGCAAGAAGGCCGCTATGAACCTTTCATGTTGTACATTTCCAAGTGAACACATGTGTGTTAAATAAGGGTATGTTGTCCTTGGTATATGTATTATTAGATGGAAATAGAACTGTAACTGAAAAAATCCATCAGTGAAAATAAAATGTTAGAAAGAAAATCCAAGAAAATTCTGTGCATTCTCTAGTCATTAAGAGTGTGAAAATCAACATGGTTGAACAAATATATTAAAGAAAAAAAATCAAAACCAACTTGTATTCACTATACGCTTAGAAGGAAAAATAACTGGAAAAAGAGGGTTAAAAACCAAACTGGAGTAAACTTCAATGAACCTGTGAAGATAAGAAACAAAAAAAGCAATCTTCTGCTTTGCCAAGAGATAAAGGTTTATAACTAGCATGCCGTTCTAGTGATGACATATGGCCCAGCATCATGGCGTGTCTTTCACTGAAATGAAACAAAAACACATGCCCATGTTGAGAATTATGGTGAATGCAATGACTGGACTTATTTGGACTGAGCAAACAACTAGATAACAGGCATACCTGGGAAAATCAGGAGAAACAAATGTCAACGTGCAGAACATATTGCCATAAAAGTGCCATAATAAGATGATCTCAGTATGGGCACCTAAAATAGAAAATAAATCAGGAGTATCTAAACAACCACTACAATGAGATAAAGAAATGGGGTTTGCGAATTGAACCTGGAAAAGAGGAAGAGTAGTCATGACAGAGCGAGACATTCATCTAAAGGCAGTCTGACCGAAGCTTTTCCTTGCTATTAGGGCACAAACTGTGGAAAGCCTATTTTCCTCCTCTGTAGTTATATACCTGCAGTTATCATTTGCATCCATGTGTATGGAATATATTTTTATAAGGTACAAATGCATCATCTGCACTAAATATTTTATATATGCAGAGGTGTCAAATTGTAGTTACATTTACATATTTCCAAATTGTTCTAGGTGCCTGTCTGGAGATATTATGAATACAGTGGGGCCAATGTATCTGAACACTGTTAAAAGTAGTGACACTGCAAAGTTGGTGTGAGTTTGCACCAATTTGATAGATATGTAGCTGAGCTCTACTGACTTTTTTCTTCTTTTTGTGAAGGAATAATAGTGCAGATATTTTTGTGAATAAATACTCTTGTATTGTCCTAATGGTTGTTCACCTTCATATAGTCCTACTCTGTCATCTACTTTCAGAAATTTTATATTTCAGATAAATCCTTGTGGTAAATATAATGAATATTTGTCAGAAAAAAAAACCACCTTTCAACATGGAATAAACTTAAGTACAATCATTTCACACAATGCTTCCTGTCCTAAAATAAACAAATACTTAAGCTATTACTGCATGTGTTATTTAAGATAAGGAAACTGAGGCAAGAAGCTGAAACACTTTTCAAAGGCAGCATAGCACGTTACTGGCCAAGCAGGGACTGATCTTTCTTGACCCACTTGCATTACCTGAGTATATGGAAAACAGTATGTCATTGTCATCTTGAAACAGCCTTCAATTTTTATTGTTTTGTGGAACTGTTTTTTAATTCTTTGATTAGAATTGACGTGTGATTAAGTATTTTATTCTGCCTTTGTAGTCTCTTCATATACAAAACATGACTTTTTGCCTTGCTAAGTGAGGATTTACTGGGCTGGATGTTGATTCAGTAGGTTGCAAGTGGAGTGCTTGCCCCTGGAGGGTCATATTAAAGCTCAAGGGGAGTTTTTTGAGCAACATTGCATCCTAAAGACGATATATCAAGCTGATAGATACATAGCTCTTCTGTTGAGAAATTCACAGTAGAATTATTGCTTGTTTCCAGTTATTACTTGGGTAGTAAGGAGTCTCTTGGGAATATGGACTGGATAAAAAGGGTTAAGCTGAGGGGAATGTTACACCGAAGACCTTGGTGATGAGGAGTGTTTGAAATAGTCAGAGGATGTTTTGTGTGCAAATTAGAATTACCATTTTTGGGGGTAAGTGCTCTGCAGTTTTAATGAGCAAATCGTGATTAGTTTAATAGAGTGCCTTTCTCATTATGACTCAGCAGAGACTTGACAATTTATTTGCTGTACCCTCCTGCGCCCCTACCCCGTTCCTTTGGAAGCGCTGAGCTGAGATCACTTGCTAGTGCATAGCTGGGGACATTCTCCGTGGGCTGCAGGACATCTTTCAAATAAATAAATTTGCTGTGTATTCTAACATGTTGTTTTGAAAGTAGTGGACTTGGCTTGTTCTACAGGTCAGTTGACTTTCACAGTAGAGATTTGTCCAAATTTTCTACTCTTCCCTTTGCTGTGCTTTTGTTGGTAGAAGAGATTGGAACATTTAGCTGAGATTACATACACCATTAAAATAACATCCACACTGTGGAATTGTTATTGACATTTAGACAGCTACATCTTTGTTTTTTGATGAACTTTCCTGTATCGCTATAATAACCACGTCTATACATACATAAAGCTTAATCAGGGCTTTTACTTTGTAGATCTCAGAGAGCTTTACAAAGAAGGGTAAGTATTATTATCTCCATTTAACAGATTGGTAAATGAAAGACAAAGGTGAAGTGATGTGTCCTGACAGAACTGAAAATAATTTAACGCTTTTGCCTCCTCAGTGAGTTGCTCACACTGTCTCCTCAGTAACAATGTGAACTTTGGCTTCCTGGCCAAATTACAGGTCAGCTAATTAGGTTCCCTTTTAGATGTAGCTTTTTTTTCGCTGTGTAGAATTTCTGCGTGCACTTAAAAAACTGGTGCATTTTAAGCTGCAGACAGTTTGATTTTAAATGAGGTAGTACCCTGCTTTGAAGGGATATTGAGTTTTTCTGTTGGTGTCAGCTTATAGAAACACCTAAAAACTCTCTACTAAAAGTTTTTTACATTAGTTGTGTCATCTTTCTCATGCTGGCTCCGTTTGCCTGCTAGCAACTTTAGGAATCACTTTATAAAGAATGCCAAAATAATTCATGATAATCTGTGAGTACTAAATTTTAAAACCCCTTATTTCACAACTTAAATCCAGCATCACTTATGTTGCTGCTAAACAGAACAATGTTAAGTGAGGTAAATATATGTTCTCCCTTTTAGTGTGAGTGAACTTTATGTACAGATTCATTTGGTGTGCAGATGTTTGTTTTTGATGGCTCAGCTGGAGGGATATTGGGGGCTGTTTAAGTTCAATCAGCCATCTTCTGTCCTCTGAGTTGAGATGCTCACAAGCTTTTGATTGGCCTTGAAGGTGCTGGCAATGGATTTGCAGACTATGAATTACCTCAGTCTCAGAGATCCTCTGGATTTGGAAACCAGGAGGATTTTCAGGTGTACCTGGGATTTGCTGGAGCCTTATTGCCTAGATCTAGTAACAGCAGCAGGAGGGAACGTTCAGAGGCAACCAGTCTGGTTCAAGTCTCCAGATTATATGTTTTCTTTTTCACAGTGACAGAAAGGAGCAGAAGGGAGTGAGGGAAGCTTCATCATGTCCTGAAAAAAACACAGGAAAGCTGCAGGGCTGGGGTCAGTTCTCAGAAATAAAATACTTGGCCAAATGACTTGGTAATAACACTGGTACCCCAGCAGTCAGTCTTTAGTTAAAATTTTTTATGAGCTGACCTTGAACTTAAGGTGAAGCAAACAAGTCTCTAGATTGGAGCGGGGCATGTCTTGTGTCTTTCTATGTAATACAATATGGAGCTGGAGGTGAAAATTTTGCTTATGTCTAAGTATGTATAATCAGAGTAAAAATGTCTGTTCCTAGTTCACATAGCTCTGTATGTATAAATACAAAAAACTATTATATATGATTGATGACTTTCTTTTCCAGAGGCAATGCATCCTTTCACCTGTTTCAGGGAGAGAATCATTCA
This sequence comes from Anabacerthia variegaticeps, assembly GCA_035583185.1. Taxonomy (NCBI): domain Eukaryota; kingdom Metazoa; phylum Chordata; class Aves; order Passeriformes; family Furnariidae; genus Anabacerthia; species Anabacerthia variegaticeps. The sequence continues at coordinate 16,250,124 of JAWWEW010000112.1, read as the reverse complement.
GACAGTGTATCACCAACTCTCTTTCTTTTCTCTTAGTAACCAACTCATATACAGATGATAAATGAAAATCATAAAATTTACTGTAATTTACTGTTTGCTCATCTTAAAACTTCCCCCTTACACCATGAGGCTTACAACTACACTTTAAGTTACGGATCTGTGAGACTGGTTTTTTTCCAATAGAGAGAAGAAGAAAATAGCAGCAACTAAAAAAATTTCTGCTGGAAAGACCAAAGTAAAAAAATAAATGGTGACTACTGGACCATGAAAAACAAAACTATTATACAAGAGTTTAAATGACAGAGATGGTAACTTTCCAGTATTTTAACTCTCTGGAAAAGAGCTAGAGAGCTATAGTTACAACTTTACATTGTATATAAATGGTCCATATGTGTTTATATACAGAAACTTTCTTCAACAGATTGATTTCTTGTTAAAGAAAAAACAAAGCCATAAACTCCCAGGTGCAAATTGGCACAGTTGTTTTTACTGCATGCAGTGAAATTTGCAGCAGTTAAAGGTCATTGGTGGTATCATTACTGACACATTTTGATCTGCAGTTCCTTGGACTTAATAAAAATTAATTTCCTTAACAAAACAGTGGACTGGAGACTGAGACTTCGGTGAATCTATTTTGATTTCTACCTAAAGACATTCTGTGCTTAAACTTCCATCTGTTTTCTTTTAAAATTATTATCCATATATAAGGGTGAGAAGGTTTCCGAATAATAAAATGTCTGATCAATTTTATTCTTGCTGGGTAAGATTTCTGTGGGCAGTTCCTTAGCTTCTCAGGGTGGCAGAGCTGGGCACAAGGAGAAGTAGATAATATTTGAACAGGTGGTAGAAAATATGTTGTTTCTGAATTACTTTTGGTGTTTGGAGGTTTGCTTTTAGCAAAATGATATTCACATGACTGTATTGGAAAGAAGAAAATTAAGAAACAGCGTTGTTCAGTAGTGAAAATGTTAAACTAAATGGACCATGTTAACATTACTGTTGATCCTGAGGAACAGTTTTTCCAGTATACGGAGCATTTTGTTTCCATGTGGCATATGTTCTCCATGGTTTTCTCTGCTCTAATTCATCTCTGTTTTTCAACAGCTCCAGATGGTCTGATGCCTCCAAGGCTTTCATCTGCCACTCCGACCAGTCTTCAGGTTGTCTGGTCTACACCAGTTCGCAACAACGCCCCAGGCACACCCAGCTACCGACTCCAGATGCGGCAGAGGAATTCTGCTGGTGACATTTTAGAGTACGCAGACCATAGCGAGGCTACCATCAACTGCTGAGCAAGAAAAGCCCTGTTATCTTGAATGTGGTTCACCTTTAGGGTGGCTGGTTTTGTTGCAAGTCATAATGTTTTAGTCTTTCTTTAGGTGCTGGGACGTTTTATGATGTAATTTGTGCTGTTTTTCTTTGCAGTTTGCTTCCCAGCCCTACTGCTGCTTTACAACACAGGGTTGGGGACCTTCAGCCATACACTGAGTATGAGATGAGAGTGGTGGCCTCCAATGGTTATGGCAATACTTATAGCAACTGGACATCAATGACTACAGCAGAGGACAGTAAGCAGTTGGATCTTATTTAAATCCTTGTAACAGAAAATATAAATAACACTTCGGCTGCCATTGTACATAATTTCTCTAAGTTATCTAGCTTTCTCAGTTAAATAGCAATAATGTATTTCCTTCCATAATATTAACTTACAGAAATAACTCCTAAGGGATCAAATATCTGTTGTCTTACATTTTCATTAAAAAATATGAATATGTACATATATATTTTGTGAAGCAGTATCTTAACTGCTTAAAGTATTAATTTCTGAATTAATATTCCTCCATCCATGTGTAGCTCATATATGGCTAGTTTAAGATACACCGGTAAGTACAGCTTTGTAAGGGGTATTTCTTCATATTCAGGGACTTAATTCTGATTTCAGTCCTATCAGAGAAAATAAGTTGAAGTTAATAGTATATGACAGTTTTCTTATCTCTGGGTTGAGAATACTCTAGCTGTACCAGAGCTGAACAGAACTTTTCATTCCCAGTGATCTTTGTTAATTCAAAGTGGTGATCTACTGGCTTGAAACTGTGTTTGTCATTGTCAGTCTCATAACTTTCTTTGTTAATAGTTCCATGTACTGCAGACTCACTCCACGTGATTTGTTCAATAGTGCCTTGATTTAACAAACGGGTATCAGTAACAGGAACAACCAGTTAGTTGGCAGTCCATTGCAAGATTTTGCGCCTGATCCAATATGTAAGCAGAAACATATGGAAAATTTTGAGCTTGCTGTTCATAATACATACAGAAAACACATAATTTCCAGCTTTTTAAAAAAAAAACTGAGCTGCTCGTTTTCTTGTACAAGGTAACAGGATATCTAACAGCACACTTTTTTGGAAAAATGTATTGGTTTCAAATATATTAGTAGCCTTTTTTTATTTTCAGTTCATAATGCATGACACCATTGTACCAATTTTTTAAAAAATTAAGCATTTTCTAAAGAGATATATCACGTTACATGTTGTTCTGAACAGGAAAAGGCCAGGATAGTGGAGGGTGTTTCATTGCCTTTTTAGCTTTCAGACCAAAGTGCCTTGTGGACTTATGCTACTTATATGAGATCTGCATTTCAGACTGTAAATTCAACCTCATGCTCATATGCAATAGTTGTAGTAAATATTCAGTGCTGGTGACTCCATTTTAGTCCTTGTCTAAACAGACAGCTGTCTATCATGAGAGAACACCCAGAAGAAAACACGTGTGTTCCCACAACTGTAAGATTTTTTCTTTGAAGCTGAACAAATGATTCACAACAGAAATTTATCTGATAAATTCATTTAAGCTCCAAAGGTATAAATGCTTCTATGAACACACTACCCACAAGTAATTATCTAATAAACATAAGTTCTGAACTTGGTCGTTACACACTGGAGCTGTGTTATCTACCTGTAGAAATCTTTGCTGAGATTTAGTTACTTCATTTTCATTTTTTATTAACAAAAGTGGATAGAGTATTATGGAACTCGACTACATTCATACTCTAAATGTAACCAGTGTCCTGTGACTATTTCAATCAAGTTGCCATGATTCTTTAGCTCTGGTCTGATGGTTCACATAGTGTTGTTTCTTCTCAGACAGAAGGAGCACAGAAGTACATTTATAAGGCATCCCTTGTTATCAATCTAAAAATATCTTTGTGCAAAGTAGTAGGTTTAGAATTTTAAAATTCTCTTTTGAGGAGTTTAGGATGGACAGAAAACCTACACCAGAGATGCATTCCTATATAGTCTATTTGAACATATATGTAGGTGACCTGCTCTGTAGAACTTGGGGGCTCTTTGTGTGCTTGCATGAAATGCTGCCCTTTGCAAAACCTGGCTGCAAATATGCCTTAAGGTAGAGTGGAAGGTAGGTGTTGCCAAAGGAAACTTAAGAACAAGAACATGAAAATATGATGCTCTTGCCAGTGTTCATGCCATTGAAAGCTTTTGAGATTGACAAACAGCTCACCTCTTCAGCTGTGATGCTTCGTCTTTTTCCTTAGATTAAAATAAACTTCTGAAGTTCAGTTATAAACTCCATGTCTTCAAGGGGAAAATTACTTTCCTTAAAATGTCCTCCTCCATTTGCAGTGATGCTAATAAAGAATATGTGCTGATGTATCTCCAGTATCCAACAATCCTCGTAATTTTAAAAAAAAAAACAACCAACCAACCAAAACCAACCAAAAACCACCCAATTTCTAGTTGTGACAGAAGACTCTTTTTTGGTGTCATTGTGGAGGGTTGCCATCTGTGAAAGAACAGTCAACTCAGTTGCTTAAGACTGAATGATTGTCATTGGGTCTAAGCAGTATTTTTGTCAAGGTTTCAACATGTTTCTTGTAAAACTGCCTATACTGACCGTTTGTTGCAGAAGTACACTTAATTCCTGGCCCTGCTCACCAAACTGTACTCTTTAAAGTACAATTTAACAGGAGAAATTTCCCATACTTCTCACTTTGTTGAAATATATGTCTGTGGACATGTTCTTAATGAATTTTATCAGTGAATATATGCCTTTTTTTGGTTTCACCAAAGCATAAAATATCTATACAAACAAAATATAAACATGTGTGTGTCTATGAGCACATACATCTGACAGCAATAGAAGTAAGTCAACACATCCACTTTTAAGGTCGAGTTCTACTAAAACAAGCTGATGATTTCACAATACATTTGTGTATTATATTTTATTTATCATATCTAGTAAAATAGGAGGATATTGGGAATGATTAAGGAAAAATTTGCAAATGCTGCCGTCAAAATCTGTTGGTTTTGGCAATGAAATGTCTTAATATTCAGAGTAGTAGATTTGGGGTATTTTTTAATGCAAGAAAAAAATGTTGTAAATAATTTTAAAATAGTTTCATTTACATGATTGTGACACGAGTAACTGATGCCATGCATTTTTTAAAGTCTAAACTTGCCCATGCCAGATAACAATAATATACATACCTATGAATATTTTAAAACCTGCTAAACATGCATGAATAAAAGATGTTCGTTCCAGTGATCTTGGCCAGTATACCATCAGACTATTTTCTGCCCAAGTATCTACAAATAGAAACAGTTGATGAAGTTTCTGGATTAGAGCTTGCTTTCAGTAACTTGAACATAAGTTTAAGATAGCTCCCTTGCAATTAATGTAATGACCGCTAAACTGAGAGGTCAGTCTCTACCATGGAACTGAGAGCAGAATTTCAGCCATGGCATTCAGAAATAAAATGAAATCTTCTAAACATAAAAAAAAAGAAGATACCAGTTGGGTTTTTCCTTTAAACATGGCAAGTTTTTGAGCTATTTGAAAAGAGAGTTGCAAAGATGTTGGTTATAGTTACCTGAAGCTGACACAATGACAGCTGCTGTGTTCTTATGGTGTGGATTTAAGACTTGCAAAATTATAATGGCTGGTAGCAATCCACATGGTGTAATTTTTGTTCAGAGTGATACCTCCCTGGGGAAGGTGCTTTTACTGGTACTTGAGAAGATCCATCTTGATTTGGACAAGTTTTGAGCTAGCAAAAAAATTTCAGAAAGAAAAGCTGCCTGTTACTTTATTTGCTTTTGAATGTCCCACAACCTGTCTGCCCAGTGAGTTTCATAGAGCAGGACATCTCAGTCACCAGCATGTTTTCTGCATTGGCTACATCTCTGTTCTATGGATCAGTGTACAACTCCAGTATGGAGACCTCTTGTGAAAGCCCTTTCAAATGTGCCTGGCTTGCACCAGCTGAAAGTGAAGATTTTGTGAATTGCCTAGCATGCGGTCTAATTTTTTATTTTTTTTTATTTCTTACATAAGTGAGCGCAAGTCTATCTCTTCTATACATAAAGAAGTGATAGGCCATCCCAATGTCCATTCACAATAAATAATGTCACAAGTGCACACTAGTCACTGGAGATCATTACATTTTGAAGAGGAAAAAAAAAAGAACAATTGAAAAAATTAAAAGAAATAGCTCCTGCAATGTATCAGCTGAGCTATTGTCAAATCAGGGAGGCATTCTTCCTGTCATATAGAGTTCTACGGTGTGCTCCTGTGGCATCCCTACCACAAAGTTTTGGTTCCAGGATGAAGAGCCCTATACTCTTAAAGGTTCCTGGGATAGACAATAGAGGTGGACAATGCAGAACGAGAGGATAAATGATGCAATTCACAACCTTTGAAAGCACTTGGTTTTTCTGCTGATTGTTGTCTAAGAAGACATGTCTCCTGCTTCAGCTGTGTAAGTTAGGTCCATATAATTTAGGCGTATAAACTAATCCATAAACAGTTGATCTGAATGTGGTCACCTGTGCTCAAGAAAAATAAATGGAAACTGAAACAAGAGAAGGCAAAACCTGGGGAGGTGATACAGGGAAGAGAAATTCGTGTGAAATACCTGACAGGGTGAATAGTGAAAGGACAATACAAATTAAGCTGATGTAGTATTGTGGCACATGTGACGAGATGATAGTATAGTACAAACTATAAAATATATAAATAGTACAAACTGCCCATACATGCCTACCAATTAGGAATTAGAAGTTTCTTAACTGGTAGTACTGAAGTTCTGGAGACAATGGAGCAATAGAGGGCAAAAAGTCTGAGTACTCTGAAGACAGCTCTTAATACATATTTGAAGGGGTTCATATGGACTGCATGTCATTGCATGAACGGCTTAACGACTTTTGAGTTCTGTGATCTGATATGATGAAAGATTTCTGTGGTCCCTTGTGCCCGGAACTACACAATTTGGATTTTCAGCTGGGTACAGTTGGTAGTATATAAAAGACACCACAGTTTGTTAATATGTATAATTTCATTGTCCATGTTCCTGAAAAGAGTAAATGATTCAAGAATAAAAGGCGCAGAATTTTTATTCTGCTTAGTGAGAGAGTTTGCTAGCAAATCAGATATTTCTCATTAGCTACAAAGGGCAGTAGCTCAGGTACATGTCTTAGCACATGTCTTATTAAATGTGAGTGTATATTCCCCTGAAATATATCCGTGAGAGTATAGCTCCGTGCTTGCCAAAACTCACGGTAAGTAAACAAATGTGTGGTTCTAGTCATGGAATTAAAAAAGATTAATGATGGTTTTGTGCCTTCCTTTTAAGTTGAGTCTGAACTTTTGAAGCAGATGAGCAAAATAGGCTGCCATAAAAGATAATTTCATTTGCCAAAATGAAACTACCTTCTAGTATTAGTACTGTAATGAAATGGTTTGAAATATGAACTGAGAATCTTAAGGCAAAAGATGTCCACTGTTCCCATATTCAGTAGTTACTTCTATAAACAATTGCATCCATGTAAAAAGCTTTATGATTTTATTTTCATCATTGACAGGGTGAGCTGTGTAGCTGTCATACTTTGCAGTCTTCCCTCCAGTGACAACCACATTGACAACATGTTATACTCCACATTGATTTTACAGTTAAGGAGCTGATTGTGATATATAGGGATTTTAAGAATTCAGCTGAGAGGCTGACTTTTGCCTTTTATCATTCCATTAAAATTTTATAACCATCTTTTTCATGTCATTTCATCCATGAATTCTTACTTTAGAAAGTGATAGCTACTGCTGCGAGCATAACTTTTTTCATGTTCAGAGCTTTTTATTGTATTAGCAAACTATCCCAATTATAGTTAATACTCATGTTTTACATAATTGTGGTGACCCTTTCAACCAAGCAGTATCGTGCTAGTTGATTTGTATATAGAATTAGATGATTCTGCTTGCCATTTAAAAAGAAGCTGCACCGAATGAGTGTTGGGGACCAGGATTTAATGCTTTCCCATCCAGTGGGGCCAATTAAGTATCTCTCAAACGTCTTGTTTGAACTCAGAAAGTCTTAAAAGTCTCTCTTTTAAAAGGGCAGTAGGGAATGTGTGGGTAGGTATGCTAGCTACCAAAATGCGCTTTTTTGAGGGGGGAGGAAGGGACTAAGGGGACCCAAAGTTTAAGTCTGACAGCTCCTCCCATACATTACAAATTGTCCTTAAGGAATAAGTCTGAACTCTGTGGGGGTTGAAGCTCAGGTTTGACTAATTACCACGAATTTTTCACCTGTAATGCCTGCAACTTATTCAGTAGGAGTAAAAGGGCTTACAGCAAACTGCCTGAATACTGGGGGACTTTTTTTGTTTACGTTTTTTTTTCCCCTGCTGCAGAAGCTCACCGTGCAATAGCTTATTTATGAGGTATAATGAGACAAAATGCAAGTTTGTAGTTCAGTGGTAAATATTATATTTCAACTCCTGTCCCCATTCAACTAGAATTTACAGCAATTTATTTTCAAGGTCTTCAATTTCAAAGCAAATTCTTATCTTTCTCTTTCATCCAAGAAAAATTTTTGTTTTACAGAATATAAATATAATTCAGATTTACATCTCCACCTCTCCATCTTTCATTGAAGTCTAATAATGGACTGAATTTCGTTCCAACTTATGACCTAATTGATTTTACCCAATAGTACATGCAAGTAGAATTTAATTACTCTTTACAACAGCTCATCTTTTGTACTTGCAAATTCAGAGATCTGAATTAATCCTAGAGTGCAGAGGCATTAAATACAGAACTCCATCCCGATTATCACTGTGAGTAGAGCAGGGTATGTGATACAGCTGAGCTTTATGGAGTTGCTTTGTGATGCGTCATATAATGAAAGAAAAAAACACTTGTTACTTTTCAAATTTAAAAGCAAAAAAAAAAAAAAAAAAGCTTGCTATACCAGTTTTACATCACTGTTTTCACAGACATCAGTGCAGTAATCCTGATCTACCTCTCTTTGTATCTGAGAGGAGAACAAGAACTTCTGACTGCTTCAGCTGTTATTCTAAAATATAGAAGGAGCAACTTATTGTGCTGAATTTATTTGGTTCCTTCCCCCCCCCCCCCCCCTTTTCACTTTAAAATTATCAGGGATTATTTAGCTTCTTGTGAAATAAATTGTTTTTCTTATAATGTCTCCTGTGGTTTGGACACCAGGAATTAAATGGTAATGTTGTTGACTACTGTGGAATTCAGCATATGACATGTTGTATATCCTGAAGTCTTGGCACACCCACAATCATTAATGAAATTTAAATTTT
>JAWWEW010000112.1:16156500-16239000 GCA_035583185.1 Anabacerthia variegaticeps | reverse complement strand
CATTCAAGGGAAATTAGTGTAACCAAACAAGAGGGATTTTTGTAGCTTAGAAGCCTCTTTTGTGTAAATACACACATGCTTCCATGGATTCAGTCTTGTACTGATGCCAAAAGTATTGGTACAGTAGCTTGCTCACCAGAGCACAAAACAAAGGACATTTGCATAAGATTGAAGTTCATCTGTTAGATTTATTATTTTTGGTATACATTGTATTTTCAAAAGGTAAACAGAGTGGTATTACCAATGCAGTCTGAATAGTCTGAGCATATGAATTTCAGCAGTTAACTAACACTGATTTTTTTTGCTTTACTCACACACAATTTTAAGCTATGAAAAAAACCCTATTCACCATTAGACAAAAAAGTCCTGAGCTTTTAAAATTATGTTTTAATGTCTGAGGAATTGCATGTTACCTCTGTGTTAATAGCAAACGAGTTCAATATGAGTACAATGGTTACTGTAAGAATTAATAAGGATCGACCACTAGTAATTATGATGAATTGCCAGACCGCTTATTGAAGGTTTTGGCGATCTTCTTCCAGGACTCTGCCCTCTATGCTTCTGTAGATATATCTTAATATCCTCCACAATTTATAGTAAAGCATTTTTCATGGATTTACCAGAAGCTGCAATGATGAATAAATAGTAGCTGTAGTTCAATAGCACGTTTACACACATCCGCATCTTACTGCCTGAGCTTTTACACATTGGCTCCAACTCTGAGCACGAAGAATAAGTCACTGCGACTTTTGAAGCTTCGGTTAATGTGATAAGAGCATAATAATTTTATATCTTACCCCTCTTTTTCTTTCTCCAAGTGCAGTCAACACTTCATCCTAATGTTAAAAACCTTTGAGTTATCAGAGGTTGTGTCATTCATTACTGGATGTCTTTTCCTGAGATCAGAGGTAGTTTTATTCAGTTGTAGTTTTGTTGTATTTTGCTCAGCTTCAAGATTAAGTAATCTTCCAATACTGAAAGTCAGTTTGGTCGTTTATTTCTTCTGAAATCTGAAGTCAGGCAACACAGTTTTCGTTCTGTAATAATTTATTTTTGATATAACATTGCTTTTTAAATTTGTTTTCCTTTCTTACCAAAGAGTTCAAATGCTTCTTTTCTTTGCTCTTCCCCAGTCCGTCATTAACATTCAAAACTCTTTAAAACCCTTTAGTGTCTATATTGTATGAACTCCTCTATGAGTAGAGGCCATGGTTTGTGTCACTGCTGCTCTTCTAGTCTCAGGCATGCATTTTCGAACCTGGAAACAACTATTTTTTTAATCTGTTAAGAATAATTTCCATCAAGATGCTGAAACCTGGATGGTTATATTTCCAGGATTCAGTTTTACTGTTAATATTTATTAATTTTATTAATATTAATTTAAATACTGAAGTTAAAATGTTCAAAATAGTTACAGCTGGCAGCGTTGAATTTAGAAAAGTGACTTATGTCCATGCCTTTCCAAACTGCTTTCTTCTGAGTATCTCTTCTGCTAAACTCTCTCTCTTAGTGTACAGAGCACTGGTATTCTTTGCTCATATGGACATAAATTCTTGTATTTATCAAGTATTTTATTTTTACATAGTGTTGTTTCATTTGATATTCATCATAACTGAGGGAAAGTTTGGAATACTTGCCAGAGTTCCTGTGCAGAGGGTATCCTATGACTGAGACATTACTGCAATTCTGATTTCTAAGATTCCAAGACTTCTTAAAAATCTTAAAAATTCTCTTATTTGTTCAGGTCAGCGAGATTTTTTTATTATTATTATTATTACTATTCTATTTTGTTATTCTGTAATCTCTCTTAAAAAAAAAAATGAAACAAAGTTATAGTTACAGAAGAGTTCATTGTACTTTTTCACTGAAGAGATAATAGACAAGGCTTGCTGCACCCACTGGTTTTCTCACCTTCTGCTTGTTTGCAGATGGGAGCACCAGAGGAAGCCACTGGGATTTCATCTTAGTTGTTGGTCTTCTTGCAGAATCTGTCAAATGGATTATCTTGCTAGGGTGGTGTTGTTTCCTTCTCTGCACTTTTATGGCAAATTCATGTCAGAGTAGTAAGACTCCGAGACCATGCAGCAGGCTGTGCCATGTCTCTGAGGCTGACTTGTGTGTATGCTGTGTACTGGGAGAGGACAAGAACAAGGTAGCACCTGTTTGCAAAACATTTGTGGTTTTTTGCCCTGCTCTCTTAAACTAGGGTGTAGATCTGAATCGCTGCTCTGCAAACCCACTGTGTCCCTTCCCCCTCCCCAGAAATATGATAGTTGCACAGGCAGAGCAACTGTGCAGTATTGTGCAAGGTTTCCTATGTGGAAATAGGATGGATTTGCTTTGAAACAGCTTTACATTAATGCCTTTAAGCTCCAGTGAGAATCCTAGAAAGGCATACTTTCCCTCCTGAATGGACCAAGCCCACCACACCTGCAGTGTGTGGTGTTCAAATCAGATTTGTGGACTCCTTTGTGCTGTACAGTGCTCTTATCTTACTTGGTGTCAACGACAGTAACTCTTAAGCAGAGAGTGGAATACAAGCCGTCTCTTTGGAAAGGAGATTTTAATTACCTCTTGCCCTAGAGAGAGCTGTCCTCCCAGGTTAGAGTGGAAGGTATTGGAAGGGCACTGTGGGAAAGATTAGCAAGAGGCTCCTTTACGAAGCCACGGTTGCAAATCAATAGGGGCTTTCAGCTGTCAGTGCGACCAATCCCTAAACCATGAGTGCAAATATTTACTTCTACTGAAAACAGAGAGAATTTACAAAAAAAGAGAAACATATTTCCATTCCTTTATTTAGTCATAGAATCAATATAAATGATTTGAGGATGTGAAGAATTCAAAGTGCTCCAGGACAGTACTCGCTTGAGTATACAGCTTATTTTCATAGACCAAAGCTTTCACTCTGCAAGGAGGAAAATATCAGCACAGCAGGTCACTCTCAGCATAAACACATCTGATGTGTATGTGCTCCTTTAACATTTAATTTTAATCAGCATGGACCAATATCTCTCCATAACATTTAACTTGCTCTCTTTTGTGCAACAGAAAGTGTAAAGCTGTCGATAATTTTTGAAGTACCCATTTCAGTGACACCTGCATGATATTTTTTTAATATTTGCTGAATTGATAATGTTCATGGTAGCGGAGTATAATGCGCAATAAACTGCTTTTGTGGTTGATTAAATGCCAAAGTGAAGTGGAGGTATTCAGCAACTGCAAAAGCCGTTTATTTAGTATATGCCAATGCCATGAACATTATTCCTGTTACACAAGATTTGCTATACCCTAACGTACAGAAGTAGAAAAGAAATTGTTTCCTTTTCTTGTGAGGGTTGCAATTGCTGTGCTGCTTCAATCTCACACTTCACACTGATATGACATTCAGGAATGTAGCTAGCTTGAGTGGCTTGAGAAAGAGGCTGGTTTACACAGTGAATAATTATGTAATGGAGTTCTTCGTGAAGGAAAAGCATTATGTGGCTGGGTACACTGAACTGAATTAATTGTAGAATGCTAATTGTCCAACTCTGGCCTTATAACTTTTGATAGGAGGAATTCCCTTTTGCTGCTGGGGGTCTTTGTTGAGGACTTTGGCCTGGGGAAGGCAGCTGTAGCCCTGATTATTGGTTTAACCAGAGATGTGCTGACTCACATTGGCCTGTATCACATTCTTCCTCACTGACCAGTGCCACCAGCTGGACCACTGATAGACAAAAAGCTGCAACCATTTCCTGTCATTCTTTGTGTATCTTTTTTCTCAAGATAGAAGTTGGTATGAGTTGTGTTCAATCCTGATGTTTCTCTCAAGGGGAAAGGATTTTTTTTTTCTTTTTGGTGCTTAGGTTCTAAAAGAATAGTTTTATCCTGGTTGCATGGAATAAGTACCTCATTCACGAATGGTTCTTGTGCAATGCTATTCTTTCACAATAACATAATTTACAGAAACTTCCTGTCATTTGATTAGATACAAAATGAGAAAAATAAAAAATTATTATTATTTCATTGACTTCTCTCTTAATATATGTTATATATGTTGCCTTCAAGAAATGAAGGGCCGTAGTGTTTCTGTAGCACCAAACTGTTATTCTTCTTTCTGATTTCCATTTTTTTTTTTTTTTTGCATATTGATACAATATCATGTCATTGATTTTCCATGGATTATTTATTTTCCCTAAGTATTTCCTCATGATTTCTCTGACTGAGGGAGGGTTATAGGCTTTTTAATTCCATTGTCATTCACATTTGGTGTTACCCACAGAGTTGACAGTCTCTTACTTTACAGTTCACCTGCTATTCTCTTCTTCGTATAGGAGAAACTGAAGTAAAGAAGGATGATATTCTACCCTACAGATTGAACAATGTCATTAATTTGCTGTCCACAGGATCTTCAAGGGTTGCCATCTGTACTCTTTCAGTGCAATAGATTATCATTTATTGCTGCAGAGCAATAAACTTTTCTAGTAGCTATGTCTCAAATTGGACTACTAAATTGGATATGCAAGTGAGCAAACACAAATAAATATGGCTCTATTTTTATAGTTTACTTCTGTTCTTCATTACCCTAGAAGCTGGATAGTGGACTGCTAAATGCCTGTTGTTCTGTAATCAGGCTGGGACTAAAATACACAGGAGAAAGATTTCAGCTGTATGGAATACATATTACTGACAAATTTAACGCAATACACTCTGCAGTTACAGTTTGAAAAATAGTGCGTTTTCTTTATCCATTTTCTTCTTCCTACAGAATTAGTTATAGGCACATGTTCTGGAGCTGGTTTTTTTTGTCTCACACATTAATGTTTGCTGTCCTGTGAAGTTGCTTTTAATTACAGAATATTGGTTGCAATGGGAATCACTCCATGATCACTGAAGTCAGTGACTAACAGTGAGGTGATCTGTCAGTGTTTCTCCTCTGCAGGTTACTGAGAATGAGGCTGTGAATACCCTTCCTCTATTCCAGGTTAAAATTCCCTGTTGCTACTTCATTCTTCAAACACTTCAGTCGGCAGTTAGTCAGGAGCATAATTTTGAGACTACAAACAACCCTAATACCTAGGCTTTGTATGTTAAAGGGAGATGCAGTAAGCCCCTGTAACAGCATCATGCTGGGAACAGAAAAGAAAGGGTTTGGACTTTGTTCACCACACTTCCAGTTTTACGCAGGTGTGTCTGGTGCATCGAAGAAATTGTTTAGGAACGATCAATCCTTGCATGAAGATTGCCATGTAATACTGCTAAGGTCAGTGAGACCTTGGTTCATTTGACACGTAAGTGCTGCTTGAGTGACTTAGGAGATTCAAACACCCACAGGAACAACCTTAACTTGCACACTAGAGGTTTTCCACATGTTAGGACTGTGATTTCTTGCACAGCTTGCACATTTGGTGCAGATTGTACGGTGGGGTGAACTAATCGGGGTTTCATTAGCATCATCCCTCTGCCTTTGATATAGTTGAAACACTCTAGTTTAGGTGTTTAGGATCATAAATAAATGTTCTTTCGGTTTTCCCACTACTCAGGATAAGTTCTTCCAGAGGTTTTTTGTAGTAGCAATCTGTTACTGCAAGCTTGATTGTGCCATTCTTCTGTGGTGGTCCTTGCTGCAGTTGGATGTAACTCATGTGCAAAGTGTATGAGCATAATTATCAGTGACCTCTATTAGAATTTGAACTTCTGGTATCATCCTGGCTCTTGATTGAGTTCCACTATAATTTCTGTTAAGACAGATAAGAACTTAGGAGGAAGTTCATCTCCCAACTACTTTTGGGGACCTGGAGGGTTGTCAGAGGACTATAGTCCAGTGGCTGGAATGCAGAATTAGAGTAGCAGGTCTTTGGAGTTTTTATTCTTTCTGATATGTGACTTAGACTGGGATTTATTCTTTACGCCTCTAAAACTAGAATAATAATATTTGCAATTTGAGAGTTACAATGTGCTTTGAGACCAACAGTGAAAAGCTCTCAGTAGTGTATTTATTACACTCTGTTTGTAGATGTTACAAGCTGTAGCTAGGAGAAATGAGAATAAAATGGAGCCAAACATGCTGATTTAAAAGCAAACTGTTGAAGCCAGGCCTGAATAGTAAAATAGCTACCAATGCCTCTCCTCACAGCTCAGAATTAAGTTGCAGGATTCCAACTGCTGTCAGAAAAGGAAAAAAAAAAATCCAAGGTTATAAGTGTTTAATGGGGGGAAAATGGCTAATTTCTGTCTCTTTAAATTTTGTGGTGGAGAAAATAAGGTCCTTTGATCTTTAAATGAAAGCTTCCAGAGTCATTACATTGAATCAGTTAATCTCTCCCAGTAGTTACCTTATTCACTCTTCCTCATGGGCATCCTCTTTCATGGTCTCAGTGCTGAGCTTCAAATCAATGAACAAACTGTTACTGCTTCCAACACAGCCTGTCTAGTGAGCTTTCCTGCTTTCATGCATTGCCAAGCTCTTACCTCAAACCTTGGCACATCAAAGTGGAGAAGAGGTCCAGTAGTGCCACGTGTGTGTTAACCAGGCTGGCTCCATCATCTTCATTTACCCTGTATGGGTCAGGCAGTCCCTTGCCTCTTGACAAGAGACATTTGTGAGGGATTGCATGTCCTGTCGTTCCCGGGTGACATAGATAATTCTAAGCAGGTCAAGTGACACCGCAGTGTCTGGGAGTACCCTTGGTCATGCAATTATCTAGTTCAAAAATACACTAACCAAAGTGACAACTGATCTACATATCTTTGTATGAGATATCCATGCACAGACAAAAATAACTTGCATTGTGTGTGATGCTGACTGAATATTCTCCTATTCATAATGGTTTTCATTTCTCTTAGGAAAAAAAGAAATTTCCCTGTGTAAACCCCATGAAGCATTTATGTTACTTATAGTATGAAATATTCTATCTACTAGTGCACAGCAAGTGCTATGAAATAACACCTGGGAGTTTTTTCAAGTCTACCAGCTAATGCACATGCTGTATAAAACTCAGGAGCTGAGGTTCTGGAGCAGCATCTGTTCTCCTGCCATGTTATTAGTCCTTTATGTAAAGGGGTTATAGTATATGGTGAATCTTTCACGAGTTGTATTAGAGTAATTTTGTGGGTTTAGACATAAAAGTTAGGCATCTAAAATTGAATGTGATTTAAAAATAACTCATCCTCTCTTCCAGGAAATAAAATTTGTGTGCTGGTTTCATCTGTGATATAGTTGATTTTCTTCACAGTAACTACTGTGGGGCTGTTTTGGATTTGTGCTGAACACAACACAGGGTTGATAATATATTTTCATGATTGCTGAGCAGGACTTGCACAGAACCCAGGCCTTTTCTGTTTTTCATACTGCCAGGCTGGTGAGGAGACTAGGAGTGCCTGGGAAGCTGGAAGAAGACACAGCTGGGACAGTTGACCCCAGCTGATCAAAGAGTTATTTCAGAGCCTATGACATCATGCTTAGTATATAAAGCTGGGGGGAAGAAGGAACAGGGAAGAGGTTTGGACTGATGGTGTTTGTCTTCCCAAGTCACTGTTGCATGTGATGGGGCCCTGGTTTCCTGGGGATAGCTGTGCACCTGCCCATGAGAAGCAGTGAATTAATTCTTCTATTTGCTCTGCTTGTGTGCATGGCTTTTGTTTTCCCTATCCAACTGTCTTTATCTGCACCCATGAAGTTTCTAGCTTTTTTCCTTCCAATTCTCTCCCTGATCCTGCTGATGGGGGAGTGAGTGAGTGGCTGTGTGGTACTGCACTGCTGACTGGGTTTAAACCACAATAGATTTGGTACAAGGTAAATGTTTTTAGACAATTTTCTCTTCTGAGAGAGTATTGCTAGGAATTTTTCAAAGTATTTGGAATACTTTTATTAGAAGCCACCTTGCATTAAGCAACAAGTGAGAAGGCTTTTTTCACCCACAATGACAGATTTTCTTTATTAATATTCCCTAAAATGACCGTCTGTCTTCTCTGAAACAGATGTTCAGGATAGGTGCTAGACCTCTAACAACAATAACATAATCATGGTTGCAGATATGGGTGTTTTGCTATGATGTGTCAGACCTTAAAGTCTTTTGTGCTTCTACCAGCAACTTCAAAGAGATGTCCCTGAATCTAAAAGTGAATCATGCTCATTCTCCTCTTTCAGTGACAGACAATGCATCCAATGTGTGGTAGCAACAAAAAGCACTGGAGTTGGAAATTTCACCTGAAGTTTACTGACCTAAATGCTTTCTCCCTTTGTGTCGTTTAACCCCATACAGCAACTAAGCCCCACTCAGGCACTTTCTCACTCCCTCTGCAATGGGATGGGGAAGATGGGCAAAGTGAAAAAGCTCATGGGCTGGGATAAAACCAGCTTAACAGGTAAAGCAAAAGCTTTGTGCAAAAGCAAAGCAAAACAAGGAATTAATTCACGACTTCCTATAGGCAGGCAGGTATTCAGCCCTCTCCAGGAAAGTAGGGCTCCATCATGTGTAATGGTTACTTGAGAAGACAAATGCCATCACTCTGAACATAATCCCTTGCCTCTTCTTTCCCCAGCTTTATATACTGGACATGATACCATGTAGTATGGGAGATCCCTTTCATCATCTGGGGTAAGCTATCCCAGCTGTGTCCTCTCTCAACTCTTTGTTCACCCCCAGCAGGCAGCTCAGGGCTGTTTCCAGTGGACTTTTGTAACAAGTTCTCTATCCTTACGTGTCCAAGGATTGTACAGCCTGTGTGCGCACACCCTGTTGCAGTTTCTGATTACGTATCTCTTTCTTTTCTTTGTGTTTACTTCCCTTGTTTCTGCTTGTGTCCTTGCCTCTTGCTCCATTACTTGAATGGGAGGCAGAAAAGGCCTCACACTGCTTAGCATAACAAAAAACATCCATTTGTTATCAACAGTGTTTTCAACACAAATCCAAAACAGCCCCGTATTAGCTGCTATGAAGAAAATTAGCTCTTCCCAGCCAAAACCAGCATATAGTTGTACTTGAAAACCTTTTCTATTGTCTGTGCTAATCATCCATTCTTTTCCATTTCCTAAACTTTTGACTAGATCACATGAATTACTTCAAAATCGGAGTTTTGCTCAATGTCTATCAGAATGGTGCAAAATCAATTCCTACCTTCTGTAAAATTTTGCAATGCTTTTTCAGTAGTGTTTTCTTTATTTGTTTGATCATGATTTGGGGCCAGAAGCAGCAGATATCTGAATACAGTATTTGGTAATTAGCCAGAGCTAAGCCTTTCCTATGTGGGCACCAATAATCTTGGTTTTGCTGTCTTTACTCACGATCACCCTGTTTATAATTCTCTGTTTAATAGTATTCCAGATTCTGTTATCAAAATCCTTCAGCTTTCTCCAGCACTTTGCTGCCAGGTTTCTTACAAGTCTGATGGCCTAAGAGGTCCTTCTGTATGTAACATATAACATTTTGTAATCCCCAGGTGTTTCTTAAAAATCATTTCATAAATCAAGTTTCCCTGTTTCCATGACTGTGTGTAAGTGTGTGTGTACATTTTTAAAGATACTTATTTTGGAGACTGGAGAGAATTAAGGAAAAAATTCAAATTAACTGAAACTAAGGTATCTTGGTATTACTATTTAACACTTCAATATTGTCTGTCTTCATTTAGTTCTATGCATACCTAGGTTTTATGCATATCTACGCATATATAGTTTTTCTCCATTTCTGTATTCTTTGCTATGTTGGATTGAGTCCTTGGTTATCTCGTGCCTGAGAGGAAAAGAGACAGAAGTGGTTATAAATGAGTGGGTAAATGACAAGGAAAACAGTACCAGAGCAAAGCAAAGCTGATATGCTTCCTGCACTGGGGCTTCTAGGGAAAGAAGGATGGATAGATGCTTTTACACTACCTTTATGAAAGTTTGATATTCTTAATATAGTTACATGTTCTCACTGTGCCAGTCTGAAGTCCCCTCTGTTGCGGTACCATGGCAAAAACCCTTAAAAAAGAATTTAGAACATCCTTGCACTTTCTAGTTCAACGATTTGAGTGATTCCTCAGTGGAGCTGTTAAGAATAAATATATGTAACAATGTGCTTAAAAAAAAAAAAAAAAAAAAGAAAAACTGAAAAAAACCCAACCCATCTAACCTCCGTTTAGTAAGAGTAAAACCACAGTTAGGGTAGCAGTATGGGTGTGTGTGTGTATGTATATATATATATATATAAAAACATGAATTCTCTATGCAATTTCCAATATTTTTGTGAGAAAATCTTATCAGTATAATTTTATACTTTTTAAAATGGAAAATTATGTCTGTTATTTGCCTGATACTTACCAGTGTAATTTTAAAATGAAAAATAAAAGGGAAAACCTGCATATTTCATCATATAAAGAGTGCAGAAACATCTGTTTTCTTATAGGAGCTAATGCAGTTATGTATTTCTGATGCAAACACAAGATTTGTTTTTAGTTTGTCACTAATAGATGAGCACACCAGGTAATGCACCCTAAGAAAATAAGTGACAGTTTGTTATACTTACGATAATGAGTGTACTTTTGCTAATGCATCTGAACATGTCATGGAATATTTTGAGTGACATGGAGCATTCATATTTCACTGGTGAAGCAAAATAGCAGACTTTTCAATGTCTACAACTGTTACTATGATACTCACTAAAATTAAAGGAGACTAGATTTCTAACTGATGTGCCTTTAAAAATAAAAGTCTGTTTTGATGAAGAAGGAAAAGTATGTCTTCAAATCCCACTTGTGTCCATCTGTAGCATGCTGTCTGTATTTCTGAAATCTGTTATTTTAATTCTTTTTTTTTTTTTTCCTTCTTCCTTCAGGTCTCATGGCAACCTCCTCTGATACAGAATGGAGAAATCCTTAATTATGAGATTCGCATGCCTGATCCACGAATTGTCATTACTGGGAACCCTTCGTCAAGGTTAAGTCATTTGGTGACTAATCTCATACCCTATACAAACTACTCGGTCACCGTAATAGCTTGTACTGGCGGTGATGGCTTTCTAGGAGGCTGCACAGAGAGTTTGCCTACAAGAGTGACCACACCTTCAACAGTTCCTCAGAGTGTTAGTCCATTGTCTGTGACTCCAATCAGCGAGTCCTTTATTGCCATTTCTTGGCAGCCACCACTAAGGCCAAATGGTCCTCATCTGAGGTAAGCTGCGGCTGAGATAGTTATCTTCTCCTTACCTAAATCTGACTCAGAAAATTCTGAGTGATGCAAGCTTTGTGTTGTGATCTCTTAATTTCTGACTTTTTGAAGTTTCTCTTTAGGGCTCAGGAAACAGCTGGGATTATTAAGAGCAAGTGTGTTGTCTGTACTGGAAGGCTCTGGATATTTCAGATCAGTGCTGTTTGAAAAGCCAGAAGTAGCAAGTGCAGGATATTTGCAAAGTCATAACTGGTTTGGGCTGCAGCATCAGCTGCTTTTGGTGTTAAGTCCAGGAGACAACTTCCAGTGACAAAAGGACAAGAAAAAGATGAGATTTTTTTAAATATGAGCAATTAACACATCCAATATTCTAAATACCCTCTGTGGGTTATTCCACATAAAGAAAACGTGACCATTTGGAAGCGTGATGACACAGAATAATCTTCACAATTTAAGTGATGATTAAAGTATAAATGAGACAGAGTATGAGAAAAATGGAAGTTAAAATACTAGAAGTTTGGGAGCATAGCCAAAATAGGAAATGCAAAGAAGTACTGGGTATAGCAACCTGGATTCCATCACAGGGACCAAAGAAAGGAATCTCCTCTGAGATTTCTCTGGGATGCTGGGATGGGGATCTTGATTTGAATGTTGATTACTGAGAGTGTGTGTGTAGATACACATTTAAAAATGTGGATTTGAGTGCATAAAGGTTTATAAAGACAAATGCATCTTTATATATACACAATAAAAAATGTCAAATCTTTCATTCTAGTTCTTTAGCCTATCATGAAACACTGTGCATGGAATTACAGCTCTCTCCATATGTTCTGGTTGCTAGCTCTCTTCTAGGTGCACTGATGGGTTCAATAATTACCATGTAATGCTGTTTCAGTTGCGTATGTTATTACAGCACAGTAGCTTGACTTTTTCTTCAGGCTTAATTAGAGAACTCTAGCACACTACAACTGAATGAAATGATGATTGCTCTACAGTAAAATTTGAAGTTTCGGAAAAGCAGTCCCTGTTATTCTGGGGTTAACAACATGACCATTTTACCATAGATTATTGAAGTAAATCAGCACGACCTACATCTGCAGATTTCATTTCTTTCATGGTGTGCCATGCTGCCCTCAACAAGAACAACCACTGAAGCAGCTGCTCTGTACAGCATGATGGAACAAGAAGTCTGCAGCAAGCAGAGTAGCAGCAGCAGCTGCCAGTGGGGGTGATTTACACATGATCGGCACTCAGTGTTCAAAAAGATTTGATGTTTTTCATGACTCTTCAATGAAATACACTGGACAGAATATGCCAGGATTTTTTTCCTATAAAACTGTAGTTATCTGTCTTTGGGTTGACACTGATGAAGCACTCATGTGAGAGTTGTTCTTGTTATAAAGTCATCTGATTTTTTTGACAGTTTGAGTTTAATTAATTTTTACTATTTAATTTCTGAAGTTATAATCCTAAATTCTTCAGTAATTCAGTTTGGCATCACTAAGTGGCATAGTGCTTGCTTGTATATGTTGAGGATTATTCCCTAAACTCGACGGTGAAAGTTGTCGAAGTTGTGCGTGTATATCCTGCCTGCCATAGAGCATAGGAGGCCTCAGATCACTTCTAAAGATGCATCTCAGTTGATTTCTGGTTTTGAAGCAATACAAAATCACTGTATGCAGTACCTGTTAAATAGCTCTTCATTCTGGGCTTCAAATCTGGAATGGTTTTGTCCAACATTTCTTCATCAGACTGGAGATAATCTTAACATTAAAAAGTGTCAAATTTCACATGAAGCCATCAGTCAGCATGATCATTGCAGCAGAGAGGTGACCCACACTGAGATATTCTGCAGAATACTTAAATAGGGAAACATTTTCACAAATATGCACTTAAAATGGGAATCTTTAAGATCTGCCTGAGTATCCACCTATTTTATTTGGAATTCAACAGTAGCACCTCTTCAAAATGCGGGGCAGGGACAAGATGAAACACAGAAGCCGAGCACTTTAGACAATCAAGTTGTGTGTTTAAGTGAATATGTTTGTATATGACCCTCATTTGCTGGGCATGAGTGGGAACACTGGTAACTATAGTTTGGTTAAATCTGCAGCTCGCCATTGAAAGAAATTTCAGACTGGTTCTGTAACTGGTAGGAAGGGTAAAAACATCTGGTACTTTGCAAATAAAATACCACTATCAAACTGAAACAACAACAACAAAAAAATCCTGTTAAATTTAATAAAGAATAATAATCTTAAATTAGATGTATTTGTTCAAAATATTTGTTTCCTTTAGAGTATGGTTTCCTATGTAAACCTAGAATAATTAGGAAATGCAAACTATAATATTCTCCCCTTTAGTTTGTGTAGACACTAAGTGATTTAATTTTTGTTGAATTCCATAAAGGTTTTCTGCAAAAGATGATGTGTGATGCAGCCTTGAGGAAAGCATGTTTTCTGAATCAGGAAGTCTCATGGCTAACCTGATGGAAGATGGGCTTTGGGTGACCTGCTGTTTGGAACAGAGATAGGAATACAGCTTCAGATACTAATTAAAACCAGGATGAAATAGTTTGGTCTTTCAAGCTCACATCATGAATGCCTATCCAAATACAAAGGTGCCTCACTAAGGCCTGCAGATGGTTCAAACACTTAACTCGTTCTGTGCCTGTTTTCACCCCTGATTTGCACTGTGTTTGTTTGCAAACATACATTAAATACAAAGGCACACTTAAGTTACTGCTACTAGTAAAATAGTAATTGTAATGATATAGGTTTTATTACATCTTCAAGAAAGAGACCTTATCATTGCAGATTCTGGAGCAACCTGTGCGTATCATGCAAGTCTGCATGAAACACTATTCCTCGGCTCTTTGGATTTGCTCTTCATAATATTTCCATAAAGATTAAAATCTTCAAATCATTAAATAAACTATTTTTTTTCCAAATGGAAGTGCTTCATTTTCAATTTTCAAAGTAGGTTGTTTTTTTTTAAAGTAATTGAATGTTTAAAATCATGAAACATTAAAAAGAATGTTTATCTCAGAAAGTTTACAGCTGTAAAAACAAAATAATGTGGGGCTTTAAAAAAACCTGGTTGGTTTGTTATTTTTATTTTTATTTTTTTTTTGCGTAATAACATTAGTTGAGATAATCCTGGTGTTCTGCTTGTCTTTTGTGTTAGATATGAGCTCCTGAGACGTAAAATCCAGCAACCACTTGCATCAAATCCCCCTGAAGATTTAAATCTGTGGCACAATATTTACTCAGGAACTCAGTGGTTTTATGAAGATAAGGGTCTTAGCAGGTGAGATTACAAAAACTATAAAAACAAATGCTGGCATTTTGTATAGTGTATGTTTAATAGTTCAAAGTATTTCTAGTGTCTTTATGTAGTGAACATATTAATTATGTAATGAAATATTTTTTGTCATCATCTTTGCTATTAATCATACTGATATGCAGGGATTTATTATTAGTCTGTCATTCTTAGCTCATATATTGTTTTGCTCTGAAAAACAAATGAAGACAAAGATCTTTTGAAATTTTAACATTGATATGCTCATGCAATCAAACTATTTTGATTTATGTGCACATACACTCTAGATTTGTGTGTTTGCAAAGTCATAGCACATGCAGAATGCATGTTTGAAGAAGTCCTACATGGGAAATATTTGAAGCTTGGTTTCAGCAATGTTTTTTTTTTAACCTGGTTTTATTGTGTTGGTTTCTTCACAGTTAAGTGCAGGGTATTGAGAGTGGAGAAATGGAGTGTGTGTTCTGTTCCTCAGTTTGTAACATTGGTTCCTTATTGTGTGGTGTAGAGCAAGACATTTGCTCTTCACCAAACTTAGTTTCTGCATCGTGAAGTCAAGGCTACTGCTCTTTAAGACAAACCCTCATGGATGGTTTCAGGATGAATGTGTTCTCTGTGCTTGTGTGCTTTATGAGAACTGTATGTCAATCATTGGCCCTCAAATATCTGAACTTGGTTTCTACTTCTGTAAAAACTGTGTGATTGTCCCTCCTGAGCACAGCATGGACCAGGAGATTGTGACCTCTGCTCCTGCCTATTGTATAGACTGAACCAAGCCAATGGCTACTGCCGCTGGCTTATCATTGCCTACTTGCTGAAGTCACTGCTCATAGTCATGTGCTGCAATAACTCATCATGGAGCTGTTCTTGTACCAACCCTGCCCAAGTGTCCATTTGTTTCTTTCAATCATATTTGAAATTCTGCGTGGAGCTTCTCTCGGTTTTAGTTTGGCTCATTTCAGTGGCACTGACACGTGCAACAGTTGTGTTACCAGTTCTGAGGGGGAAGTACTTTTTGACAGGGCCCCAGTGACCAGTCATTAGGCACAATGAAATTTTGGGTTGAATGGGCTGTGGCTAGAAAACTGCATAACACTTGGACACACCTGAGCATTTGGGGAGGGTTCTGCAACCTGCAGCTATATTTTTTCAGGAGGAGTTTGTAGCTGGTGAGAAGATGCTGCAGAGAGGGTCAAGCCTTAATTTTCACTGAAAGAAAAGTCTTATATCAGCATCTATTTTCACTTGTGTCAGAGTTTGAGCATGTTTCAGAACTACTGATTTTGTTCAGATGTGTTCTTCATTGCTAGTAGTCTACAAGAAAATTTAATTTTGAAAATATGGATCCAAAAATGAATCTCAGAATCCCATCATTTAATTGCAAGATTAGGTTCCTTTCATTTTTTTATTGTATGTGCTACGGTGTCCAAGAAAATACAAGCAAGCAATGGAAGATGCAAAGGGAGAACTAAAAGGCATTATGCGTATTGTCGCTGTTCCTCAATGCTAATAGTTACAGGTGGAGCTAGGGGGTTCCCATTACTTTGCTTTCTTCTCAGTGGGACTATTGAAGCTCAGCTCTTCTGAAAATCGAGGTGTTCAGTAAAGTGTCTAAAAAAAAAAAAGAAGATATAAAAAGGTTAAATGAATTAAATATACACTTTGAGTGACTTTTTGTACTAATCTGTAAATATTAGGCATTTACTGTATGTTCCTTTATTGCATTTGTAGACATTTATCTCAGTGTTGCAGCCTCAGTGAAAATTTGAAAAAGATGATCCTGAGTTTCTGTGCTTGTGCAGTTTTGTGTGAGGCTTTTTATGAGGAAATTAAATTTGAGATTATGAAGTCCCATTTAAAATACAGTAACATGCCTTTTGATATAATGATGAAGTGACAGTCACTTGGTTTACTAAATACACATGTAGTATTTAATAAATCTGTGTAAGTGGAATAAACACAGTTCTGAAGAAAAGTACTTACTCATTGAGTTTGAACTTCTTGGGGCTTTTTTTTTCGGATGTTTTTGTAGTTGTAAAGTCCTGACTGTGTGGCAAACCTCTTTTACAAATGCGATTCTGCAAGTTAAAATCAATGGGTTCCCAAAAGAGGAAAAAAGCCTCATTTGATTAAATTCTGATCCAAATTTTGGCAGGTTGCCACTGCTGTAATTACATATTGAATTGAGTTATAATCTCTCAACACCTCAGAAGCTACAACTATGAAGAAGTGAAATAATGTGTTTTATTTTTGTTACCATGTTAATCATGCTGAATTATTTGCAGAAAATAGATGCCTCTTATAAAGTCTTCATTGGTGCACATCAAGCAGCTGAATTTTGTTACAGGAGGAGAACTCACCACAAAACTTTGGCACAGGCAGAAGGTTTTATTTCTATGTCTGCATTTTTCCTTCCATTTAATTATTTTTAAAATGTCTTAGGTACACAACATATGAATACAAGCTCATAGTGCACAACGAGGTAGGATATACGTCAAGTGAAGAAGTGATAGCCACTACATTAGCAGGATTACCAGAGAAAGGAAGTATCCTCACTGCACGTGCTGTTAATCATACTGCTGTAGAAGTGGAATGGTCAAAACCAAGTAAGTGTACTTAGTATTTATTCCAGTAACTAGGCGGTAACCTGCCATCACTTACCTTGGTCTGCCTTGCTCTCATAGGAAACACAGTCCTTGTCTTGATTTATAGTATACCTAAATGTCCTTGAAAGGAGAGGAAAGAAATAGGGAAAACAATGTGCACACTTTGCTATTTCTCAGTCATGTTTGTATTTATTATATGCGTTTTCTGTGGAATTAGAACCGTGAAAGTGAAGAAATAGTTAGTGCAAACTCACAAGACATATTTATAAAGCACTACTACACAAAATCCTGTTGTCTTTGTGGTCTATTTCATCTCTTCATATAAAAATTTACATATACATTCCTTCATGATGAGAGGATCCCCTTTCTCTTTCTTTTTGCTCTGCTTCTTAAAATGAATTTAACCCATTTCTCTAGTTGGTTTGCTAATACAGCAGTGGGGAATTTCTTCATGACTTACATGCAAATGATTTTGTAAGGACTGGATGCTGAATTGCAACAAATGTAGCCTCTTTATTTTATAATTGCATGCCTGAAGTAAGCATGCTTATAAAAACTGACAAATGTAATAGATCTGAAGCAGCTCACTGAAGTTTCATTACCTTAGTAATCTAAACCCCTGACCTTCTAGAGGTAGGTAATGCAATCTGGTTTTATTTTCATTCATATCTTAGAAATTTCCTCTCTATATGTTTGTAAATGCAGAAGTTAAACACCAAGACAAGGCCATTCATTAGTTTAAAACCTTATAATATTTTATTGCTTCTTATGCTGAAATAAGCATACTAACTATTTTGTATATCTATGTTTCATTTTTTTTTCATAAAATTAGTTTTCAAATTGTTTTTATGTTTTCTTTGGGAACTTGGGAACCCTTAACATAACTTGCTCTCTTTTCACTAGTGGAGGTTTCTGACTTCTAAGGATTTAGAACTTGTATCTGTACACCTTAAAAATAGCATGTCATTCTTGATTAAGAATTTTGATGACAAAACCATGTGTTAATGAATCTGAAAACGTGCTTTTGGCTTTTATCAGTGCTGTTTCCCAGTGAGCTGCGTCCTGTTCAGTGGTAGAGTGTGTCATCTAAAGCAATATATGCTAGTGCTTAAAATTTGTGTCATAATTATTCTTTTCATCTCAATGCCTACTGGAAAAACAGTTGCTTTTGATCAGATCTGAACTTAAACTGTTTGACAAAGAACAGATAAGGTAACAGATGACATCTCAGTTGCTAAAATGGAGATGACTTGCCTGTAATCCTTGCTTAACCATCAGCTCAGACCAGTGAATGTCCTTTCCTGTGTAGCCAGAAAATTATACTGTTTTTTTTGTCCTTTCTCTGGGGAACTTAGTGCTGGGTAAAACACATTTTATGAAGAAATGTGAGAATTTGGGATTTTCCCCTGTATAGATAATCCTTCTGAGTGTACTACAGATTTACATGCTTGTTCTAAACTAATAACACATAGCTTTTCATTGTCACTGTGGCCAAAGGGCTGTCTGTGTAAAGTTGAATTCCGTCTCTAGAATTTAAGGCATAGCCCTTTATTCATGGCTCAAAGATTAACACAGGAGTGGGGTGGGGTGGGGAAGTGTTGTTTGAAGAGAAAAGGCACAAAGGGAAAAGGTCTTTGAGATTTCCATCTTACACAAGTGTCATGGATGAATCTGATTTGCTCTCTTCCTTTGAACTGGGTGAAAGACATCCTTTCGCAGTGGCAAGATGCAAGGCCTGCACACCACGGCTTGCAGTGGGTTTCACTTATTAATTTGTTTACTTCACAGGTTCCATTGTCATCATGGGGATGACAAGCAAGCTTTCTCCACTGTTGGATAGGATGATGGACCATTAATGATTTTGACATGTTATGAAGAGCAGTTGCATCACTGCTTACAAGGGTGAAATTGGAGACACTTGAAGGAATCTTTCCTATTTTAAAATAAAAGAAACTGCATAAAATTTGCTTTACTCTTCACAATAGATGTTGTTGATAAGAAACTTGTTGACTGAATGTTTCCCAGTTGATGTCCCAATGTTTTTCCTTTCTTTTCTTAGCACTACAGGATTTACAAGGAGATGTTGTATATTATACCCTCTTCTTGAATTCTACTGATGAGAGAAGATCTCTAAGGATCCAGGCTGATGTAAACTCTGTAGTCATAGATGATTTGCAGCCCAACACAGAGTATCAGATATTTTCTCAAGTTTTTAACGGAGTCCACAGCATCAACAGTGAAGTTGTGCATGTGACTACCTCAGATGGAGGTTGGTTAGTAGTGAATGCGGCTTGGCTTAAAATCTGAGAATGAAATTGATTGATTTTTGTTAGGGTTGAGATCAGTCATCCTTCCATTATAAAATTTCCGGTATAAAAGGAAAAAGGTCTAAAACGCTAAAATGCTTAAGTGCTGGTTGTCATCATGTGGTAGATCAATAAATGGTCCCACTGAGACAGAAGGAAAAGCTCTAATAGCAGATATTAACCCAGTTTGTTCTCATCTTCTCCTGCATATTTCTGTCTGTGTGCACTAAGTATGGAACTGAGTTCATATCAATAAGTGGTGGAATTTAGAAACAATTAATGGGTTTTTTAAATGATTTGCTCTGTGAAGCAACGTGCTTTTGACATGCCAGTCATGCAAAGGGCCTTTCCTGAGTCACTAGAAACTCTAGGTTTAAGTTCAGCCTCTAAGAAAATTCTTTATGAGTCATTTCTATGCCAGTGGGCAAGTGCAGAGCTGGGGGTAGAGGTTGAGGATACAATAATAATAAAAAAATTGTGCATCTGAAATGTGTTTAGAATGGTCTTTCTAATCTTTTTGCTTTATAAAGTCTCATTATAAACATTATAATATCATTACCTCAGAAGCAAGTGTTCCAGGTCATTAGCAAAGCACTTTAAGGGAGGATTCCATTTCCTTTCTCATGCCAAAGGTCAGCACCTTTTGTTTATGAAATAGAATTGATCGTAAGGGCAATTTTTCTACCAGTAAAGATGGCTTTTTATGATAAAAATAGGTCTTTGCATAGTTATTTCTGACATGCTTAGATAATTATGTAATTTAACGCTAAGGAAGGTGTTGGGTTTTTTTCTTTTTTTTTTTTTTTTTTAAATAATTGCTAGACTTAATCATTACCTATAGTAATCAACATACAACACCATTTACATAATGACAATATTGCATATTGCTTCATATTGCTTCAGCTACAAGGCTGATAATGTCACGTTCCACCAGACATAAGCTATTTTGCTCTGAGGATTTTATTTAAAATTCTTTATTTTTCTCTCTCTTTTTTTTTTTTTTTTTTTGGAAGAATTAGGATTGGGGAGACATAAAAATAATATTTGCATGTTGGCAGTGCAGATGGGTGAATAATTTATCATCATATCTCAATGGCCACATACTACTGATGATTGACACTATGCTGCTGGTATAAAGCATTTCACCATCAGCTCTCATGATTTCTAACTGAGAGTATAATAAGCCAATTTACAGAAGACTACAGACTGTGATAACTTCATCAGAGGAAAGCAGATAAGCAGTGAACCCTTTGCTAAACCTAAATACTAATCTGCATTTGGTTAAACAAGTGCTTTTGCAGAGACAGCTGGAGTTTATTCAGTTTCTTCCTTTATTTCTAGAGCCTGAGGGCATGTTCCCTCCAGAGGTTGTCATCATCAACAGTACAGCTGTACGTGTCATCTGGACATCGCCTTCAAACCCGAATGGTGTTGTCACAGGGTACTCTGTCTATGTAAATAATAAGCAGTACAAGACTAGAATGAACGAGCCGGGATCCTTTCTTTTAGCAGATTTGTCACCGTTCACCGTGTATGATATACAGGTTAGAATATATGTTCTGGTTTGGGCAATATACTTTAATTTTACTTTAAATATTTGGACTTCCAAGAAGAATATTGTTTCGTGAATTTCTTTACATACATGGACATATGTTTGCATTGATGTTTGTATGCATATCCATACAAGGCGTAAATTTATTTTCGGCATATTTTGGTCTGAGTACACTTTTCATAACACAAATGTCCATTATCTTTTTTCAAACCATCAAAATTCCATTTACTTTCCCCTAAATGCTCTGTGCTTCAACATTAGCAAGGCCCCAACATATATTGCAGAGGGGCAAAGATTCTACTCCTACTCATTAAAAGAAAATTGCAATTGTTTTAGAAACATCAGGCATGCATAATATATCTGTACAGTGAAATAAAGATGTTGCATTTGACATCCTTTTGTCATTTTTTTTTTTCCTTCTGAGGAGGAAGCAGAGCTGATCTCTAAAATCATCATAGCTGTTAATTTTACTTAAAGTACTTTTTCTTTGCTTTTCCCTTTCTCTATCTTTGTGTCTCTAGTCACATATCTACTGAAAGGCAAAATACTGTGTGCAGAAACATAATAATAATAATGGTAATAATGGATAAAAAGTATCTTTCTCTCTTGAAGTTCCATTAATATATTCTAAAAACACAGCTTGACACTTACTGTAAATATTCCTGTCTATTTCATTAAGGTTTGGATTGCATTATTGTATAGGAGACGAACTTAGTAGTACCATGTATCCTTCATTCTGAAAATTTGCATCCAGTTGCTCCATGCCATAAATAAAATCACAGACAGGCATACCATAACAGATTTCTGTGTTCCAGCCCCTCTGAAGCAGCAAACCTCCACCCATGAATACACATATGACTTTTTGAATGCCACTTGGAAACACATTTGTCTTTCCTCAATAACAATGCAAATTCACCGTACTGCCTCACTTATAGACCCTCTATATTAATTTACCATGGCCACCTTCTGTTGCTTGAGATGTTAATTATTCTTCTCTTCTGCTTTGCTAGTGTTTATACTGGACTTATATTTGCATCAGTGCGATAGGTAAAACCAAAATAAGATGCTTTTTTTTCCCCTTTTGATTCTTTTTCTTCGCTTTCTGAAAATAACGTATCTTGGATGCATGTGCATCCCACTGGTAATCTTACTGTATTATCTTTCATTTTTGTGCCTGTTTTATTTTGAGTAGCTTCCCTGTTGACAGTACAGAAACAGTGTTACAATCCATCACTACCTATTTCATCTTGCCTCTGCTTAGTTTAATCCCAAGAATTGAAGGAATAAGCTTACATTTCTGTGGCATTTTTCCATAGCAAATGGTATGATTCCTCTTTTTCTTTTCACTTTTAATTTCCAGAGTAGACATGAAGGAATAGAAAATACTAAGGAAAAATTACTCCTATTTTTATGTACAAATATATGGTAAGAGTAGAAAACTTACTCAAGGCCCCAAACCAAAGACCATTTTTCTCATTATTGTACATCAGGTTCTACATATACGTGCAAAAACCCAAATTCACTGCAACTCTGTTGGTGATAATTTAATAGAAAATAACAATTAGTGCCAGAGGGCTGCATGTACACTTTTTAAAATGGTATGGGAAAATGTGATACAGTGCAGTATATCTCTGGTAGATTTACTTATCTCAAAGCTGCAGTATTTTCCTGGCTTTATGGAACCTGTTAAATAGACAAGAATTATATCTTGGGTGAAGAGAAAGTCTAAACAAGTGGCGGAGCTGAAAAATTTCTGCAGCTGAGTGTGTGAAACTTGTGTTCTTCTTCATCAGGTTGAAGCCTGCACGGTGTATGCCTGTGTGAGAAGCAATGGGACCCAGATTACAACAGTGGAAGATGAGCCAAAGCAGCTGTCAGCACCCATTATTCACGTAATTGGCTCAAGGTACTATGCTATAGGTGGCTTTCATATATCAGGGAGATTTGTAGCTGGAATGGGGACCGGAATGTAAAGCTGTCTTTTCAGAATTGAATAAGATGCTTAAAAGAATTCAGTATACACTTTGAAAGCAGTTTTAGGGGTCGTTATTTTTGGTCTTAGAGGTTTTTTTTTGCCAAAAAAAAAGCAATCAAAGAAGTCTCACCCTTGGTTGATTGTACATACCAATTTGGATATCACTGTGCTGTGATAATAAATAAGGCATAAGTGGAAATAGTTAGGAGAAGAAGTGTAGTGGAATGAAAATTATCACATTTTGCTGTCAGTTAAGAAGAGGAAGATTAATGCTCAGGGAGCAATGCGATGCTGATAATGGAAACTTAGAATAATTCTGGGTAAAAACAGTCACCTATCACAGCAGTAAGAATTAGTAAGCTATCCTAAAAGGCATGCATATCTATGTCTCCTTGAACTACTGTTTGCAATCTGCCTATCCACTACATCCACAGGCATGGGCAAACTTCTTAATTGTAAAAGGGAGCATCAAATTTGCAGTCCTTAGAAGCAGTCAAATAGTAACTTATACAGTGCTTCTTTGGGAATTAATATCTTCCAAAGACAAAGTAAAACTAAACTTGCTAACAATTTCTCAGAATTATGCCAACAATAAAGCAGTTAACCTCCTGTGTTTATGTTCCTGTGATTTTCCACTTCTGGTGGAGTGTGCTCATTAGCAGTGTTTCTTTTATCAAAAGAAAAAAAAAAATCTTCTAAAAATAACAAAAATCTAACATCTGACCCTTCAGAAATGGCCAGCAGAATGGACTTGCTTCTTCAATCTCTTAAGGACTTTTGTTTTCTGTTTATGATTTCTGTATTTTGTTTGAATTGAGCATTTGTCTCTGTATAATGGTGAAATTAAGCTTACTATTTTTCTGACACACATACAGATAGAGTCAAAGCTTGTTTGATGATAAGAACTCAGTTCAGGATCTCATCTTTTGCCCTTGGCTTTAACTTATGTATGCCTTTGTCTGTATTGTCTGTACCGCAAACACTTATGCGTGTTTCTGCTATTATATATAGACTAAATATGTCATAACACATGAATGCAAAAGGATCAAAAATGCCTTCCTACTTTTATAATCTGCTCAGCCAGAAACAGACTCTGTTTCTACACTGCCTTTTCCTACATGTCATATTATCATCAGCTGTTCTTATATCCCAAAAGAATACTAACTACTGATCGATTGCCCGGACATGTCTGGCCGTGGCCTACATGTGCCCCGGGTAGTTCATTTATTTGCCACGGTGGATTTGCTAGAGTGGAATTTAATCAATAGCTAATTCATTAATTCTGGTCCTCGAGTATGTAGGGATTGTGCAGTATAAAAATGACTGGCTGGCTTCAGCTTTGATTGAAATATGACAAACACTACAGCTGACAGCTTCGGCAGGTGCTGGACTGAATATGAATTTTGCTTATTTATCCTCCATAAAGAAAAAGCTTGCTGAAAAAAACCCACAAGCCAACAAAACACCAGTTTTTGTGGACAAGAGGACATTTTAATACATATCTGTCATCAGACAGAGAAAAAAGGCATTTCTAGAGTATAGGCTCATGGGATACCTGAGATGTAATACAGCCTGTGCAGTTTATTGTCTTTAATTGGAATCATGGCGTTTTTCCCTCTTCTGAATCAGTTTGGGGGGCTGTATTATTGATGAGAATGCTGTGGGATAATGTCTTTGTAGCATTCACAAATAATTGTTTTAAAATTTGCCTCAAGGTGCTACATGACAGAAATCATAATTTCACCCACCAACTTAGAAGTCTTTCTGATAGCAGCTCCATCCACACTGTTCTAATGAAGGTTATGCCACCAGAGCCATTATAAATACCTTACTTTTCTACCCCTTACAGTTAATAACTCAGCTTCAGGCTGAAACTTGGCACAGAAGGTTGCAGTCCTGAAATAATTATTTTATAATGCCAAACTTCAAATAGAAAACAGTATGGGACCCAATCCTGAACTCCTAAGTCAGGTTCCGGTTTGTTATGTTTCTTGCCTGCGTTTAGGGTGTTTTGGAGGGGAGGTGGGGCAGTCGCACTGGCTATGTTTAGGTAGAAATAATTGCTGCTTAAATCAAGTTTTTGTTTTTTTGTTTTTGTTTCTTTTTAAATTCAGACATCAGGATCTGATTCTGTAGAGAAGTGTTGTATTGTATTGCATAGTTTAGAAAGTTCTCTGCATAATGCATGCATGTGGATGCTCACTGAAAATTTGTGGAGTGGATTAAATTCTCGTGGTGTGTTGGAAAATAGTTCATTCCCCTTTAAAATACTTTCCTTCTTTCTCTTTCTCCTAATACAGCAGTTCTGTTCAGTGCTTAGTTCAGAGGTTGATGGCTCAGAAGACATGTGGCCTAATCTGGGGAATGTAGGGAAGATCCTTATGGCTTCATGAAGAGAGGG
Organism: Anabacerthia variegaticeps; assembly: GCA_035583185.1. Lineage (NCBI taxonomy): Eukaryota > Metazoa > Chordata > Aves > Passeriformes > Furnariidae > Anabacerthia > Anabacerthia variegaticeps. The sequence continues at coordinate 16,213,717 of JAWWEW010000112.1, read as the reverse complement.
ACCTTTAAGTACCCCAGGGGAAACCAGAAACCCTGGTCAGGGAGTAATAGAAAGCTCAAACGAGATAAGGCCATGGGGGAAAAGCTAGGTGGATTCTTTGGTTTGGTGTTCAGTATCATGTGACTTCAGAAGGCTTCTGTATCAGTTGCTGTTTGTGGGTGAGTGAGCTGGAGGAGTTATTTCAAATTAACGTGTTAATGAGAGAGATTTTAGAAAAAATGGATAAAATGTAGCAACGTATTATTGGGAGGATGGTATTTGCTCATGAGTTCTAAAGGAGATCAAATATGAAAGTGTCAAACTCTTGTGCTGTGTTAAATACCCTTGAAATTTGTCTTGGTACCGGACAAATGGAAGATGAGGCAATACAGTGCAGATTTCTCCAAGGGGATATGGGGAACTAAAGACCAGTAAATCTGATTTTTTCATACTGGGAAAATGAGCAGAAAGTTAAAAAAAAAAAGACAGACTGTGGTTAAATGTGAAGCACTAGGGAAGATTGTTATGGAGTCACATCCACTCAACATATGACAAGCAAAATGCAAAGGTTTCACACATATACTTAGTTTTATGACACTTTCCCTACAGTGTTCAAGAAGTGTTCCCACAGGGGACACCTGATCACTGTCCCTGCTTTAGTAATGGGAAAAACAAAGCACTGAAAGATTTCTCTAAGAAGTTTGTAGCAACAACAGAAGCGTGATGCCATTTATCAGACTGTCTGTACTGTGTCATACTGCCTCTCTAATTATGTCAGCCCTGCAGTCCACAATTCAGCAGGTAGTTAACTCCTGTGCAATAATGCGGGAGCAGTTGCTCAGTATGTGTGACCTCCTGATGAGGGAAGTATTTTATCCACTAGTCATTAATAACAGCAGTGTTCCCTATCTTAGGACTGTCAGGTGAATCTTGTGATTTTTTTTTTTTTCGTTCCAGCTCCTAAAAGTAAAGCCATTGAATCTTAGATTTTTAAATTTAACCATCGTATGTGATGAGACTAATGGAACATTCATTATCAAGATTCAAAGTGAGGCCCTGATATATTTTTAATCTTCATAGTTAAACCTTTACTACTGTGTTGGGGGAAAAAATTATCAGGAGCTCTTTTATGGGCACTTGAAACTAGGGATACTTGAACATGGCATAACCCGGAATTTTCTTTCCAAAGTTTGTCAAAAATAAGCGACTTCACATGCTTGGGACAAATTATTTCAGTTCACTGTCTTTCACCGAAAGCAAATACACATCTGTGATCAATTTGAAGTTGTTCTTTATCTCCTGAAAGTGCTGCAGTGCCTCATGGACCCTGAAGCCTGAAGCACGTTGTTTCTGTGAACCTGGTTAGGCTGCCTTGTCTGCTTCAGCATTTTCACCACATTGACAGGAGTCACAGAAGGGACTCATCCAGCATTGGAACCATCATAGATGGCAGACACTTGAAGAGTTCTCTGGTCAGACAAGGATTATACCCTGCGTGAGAGATGTTGTACATTTGTCTATGCCTAAAATTTCTGCATCTGCTTCTGTAGGTCAGGCCGTGGGCACTTCCCAGCATAGACACAGCTCTGGTTTTTCTGACAGTGAGTGAATGGGAGATGGATAGAAGGAGAGGGTGGGCAGGCTCTGTCCCTATGTTGCTGCAGCTGTATCAAATGCACCATACACGACACAGCTCCCTGCACACTAAAGCACCCATCACGTCCCATTAAATCTGCACCTACTTGTAAAGGTCTTCAGCTCAGCTTGGGGTATTTCTTCAGACAGGGGTGTCAAAACGCCTCTGCAGTTCCACGAAAACCCTGCTGTTCTCTTTTAAACTGAGCTATGCACTGTTCTTGCTGTATTGCCAGTTTGCCATGTGTGGCAAACATCAGAAGGTGTAGACAAGGCCATACTGAATTTTATCCTTTCCTTGGCACTGGTCAGTGAACTGCCATGCCACACAATTTTCTTGTGCAGCTGCAGTTTTTCAATATCAGGCTATGTCCACTCCAAATATATATCTATCAACTGAATAATAATAAAATGATTGCTTGTTAAAGAAAAGAAATACATGCTGAGCTCAGCAGAAAAAGCCAAATGTTCAAATCATTGCAGTAATTATTAGGCCTAATTTGCAATTATATTAGAGAGAAATATGACTTGATAAACTGCAAAAAAACTGGCACAATACTTTGAAAATATATCCTTGAGGGTCTGAATGAAACTTGCAGACAGCAAATCATTCAAAAATATGACTGAGTATGCTTTCTTTGCTCCTGTGACCAGGAGAGAGTTACAATGGCATTTATAAAGGTTAAAGCACTACCCTTCTTTTCCTTTTTTTTTTTATCTTTTTTTGCCCCCTGAAGTTTACACAATGTATTTTCCTGCTTTTACATTTTTAAATTAGGTCTTGTAACAGTATTTAAATGTGGATGAGTGTATTTGTGCAAGTATGTCTTCATGTGTATGTGTTAGAATATGTAGAGAATACAAAATAGCGATGGATGGAATGTGGAATTAAATCTATGGTTCAGATGAAGACTTTGGAATGATAATGGTGACTCTACAAGTCACCTATCAATTTATTCCCTCATAGGTGACATTAATTCTTATTCAGCAAAGGCTTATTGCTGTGTGTATTCCTCTGTTTATACCTCAAGGAAGTGAAATAATAGTTCACTTATTTTTATTCTGTTAAGATGTCAAAGTTTATCTCAGCAGCTGCTGTTTCACTGAAGCATTTTCACTTTAAATTAATGCTAATTTCTGATGTCACTGGCATGCTGACAGTGGCTGTGTAATTGGGACATGGAGATTAAAAAGAGGTACTTGGAGCCTAAGTATTTACTATGCAATGTTGTCAGTCCTCCTATTGATCTACATGTAGCATTGGGATTGCCTTCTCACCACCCAAAGAGAGTCATAATGAAAGAAATGTGTGTCTTATGCAACACTGTATGGTGATCATACAAGAAATAGTGTGTTCATTTGAAATATCAATGTAAAGTTTGTGTTCTTTGTTTCACATGTCCCTTTTCAATTTTATTTATTTTAATACTAAGTGAGATTTTGGAGTAAATATCTACCCATTTTTCATAGTGATAGGCATGCTATGGTTTAACATAATTTAACAATATTCCTTAAGGTATTTTCTTCCTTAAACTGATGATGGTCTGACATCAAATCTGAAACCAACAACAGGATTTTATTTTACAGTCGTTGTGGGCTACTGCAGTCATGCTTTTGCACTCAATCAGAAGTCTTGTGTCTCAGTTGTGATAAAGACTTCCATTTTTTACTTCTAATTTTATGTCAATGGAAATACTTAAGTACAGAATGGAACCAGTGCTTACTGATGTTGCACTGAGTTCTTTTTTTTAATTCTATGCTGAGGAATACCTCTCAAAGCAACATACATTTTTTTCTTGGAAGCAGGGAAAAGACAGGATGAATACAAACCTGTTCTAAATGGTGACTGAGCACAATGTAAGTAAGCTGCACTGGCAACAGCACAGAGTGAAAGGGGTGATCTTTTGCTCTCTCCACTGCCCACCCTCTCCCATCTGAGAATGGAACAGCCACACCAGCCCCGACAATGGTTCATGTACACCTTTGCTGTTACACCAGGAAAGGCATACTGCATCCTTTCTCCAAGCACTGAAATGAAATTAGTAAAATGCTAGAAAGTTAATTACACGTAAGTTTCAAAAAGTACGAATTGGATGCCTCTTGAATAGCAACTTTTAAGAACTTTGAATGCATGTGTGATTTGTTTTCATGGAGTATTATCACATATTGGCACCTTTGTCTATTAAAGTATCTGTGAAATTCCTTATCCAGAAGAACATTTTGGACACTTCAAAATGTTTTCCTCTATGTGAACTATTGTAAAATAGGGCTACTATATGCTGATCATTTAATGTGAGTAACATTAAATAGAGGCAGAAATATTTAAAAGAGTAAGTATTTCAAAAAGATGTTGATTTTCTTATTGTAGGTCTCTTCGAATCAACTGGGCATCACCAGGACAGCCAAATGGCATTATCCTGGGTTATGAGCTTTTACGTAAAGCATGGCAGAAGTGTACCCCATCAAAGACTCAGAGAAGCAGCAAAAGTAATATAATGTGCATCTCATTACAATGTAAAAAGCATGAAAATATCTGTGGAGAAATGTGTTATCATCCAGAGTCGAAGGTATGTGTATATTCTTAAGTTACCTGTGTAATGAAAAATAATACTTGTAGGAATAGGGTATAAACCCAAACCTCTTCAGTTATCAGAGGAAAGGAAGTGGAGGATATTGCTTCTTTTGATATTTTAAAATCAAGGCTCTGATACGTATCTTAATTTCTTTTTTAACTCAAATATGAATCTCTGAGCTCAGTGTGTGTGTGTTATTAATCTTCTTTCTCCTTTCAGAAGAAATTATTTGGTAAGCATTTATGAATGTGTTCATTAACACTTGGGTTTGGTGACGTTTTGAAGAGACTCCCCAGATTTTTTTTCATTTATTAAATGCTGATTAGAAGTCATTTTAATACTTTTAATTTTAATGAACTGAATTCCTCACACAGGAATTTAAGCCAGAACCTGTGTTTCAAAAACCCTTCAAATATGTTCCAATTCTGGGAGGGGACTTTAGGTTCCCAACTAGTATGTGGACTACCTCACTACCCAAGGATGCATCTGAAGTTTCTTCCCTTCAGAAAGTTTTACTCCATATGTATAGTGCTGATGTTCATCCCAAGGCTAAGTGTGATTCTATGTAAATCTCACAATCTCAAATCCACATATAGAGGAAGTTGGAGGAATTTCACTTCCAACCTCTTGAGTTGACTGATACACCCCATTGTGACAAATTGTATAGTGGATATATAGACAACTCTGTATGTATTTTTGCATCCTTTTTGGGACAGTTGTCACTGAATTGGGAGGAGCTATTGACTCCTGTGAAGGCAGAGAGGCAAGTGCTGGATTCTGCACCTGGGATGGGGCAACCCTGGGTGTATCTACAGACTGGGGAATGAGATGCTGGAAAGCAGCACCATGGAAGGGGACCTGGGGATTCTGGTCAACAGCAAGTTGAATATGAGTCAGCAGTGCCCTGGCAGCCAAAAGTGCCGATCTGTTCTCTGGTGATCAGTGATAGGACCCTAGGGAATGGCATGAAACTGTGTCAGGGAAGGTTTAGGCTGGATGTTAGGAAAAGGTTCGTCACCCAGAGGGTCATTGGGCACTGGAACAGGCTCCCCAGGGAAGTGGTCACAGCACCAAGCCTGGACAGAGTTCAAGGAGCATTTGAACAATGCTCTCAGGCACATGGTGTGATTTTTGGGATTGTCACATGCAGGGCCAGGAGCTGGACTTGATATACCTTGTGGGTTCCTTCCAACTCAAGATATTCTGTGATTCTATGATTCAATCCATTTTGCTCAGCTGCACACCACGGATCACACACTGAAAACTGCTAGAGGAGATGATGCTTTGTCAGCTCAAGTATTCATTCAGGTATCGCTGTAGAACATGATGGTAGTTCATATGGTCCTTTGGCATAAAGTGATTGCATTAGACCACATAAAGGCCACAGGAAATCTGTATGTTATGCAAAATTTGAAAACACTAACAAAACTATAAAGCTTCTCTCTGTGTGAGAAATCGTTCCTCAAATCCTTCATGGCAAATAGCAGCTATTAACATGACTTGCTGGGGGTTTTTCTGCCATTTAAATCCTCCCTTGGCTAAATGGTTAATGACCAGATTCTCCAGTAGAGAAAATCTATTTAGATTCAGCTACAAGTGGGTAGCTGTTACATGGCAATGATGAGAAACTCAGAATGGAATCTATTGTGATTTGTCAGATGCATTTTTAAATTATGGCTATTTTCAGGTTAATCTTCATATGAGTTCCTGTTTAGGAGTAGGATCAATAGTATAGTAGGAGTCAGTAATGGTTTTTATTGACAAATGAGGTAGAAAACTCTTAGTTTGAAAGTAAGATTTAATGTCATGAAATAGTGTCTCTATTTATCAAAGGCATCATCACATGTTCTGTGACTAAAGCAAACAATATGTATTCACAGGATTCCCTGTCAGACAAGACAGTAATTAAGGGAGTGAGTTATTTGAGGGGTTCAAATCAAAACATAAATTATTCCAGCCAACACAGCTTTAGCATTTGAATTCCCTTGAAAGCAATACTATACTAAACATAAGTATTTCTGAAATCTTGCAAGTGATTTATGGGCACCCCATTGTTCTAAAAGGTAAAATTATTTATTTCAGGTTTTTGGCACAGTAGACTTTTAATAGATCTTGACACATGCATGAATTAAATTTGTATTATACTAGTTTTAGAAATTTTCTGCTTCACTTTTATTTTTTCACCCTTCATACGTTTATGGTAACTTTGAGCTTGAAGAGTATCCATTTATTTTTATAGCTTCCTGACTTTCTAATTTTTTCTAATTAATTTTGCATTACTTTGTTCTAATGGTCTCTGTATTTCCAGAGACTGTGGTTACAAGTGGGTGCTACTTGTTAAGTAATGGATATATAATAAATGACTGGAAGGTCTACAGGAAAGTGAAGCACTAGTGCATAAAATGACATGGCGGCAATTTTTGTGGGTGAATTGGTTAAAATTTTCCATATATAAAGGTCCAAAATACATTTATGATGACTTGGAGAGCTCTTGGTACATGCATGTTCCTTTTAAACTGGAGTTCAGGGTAGAGATGTCCTAAGACCTTACGTGGCAGCACTCTCTCACACATTTATAGAATTCACTGTCAGTCTGTGCCAGCAATAACACTGGAGCCTTTATGCTGGTATTTGTGGTCCTTGGATTTGACAGTCTACTGGGCAGAAGTGAAGAAAAGCAACACTGACCAGTGTACACTTGTCCTGAAGAGAGCCTCTTATCACAGTGCCAGCTGTGCTTCACACAGCCATATAATGGTTTGGGTTGGAAGGGACTTTAAAGACCATCTAGTTCCAACACCCAGGCCATGGGCAGGCACAGCTTCCACTAGATCAGCTGCTCAAGATCCCATCCAGCCTGGCCTATTCACCGTACATTAATTGTACAGCCAAATGCGAAGAGATGTCACTGAGAATTAAAAGCTGAGCCGCTTAAATAATGTTCAGATTCTGAATAATAAACAAGTTTTTTGTTCATTTGATGATGGACTGGTCAGCAAAAGCAAGCAGTTGTATATATCTAGTTCTGATAGATAGATATGTTGTGGAGTTCTTTGCTCAGGTCAATTACTGCACCTTGTATACAAGACAAAAAGTGGATCTAATTTCCCTCTTACAATTTTCTTGAATTCATGAGTGTAAAGTGAGAGGAAAACCAAGCCTTTTGCACAAAAATTACTTGGAAATGTGTCGTTGGTTATTTATTAATCTGTCCTTATGGATTTATGGATTACATTCAGAATCATCAGCTTGCTATTGTAAGGCACTACAGAAAAAGAGGGATTAGTTATAATTCAGCTACATAAGAGATTGCCAAAATATAATCCACTCCATCTATAGAAACCAAAGTATTTCAGTAAAGGAAATAGAAGGGTGTATTTTCAGTGTGCAGCAGAGTGAGATGCAGAGACTCTTCAGCTAACACTGACTGAGTTGGGTCCAGCTAAGTAATGCAGCTGAATCAGACAGGCAGTGTGAAAAAGCCCCTGTGCAAGGCTGCACTGGTGTGTGTGTGCTGCATTTGGGATCCAGGTTAGTATCTCTGCTTAGTCTGTGCTGTGCAAATAAACCAACTTGCTCAGAGCTGTCTTGGGAATCTCTAAAAGAGCAAATGACCTTTTAAATACAAGGGACATATGTACATGCACATTCATGGGCTCATGCAGGCCTGATATTAAGCCCAATGAAGGCCAGCCATTCCTGCCATCCTAAATAATCTTTGCATCTGATCCTTAATCCTTCTTTCTAGTTGTTATCCAGTTTTCTCCTTCAGTGTTAGGAATCTTTCTTATTTTAACTACAGCTAACACACTGCTGTGCCTAGTATCCTTACCTTTATGTTTAATCAGACTTGGATGGATTTATTCCTTGAGCACAGAAAGAATTTAGAAATATTTTTGTGTGTGTATTTTTGTGGAAAAGCTGAGAATACACACTGACGTTGAGTTTTGCCAGCTGCCAGGAGGGTCCCTATATACTGTGTACCTTTTACAGTAACAAACATGCTGCTTGGGTTCTTCCCAAGATGCCAAAATTGTCGGTCTTTTTCTAACTGTAAGATATGATAGCTCCATCTGTATTTGAAATATCGAAAGAGACATCAGTTTACAGTGTGCATGCCATGAGATCAGCAGAGGTGCTTCAATTAACGAGGGAGTGTGCCTGAGCTTCACCCATCAGGGAGTGTAATCTCAGTATCAACGGGAAAGCATTGTTGTAGTGTCCATGTAGCTACCCAACTCTTCTGTTGTTACTGGCCTCGTGAGGTGAACTCTGAAAATAATGAGACAGGTACAGTAAAAATATAATTAAAATAGTGGCATAAAGACTTATAATTTCTGTACACTTTGCATCATGAGTATGAACATCAGCGGCTAAAAGGGTCTTGACTGAAGTTGTTAATGCAGCGTCAGCGCTTATTATTTTCAGTTGTAACAAGCTGTATAAAACTGCAGTTAATGAACTAATCAAATATAACCGACATTACTAGGAAGTAAAGGCTTACCCCTTTACTCATTGTAATTAGCTTGCTGTTTGTTAAAAACACCAGTACGCCTCTTCTTTTTCAAGACAGGAGGAGCAGAATGGTGGCTTGATAGCTAGCCTCAGAAGCACAGTTTTCAGAAGTGAAAAGTAACACATCTTGACCCTGGTGAAGGGTATTCCATCAATATTTATGTAAAATTTACTATTAATGTTAGCAACATTGTGCAAATTCTTTTCAAGTTCTTTCAGGCTTAGAGGACCTTTAAAAAGTTTACACTTCGTGTTGTAACACACCTGAAAGACAGGAAATGAAAATCATTTTAGGGAGATAATATATAGTGATCTGTAAGAGAATAACAATAATTTCTACTCATGGATTTTAGATCTAAGGCTGCATCAATTACCAAAAGAAAACAACAGTTTGAGAAAAGAAATGGGTGAGTAAGTACACTTAGCTAAAAAGGGTGTCTATATAGATTCAGAGATAATTTGAGTAAAAAAGAATGAGCCTTGCTAATTTAAAATATTCCCTCTCACATGAGAACATGATGGGTCAATCATTACTCTGGTGTTTGCTCCGCAGGCAGAAATTTTTAATGAACTCCTGTAGCTAATAGGAATTCCTGAGAGTGTTTTGTGAATTGCTATTTCACAAAGTGGCTCTGGCAGCAAGCGTTTGACAAGAAGGATAAACATGGCTGCCTAGCGCATCTGTTTCTTTGAGTAAATCAGTCTTAGCTCAACTGGCATGCATCCATGAGGCCAAATAATATCCTTCAGCAAAGTCTTCAGCAAGAAGAAGGATCAGGGATGACACAATTCTAATTAAAAGAGAGTTGCATAGATAAGTGCAGAGTATTTTTAAAAATTGTTAAAATATTGTGTAATTCTGCCTGCCAGATTTGATATCTAGTTACTGTGCTGGTGTCAGGGCTGACTGGGCCTTTCTCAGGTATTGCAATAAGACTTTCTTTGTGCCCAACCCTTCCCATTCCCTGTGCTCCTGGATCACAGTCCCTCTGTGAACTTGGGTGGGAGGATAACTACAGGATTTATTTGTGAGTAAGATGGTCTGCTGATATTTTTAAGGCCTCCCATGATATCTAAGGATGAATGTCTTGTATCATCTCCACAGATAGTAAAGATCTTTTGGTTATCAAGCACACGTTGAGCTTTCAAACCTCTGTACAAGGGTTAGATCTCTGACCTGCCTGAAATGTTGGTGGCGCTGTGTCTATTCTCTACAAGGCTTCTGCTTTCATGTACATAATAGCACCATCCAGTTGGATCACCTTTAGATCTAAGAGGATGAGATAATAATAACCTTTTACCACTATAATTTTCAATCCATCTGCTTTTCTTCTTTTTCTATGATATAATTTTACCATTTTTTGAATGCATCTTATTTTATGGATTGATAATGCAGAATCCTTGGGCTGAATATCAATGTAAATAGAAACTATCTCTAGAGGACTGCCAAAAAAGTGTTATTTAACAGTTTACAGCTGACTACAGAGGATGTTATGGAACTACATAATAAGAGCATCAACTATATCAACCAGTAATGCCAGTTGAGAAGTAAATGTGTTTTAGGAGTGGAGACCTCTTTGGAAACTGTCTATAGGTTACTGAAAATACTGAGGATCTTAAATATTTTTTAACAAGAAAACTAGCTGGTGAAACTACTGTAACACACCTGAGTATTCAACTGTGGATTTTTTGAGGGAATTGAGGACAAAAAGGAGAGACACCAGTAATAACAGAATCTTACAAATAATGTTCCAAACTGAATGCTGTAGAGTTAGTACTAAAATGGCCCTCCCAGTGTTGGTGTGAAATATGCAGAACAGGCGTTTCTATGGAGGATTCATAAGGGAAGGGACATTCCTTAAAAGTGGAAGCATCACCTGGAAAGTAAAGTGGCTCCTTGAGCATTTGAGCCTGGATAATGCCAAAGATGTGTAGCATTCTTTATCTGAAAGACGGAAAGACGGTGTTCAGGTGAAATTTAAGTAGTGTGCGTAACTGAAAAGAATATAACAGTACAAAGATGACAAATAAAATCCACGACAAGAAGCAGAGATATTGGGCTAAACAGATCACAGAGGAAGACACGGTCCCACGGGACACACAAATTGGGGCCAAGAATGCATGAGCAACATGTATTTGGCCTCCTTTCACATCTTTGAGTATAGAATTTACTGACTCTGGTGTCTCAAGCTCAGTAAAAAGGACAAGATAGAGAGAAGTTTTTATGAGTGTCAAGAATTTTTGCTAAATACAATCTATCCTGAGGAAAGTGGAAAAATAGTACTTGATTTTGTAGTTTTAAGAATGCTTTTAAATTATTTGGAAATACAGAGAGACTAGATAAACTTCTAGGTTTCTTTGCAGCCAATTGTAAATGCAAAAAAGCTCAGCCAGGAGTGCATGCCAGTCATTACAAAATGTCCAAAAGCTAGGAAGCAGAGAAGAGGTGTAAAGTACAGTTTTATTTGACATCTTAACTAATGATCTGGAAGAAAGAACAGTAGGTTAATTAAATTCATAGATTGGATTATATTACTAGTGACAAAGTGGACAGCAAAATAATATAATAGACCTACAGAGACTCAAAATTCCTCAACAGAAAATGACAAAATTTAGCTACACTGGTAGTCTAAAACAGGTGCTGAATGGGAGAAGTGCACTGGAAAAGCAGAAAACAGTGTGAACAGTTCAAAACATATGAGGTTATGAAGCCTAAAAATATAATGAGGAAACAGGAACTCCTTCTGTCCTTCCTCATGTTAATTTTGGGTTACATATTGTTTACCTATTATAAACTGTAGCTGCAGAACTTGACCTAACACTCCCAGGGGTGGTTGAGTGAAGGCTGTTCAAAAGCAAGCAAAACAAAGCATCATCTTTCTGAAGTCAAAGAGAATTTGTTTATGAAGTAAGGAAAATATTTTTTGTATGTATATATTTTGTTAACATTATAATTGTGATACAAAGTAGATGTCCTGCTTAGTAATACACATTTGTAAACGCTTTTTGTCAACTAATGGTTCCAGTATCTAGGTAAAGAAACAATCCTTCAGAGGAACACTTTCTTTCTTTGCTGCTGGGATAACCTGATTTAGAACACGGTTAAAGTCAGTGGTGGAAGCAGTCCATGTCAAAAGGAAAGAAAGGAGCAACTCTGCTCTAACATCTGTGCTCTACTGCCAGCTCCATTTTGTGTCTAGCTGCAAGAGGCTGAGGGAGATAAGTTGCACTGACTGTAGGTTCCAAGTTCACCATTTTTGTGGTTATTCTACTGACTCTGTTATGTGATTTGCTGTGGATAGTGTGCCTCTCCATCAACACAGGACTAAGTGTGCAAATAATTATTTAATTGCCAAAGTGTATAATTTTCTCAACAGCACCTTAAAAAAAAAGTCCGCAGTTCAAAGGCCTTTTCAAAATTCATTTCCGTATAAATTTTGTTTTGAAAAAAAAGTCGTTATATACATACTATTCTCTTGAGATTACATTGTCTGAGGAAGTGTGGTCATAAATAAGCGGTCATATGCTATAGGAAGAAAATTCCACTTATTTTTATGTGAAAGAAAACCCAAGTGCTTATATTGGGAAATACTGTTTTTCAGTTGTAAGGGTTTCAGATTACTTATTTCATCATAAATGAATAAATAAATAAATAAACAAGAATTGGGAAGAAGAGAAAAGAATAAGGTGAGGGTAGATTATATACACATATTGCAATCTACTCCACGTTGAGAGACTCAAACAGCCTGCAAGGCATATGAAGATGATTCATATTAATGGACTATTTTATTAAGGTGCAGTATGGTCGAAGGCCACAGAATAGCAGCATTCTGTCAGATACACAGTAGTTTATTGAAGTCTGATAATGCTGGAGGGCACAGAATTTTAGCCAAGTTACATTTTATTTGACTGCAGTCATATTAGTATCCATACTAGGAAGTGTTGTACAGGTTTTCACATACGTTGTTTTACCAGATGACACATTATGTTCTGTTTAACAGATATTGCCTTACTGATTTTTATTTTTTTTTAAACTATTTCTAGGTATGTTGTAATGGGATTCTGCACGACTATAAACCTGGCTTCCAATGCTGCGAGGACAAGTACATTCCATTTATTCTTAATTCACCAGGGGTTTGCTGTGGTGGTCAGATACATGCTGTGCAACCAAAACATCAGTGCTGTGGTGGTTATTACACTAGAGTTTTAGTAGGTAAGAGACAACTCCTTTCCACTGCTTGAATGAAACAAAATGTCAAAGTTGATATATTTGTGAAAGCAAGGAGAATAAAAACTTAACAATAACCAGGGGATTTATCAAGATTTCTAGAAGTCTTCGAGACTTGAATTCAGTGGGATAAGCAAAGAAAATTGGACTCACTTGGTCTTCTAAACACAGTACACACTGTTTATACAAGAAAGGCTTAATTGATGAAACCTGATGATTGGGTCATTTCCCAGAGAACTAATTTATGCCAAACTATACTTAATTGCAGTAAGTGCTGCATAATGGGGAGGGCAGTTCTGCTTAATAGGAACACCATCAGGCAATTTAGTGGTGCAGTTTAGTTCTCTGCTTGACTTGACCCCCCATGATTTTTCATAGCCATTTCTTTTATGGGGCAATTGTTAGCATTTGATGTTGATATTATAGATCACGTCACTTCTACCTGTTTCTACCTTGTCTGCTCTTTGTTTGCAATAACATTACAGATCAAAGTATACATCCCACATGTATTAACTTTGATGGAAATTTATCCTTTTCTTATTGTCAGAGCTGTTTGGGAAGTTTGCCAAAACAGTGCTTCTGTGTTATTGTCCAGAGTTGGCTTTTCCAGCTTGTTGGTGGGTTGTTCTTGACAAGGAGAGGAGAGGAAAAGGGGGAGGAGAGATCCCTTTCATGGGGGTAGTGTTCAGAGCATACACCTCTTTGTAGGCAATTGTCGGGTCAGGAGCTAAAATGCTTCCATTACTCATGAGCTGGCACACGTTCCCTGGGCTCAGAAACGCTTGAAATTTTGCCAACACATTCAGCACATCCCAAGTTCTGATCTTTTGAAAAGTAATTCATATATCACAATGATGTCATCAGAAAAATGCTATCACATGGAAGAACCAGAGAAGAGTATTTTGCTGACCTCATTAATCTCAGTGTACTGAAATGGAGAGATTATACTGTGACCTCTGTCCCCATCCAGTGGTCTGTGTTAAATAGCCTAATGTTGTTTACATCAAGAAAGAAAAGCACAGTGAAAGAAAATGTCTTATGTCTGAAAGTAGTTCTTGTTCAGTCAGCAGTCCACAAGCATGAAACAGTGAATGTTTGGACATGATTTTAAACAATTTTTTTCCTAAGTATACTTGCTGCGTTATTTTTCTGTGCTCTAAAGGGCAGCAACATGAATGCTGTTGGTCACTTTTTTCTTTTTTATTTTTATAAATATGCTAATATCCTCAAGCTAAATGTTAATGTGGGTCATTCTTTGATAAGGATAACAATTAACTGCTAAGACTGCATAGTAGTTTTCAGAGAGAGAACATTTTCAAGCCTAGCTTGGAATAGATACCATTTTGAGAGGTTAATGAGAAGGTTACTGATCCTTTGTGTCTTATGTCTAATAGTTCTTTAAAAAAAATAGTTTTATTTCCAATAGATGTGAGCTACATTCTGTGTTTTAATACTTTCTCTGTGTAGCAACTAAATTAGATTCTGAGGAATGCAGGAAAATATGGTGAAGTATCTAGGCAGATTATATCTACTACACTAAAAATTTGTTCTCTTCCTTTTTTTTTTTTAAATCATTGACTTTATTTGATAAAGTTATTTATACAGGAAATTCTCTAAGAATACATAGTTCCCAGATGTTGTTTGGCCAGCTTGATTGCTCAAGATATGCTAAAACACACTGGGCTGAAGGCATGAAGATTACAAATTAGGAAAGCAGAATCTCAATTTCTGAAGCAGTAGTGCACAAAGAAGTGTGAGCATCCATCCCATAACTAGGATGGGAGGCAGAACAAATAGTGCTACTACCAGCCAGGCACAAGGGCTGTGGGCAGAAAAGAAAACACTCTTCTCCCTCATCTGTTACAGTCACATCATGTGTTTTTTTCTGGCCAAATCTGCATTGGGTTTAGAGCTCTCTGTCTGTAATTCCCAGCCTTTCACAAGAAATGGACTTGAGATATTGCTTTAAATGAGAAAACTGAGTTTTAAAAATCAGAACACATTTCTCTGATTAACAAACAGGAATCAAAACACTTCAATCAATTCTACTACCCATCCTCAATAGCAAAAGCTCCACTACTCAGTCCAAATGACATTTGAGCCACAGAAAACGTTGCAACCCAAAAAGATAATATGAAAATGTGACTTTTAGAACACTCGATGAGATGAAGTGCAGACACTAGTGAAAATTATTGCCATTTACCATAATTTTTTGTATCCTTTATAGCTGTATCCACTCTGCTCATTGCACAACGTTTAGCCCAGCCCAGCCCACCCCACCATTACAGAGTCAGTCTCATTGGAAGTCTTCTCCTAAGGTCTTTTCCTGCAAAAGCTGATCCTTTTGCTTAAGTAGCAGCCCAAACCACCTATTTTGATGGTGGTATTTAATTTTTAAAGCGAGTTTAATCCTTAAATTTGTTGTGAGGTGATCCTGAGTGACTCCGAAAAACTCTTTAAGTATCGTGAGTTAGGCCCTCAACACAAGTTTGGAATGATTTTGAAGGAGACAAGGAATTTTTTTCCTGAGAATAAGTAGGCTGATGGTTGTACTAAACACAGCAAGAACGAGCTTTCTTTACTATGAAGCTTCAATTGCAGAAGGTTTTTAGCTGTGTAATCATCATATGTACAGATATTATTTTCTTTGCTCTTCTCAGTTTGTCTCTCTCATACTTGCATGTTGATACCTTACATAGCCATGGTTCTGACTCCATGAGTGCATGTTTACTTAATCATTATTACAGATGAATATAATATTTTTATAGCATTCTAAAGTATCAAGTGATTCCATGTTTTCATATGGAACATTCCTTACATGAAGTTCTGTGAATCTAGACTTACTGCTATCTGATGAAAGCCTCTCTGGAATTTCACGAGTTATAAATGGATAAAATCTTTAATTGTAATCTTAAATTGTCAGGAGAAGTATGCTGCCCTAACAAAGAGGAAAACAGAGTTTCAGTTGGAATTGGTGACTCTTGCTGCCAGGGAATGCCTTACTCCACCTCAGGCAATCAAATCTGCTGTGGTGGATCCCTCCACGACAGTTTCAATCAGCAGTGCTGTGGGGGAAGAGTCATAAGCATGGACTCAGTCTGTTGTGGTGATGAAAAAGAAGGGACTGCATACAGACCTCTCACTGGTAAGTAATAAGTCTTCAAGAAAAAAAGGGCTTTATCTTTTTAAATCTTTTGTGACACCAACTGTTCAGAAGTGACACACTCAAATTTAAAGTGTGTATGCCAATATGTTAAAATGTTGCACTTTAGTCGCCTGTTCTGCTATGCTGCAAAATGGTGAGCTTTCAGTAACCATTTTCGCTTTGTCCAGAAGCTGCAGGGGCTGGAGAAATCAGAAGATTCAAAAGGAGAGCATGATCTTTCCTTATGCAAGTCAGGAAATAGGACTAGTCCACTTTCCATGAGTAGAGCAGAGGTTAGACTGGCCACGTTGTGCCTCCATGCATCCCAGTGCAGGGATTTGCTCTGGAAATGTAGGGTTAGTCACATGGAAACTGTAGATTGCCATACTATCTGCTTGGTGATCTATGTCCCTCACTTATGTTCATCCCATACACAGGCCTGCTGTAGTTTAAAATTATCAAAAATTAATCCTTAGTCCTTCTCACTGGCTCATCTGGTGTATCCCATTACTCTCTTGCACAGAGTAGGAAATTACTTCACCACTAAGAGGTACAATCTGAACCCTACTTCCTCATAAAATACTCTATAACTGGCTGATGACAGCAATTGGAGGTATTATTGTGAAACCTATTCAGATATTTTCATGTATCTGTTCTTTCCACAGTTATTAAACAAATTATATACCATCAGCCTTAGGCTTTCCTAGCCTGACAAAAAGACTTCAGAAACTACCGCAGTCTGAAAGGGGAGCCTGATTTCAAAACAGAAATAATGAAGGTTTAGTACCCAGTTCTGCTTGGTGTACAAAGATGTGTGCCAGTTTGAGCCTCTAGTTGTACAACTAAAGATCTTAATATATAACTGGGAATTCAGATCTGGAGGCTGAACTCTTCCTTTCCCAAAAAATAAGCTCTGTCTCCAGTTTATTTATTGTATTCATTGGATCCTTCAGTTGCTGTGGTTTTAGGAACACCCTAGTTCAATGCCGACTGTCACGATGAGCTCATCAGAGGAACATTGCAAGGCTTTCTGCAGTTTCCATACTTTTCTTCCCTTCCAGTGCTAACTCATGGAGTGTGTGCTGTGAACAGCACTGCTTGCCTGATTTTAGCTCCTTCTCACTGTGATCCTTAATTGTGCTTGATCTACAGCGTCTACACTGAGCTCACAATACCAGCTCTGAACAAGGCCCTCTTGCATAGCCGTGCATTGTGTGGCTGCCACAAGACGGAGCTGGCTCATAAAACATGTCTTTATGTACTTTATTACTTAAACTCTTTTATTTGCCTGCAGGAGCCCTTTAACAAAATCACATTGAATTGACTTTCTCACACCAAATCAAATCTCCCCGGTCCCAGTTCAGTTGTCTTTGTCAATATGTATTTTATAAATGGAGTGAATTAACAGATGCTGTTGGAACAGAACTGCTGGGGTAGCGTTTATGTTTTTACTGCTCTCTCTGGGCAGATGAGTTGTGTAGGAGTGTAATACAGGTATCTTGGGATGAAAGTTATGTTCTTCATTTCAGTATATATGTATTCTTAACAGGCTTTTTTTTTTTCCTTAAATATATGTATTTTAAAAAGAAAACTTTATATCCTGCTTTTTAAAATGTGTTTAGCCTATAGTGCTCAATCATTTACACTATTTGTCTCAAGAATGGGTTGGTATGACATATTTTTGGCTATTAAAAAAGAAAACAGTGGCTTTTTTTCATTGCTCACAGGTTTTCTGTGAGCCAGCATACAGCTGAACACATACAGATTTGAAAGATGAATTAGTGCCATAGCTGAAAAGAGATCTTATTCTTTTGCATTAAGCATAGAATAGATTGTGGTTTCGTATCATATTGTATACATCATGCTCAATACATTTTTACCTAATTTCTTGGAGCAATTCATCATGAAAATGCACAAGTCCCGGCACAAAAATCTACCTGCTCCTTATCCCAATTACTATAATGATTCTAATGGAAAAAATACTTTTACATAAAAACATAATTTACTTATCATTGGCAAATAGATAAGCGGAATTTTACAAGAATATGGTAATTGGAAAGCTGAGCTCATTGTCTAGAAGGAGAAATGGTAACAGGGGTGGCTTCATGCAAAAGCTGAATTGCTTCTGAAGCTCTATTTTGTAGTTGGAAATGAATGCCACAATTTAAAGCTTTTGCTTGGGAGCGTTAGGTCCTTGAAAAAAATCATAGATGGAAAACATGAACACCAAAACTGCAAGCCTTGTGCAAAGCCTTATTTTACTTTTTTATTTTTTTTTTTTGCGTGACTAGTTCAAAATCTGTGTTTCTGCTGAATCTAGACCCAAGTTTGCACTGAGTGTTGGTTTAAGGGCTTGAATCATAGAACTTTTTCATTTGCCATTGTATGCCTTTTTGAGAGAGTCTATCCTGCAAAACTAGATGTTTTGTCCATCTCACATTACTTTTTTCTTTATTTAATAATTTCTATTTCTTTATGTTTTCTTTTCCGCCCCTTGTTGGCCTTATTTAATGGGGTGACCATAGAGACATCTACTGGCAAAGGCTGGCAGTGGTGCCATTGTACAAGCATATCCTGAGCCCCACTTGCTGCAGTGTGATTATCCAAACTTCTCTATTTCTGGCTATAAAGGATAATGTCAGCTAAAACCACTCATGGATTTTCTCTCTCTCTCTCTCTTTTTTTTTTTTTCTTTTTTTTTTTTTTTTTAATGCCCCTATACTGACATCCCAGCCTCATGAAAGATGATGCTTTGTACCCTTGTGGTTCCTGATCTGTAATAGTTGCAATACCCACATGTAAGCCAAGGATTTTTGGAGTAGTTTGCAATGTACACTGGCTCTGTATTTTGTTGATCCTCTCTTCTGGCTCCAAAGGCTAAGCCTTTTAATACTCATTTTTCCCTTTTGAAAGCATTGGTTTTGCAGATTTACTAAATTACTAATTCATCACTCAGCTATGCTTATAATTTTTTTCAGTTGCTGGGGATGAACATGGAATAATTGTTGACAGAAATCTCTGTTAGCAGGAAGTGTCTTTTCCAGCCCATGGATTTTCTTTTTGCTGTAATGCACTACGTGCCTATGAAACATAAATATATAAAATACGACACACACATTCCAACTGATTTACAAACAAATAGTTTGCATTTCAGTATTTTGCTGAATTCAGCAAGGGTTTATAGGAATTTCTGGATCCTTAAGCAATTGAATAAAGTGATTTTTAGAAGGCAGATCAATCCATCAATATTACATGGTCCTATTTTGTTTTTCTTGGAGCATATTTAAAATTGTACATTTGAGGTGTCAAGGTTCAGGAGTCAAGTGCTACATGTGATAAATTAAGGAAAGGTCAGAGGCTATGCAATGCAGTTTCAGAAGATTGTCTACCTCTGCCTTTGCAGCTCATTCATGCTGAAGTGATGCACTCTGGGAATTACTACCAAACTCTGCTCTGCAACATCTGCTCTCCCTAAGTGAGTTAGTGCACGTCAGACATCTTTATGTCAGAATATTGCAGTGATGGATGCAGTCTTCAGAAAATGCTGCATAAAAATCTGGTGTGCCGTTCTGGCCATTAAGTGAAATTACTATTTAAATTAATGGCGCTGTCACAGTTTATCTGTGCAAAGAATGAACGCTGATTAGGGTATTAAGTAATTAGCAATTTATCACACTGGAACAAGGTTGATAATAATTAAAGAAGTAATGGTTTACCAAAGAAACTAGAAAGGGAGTCACTTCTTGTTATGTGAGTGAAATCTTGGCTGAAAAATTTAATTCAGTTAAACAAAGACGAGGTTCACAGTGAAAGAATACAGCCGGGTTTGTTTCAATAGAAAAGCAGTTCATTATCAAAATTTTAGTTTGCCTGTCAAAAGTCCCTTGGGGCTGTCTGAGTTGCTTATTAGTATTGAATTGAGTCATTTTCTGCATTAATTCTCTGCTTAAAATTGGTAGACTCCTAGGACAATTCGGAAAAAAAGGGTGTGAACAAGAGGAAACACTTACCTTTTGGAGAGCTGATGGTCACAGTTTGATTGCTCTGAATAGAACCAGCCCTGAAAAAAGATAAAGTATGCAAGTAACATCACCATTTTCAGTCATTCCAGTGATTGGAATTAAATGCTCTGAAACCTTTAGCAGGATCATACCTTTAAAGATTAATTTTCATTAAGTATGACTTTCTAAGATAGGTTTGCAGCAATAAATGGCAGTGAAAAAAATAGTCACTCTTGCACGTGTTTTAAATATCTACATATGATAAAAATTTTGTCAAATGCAAACTACTTTGTAGATGTAAGAGTATATCACTGATTTTTGTGTGATAGCTTTGTGGTTCAATCAGTAGTAATATTTATTTCATTGCCAGTTGTAGAGGAGTTTGTAGCATTTGGTTCATAGTTAAAATTTACCCCTTTCTTTTGATGGTGTGGAGTTCAACACTGGTATTTAACAGTTGCAGAATAATTCATGTGAATATACAGAAAATTACAGTGGTTATGATGAGCTTTTAATTTAAAAATGAAATTATTAAAACCAGAAGAAAGACAGTGGAATTAATTTTGGCAGCCTATCAATTCCACTCTAGAAATGCAAATTATATTTAGATATTAACTTCTTAAAAAGTAATTCTCTGTATTAGATGACTGAAGCTTCAGTGTGGGTGCTTGGCAAGGGACCCATTCAGTTCTATGTACCTAGTATGAACCCCTAATTTAAAACATAAAATCTATGATAAATTCTGGAATGCTAGGATGTAATGTTGGAGCACTGCCTGTGTGAGGGGGCGTTGAACGAGACCTGGGCAGAAAGTACATGGAGAAGCTCTCTCAGTTTTTACATTCTACAGGAAATTTTCATCAACAGTCTGTCTCCAACCTGCTGTGTGTGGTACCTTGGTATGGTACTTCACAGCAAAGTTCCTAAAGTTCAGCAGTGCTGTGTTGATTTTAGGGGACCCTGTTTATTCCTCTAATTCTTGATTGTTTTCAGCTGGTCTTGAAGTCAGGTTGCTTACTTCAGTCACCTCACGTTTGAATTTAATCTCACTTTCACTAAATCTGCATGATTCCAGCTGCTGGTGGTTTTATGCCAAGATATAGCGCTTTCTGAGCTTTCTCCTTTCTTATCTATTTATTTATTTACTTACTTACCTTTCCTATTCTGATATATTTTCTTGTTTGTTCGTTTCAGGGATGTTCTGTTGTGGGCAGGAATACGTGAATAAGTCAGATACCATATGCTGCTCAGGTTCCAGTGGTGAGTCCCTAGCACATGTTAGAAAGAATGACCAAGTGCCAGTAAAATGCTGTGAGACTGAACTTATTCCAAGGAGCGAAGAATGCTGTAATGGAGTTGGATATAATCCTTTGAAATATGTTTGCTCTGACAAGATTTCAGCTGGAATGGTGATGAAGGTAATTGATAGAAAATCTCTCGGTAGCTCTGATTTGATGATGGAAAGAGAAATACACTGTTCATAACTATTTTTCTAAAATAGGAATATAAAAACTCTTGTGTGCATTATTCATTTTTACATTACATCCATATTAATACCGAATGAGTTCACCATGATTGATGTTATTGCAATGAATTCTAAAGGAATTAATAATGATTAGCTGCCTCTGTGAAGTGTTGCCCAGCACTTCAGATTAGTACAGTGGCTAAAAGCTGGCATACTAACAAGACTGACAGGCATAGCCAGTTTCCGTTCTGTGACCACTGTTTCTGATTATGTTCCTTAAATGGACATAAAATCTGAACTGGCCAGTTCTGAAGTATAAAAATGCTGTAACATTTCAATTTGGGCAGGCAGTAGGACATGATTCCCCAACCTCCTAAAAAAATAAATAAAAATAAAGCAACTGACATTTTCTTGATGGACTTAATTCTGTTCCTACAGAAAACCAGTGGCAATTTTGACATAAATTTCAGCAGTACTAGGATAGGTCCTTTCATGCCTAATGAATTATATAGTTTATTCTCGTTCTTTTTTAATGTCAGAGTAAACTAAACACTATAAAGGCTAATTTGATCTTTTCCAAGAGTGCCCAGTGACTATAGGCATCATCATGAGACAATTTTGCCAAACTTTCAAAGCTGCAAAGTATTGCAACTGCAGTTGAATCCAACAGAAATCTTCAAGAATCAGCATCTTGGTGTTATATATAAGCTGTAAAATTTTTTTGTCAACTGCTGTTACAGTTTTTGCATAAGAAAATGGCAATTTCCAAGGATGGAAACCTTATTAAGATATATATGGGTATTCTTTTTATAAAATTGTGTTTATATTTATAATAAGAGAGAGATAAAGTGAGTGAGAGAGAAAAAAAGAGGGTTGAATATTGTGAATTCTACAATATGGAAATCAGAAAGATATTGTGGAATTTACCAATAAAGCAAAATATACCCCATCCTTCCTTGTGCAGGTGTCCCTATATCCTTTTTGTTCATCTGCTAAGTTAATACAGAAATATTTCTTACATCTTCTCCTTTTCATGTCAAGGTTTTCATGTCATTTCATTTTCAGACTGAATAATTTTCTCCTAGAGAAAATCCAAGCGTTGTGATGAGTCAGCTACAGTTCCTCAATGCATTGTATTAGTAGTTCATGCAAGGGAAAAAATGGCTGAGAATAGGTTAATGAATTCGGGTAGATAACACACTAGATCCCTGCCTTAGGTATAATGTATAAACAAAGGAAGCGCTTTGTATTTCACTTACCCGCAGTAGAAAAGAGATAGTGCTGGCTTTCTGATATGTATAGATTTACTAACATTAAAAGGACTGATAGTCTGAGACATTCTGGAGCTACTTTATATGGGAATCCAATCCCTCTGTATCCTGCATCCTATATTGATATCTATCACAATGTAATTTTTGTGAAAGTGCCAAGTTTGGGAAATGAAATTAGCGGAAGTTTATGGTATTTTATGAGAATTATTGCTCTCTAGCTTTTGGGTTGGCAAAAATATTATTTTATGAATTTTAATGGAAAGTTGTGGATGTTCAGCTTATTTTTCTGTTTCTGTGAATTGTTCTTTATGGGTTAAAACTTATATCTTCATCAATGTTTGCAGAGGTTCTCTTATTGCAACAAAACTATTTAGGAGTGATATGGTAGAGGACATGATTTATGGAGCCCATGGATGGAGTTCTCAGCCTTGAAATCTGCCAAGGACTTGCATGGAGCCCTTTTGTGTGCTTGGCAAGCTGCTTGCAGGGCTGGGAATTTGCTGCTGACTTGCCACAGGGTATTGGCCTTTGCAGGAACAGAATGTTCAAATTCTTGGATAAAAACATCTTCTCATTGATTCTAAACTCCCCTGTCTTCAACAAATCTAGCTGTTTGTGCTTCCAGTAATTAAAATCTGTTTTCATCCAAGGACCCTATAAAAAAATTAAAAGCTGTTTCTTTTAGACAGGATTATGAAAGCATTATTGATGAAAGACAGTAGACAGGCTGAAAGGGTCTCCCATATGCTAGAAATATAAGCATACTCAAGGTGGTGGCCTGATTTTTTATATTTTATAAAGATAGGGAAATACTAATGGAAGCATTAGTAAAGAAAGGAAGATGCAGGAAATATATTTACATTTACATGTGCATTCCTTAGGTAAAAGAAGAATGCAAGGCTAATATCCTTTGCCCGCTATCTATGGAGGCAACAGCACATTGTGGAAAGTGTGACTTTGATCCTAGGGAGAATATCTGTGCATGGATAAAAGGTTCACAGAGTGCTACAGAAACAGAGATTGAAGCAGGTGTATGTCCATCTGAAGAGGAGACTGTCTACACAGGAAGTCCAACACAGTATTCATTTACAGGTAAGGAAAAGTGGCAATCCAGATCGGTGATTTGCTAGTCTATTTAATTTGCTCTGGAGAAAAAGATGTCCTGAGTGCTATCAGGTATTCTAATTACACATGAAGCAACATGAAGAAGGACATCAATCTTTGTGTGCGAGTCTAGAGAAGGACCATGAAGACTGTCAGAGGTCTGGAGCACTTTTCCTGTGAAGACAGGCTAAGAGAGCTGAGCTTGTTCATTCTGGAGAAGATAAAGCTTCAGGGAGATCTTATGACAGCTCTCAGTACCTAAAATGGGCTGACAAGAGAGCTGGAGAGGGGCTTTTTACAAGGGCAGATAGCAATGGGGCAAGGGTGAATGATTTTAAACTGAAAGAAAGTAGGTTTAGATGAAATATTAGGGTGAAGTTCTTTACTCTGAGGGTGATGAGGCATGGGAACAGGTTGCCCAGAGAAGCTGTGGATGCCCCATCCCTGGGAGTGTTCAAGGCCAGGTTGGAATGGGTTTTGAGCAACTTGGTCTAGGTGGAAAGTGTCCCTGCCCATGGAAGAGGGGGTGGAACTAGATGGTCTTTAAAGTCTCTTCCAACCCAGGTTGTTCTATGATTCTATGAACTGTAGTGAAGTAGAATTCTTCTAAAAAGTAGTCTGTGATTCAGGACAGAACCTTGAGGGAAATGAAATGTGTAGCAAAATTCAGGGAGTACATAATGTCTAAACCTGCTTTCACAAAAGTTGACAACACTATTTCTATATCTGAAAATGGTCCTGAGTAAAGGAACAACTTCTTTCTGCCTTAAAACACAGAAAAAGAAATACTTATTTTGTATTTTGATAAGACTGAGGTGATCCATATATAACTTGCTTTTTCTAGATGTGAACCTCGAACCTTTTGTCGCATATGAGTACAGAGTGGCTTCTTGGAACAGCTATGGAAGAGGTGTCAGTGAAATCAGCAGAGCTGTCACTAAGCAAGATGTGCCACAGGGTGTAAGTCCACCAAAATGGGCCAAAGTAGATAATCGGGAAGACATGATTCTTCTAAACTGGGACGAACCACTTCAACCAAATGGTACTGATATATTTTTTAAAAAGTGTATTTTCTATCATTCCACTGACAGTGTTCCAAAATCACAAAATGTATCTTAATTGAAGCCTGTCACTGAAATATACATATTCCTAAACTCTGCGAGAAGATTTTGCTCTAGGTTGATATCATTTTCTTTGCAAATAAGAATAGAGTCTAACTTCACAGATGACAATTTAGTGTATTTCTATGAAGTGCCAAGACTCCTCTTCTGAGAACAGTTGTGATAATAAGTGTGCAAATATGATCAGAAAGGGACAATCATCTTAAAAACAATTAGGGGATTTGGAGATGGGTGATTATACTCGTGTTTCTTTCAGGAAATGTTGCTTATTATTTTCGAACCGTGAGGAAACTTGGAAGAGCTCTCTTAATAAAAACTGAGATCTACTGAGATGTTGATGCAGATGTTGAGGAAAGTAGCTGGTAACTGGCAGTAGGTGTTTAAGCGGAATGATTGTAACTGTGGCCAGCTATTTCATCTAATGTTTTCTGTGTGCACAGTAGGTTATTATATCATCACACAGGACTACTCAGATAACAAAGGGGAAAACTTTCTTTCTGCAATAGGTCTCATTATTCACTATATCGTTCTCCGAAATGGAGTTGAGCATTTCAGAGGAACAGAAATGAGCTTCACAGACACAAGTGGTGTCCAGCCATACCAAGAATATTCATACCAGCTGCGAGCCTGCACTGTTGCTGGTTGCACAGACAGCAGCAAGGTTAGTGAATTGGTCTTTATGGAACTGGTGCCAAAATTTTATCAGCCAGTGTGGTAACATAAAAATGCTTTTGGAAAGGTGTAATTTGAAGACATGCTGATTATTGAGTAAGTGAAAAACATCAATAATCTTATTTGGATTCAACTACTGACAGGCAATTATTTGGAACCCAAGGCTGATACAAGCAAACAGAGGAAAAAAGCCATATCTCAATCTTGGCAAAGCTGAAATTGCACTGTAGGAACCGATGTTTGTTAAAGAGGAAGCTGTACGTGACGGAATAGAGTGAGGAATATTAAAATGCATTTTCTCTAAACATGGAAATTAAATTTTTGCTTCTCACTAGGAGGTCTATTGCCTCTTCTTTGTTGGTATTTCTTAGTTCATCTGCACTAGTTTTAGTCTATCAATTTGTTCAACACTCTTCTGACTCTTCCACTCTTGTGGAGGAGCCTCCTTTCACTGTATTACCCTTTGCTGGCTTTCCACGATTGCACCTGCTTCAGGCTTTACTAAAGTCCTGTTTTGTACAACCTGCCTCGGCTTCAGTTTTAAGTAAATAGAATCTCATGTGTCCCTTTGTCACTGTTTCATTTCCTTTTATATCCCTTTGAATCGGTGATGACTTTCACCACCATTACTATTTAACCAATTCTAGATTTATTCTGCCAAGTACCTGCCTTATTCATCATTTCCAAAAAATATATTTCTTAAGTGACCTGTTTTCCACAGTGTTATCCTTGTCTCTGTGAAAATGAATTTCTAGGACTACAAGTGTAAGGTCTGTGGGGCAGAAGTGGGGAATAATGACTGTGCCTTGTAATTATATGTGTGATTTAAAAGCTTTTTTTTTTTTGCAGGTGTTTAAATGTTTTTCTTATTCATTAAAATCTCACCCAGAAGTATAAAATAAGAAGCATTGATGCAGAGGGATGGAGATAGGTGCATAGTCCTCTGCCTGCACCCCGAGCTATGGCTTGGAAGCTACGTAGGCACAGTTGCTGCAACTATCGACCCAAGATAATAAATCCTGCTTATTTCACTAGCCTATAATTAAGGAGTTTACTGTTGCAAACACAAGTCTACAAGTAGGGACTGATTCCACCAAATGCACTAAGACAATATATTATAGAGGGCACATTTTATATTTACAGCATAATATAAATACTTTATGGTGGTAATAACAGAAAAAGAAAAGCGATTCTCAAAGAGAAAAGGGTCTGGCTCACTTATTAAATGAGTGTAATTTGGAAATGTCTCTTCTGTGGGTGATGGTGGAGATGTGTCAGTGGAAAATTAGCTTTTTCTTTTTTTTTTGTATTCGATAGAAAATGCTTAACAAGGGCAAAGTTATTCTATCTTTCAAAATCTTAATCTTCCTCAAAAAAGTATGGAGTTGCAAATAACTACAATAGAGTTCAGATTGCATGGGATATATGGAGGCTTGGCCCCATGTTTATTGGTGCTTAAAATATATGAAATCAGGCAGTTAAAATGCAGAGACACTGACAAACCATATGGAAGAGAGTTATCAAGAGTTTTCAAGCAATACAGTTTTTGTTGTTTCACCCTGTGCCATACATTGCAGCTAAAACGTGGTGAACCTGTTGTGATAAATTGTAGACATAGACTTATGTAATGTATTCAAGGTCAGATTTCATTGTGAAAAAGGAGGAAAAAAGTAACTAGTTCTCCAGACTCTTGGTAATGATATGCCAGCCCAAACAACATTTTAAAACAAAAGTGACATTCTCATTGATCATGGTATCTAGTGTACTATTACATTAAATTGCTGTTTAATTCATATGTCTTCAGGTAGTTGCAGTCACTGTCCAAGGAGTCCCAGAGAGTGTTCAGCCACCAGACGTCAGTGCTCTGAACTCAACAGCATTACATTTAATCTGGACTGCACCCAAGAAACCAAATGGTGTCATCAGACAGTACCAGATCAGTCAAGTAGGGAAAGGACTTATATACACTGATGCTGCAGGCAGAATGCAGCACACGGTATCAGGTAAGGAGGCAGAGCTCTTTGACAGGCTAATGTCCTGTCCTTAAGATATAAGACAGTATTAATATATTAAAAATGCCACTTGTCAGTAACTTTTAAATCCCTAGCACTGTGCACTTTGGAATGCTTTATCATGACTTTACATATCTTAAATTTATTTTTTTTGTCAATCCCTTTCATTTCTAGCTGCTGTTTGTTAAAATATTAATGGATTTAATTTCAAAATTTTAAAATAAATCTATCCAGCTCGATTGAAGATGCAATCCTTACGGTGTGCTCAAGGACTCAGATATTCTGTGTAGGCTTGCTGTCGCTTCGTAGAGATTCGACTCTCTTTTAACATCACTGATGTGCTCTGATGCAGTTGTGAATGTGTAGCAGTGTAGGAGCGAGCAGGCCCCAGTATTTTTTGTCTGAGATAATACAAAGAAAAGGAAGACAGAACAGGAAAAATCCTGAATTCTGTTTATAATATCATATGTTCCTTACAGCCATTTTCTAAATACTTGATGAAAGAAGCTTTAGTCAAGAGATTTTGGGGGAAGGTTGGGCTCAGACCTCTAATGTATTATTTTCATACGTTCAATTTGAAGTTGTTTTCGAATGTTACACTGAAGCAAAATTATTCTTAGAAATGTTTCTGTTGAACACAGACCAGGAACATAAATATTATGGGGTATCTTTCTTTCACTCTTTGACCTCAGATTGCTCATCACATTTTTGTATCTCACGAATGCATTCTTTTTGCCATGCTAATAGGAAATTTCAAGATTCATATGGTATACACACCATATGACAGCCAGCCAAAGAGTAGAAGTTGACTTAGGGCACACAAATCCTCTAGAGCACATATGGCACTCTCAACCACCCCTCAAAGCGTGAGTCTTGAGTCAGAGTGGTTTCCTTAGTGCTTTACAAGAGTTTGTCTCTGCTGTAGTCACTCACAGAAGAGTAAGATTGCTGTTCCTCTTTGGCAATGTCGTGCTCTACTGTGAAATTCATCAACAGTATATTTCTATTATCTCCACATTCTGTGCTTCTGGACATGAGATATTAGCTAGACCATGCCATTTGGTGGTACATGCCTTAAAATTGCTGTTGTAAGTTTATACTCTGAAGAACACCTACCAACAAGGAATGATTTATTGAACCCATTGAAAAATACTTCTTGTGGTCCCACAATGCAGTCATACCTCCATTTTAATGCCAACAATTCTGGTTTTCTTACCAGCTGGAAGTGAGAGGAAATGAAACTAGTTGCTGAGAAACAAGAATCTTTTTTTGTGCACCTGTTCTGTTAAGCCACTCTCCAATGCTGCCATGTTAAGCCAGGAGTGAAATAAGTGATCATTCCTCCTGACAGTCATAATCAAATCTCTTGCTGTTTTCTGCAGGAGTTTCCTTGGGTAATAATACGGAATTCCTGACAGTGAGTTAGCAATGTGGATAATTATTGCTCTCTAAATTAAAAGAATACAATAAAATAATCAAATTTACTTCATATGTGTTCTCAAATGTTTGAACTATATGTCATATTCCTGTAGATGTACATTATTTTGATTCTTCCATCTTCCTTTTTATGTTCTTTTCTTTTTTCTTTTCCCAAAACTGTCTGTGTTTCCCTGAGCAACAGTTGAACATTAATGAAGCTGTAGCATTAGTATTTCTTGAGACTTTGAATCTAGGGTCTCGCAAATAGCAGACGAGAAGGCTAGCACCTTGCCACTGTACCATTGTCTTGCTGCTTATTTTTAATTACATCAAAGCTTTGGAAACATGATCCCACAAATGCTTTGTGGGAATAGCGGTGAATGTGCTCATCATGTGAAATCCATAAATTGCTTATAATCCTCTCAAGATGTTAAAAAAAGCATTAAGTAATTGAAGACAGGAAGTCCTCAGTTAATTATTTAGAGGTGTTATCAATGCTTTAAGCAAACTGAAGCATTTTCTGCTATCTCACTGAGTTGAATGCCACTGGGACCTAGGGGCAGCAGCCATCATCTTCTCATATTCTCTAATGCAAACAGCACATGGCAGCTTGTCAATAAAAGACCTTTTTATATCATTTATTACTGAACACTTCCACTACCCTGTACAGAACAATTTGGATGACAGTTATGGCATTGTTTCACTTTGTGTTACTACTACTTTACAAATGGGCCTGCTAATGCTTTGCAGTGGGGCCAGGCAGAGGGTAAGACAGAAAAAATAATTAGGGGAATTGTAAAAGAAAGCCAAGAGTGCCCTCTTCAGCAGCAGCAGGTGGGTTTATCGCAAACATTCTTCTCAACTGCCCCTTTTTAATACACGCAAGATAATATCCTCAGTAAGAGGCTTTCTCAACAATTTGTGGGATCAATCATTTTTAGGTAAAAGCTAAGGAGGATCTCTGATGTTTATTTTAGTAAAAGAAACAATATTAAGAATACTTTATGACTGAATAGTCTTAAACTCTTTCATCTGAACATATTTTCCATTTCAGGCTGGTGAAAACTGAACAGATACCGAAATGTTGTCACTAGTCAGGTCTATCTCCATATGCAGCATTGAACATTAATAATATTTATCTAAAGGAAACTCTTGGTGGTGAAGGGGTTGTGTGAGGCTGTGGTCAGCAATCTTGACATCCTCCTGAGTAAAATTCCCAAGGCGGCACCCTGGAGCGTTATCCTG
This sequence comes from Anabacerthia variegaticeps, assembly GCA_035583185.1. Taxonomy (NCBI): domain Eukaryota; kingdom Metazoa; phylum Chordata; class Aves; order Passeriformes; family Furnariidae; genus Anabacerthia; species Anabacerthia variegaticeps. Next base: position 16,183,332 of record JAWWEW010000112.1, on the reverse strand, counting down.
GGAGCTAATTACTGACCTTGCTGGAGTCATACCCACAAATGGAGACAAACAGTATGTGAAAGAATTGATTTAGCTAATAGAACAATGCATTCTTTAAAAACTGGACTGTTTCACAGCCTTTTGGCAAGTGACAAAAGGCTGCGATAACAAAAGAGACTGCTAAGTTGACAAAAAAACAACAACAACAAAAAAGAAAAGGATTAAACCTTCCCCCCAATATTAGACCAAAAAAGAAAAGGAAGGGAGAAGTATCCTCTAGTGAACAATCAAGTAAAGACATTGAAAAAGCAAAATGCTCTTTATGTTTCAAGATTATCTTGCTTGTTATTTTTATTATCAATCACACACACAGGTTTGCACAGAGCTTTCCAGAGCATGCATAAGACAAGGTGTTTAATGCAAAGCTTTAATAATTTAGATAAAAATCTGCTGTGACTGCCCCATGTATGGCTAGAATTTCAGGTATCAGAATTTCACCGATAAATTTAGTGAAACCATGTGCTCTTTTTTAATGCTCATTTTTCTCTTTAAAGTGTAGTTGTAAATGAGTATTGCTTTATTATGCATGTTTCCTTTAAAAGTGAACATGACTCCCTTTAGGGGAATTCAAGTAATTTGTTGCCACAGTAATCTTTTCTATCCTGAAATGTTAAATACTTGGCTTTCCTCCATGCCTTTGCCTCTGTCTAGTCTGCAACTGTCATTTTCTCCCTCCTTACTTTTATACACAGTGTTCAGATGATTTTTCTTCTCTTCCAGTTCATGATTAGGTTACAGCCAGGGCTGTCTCCCTGAGTCATCTCTTTATTTTCTCGCCTTCACATGTTGTTCAATTTGTTAAGCAGCCTGCATGTCTTCCATTCAGTATTTTGCCTTTCTACAGAACTGTTTCTTCTTTTTCTCTATTTGTTTCTTATATATTTTAATTAAAATACCTTGTTACTGGGTATAAGCAAGGATTTGTTTATAAACAAAGATCTTGCCCAGACTTTTTTCTTGACACAGAATTGCACTGTTCTTGAAATAACCCCATTTATGCACAGGAGTTACATCAAAAGTACGTTATTAAGGCCACAAAGCCATGGATTTAAAAATTGACCTGTATAAAACGTATGAATTGACCTGTATAATCCTAATTCAGCCTCTTTCACACAAGCAATCTGCATTACACAGCAGTATGGTCATTTGCACATAGGGTTAGTGCCTCTTCCTGGGAGGAATAAAATGAAGCTCCTGTATGGAAGACCGCTGCCTCAGCTTTGGCTGTGTTTAGTAGATTTATTCCTTCTGGGAGTTTCAGTGTGGATGGGCCTAATTCTGCATCTGCCCAGAGCTACATTTCCTCTCTGCTTGGCAGAAATCAAGGAGGCATGAACGTTGGAGCATGGAGCACAGTGAAGGAGGCGACAGGGATGGTGCCAATCCAGAGGGATCAGCCAGGGATTGCTGAGGGGCTGGTGGCATGGGATGCCAGCGGCAGTGGCCTGACTTCCAGGATGTTCATATTTGTTCAGGCTGTGGTAATGAGTAAGGCATGCCTCAAGCTTTCGTAGTTTGTCACAACCACATCTTCTTCATTTTCTGGACACTCTGCCTGAGACCGGAATTTCCTGAGCGGTCAGAGCTGCCGCTGAAGGCATCAGTTGTGCTCAGATATATAAAGTTTTCCATAACACCAGGAACTCTGGCAGCCTGGTCCCAGGCATCCCAAATGGTCTCTTGGCAGGTCCAGGGAGATTTTTGTTTCTCTCAGCCTCTTTGAGTCAGCATCCCGATTCTGAGAAGTCTTTCTCTTTTATTGTTTGAGTTTGTGTGGGTTTTGGTTGGTTGGGTGGGAGGGGATTTTTTGTTCTGGTACTGTATTAAGCCACTTGGAATGCTCAGCTGGTTGGTGTTAGTAAAGCATCTGTACACTCTAGGGGTGGACACTACAAAAAAAGTCTCAAATTACATACTATTAGTCAGGCCAAGAGACAACATGTTGGAGGCCGTTTTTGAAAGGACTGTGCCATAAAGCCTGTGTACAAAAGGGGATCAATATGTATTGTGCAACATCCCGGCAACTGAGATTTCCTAGTTTATGAGTGTTCAGTCCTGCAAATTTAATATTTTCAAAGAGATTTTTGTGTATAATTTGCTTCTTGTTGTACTGTTTGTATCCTCTGCATCCAGGAACAGGAACTTCTTTTAATATATTATGAGGTGCCAACAAGAGAGTCTGTGTAAGAGAGAGGTTTTCAGTGTTTGTGCCTGGTAATATCCTTAAGATCAATTTTGAGAAATATCCAAAAGAGTAGTTTAGCAAAGATGCTGTATCCTGAGCTGGAGCATGCTCTGTGAGACAGGCTGATCAGCAGTTAAAGCTGAGCTCTGAGGTGTTCAAGGTAGGCTTGCAGAGGTCTGCATCTTTAATGATTTAACTGTAAGAATCCTTGAATGAGTGGACAGAATTGGCTATTCTAAAAGCTTAGTCTCTTAGCCAAATTATGAGTGCAATTTTATGAGGAGTCCTAAAGTCAAATTCCTAAGCCGCAGGCAACTTGATGTCAGATCTGAAGTAACTGACACACAGCATAAGATGTTTGAAAATTTCCAAGGAAAAGTCAAAGCAATATATTCTCTTTTAGTCTCATTTAGGGATGTCCAGCGTAGAAGGTTTGAGCTGAAAAAAAATGGTTTAAAAAATTACAGTGAATATCTTGTAATGAGGGCTCGGTTGTCAGTTCAGCTTCTTGCTGCTTTATAGCATTTCTAGTAGTCTTGTAATAAATAGGAAAAAAAATAGGGGGAGAAATTAATAAAGACAAGTTGGGAAAAGGTAAGCAGTATCTTTGGACTTATTTGCAATATAGTAGGAGGTTTCATATACAAGTAAGAGAGTATTTTTTTTATTTTCTTATTGTTGCAAATGTATTTGAAATAAATTTTCAAAACGTTACACGCTGTTCAGTTTTTCAAGTACAAAACTCTAAGAAATTACACTTTCAGGTGTTTCTCTGTGCTGCAAGTGCTATCTAATTTTTTTTGCTTTGAAGCTATTTCAGATATGCCCATATGAGGGGCATCCATAGATCCACTACAGCACAGACATTTAATCTCAACTGTTTTACTGGATCTTTTAAATCAGTACAGGATATATATATATGTCTAAATTAGCAAGAATTCACCCTTTCAGTATTGTTCAAATGTAATATAATGGTGGTTCATATTTTATGTTTGGCAAAAATACTAGAAGTTAACTTTAAGTCTAGTAACTTTCTGTGTAGTGATATGGTTCTTGGGATAACTGATGTCAGCATCTCAGCCTAACCTCTCTTTGCTCTTTCTAGGTCTGCAGCCATACACTAATTACAGCTTCATGCTTACTGCATGCACATCTGCTGGGTGTACTTCTAGCCAGCTACTTTCAGGTCAAACTTTACAAGCTGCTCCTCACGGTAAGGGAAAAAGACATTCTTACGGAACTGTAAAGAGATGGTCATACTGGCTTGTGTTTTCTGATGGTTTAACAAGGTGCAGAACTCCCCTATCATCCATCAAGCTATCATGTATAAATTTGCACAAGAGGATCTGTCTCTCTTGGAGTATCTGTACCGTACCACACTCTTGGCACTGCCTGGCACTGCATTTCTACTTTCTTTTTGTGAAAATTTCCCCAAGTTCATCTCTAAGGTAATGAAGGTAAAATTAACGGTTGCATATTTTTTAAAGCACAAAAAAATATACAGAGACAACTGGGCACATAAAAGCTGCAGCCTTTGGCCTTGTTTTCCATTAATCTCTACCTTGTCTAATTGGTTGCATTTGTTATAGGACAAATAGAGGAAGTGTGTTAAATTCTGTCATTCTCTCTGGCAATGTTTTATGTTCTCATTACATTGCTGAAAACAACAGCACAAACTGTAGGGAAGGGGAAAAAAAAAAAGAAAAAAAAAAAGCACAAAACCAACCCTTTATGTTTCTGTCATAAAATTAAAATAGTGTCATTGTGATGTTAATAGGAGTATGGCCAAAACCTCATCATATCATAGTGAGCTCAACAGAAGTGGAAGTGTACTGGAGTGAACCAGAGAAACCCAATGGCCTCATTACTCATTACCGATTGTTTCGTGATGGAGAACAGATTTTCCTGGGTGGCGGTTCAGACCTGAATTTCACAGATGTTAACCTGCAGCCTAACAGTAGGTAAGGCATGTTAAAGATCTCTTGTAATAAGTGAAAGGCACTGAAAAACACAGGTACCTGTGTTAGTGAAATGTACAAAATATAAGTTACTCTGAACAAAAGACTCTCTTACAATATTTCTTAATTACTGAAAATTGGGAGAGCACTTTTAGGAGGCTTCCAAATGTTGGAAAGGCCTTAGTAATTTTTCCTTTTCTGAGAATAGGTCATTCTGATTCAAAGAAGTGAAACTTTTTATTTTTTCTCTTGGCTGGTTGTTTTTAGCTCATTGTTAGGTATTTTTTCCTCATAAAATATACTTTGAAAAACGTCAGGTTTTATATGACAAGCAGCCCTACACATGGTATATAATGTTTCAGTGCATATTGAACATACAAGCTCCAAAGTGGCTGCTGATATTCTTATAGAGATTATTCTGAATTGGTTTTGACAGTTTTTTATTCAATACTTCTCTCTCTTATCTAAGCCAATATGAATTTTAGTAATGGTATTTAGTATAGTATTTAGTATTAGTATTATTATTTCAGTATTAGTATCTATGATTCTATGTTAGTTATTCGAAGTAGTTACTTTTCTCATGTTAAGAAAACTTAAAGGTGAAGACCTTTACTAATGCAGTATTTGTAATACTCTTTGTATAGTCTATTCCCTTTAAATTGGTGAAAATGGAAATGTTCTGTTACTGATATGACTAAAGCTTCTAACCATAGTGTCTACTCATCTTTTTGTGTTTGTGCAGATATGTTTACCAGCTGGAAGCCAGCACTTGGGGTGGCAGCAACACTAGTGATAAATATGTTATACAAACACCAGTAGGAACACCAGAGAAAATTCATGTCCCATATAATGTCACAGTAATTGATGCATATTCTATATTTCTAGCTTGGGATGTGCCAGGTAAAAATTTATTTCTTTATAGTATTTTATAGCAAAATTAAAGGATGGAAAAATTAGTATATTCAGGCAGGCAGCTGCATCATTCTGATATTTTTGTTTTTCATATTTGGTTTTAGTGTTTTTATTATTAAAATAACCAGTATCTAAAGTTGCTGTGTCCTAGAGACATATTATTTTGATAATATTGACCTAGGTACTTGCCATGGGTTTAGCTGACCAAAACCCTGTATGTTAATTTCATCTTGTAAACTATTATTGAGTGCAAGTATTAAGGAAAGAATGAAATTTCTCTTCTGCTCAGGCTAACCTGAGTTATCACCAGGGAAACCTTACTACATTTTAGGTTGTGTGGCAAAGAGATGCTGTGCTAGCTTTGACCTGATTGAGTAAATTTTATTTGCCAGAGCACCATAGTGTTATGTGGATATGTTGCCTTGCAGAATGGTGGGTCAGCAAAGGTCCAGAAATATTTTTCCTCTAGTTACTCTTCTCCTGAACGTGACCAGGTGGTCTTGGCCTGCTGCAGAGGTAGGCTAAGGAGGAGTAATTGAAAAATAGCATCTTTTTGTATGAGAAACTGTGCTCTGTTTCATTAACAGCTTAAGTGATTGGTGTACTTTACTGATGTTATAAAAATTATATGCTGTAGTTATTGTGGGACAATGAGAGCATTGTAAATGAACAATTTTTTTCTCTAGTGCAGCTCATCTCATTTTCACTTTGTAGATATTGGTATTTTTTCAGTTAAAATGAGGTCAGTTTTTCTTTAGAAACCAGATGTTTGCACATTGCAATAATAAACATATGTGTTCTGTCAATGAACTCATGAAATCTTTTAATGTATCCTCTTCCTAATTATTTAAGATGTTCTATCCTGTATAGAAATCACAGTAGAGTCAATTGGCATTAAAAATAAAGTCACCTAGAGAAAGTATTTTGCCTTCAAGGCTGGGATCGCAAGTATTGTTGCAGTGCTTAGCAGCAGTCCTCCTAGCCATTTAAGCAATGATTAATAAATCTATAATACCCCGACCTGTCAATCTTTTAGTTTTCAGAAGCACAAAATCCATTATAGAAATGCTATAATGTATGAAAAAGATTAAAATCTTAAATTAAACTTTTCTCCCTACTGCCTGAAAGGATTTAGAACCCAGCAGAAGGCAGGCGAATTCAAATGGCATATAATCTACAGTTGGCTTTATTGGAAAGTGACTCATGCTGTATTATAGTTTTGATAATAAATATAATTTAAAGTGCAAAATATTCAGCAACATTATAAATAAATTTAAAACATAAGAATATAATGGAATAGCATAGGCTTGTGTAGAGTGAGGTCCTTCTAGACCTTTTCTAGCTGTTTAAATTCCTGTTGCTCGTGGTAGGTTGCAAACCTGCAAGGAGCGCCAGGCTCTGTGTAGTACATTTGGTTATGTTGCAATCAAGATTATGAGTCAAAGGTTCACCCATTCCTGAAACCACACAATCAGAGGGGTAAGGAGGAAGCTGGCCATTATGGCTCTATAGAGAATGCAGGGTTGATGTCTGTAGGAATCATTCTCCTCAGTTGGGGAAGGCACATGTCCTTCCTCCCAGATACTGGGATGCACCTTGGACATTTGCTCACTTCCATGGGTATTTTATGACTTCACAGAATCACAGAATATGCTGAGTTGGAAGGGCCCCGCAAGGATCATCGAGTCCAACCCCTGGCCCTTTCTCTCTGCCTTCTTGTTGGAGGGCCAATTATTTAAGTTTTTGAATATGAATAAGGGATTGCTTTTCATACCATGCTTCGGCTGGGTGTTGTCCTGGTTTCAGCTGGGATGGATTTCATTTTATTCTTAGTCAAGAAAAAGACAGGAAAGCAAAAACCTTGCTGTTCCTTTTACTATGGCACTTCAGAGCCACAAGCTGACTTTAAAAGAATGGGGAGTGCTACCAGCAGAGAAATGTTATGAAAAGCTACTGTTACTGAAAGCTACTAATGCTACTAAAAACTGTGTGCTACTAGAAACATAATTATATGCGAAAGCTAGGAAATTAATTCTTGACCCTTCACAATCCTGCTTTGTGCTCAGTCTGAGATCCTTTGTGCGTCTAGTGGTTTCTTTCCCGAAGAGGAAGACTGCCTGTGTCCTACGCATACAGTCGGCTGGGGCTACGTAGATCCCCAGCTTGGCAGGATTAGCCTAAAAAGTCTACAGATTCTTATCCTTGTTTATGTCACTGTGCATAGAGTAACTATTTTTTTTTCTGATTTTTTTTTTTTCTGCATGAATCCTTGTTTCACAATAGGCCATACTGAGATAATACAGGTTTTACCTATAAAACCAGAATGCAGGTTTACTTATAAGGGTTGTAAGGTTCAGCAGTCACTCTTGGATGAAACAGTTGTTTTCACTGGTATAACCTCCATGACAAAAAAGAGCTTTTAATTAACCAGCTTTTGATGAGAATGTAGTTGTTCATAGCGTCTTCCTGTCTATGAGTATGAGGGATGCTTTGGGGTTCTGTCTTATCTGCTCTAATAAATTTGGATCAAATAATCAGCCTCAGGATTAATTACGGACACATCACATGACACATTCTTTTTGGATGGTTTTGATTGTGGTGTTTCAGCATCTGTAATATATCTAAATCCTATGACTTTATAGATAGGTAGCATTTCAAAACTCCTGACTTCGCTAAATCGCAAGGTGGCCCAATAGTGGTTAAAGTGATGATTTCAGAAAAAAATATTTGGCACACTTCCCTCAGTACAGAAAATAGACTTTATTTTCTGAAATAGGTATCCCAATATCTTGTGTTGCATTGCCTCAGTGCACAGACCTCAAAGGTATGGTACATTTCACTGATACACTATGGAAAGATATGTTACAATTATTATGAAACGACTATTAGTCTCATGGAGAGAAGCAGAAAAGCTGAATGGGAAAAAAAAAAAAATAAACAAACCCACTACATAATTTTCACAAGGTATATCCACAAATGTTATTTATAGGTAGGCAGGCAGCCACCCTGCATTCCATCTCACTGACAACCCCACTGGTCTTCACTGGGGGCCTGATTCTTCTAGGTGTCTTCAGTGCTGGTGATAACATGAAAGCTGCACATGCTCAAGAGGATCCTGTCCTCTGCTCCTAAGTTATTTGCTTCATATGTTAATGATCATCTGGATTAAAAGGTCTTTCTTCTTCATCACACTGTAACCTTCTACTTTATCCTCCTCTGGGTCTGCTTATAAATTGTAATAAAAGTGTGACATCTGGGTTCCTACTTTATTCTTCTTGGGATCAAACATGGTAACTGAATGCCACTTATTTTGTCACTGAGTTTCCTCAGCTAACCTGGTTTCTTCTTCATTGGTGACCTAACAAATCCAACTTTTGCTAAGCCAATGTTCCATTTTCTCATTTTTGTTTTCTTATGTAAATTGTTGTTTGCTCCACCTCCCTGTAGGACAAGCCTTTCAAGCTCAATATCCACAGTTCTGCGTCTTGAAAGCAGTCAGCTACAAGACCTTCAGAGTCTTGTTGGGAATACTTGATACAACCAGATTGAGATATCTGGATATTTGAAGCATAATGTTAATACTTAATTTAGAAAGCCAAATAGATTGTTTTATTTTGTGAATTTAAATATTAAAATATAACTTTCAAATATATGACATTCTTATTTTAATATTTGTTTACTGTAACAGTTTAAATATTTTGCTCTAATTGGGTTTCATGTCACAGTAAACAATTTCTCAGCAATTGACTTCAAACAGATTTTTGGTGACCAGTCTTGAAAAGACTGGCTTTCCTCCCCCCAGTTCTAAGCATCTTGTGCTGCAAATTCTATTTTTGACCTACCCCAGTTTTGAAGTACACAAAGCCGTCAAACCTAATTTGCAGAGTTTTGCACAGAATTGTCCATTAAGTGTTATCCAAATATACGCACAAAAACCCAAGGTTTCATTTGATTGATTTGTCCCGGTGCAAAATGTGCACCTGCTGTGAAATGAAGTCGCAGAGAAAAAAAAGTGGAATAATTTAACTTTTTTATTTGTAAAGATAATCAGGGTTTTTCTGATTACATCTTAACTTCATAAATGTTAAATAACCTATCAGCATCTAGTTGTTGTAAATTATGAAAAAGAGTATTGCTGGGAATATTAACCAACTAAATCCTTGTTCTTTAGTGAACATGAAAATGTGTTATGGCAGGTTGTCATTGTGCTCATGGTAACTTTGACACCAAATAACAAAACTGCCATTTGCACTTAGGGTAAATTGGTTCACTTGTGCTTTTATGGTTCCTTTTATTCTGACATGAATTTATGAACTCTGGAACTAACCAAGTCGTGTGGTTTCCCAGCTGACTTTAACAAATATGCCCATTTCGTTTCCTTCAGTCATCAGAGCGTACAAGGTAGTAGTTTCAGACTGGCTGCAGATGCTGAAGACTGTTCTAAAAGAAAGGAATTTTTTTACAAGTTTCTGCATTGTGAGAGTATATCTTATAATTTAAGAGGGTAAAGTGGTCCTTTGATCTTGGCATTCAATGAATTTGATCAAGTTGTAGAAGGATTTCCATTGGATATTGGAAATTTTCAGGATGCTTGCTTGATTTTGTTTACAATTTCATTTTCACTTCTTGAGAATATTTTTTTCCTGAGCATATTTGTTATTGGTATCATTCCTAATATAGTGCAACCTTTAGCAGAAGTTTAAGATTTTGGGCTTCAGTTATGGAGTGGTGTTTTTTTAACGATTTCTGATATGGACTGAACATCGTTGAACATTTTGGGATAGGTCAGTTTTTATGAAAGAAATGTCCTTTGCTGCATACTGATGGCTGGATTCAGCTGTTCCTGTTTGTATTTAATCTTCCTTGGGGAATCAAGCATTCTGAATTGTTTTAATTTCAAAGGTTTCTGGTGAATTTTGCCTAGAATAAATGCACTGATCAGATGCACAAAACTGAATTATGTCACTTTCATAAGAGAATGGGTTTTTCTGGCTGAAATATCTGCTCCCTTGTCAGGACTAGAGAAGAAGGGGACCTTAACTAGGGGGTTAAAAATGTTTCTGTTTGATGTGCTGTCTACCATTTCAAACTTTTATTTCCAGATATTCTATTGTATCCTTTACAGATCCCCCAATTATAGGAGGGGAAATAATAGCAGCAGTAGTAATAATATTTTAGCTCTAACAATATATTCAATTACTGGCAAAATTATACAATGCACACTCAAGTGCACTCTTCTGGAACATTTCATCTTCCATAGACCAGGCAAAAAATAATTTTCTTTGTTGCAGAAACAATCTACTTCAAGATCACCTCCTAGAGGTTTACTCTGCAACATCCTGCTTGATTTTAAAAGTTGTATTTCTGTTATTCCATTCTTAATGTTTAGATCTAGGTGTTTTTCTTATAACTTCTATACTGAAAAAGGAAAATTTTACAGGGGGAATTTTGCATTCCCCATCCCCTTCTCCCTTCACCTCTTTGAACAACTACTAACATCTTTGCTCTTCCCGTAAGCTGAGTGGTTGAATAACATTGAAATCATGACTCTACTTCAGGGCTTTTTTATCAGCTCTTTAGTGTAATGGCATTTTCCATGTCTAGCATCTACTCATGCAGCAGCGTGTTATTTCTTTGGGATTTTTATATTGTCTTTTTCTTATGAGAATTGTAAAAACTTGCTATTTCAAAGATTTTTCAGATCTTCCAAAGTACATCAGTTGTTTATAGTACATCTGCCTACCATTCTGATGGGATGGCATGTGGAGTGGCTTGTTCTTCTGAAGAAACCAAGTTTTTCAGCTTCTCAACAAAACTGGAAAATTAGGAACTGACATCATAGGAATAGATGGGGAAAATGTTTGAATTAAAATAGTAATAATTGAGTGGGTTTTTTTTAACAAAAACTAAACAGTTTGTTTTTACAACAGTTTAAAATATGTTTTGTGGCTCAAGCTATCATATTGTACTTCACTGGTGAAGCAGGCTGAGAATCTACATTCAGGTACTGCTCTTGGGCTAAAAAGAGGTAATTTGCTGAATGGTTGCAATTCACTGTTTTGATCATATGACTATTCAAACAGCAGTGCTCAGTAGCTGTTGCTCCTCCGAAATAAATGAAAGCTGTCTGGTTCCAAGTCATAAGGTCACTCTGCCCAGAAGTAGCAATTGCAACACAGGCATTGACTGAATTAAATTCTGGTTTTTAACCAAGAACTGTAATGTCTATCTTCCAGTTATAATCTGCAGATGGATCTGTTTCAGTTTATGTTTAAATGATTGTAGTTTTCAAAAGAGGCAGTAGGGAGAACCTCCAGAGGGGGCTTACATTTAAAATTGCATATGATGAATGCCTCTTTGAAGTTGTCCTGCACTGTTGTTATTATTTCAGATAATCAGCAGTTCTTCTCTGTTTCACAACAGGGGTTTTCATTGTCAATGTGCCTTTGGAATATAACATCTTACTCAATGCGAGCAGTCCCACTCTACTGGTGAAGCCAGTAGGACGCGCCCATTTCGCCTTTGTCGATGGCCTAGATCCCTACACTCTGTATGAGATAAGAATACAAGCATGCCAGAATGGTAAGATGATTTTAAAAGAATCACCTGTTTGACTGAAAGGGAATGGAGATTTTCCAGATAATTTCAACTCAGCAAAACAGACGAAATCTTATTTTTACACTGGAGTCAAATGTTCACCTTGTAAAAAGAAAGCCTAACACTGGATGAAGCATTAAATACTTCTGCATGTTATATCAAAAATATTTTAAATGGAAATTTAAAAAATGTATTTTAGGTGCCACTTTATTAAAAGCTCTTCACGAACAGCTTAAAGGTTTTGAAAACAGTTATACAGAACTGAATCAATTCTGTAACTAGTCGCCAGCAAGAAGTGGTAATCATAAAGACAGGAGAGAAGAGACCCAAAATGGTGAAATTCCTTGAATTGTAATGGAAATTTTCAAAATTCTGTTGAAATAATTATTTCTAAAATGACATTTTTAACTAATTTATTCCTCTTCCTCACCGGTGAAAATCAGGAGTAATTCATTTGTAGAGTTGTGGTGATTTAAATTATTTAACAATGAGGTAAAATAAGGCACCCTTTCATCGTGAGCTTCTTTATTTGAGATTCATTTGCTTTTACTGTGAGTTGTTCGTTTTTGTTGGGGGTTTTTGGGTGTTTGTTGGTTGGTTGGTTGGTTGTTGTTTTTTCTTTTTGAGGACAAAGCTCATCACTATGCAAAATTCTGGTTTTGTAGGTGGGTGTGGAGTGGGTGGTCAAACATATTCAAGAACTGCTGAAGCACCTCCTAGAGAACTGAGCCCACCTATTGTTAAAGCAATTGGATCTGCACTCATAGAATTGAAATGGGCACCACCTAAGAAACCAAATGGCATCATTACTAACTACTTTATTTACAGGTAAATGCCTTTATCACCTCAGATTCTTAGTCTTACTTAATGGTCTCTTTGTTTATTCCTTGCTATACTGGGAGATGAAAAAAAGTGTAGGAGCATATGAAAAAAATATGTACTACCTTTCAAATACTAAGGTAAGATGCTGATCTACAAATGGCCAAGCTCAGAATACGAGTTCAGACAAGAATCGTCTTCCTGAACTACAAATGACAAAAAGCATGTGAAAATGCATTTTTTAAAAATTCAAAGGAACAAAAAATCTTACAAAAAATTTGTTAAATAAATACTCATTCTGTTTATCCAGACCACTAGGTACAAATTCCAATCCTCTCTAACAGACAGTTGAAAATTTTGGAATGAAAACAGGAGTAGTTCACCATTTCTGAGATTTCAAAAAGCAGAAAAAGGTATCTAAAACAGATCAGTTTTCCAAGATAATGTATGTTCCTGTTTGTAGGTAATGTAGACAGTGATTATGGGGCATCTATTTATGTTCCGTGGTGTTTGTATTCATTTGCCCTCTCTAGGTTGTTGACTGACACATCCTCACTTCCTATGAGGAGGTTCCAAAGCTCTGTGTGAAGATTTTTCTATATAGATAGCTGTGTTTAGGGCAGTATTAAACTAGCAGAGCACCAATGTCCACTGTGCCCATTGACACCTTGTTAAAAGCTTGCTGAAACACCCTTCTTGAATAGTTTCAGCAGTCAGAGAATATAAAACTCAAGCCGTATGTCGAAGAGGAATTTAAACTCTGAAGTACCTGGTTTTTCCAGCTCTAAGTATGTGTAGCAAACACATGCAGAGCTGATCTTAACCTCCCACAAAGAGTTTGGGACTTTTGATTATATTAGAGGTGTGGCTGAGAAGACGGGGAATCAAATTACCTTTTGGAATCCTCAGTGATAATTAATATAAATTCATTTTTGCCTTAAGCATGTTAGTAGTCTCTAAAAATTCCTGCTGTCTTGGAATATCCTTTTGTTTGCCTTTTTTTAATTGTGTGATCAAAACACACCAGTCCCTCCCCTGCATAAAGAGGAATAAAGTGTGTGTTATAGCCCAACACATGTCTTCAGTCTGTTGGTTTTGTAAATAAAGCTGATGATTACCGCTGCTATTCCATGGCAACCATAGAAAGGGAAAACAGGACATATAATGCAGAAAGCCTGCTTCAGTGAAAAATACTGTAAATTGAATTTGACAGCATTTGATGGCATTTGATTATTCTAGTCACAGCCAAACAATGATATAAAGAGTAATATGAAACAGAATGTGTTACTGCCTAGCAGACTCAAAAGCAATAAACCTTCCTCCAATGTGACACAATCACTTCACAATCATAATTGTAGCCTGTTTGATACCTCTGAGTACAGCAGAAGGGCACTGACTGACATAGATACATTTTGTTTTTTATTTAAAGTGAAATGAAAATGGCGCACTGGGGCTCCAGATACAATCGGTATATTCACCTACATAGGCATGAATCACTTGGCAGTTATTTCAGCTGAAGTTTAAATGTGCTTAGACAACAACAATATCAAATCTTTCTCAGATAGCTGCAAAAATCAGAAATGGGATGTAAGCACATAGTTTTTTTTCATTTTGTAGACACACATAGCCTTACATTGTTATAGCAGCAAGACTGCAGTATTTCTATGGGAGGTTATGGCATGTAATTTCTTCTTCAGCATGTGCCTCTTCCTTACTGCCTCACCACCAAAATCAATTCATTTAACTCAAAACCTGGAATGCTTGGGGAGCTAGTGTGTGTTCAGATCTTTGCATTAAAATGGCAGGACTCTTGCTTTCCTCTAGTATATAAAAGCACTCTCAGGTTTGGAGCCATTTTGGTAGAAACCAAAAAATTAAAATGTTATTTTATGAGAAAAGAGATAGTGATATTTTGGTTTTGACTCATACAACAGTTTTAAACACAGATCTGAGGGTTTTAAACTTTTTTATCAAGGACCACAACTTAGAAGAGACTGTGAGTGAGAAAAGATCTGGTTCATGAGAAAATCACCTAATCTACTTATTTTCCCATTCATCATGACATAACATCTCTGTGACAACCACAAAAGTTGCTAGTCTGGAAAAATAATATTATGGAAATAACTCTTTAACCGTATATCCTTAACTATGAGTTGTGCCCAAGGCAGCTTCCAAGAAACATATGTTATGAGATGGTTTAATACAACAATCCCTATGGATGACTATGGCATTGAATACAAGGACTCCTGAAGGGTTTCATTCACCCCTGTAATTGATACAATACCCAATCTAAACTAGCACATTACATGCAATAATTCCTTCTGTTAATTTTTTTTACATCAAAACTTATATTTAAAAAAAACCACAACCCCAAAACATAAAGGTTATATTAGTATAGATTTATACAAGTGGAAAGTGAGGCTTCTTTGTTCAATTAGATATGAAACTGCAGAGGGGGAGCATTGCTGGTGTTGCATTTTTCCCCTGTATTTGATAATGTGTTTCCCCAATTGTTTGAATTTCACCCCAAGACTCATCAGTAAGGAAAGCAGCAGGCCCTGCTAAAACATGTACTTTTGTTGTATGGTGAAAGGTAAACTTGTGAAGAATAATTCTGGTTTGACCTGCAGGCTCTCAGGGATTCACTGTCTCCTCACACATAAGAGAGCTGAGGGGTGAGTGTGGCAGTCAGCGTCGCTGCAGTTCTCTGCTTACAGCTCTATAGTTATCTGTCACAAAGAAGATTATATTCTCCTTCTTATGTCATCTGGCTCAGATTGGCAGTGGGGCAGGGAGAATTTGCCCTCATAAAAATAACTATCTGAGCATCTTTAAAAGGAATGCAAGCAACAAATCAGACTATGCAGATTAAGAGACAGCTTCCAGCTCTTGGAAATGTTATTCTCCTTTGCAGCTCATTGTACATAAGAAACACTTCCAGTTAAATGAGCAGCTGAATCTTAAATCTTAAGACGATTGAAATGATTACAGACTGTTCAACCACTTCTGTTCAAAGTTTATTCATACATGAAGATATTCTGGGTTTTAGCACTACAGATGGAACCATTTACCTAACCGTAAGTTTCATTCATTAAATATTCAGCAGTAATAAGATCTAAATCCTTAACCAGGCTACATTGTACAGCTTTGTGTGTGGAAGGGCTTACAGTTGGTGGCATATTTGATCTTTCAGTGTGGAAAAACTGTTTATCACAGTGATTAGAATATTTATAGAACATAAATTCATTTAAGGGCCATACTGTTCGGTCAGCAAGACATTTTAAGTGTGACTTTATTGCACTAAAATATTTTCTCTTTTCCCTTAGAGAGATTTTTTTAGGCATGTTTTTAAGTACACAAAGACTATTTTTAGATGCAGGAGAAAGATATAGCAGTGATTCACCTTTCAAAATTATGTATCTGGCGTTACATCAGTTAACAGCGTCCAAGAGAGAGTTCTGCAGAAGTCTTAATTTGCCATTATAATAGAGCACAGGGAATTGCATTAAAAACTGCTGATGGAATTTTGGAGACAATGGAAAATTTTGGACCTGACTTTTACAGAGACATTGAGAATTCTTAGGGAATCTTTCTGGCTTCTTTTACCTGCCATTCTTCGCCCAATTCTGCCAACACACCTTCAGTATCAACACATAATTTGCCCTATTTCACTACACTAGTGACACTGTAACTCAAAACTCTTCTTTTTTCTTTTTTTTTTTTTAAATAATCACACTTCAACCCTTATAAAAAACCCCAGTGTCCATATAATCTACTTATTTCAGAATTTAGCAAAAATTATTTAGCTTCATATAAGAAAATAGTACCTTCATGCATACCTTATTTGTGCATATACACAAAGGATGAACAAACAGCTGGCTATACACATGCATTCATTATATTCTTCATATTTGCATGTTAATATCTGGGAATAACAAGCAGCTAAGACTATAAGTTTTAAAAAATGGCTACATTTTGTAGTTTTAAATTATTTTCTGGTTCAATCTAACAAAACAAAATCCAACAGAATTCTTTGAAACACAGATTTTCTCTTGCCAAAGAAATGTTCTTCAACTTCTGTATGCATGTAGTGATGATGACACCCAGTACCCAGACAAACCAATTCTACTTCTGCAAATTTGCCCTACTTGCACTAAACGTGGCAGATAATGTAATTTGGTTTTTTGTTGTTGGCATGGAGGGTTAAAGTGCTTTTACATTCTGCAAAAGCCAAGATTCCTGTGAAGAGTAGGGGAAATACTTAAACTCATGTGCACTACAGCACAACCGTCATTGAGATTTATCACACTGTTTAAATGTAACCAACTTAATTTCACACAAACATTTTTTATGCCAAGTGAAAGAATTGATTTGATAACTCTGTTTTGAAGATGAGTGCTTGGCTTATTAAAACTGTTGTAAATCATATAGTAGAAAGGGCCATATTACAAAGGGGCTAAGGATCATCTGTAGTCTCTGGTACTCAAATATCACCAGTTCCAACACAAGCATATTTGTAGTAATAATGCTATATATACATATATGTGTGTAGGTATGTTTGTGTATACATATCTATATATAGAGCGAGATATACACACTTACATATGTACAAAAATAAAACCCCATTGTGCCAAAAACCTATATAGTGAGTTATTCTCATATGTCTTAAGTTTGCATTTTTAAATAAAACCAGCATTGGAAAAAATATGTAGTTTATTACAGAAAACACTACGTGTGATATTGTAATGAGGTTTTGTGGTGGAGCTGCAAATTCAGCTAAGTCTATGCACAAGGGATTACTTATTCCATTTGCAAGAAAAAATGGGATATTTATTGTGAGTGAACCAGAATTTGAAAGTGCAGGGCTTTAGTTTCGAGGGCGTGATAGAATATTTATCCGTTGTTCAGTAAGTAACATTTTTCTCCAGTAAATTGGTCATAAGTTTTCCATAAATGAGGGATCCTGAGGTGAGTACCTCCATAAACAGTTTGATTTTCAGAAATGTTGAAAACTTGCACCCATATTGCAATTCAAGTAATTACTTAGCAACCAGATACATATTTAGATTTCATGTTCTAAGTCCTGAAAGTCTCATTTGTGATGTATTCTGTCCTAGAAGGACAATGTGCTATTGTCTTACTACTCTGCTACTCTGGACTGTGACAGCACATTTGTTTGACATGTTTTATAGAATTCTTCTAAGTAGAGGAGAGTGATTGCCTCAAAAAGCTCTTCTTCACTCTCAGCACCTAACACAAGTTTAGGGAAATGTTTTTAAGATGCAAAGATACATAGGCCGGGTAACTTATGGAAATAAATTCTGTATTTTTCTGAGTTACAGACTGAACTTGGAACTTCAGGATCTAGTACTCTGGTACTGCTCATTTTCCAATTTATTTATTTATTTAAACATATCGCTTTTGATTTAATTCCAGACGTCCTGTGGGCAGTCAAGAAGAGATGCTTTTGTTCATCTGGACTGAAGGAGCCTTAGAATTTATTGATGCATCCGATGCCCTACAGCCTTTTACTCTGTATGAGTATCGTGCCAGAGCTCAAAATTCTGTGGGGTCAGTGGACAGCCTGTGGGCTTCAACCCAAACTCTGGAGGCTTCCCCATGGGGCATGGGAGCCCCTTGGGCACAAGCAACAGGTGCATACTCAGTGCGGTTGAACTGGACCCAGCCCGTCTCTCCCAACGGTGTTATATCTCTGTATCGAGTGGTCTATCAAGAAAAACGCAACGACCCAACATTTAGCACCCCAGCTGTTACAGCACTAACTGTAATGGTAAGAACTGGACCTCTTTTTAAGGTGTTTTGACTCTGCTTTGATCTCTGTTGTGTTTTAAAATCTCACTTGGCACTTATTAGGGGTTTCCAATTGCCAGCAGATTTGTTGCTTTAAATTTTTTGTTTGGCCCAGTGAAGACTGAAACATTTAATATGGATTCACTGGATTCCTGGTAGAGGCAAGTAGATTACTTGAAAGCATGGATGGAATATCACATCTGGAGAAAGTGAGCACATCTAGCTTCGTCAGCTTCACTCTGAAAATACTGTCCTGAGCTTTTTGTCTGACTGTCAAGGTAGTTTCACAGGATCTGCACAAAGAACTGCAATATCACTCCTCCTTGGATATAATTCTATTCTTTTAATTCAGTTGGAATCATAAAGTGAATGACTTAATTAGTAATTACATAGTTCATATATGCAATGCATTTGCATGTTCCCCTCATAGTTCACCAATAATAAAAGCAGATCTACTTTTATTTCCACTACATGTACTTATATTAGAATGTTGCTTTGCATTGCTGATATGTCTTCCCCTTCTCTTTCTTTTCCTGTTTCTGTCCAGTGTGTGACGGGCTAGACTCAGGAAAGGGCAGGCTGTTTTGTGAACGCAATGTAGTGACAAAAATGCTTACGTTTGGTGCATTTACCACTGCTCCTCCCACCTATATATTACATTCTAGTCTTTCCCTACCAAAATAGCCTATAGATAGTTGGACTGAATGACTGGATATTAAGATGGTACTGCTGTACTTGGCTGTCTTCTGAAAATAAGTTTGAGAAAATGTTTAAGGAGGATGTAATAAAGTTTTTTTTTAATTCATCAGTGCCACTTCAAGTTCACAAGCCTAGAATTTTCCCTAAATTATCTTACGTAGTCCCCTAAATTCTTAATTATTCCAATTATAAAGTATCTGGTTGACATTCAGGTAGGATCCTAAATAGCTTTCTCTGGAATATGCAATAGTAACCTTTAAGTAACTTTCTCAGACATGATGAGAGAAACTTCCAGCTTGGTAATCTTACATACTCTTGTGATAATGGTTCCAAAGCAGTTTTGTGTCTAACTTCACGACAGCCTAAACATATTAAGTTTGCAATACATCTTTTTCTGAAAAAGAAAGCAGGTCCTGAACTGAATGATAGGAATATATACTTCTGCCTTCTGAAGCAGCTGCAGTCACATTGCACAGCATGCTAAGCTTTAAAAAGTAGTCTGGGATTCTAGAGTTATTGAACTTCAGTGGCATTTTGGTACTTGGCTCCCTTAACTTGTTTTAAGAAAAATAATCACAATCATAATTGTGATGATACACCTAAGATTGTAAAACCAGTGAAATGACAGGGCTTCTCATAATACTCTGCTTCAGCAGCATGCAATGTGTTACTGAGCATCAGAATTGACCTGGCCGGTCATGCATTGCAATGTCTTCTAAGCATGCCAACAACAACAGAAAACGTCCAAGATGGTTGTGCTGTGGGTAATAAAACCTACCAAAATGGTCTTTTAAATAATGTTGCCACAGTGTGTTTCTTTAACAGCATCAGTTTAAAAGCCTTTTAGATTAACAAGCTATTATTTACTGAATTAGTATTTTCCTGGCTCCAAAATCCTTTATTTTCCCCAAACACTATCTGAATCAAAATAACATTCTGGCAGCATACGTATAGCTGTTCTACTAGCATTGCAGCAAAGCTGACTTGCATGGTTTTTCTACTGTCCTTTGTCATGAACATGTATCAATTATTATTTTTGCTACCCTTTTTTATTTTAAAAATTATCCTACCCTTTGGAGAGGAATCTTTCTGCACATCTCCTCCAT
Source organism: Anabacerthia variegaticeps (assembly GCA_035583185.1). Taxonomy (NCBI): domain Eukaryota; kingdom Metazoa; phylum Chordata; class Aves; order Passeriformes; family Furnariidae; genus Anabacerthia; species Anabacerthia variegaticeps. The sequence goes on along the minus strand of JAWWEW010000112.1, from coordinate 16,163,206 downwards.
CAGTTGCACTCACTTTAAGCTGTCGCAGTGGCATTAACCCAGTAGACTTGTTTCTGATTTATACCAAGGACCTGAGATCTGAATTCTACCTCTTCTGAATGTAGCAGAAAGGCTGAAGCTTTTAATCAAAGTTATTGACACAAAGTGCACTGAGTCCTGTTATCAAAGATATCTTCAAGACGTTAGGTCAATTATCCTAACAGGCAAAAATCTGGACACCAACTTCCAAAGTTATAAACCCTCAAAAATAGACTTTTATGATTAAATTGCTGATATACCCTTAACTGTAGCTTTATGAATGAGATACTTTAATTAAAATGTAATTTTATTGAAGGAACTAGCATTCCAATGATTAAACTTCTGCCCCTTTAAAATATAGCTTTCAGGGGTCCTAGGCTAAATCATTTAATCTCCTAAAGCATCTCTATTGGAGCTCCCTCGTGGGATATGCCATTAGTCATTCTCTCACACAAGCTTCCATGTTACAAGTAAGACTTAAAGTATTAAACGAGCAATGAGTTTGGTCCTTTATTTAATCTGTTAGACTCCATTCTTATCCCATTAGATTATTCCAGGGGAAAAAAAAATAAAAAAAAAATAAATAAAGGCAATGCTAGAACCGCAGTAGCTGATCCCATCCTTGCGCTTGTTGGTTGACCAAAACCTAAAGCAGAAATCCAATCCGTGTGACTCTGAAGGATACAAATTAAGCTTTCACTAATGTCCCTACAGACTATTCTAATTTGACAACTTTGTTTCCATCCATTTCCAGAGTCAAATGAGAAACATCTTCTGGGTTTTAAAACAATCTGACAGATTTACCCACTCTACCTTCCCAAAAAGCAGCTATTCACTCCCCAGTTAAGGTGCATGGATATGTATTTGAATTAATATGTTAAAGGTATGGCTACCTGGTACCTTAAGGTTATCACTGACCCCTTGAAATTTTGCACTGACTATGGAGGTGAAAATGAGAACTCAATTCTGAGAGCAAGAGCTGCTGCCACTGAAATGAAAGGAGGATCTCCCTGCATCATTAGAAGCAAGTGACGTACACATGAGCCATTTTGATGCTTCACAGTTAAAAAGCAGTGTCACCCATTTCCTTAGCTTGTTTGGCCAGGAGTGTAGTGACAGATGTGAGGTGACAGCAATTTAAACTGACATTCTGGTTTATTTGCAGAGCAAAGTCAAGATTGGTTACAGCAGTACAAGTGTCTCCCACAATGTCTTTGCAGTTCATTGTAACCCTCTAAAGCAAGAATGATATTTAGTGTCTTATTTGACAGCATTAACATGAGACAGGTGTGTTTACAGGGGAAGGGATTGACAGGAAGTTCTCATTTACAGAAATCTGCATAAAGTGACTATATTGTCAAAGCAAGCTTCTCACTCTTGTGAACTTAGGGCTTAAGCTTGTGAACATAGAACCCAGAGCTGATTTCATTACAAAGCCAGTACCTGCCAAACAGCATCAAAGCATCACAGCTCTTTACCTGTTGCATTCCAAATGCAGTTGTGAGGTGAAACTGTGGGTAGGTTTGCACATTTCTCAGTAGATGTTTTGTGGATGTGTAATGCTTTTTTCCCCAGGATAATTAAGTGTTTGGTGTTTTATCATGAGCGGGACAACTCAAAGCCAAGAAGATGAGTAAAAAGCATAAGAATATGTAGCTGTTAGAATGTGCTTGGAGCAGGAAAAGCATCCAGAGATGAGGATTACAAAGAAAAATTCTGCCTGCTATGGGCAGTCCCCCCCAGTTATTAGGTAGAATCAAGGTTTGGGGTGTTAAATTCAGTACAGCAAAGTGTAGATAAAAATACAATGTACTTGTTAGAATATGTAAGAGATAGGCATAAGAATTATAGACTTTATTCCTGGGAATTCCAGCACCTGTGCTTACCTAGAAGCATCGGTCTTCTCACAATGTCTTTTGCAGTGTGAGGCTCTCAAGCCAAACGTATCCTTAAAGGCTTTTTTTGGCACAGCTATGCTAGCTTGGGGTGTAAAAAATTAACATGTCTCTTAGCTGTTATCACTGCACCAGCAAAGCCTTTGATTTGGATGCAGCTATGCTAACAGTTGAGAGCACATGTTGGCTTCCCTTCCATTATTTGGGGAGATGGTATATAACTACACTGGCCAAGCTTCTCTTGGCAGGTGCTTCATCTGTATTAGGGAAATCTGTAGACATGTTGCAGAATAGCAATAATAAAGACTTTGGTAGGAGGATGAGGCTTTGGCTTGCATGATGATGTTGTTAGAAGCAAACAGTAATTTGTATACGAAATACATAACCTGAGTAAGGTAAATATAAATATAGTGTATTTGTTGAAAAAGTCCATATCAGAAATAATCTAGAATGGCCAGTACTGTCATATATACATGCCTCCATCCAGATTTTACAAATATTTGGAATCATGCATCCAGAATTAGTTTCTTTTTATTTGTCACCTTTAGAAATACTTAATACGTGCATGTGTGTTCCCTCATTTCTATTTCCTCATATGGACCAGTGAACATTTGGCAGCATTAGAGAGGAGATACCACACAGTTATTAAGCTCCTTGTACATAATATTATTCACTAATGCAGTATGCAGGACTGTGCATGGCAACTTTCTTGTGGAAGGAGTAATGAAGACTGTAGCCACAAGAACAAGGAAAAGTATGCCAAGCAGAGGGACCAGTGACACTTTTTATACATTCCTGTTTCAGATGCTTGGGAAATGAAGCACACTCTAAGAAAACAAGACGAGAGTAAAGGAAGGGATTCCTCCACATGCCAGAAATTCAGAAGATGTGCTACTTAGCAAAGAATGAAAGCTGTGAACGGCAGTGGAGGGAGGGCAAAAGTTAATTAGGCTACTGTGCGGCTGTCAGTGAGTGGAAAGCAGCCACAACCAGAAACAAGATGGCTGCTCAGCAGTGCCCTAATACAGCCAAAAGATCATCTCCTTAGCTCTGCAAGGGCTTATGGGTTAGGGGGAAATCATACACAGATGACTAATTTTTTTATGGTTCACAGACGATCAAAGTGAAATTCAGCAGCTGTTCAGGACAAGTGACCACTCTAACGGCTGTAATATAACCTGCTAAATAGAGAGGGAATTGCATGAGAGCAAGAGGTTAGCTGTGATTATCGGCAGGTGAGTGCTTTATTGAAGTTGAAAGACCATTAACATTGATGGAGTAATTATTTCAACTTGAAAGTAATTACCTTGATGGGTGATAACTTCTCCAGTGTTCCCAGATTTGATTGGACCAAACAATTGTGAACTCTTGAAGCCTAGAAAAATATTACAACAATACTGCAATGTTTAAATTACTGAAACCACTGTTAGAGTATTTTAATTATGCCTAGCAGTGAAAAGATTTTAACGTACAACAACTGGTGACCTCTCATGTATAGAGACATTTGCTTTCTAATTTCAATGAAATGATCCCCACCTACTACGTGTGTCCTGTATGTGATGGGTTTGCAAATGAATCGTTTTATTTAAATGCAGTTTTTAAGATTCAAAGCCTCGTTAGCACAGTTTCAGGAAGGGCTTGTACTGGAATTGCTCTAATTGTTTTATTTGCCAGGAAAGCCCAGTAATATAAAATGCTTTCTGTGTTTTATTCTCCAGAACTGTTAAGTTTGCACAGGATGAATGCAGGACAAGTGCTCCTTCACACTGAAGGCTGCTTAAAAAAAGTGTGTGAGGCAATCTGTGTCTCACAGATTCTGTTGTTTCCATGCTGCTGCAGAATATGCTGGATTTGGCACTATAGTTCTGTTTAAATAAGCATTTGGATTGGCACTATGATGCCCCTCCAGAAACTGATTAAGTGCTTCAGTAAGCCCCACCTATCAAGGCAGACATGTAGAATTGCCTAATTAGAGCAGAAAGGATGAAATGGATTGTTGCACAACTTTGATGATTTTGAAGTACCGTGGTAAGAGAAGTGGATGAGAATGGTGAGAGAGAAAGCGCGAGGCTTCAGCTTTTCTATTTATACCATCCTTGCTGTAAACAAGGCCACTTCACTGTCTCCTGGATATTTTCGGCAGCTGCAGAAACATCGCTTTAGACCCTGCTGGAACTCTGCCAAGAATGAAAGAATACTTGCGAGTTAGCATGTGGGGTAGCAAGGAAAGGTTTGTCTGGTGTCTGGGAGGTCTTAATATGTTGTCAGGCAACTGGTGATTTGAATTAGTGAGGGTTACAGCAAAGAAGTTTGTTTCACTACGTTTTTTCTTGAATATTTTCTCCCTAATTCAGTGTGCAACATGAAGTTAACATAACTTTGCATAAATTTTTGAAACAGAAATAAAAACACTGCTAGGGTTATGTCTGACCACATCTAATTGCACATTCCAGATTGACTACACCAGAGTGCCTGGATCAATAGGTAACTTCTTCTATAAATAAATTAGTTACCTATTTGGAAATATCTGGTGTATTTTATCCTTGGGCTTCTCCTTGTGTAAGACCCATTTTTCACCCATTACATAGGTCTCTTTTTGATCAGTGAAACACATGGAGAATTAGGTCTTTTGAGAGATATTTATGTTTGACTTCCAGCATCTAACCTAGTTAAAATCATAATGTCCTCTATAGACCATGAAATCTCCAGAACATCTAAGGCACGAACATTTACCATCCTTGGGCTGCAGCTGTTCACACAAGGCTGCTTTCCTCTGGCACACTTGTGTGCCACTACTGGCAAGTGTTAGTCAAAGAGGTGGTTGATTTTTTACTGATTAATCAGTTTCTTATCCCACACAATGGAATTATGCAGTTTGACAGATTTAAAAGGTGGTGTCCTCCGACAGAAAGATGGTGGCGGGCAGCACTGTGGAAGTGATAATCTTTTCAGCTTGTGCACCTGCAGTCATAAGAGAAGAGGTGACCACCTGAGAAAGGCTAAAGGCAGATGCCTAAAATGAGGTTGCATAAATGCTCCATATGATGTTTATCTGTATATGTTTTTATATATGCTTTGTATTTTATGCTTTTCTCTATGATGTTTTCTGTAAGTCTTGCATTTCAGTTTTGAGAATAAGATCAAATTAACCAGGCACTGTAGAAAAAGACCATTGACAGAATGTATTCGAATTTGTAAAAACAAAGCAGAAACCCCTACAAACCTTCACATTACTAAGTATAATTTATTAGGAAGTTGTAGTATGGGGGCATTCTTCCCTTTGTACCCTGTTGTACACTTGCTGCAGTTTTGGTAAGCTACAGATGCTTTTTCATATATAACTAGGAAATAAAAATGAAGGAGGAGGCACAAATTGTTGGGTAATATGTACAGCTGTTTTTCAAATTAGATATCTGTTTAAAAATGCTTAATTGGATTTGACTAGATTTTAATTCACATTTAACCAACATTCTTAAGTGGATGTATTAGGCAACTCCAAGATAACGCTCTTTGTTGGTAAAGTCATAGGGCAGCTTCCTAAAAATCCCTGGGGTCATGCCCAACAGTTATAGATACAGGAATTCTTCAGATGATAATTAGAAAGGCCACTCCCCAGCCCCCATCATACCCTCCAGCCCCACTTCCCATCACTGATAAGGCCTTCAATTCGAATTGGCTGAGAAGCATTATGTCATATGTCTCTATTTCATAGGGAAGTTTAGCAAACAATAGGTAATTTTAATAATCAGAGATTTCTACCTTTAAAAAAAAAAAAAGTCAAGCTACATGACTCATGGGAATTGGTAATATAACATAGAGCCTCATATCACTGGGGACTCCATTTGAATCTAATCCAGGTCTACAGTCACCAAAGTCATTCTCATCAAACAGCCGTGGGGTGTCCTACGCAAGATAACTTTAGTATTCTCAGCTGACCTCCTGTCCTTTCTCTTTACTGCTCCCTTTTGAATCCATTCCCATCACTCAGCTTCACAGCCTCATTCAAGCTCATCTGCCCTATGCTTGTTGCAGTTTCCCATTTTCTGCCTGCCAAGTGACCTCTCTCTCTCCTCCTTTCAGACTTTACAAAAAGCCCTGGAATGCATGTATAATCTTGCCTATAATCTTGCTCCCTCTTTTTTTTTTTATGGAGCAAGACCCTAATATCTGGGTTTATCAACAGAAAGCTCTTTGGGAGTGGGAATGGGTGTCCGTCTGTTAATTTGCAGCATTATATAAATATTATTTTTGAGACTGTAATAGCAATTATGGTGAATAGGGGCCAGATGGCCTCTGTGTCGAGAAAGCAGAATGGCAGTGTATTTTTAATGGACTTAAATATTACTTTTTGACAGGAAGGTAATATTAAATTCTCTGTTATAGGTGCCTGGCAGGTGAGTATGGTTCTGAGTTTTGGTTTTTCTTAAAGTAATTACTAATGTCATGCCTGGATTCTTTTGGCCACTAAAGCCTTGTTCTGTGGTAGGGTCTTTGTTGTTGCTCTTTTTTTTCTTCCTTTTTTTTTTTTTAAGGATGGTTATTGATCTCTTGCTGAGCTGAGATTTCAGTTTTATGCCAGATAGTTTGATTAATGGGTTGGTTTCTGTAAGTGGACTGAATGGGGATAGGAAGCACAAGCCGCTCATGCCGCCAACCCTAACTCCGTCAAGACACATAGCTCATTATGAAACAGTTATCAAGTATACATGAAAAATTAATTGGGCTCAGTTTGATTCTGAAAAGGATCAGCTTTCTACTTGGCGGTCCCCCCAATCTTTCCAGATGTTGCACGC